>JALGBA010000262.1:0-600000 GCA_023970755.1 Azemiops feae
GAACAGCTCCAGGAGTTACTCGCCCAGGCATATGCCCAGGGCATGGCCGCCTCCTCCTTGCAGAACCCTAGACCGGGGGCCACAGTTCCACTGCAATCACAGGAGGCAATGCCGGAGTATCAGGAGTCGGTTTATTCCGACTACTCCCCCCAAGATCGGGACTCAGGCCCCGAGGAATATGGGTCGGCGGGCTTCCAATTGTCGGAAGACGAGGAGTCGGCACCAGACCCCTCTCCTTTCGTTGGCCTTTTTGACCTGAGTCTGTTTAAATCGCTCCTGCTCAAGGCCACCACATCGGCTAACATTAGCCCAGAGCAGGATGCACAGCCGTCTCCCTCCACGAGCCAAGACCCAAAGCCGCTCTTCTCCGAACCTACGGTTACGGAGAGGCACATCCCTTGCCCCCCATTTTTTCTAGAGACCATCCGCAAACAATGGGGGAATCCAGGCACTCTCCCAGCACCAGGGGGAGCAGAGCGGAAACTGTGTACTGTTGCCCCGGTCCTGTCAGACCTCCTGGAGGTCCCAAAGGTGGACGCATCTCTAACTCCCATTCTTTCCTCCTCCACCGTGCCAGGTGATATGGCTGAGGCCTTGAGGGCGGAGGATAAGAAATCTGAATTCTCCTTGCGTAGGTCTCACCTAGCATCGGCATGGTCAGTGAAAGCGTCTACATCCACCTCCTTTTTCGCCAGGACATCCATCCTCTGGCTTAGGGAGCTCCAGGCCATGAACCCCCCGGACCAGGTTCGTGCACACCAGAATCTGGGTAAGTTGATAGCCGCGGCCGAGTACATGGCGGACACTTCACTTCATGCCGCCAGGTTCTCATCGAGATCCATAGCCGCTAACATTGCGGCACGCAGACTTCTGTGGCTGAGACAATGGCGAGCGGATCTAAAATCCAAGTGGCGCCTGGCATCCGCTCCCTACAGGGACGGACACCTCTTTGGAGAGGCACTAGATCCTTACCTCGTTGAAGGTAGGGACAAGCGCAAGGTGTTGTCCCACCTCAGCAGAAAGCCGGACAGACGATCCGCTCCATACCCGCGGAGGCCATCTTTCCGCCAGGGCTCGGGGACAGAGTGGTCTCCTTCGTCTCGCCCCTTTTTCCCCAGACCTGGACGACAGCTGGACCGTCCAGCTCCCAGACCTAGACAACAGTTCCACAACAAGCGGCCCTTTCGAGGCGCGGGAGGCCGTCCCTTTCGAAGAAATAAATGACTTGAGGGCGGACCTCCCCATTGGGGGCAGACTTTCCGCATTTGCGCAGGAATGGGAAGCCACCATCACGGACACCTGGGTGCTCAACACCGTCAGGCGGGGCCTTGTCCTAGAGTTCCAGTCCCGGCCACGGGACCGCTTCATCTCTTGTCCTATGCCAAGAAAGCCAGCCAAGTTGGAGCTTCTGACCGAGGCCATCCACCATTTGCTGGTAATCAGGGCCATCGAGCCGGTGCCGGCTGGCCAGACACATCGGGGATTCTATTCCATCCTCTTCGTGGTCCCAAAGCCTTCGGGGGGATGGAGAGCAATCCTCGATCTGAAAGGACTAAACTCGCATCTTGTCTACAAAAGATTCAAGATGCAGACACTAAGGTCCATTCTGGCCAGCATCAGAAGGCACGATTACCTCGCTTCCATCGACCTCACAGAGGCGTATCTCCATGTCCCCATCTTTCCCGACCATCGGAGATTCCTCAGGTTCTGTTCCGGGTCCCACCACTACCAGTTCAGGGCCCTACCATTCGGACTATCGTCCGCCCCGAGGGTCTTCACAAAGATCCTGGCTGCACTGGTCGCCCACTTGAGATTGATCCCAATCTGGGTTCAATGTTACCTGGACGATATTCTCATACTGTCCTCCTCCCTTCAGCAGGCCCGATCAGACATAACCTTAACTGTCCGAACCCTTCAGACCCACGGCTTTTCAGTCAACTTCCAGAAGAGCCTAACAGAGCCCTCGCATTGCATCCTTCACCTGGGAGCGACTATAGATACCGAGCTCTGCATGGTCTACCTGTCCCCGGAACGCCGGGACAGTATTTGTTCCCTGATCAGACGGGTACGAAGGGGGCGGACAGTCACATTGGCCTTACTTTCCCAACTACTGGGCAAGATGGTCTCTTGCATGGGGATAGTACCTTGGTCCAGGCTACACTTCAGAACCCTCCAATGGTTCTTGCTACCCTACCAGAGGCAGGGCACCAGTGCATCCAATCTGAGGGTCAGGGTTACTTCCCAAATTTTGGACTCCTTCCGGTGGTGGATATCCCCAGCTATAACCAGGGGATCCTTATTCAAGGAACCGGACAGGCTCATCCTAACTACCGATGCCAGTCTGTTCGGTTGGGGAGCGCACCTAGGTTCTCACCTAGCACAGGGACGATGGGCACAGGCAGATCTCAGCCACAACATCAATTGGCTGGAGCTCAGGGCCATACATCTGGCGCTGTTACGCTTCAGCGACAAGGTGGCGGGACAACATGTCCTAGTGCTCACAGACAATGTGGCAGCAAAGGCCCATGTCAACAGACAGGGGGGCACCCGATCCAAGAGCCTTATGGCCGAGGCTCAGTCACTCGGTACTTGGGCAGAGACCAATCTCTCCTCCCTCAGGGCGGAGCACATATCGGGAGCAGCAAACCAACAGGCGGACTCACTGAGCCGGTCGACAGTGGACCACTCAGAGTGGCGCCTGCATCCCGACCTGTTTGGAGAAATCTCGGAGAGGTTCAGTCTCCCGGTGTTGGACTTATTCGCCTCACCGGCGAATACGCAGCTCCCGAGGTTCTTCTCCAGGTTCCAGTCTCCAGGGGCAGAGCGGACGGACGCGCTCCGCAGCCCATGGCCCCAGGGGCTATTGTATGCCTTTCCCCCTCTTCCCCTGCTCCCGGCCCTAATCAGGAAGGTACTACTGGAGCGGGCGGAGGTAATAGTGGTGGCGCCACATTGGCCACGGCGATCGTGGTTTGCCGACCTAGTGGATCTTTCCATCTCCCCACAGTGGCAGATCCCTCCAGGACAGGTAGCTCTCAGCCAGGGGGCTCTACGGCACCCGGAACCACAGCGCCTCCAATTAGCCGTCTGGCATTTGAAAGGCAGTACCTAGCCCGAGAGTCATGTTCTGCGGGTGTAATTGCCATGATTCAGGCCTCCAGACGCCCCTCCACTAACAGAATTTACGACTCCTCGTGGAAAAACTTCTGTGCTTGGTGCTCAAGGAATCACCTCGACCTATCGGCTGTCACGATATCGAGTATCCTGGAGTATTTGCTCGACGGACTCAACAAGGGCCTATCGCCCAATACCATCCGCCGGCAACTGGCGGCGTTATCCACAATGCTCACGTGTGACACGCTGACGCCCTTGGCTCAGCACCCCCTGGTGAGGTCATTTATCAAGGGCGCAATTAACACCAGGCCGCCCGTGGTTCATCGTTATCCCTCTTGGGACCTCCCACGGGTCTTGCAATCCCTCACTTCGTCACCGTTCGAGCCCATTAAAAACAGCTCTTTACAGTTCTTGTCAATGAAGGTGGCCTTTCTCGTTGCGGTCACATCGGCCAGACGCATCTCTGAACTAGCGGCCCTCTCGGTCAGAGAGGACCTATGCGTCTTTCACAGTGATAGGGTGGTCCTTCGACTGGATCCGACCTTTGTTCCAAAGGTGAACTCCTTGTTCCATAGGTCACAGGAGGTGGTCCTACCAGACTTTTGTCCCCGGCCGTCTCACGGCCTAGAACGTCAGTGGCACACATTGGACGTTAGAAGGGCGTTGAGCCACTATATCAAAAGGACTTCAGCCTTCCGCAAATCGGAAGCGCTCTTTGTCTCATTCCAGCCTTCTTCCATGGGAGGGAAGGTCTCATCCTCTACAATAGGCAGATGGATCAGGGCTTGCATTACCAGAGCGTATCAGTCCCAGTCTCTGTCACTGCCAGGGCGCATCACCGCTCATTCTACCCGCAGTGCCTCTACATCGGCGGCGTGGGCAACGCAAGCACCCATTGGGGACATTTGCAGGGCGGCGACCTGGTCCTCGCCTACCCCGTTTGTGAGGCATTACAGGCTGGACAAATTCGCCTCGGCAGACGCATCCTTTGGCCGGAGGGTGCTCCAGCAGGTGGCGTCATCCAGTGGGACACAGGTCCTGGCCGATTCCCTCCCATAGGGACAGGACTGCTTTGGTATGTCCCATTGGTGGATTCTCCATCTCATGCTGGAGAAGGGGCGTTGTCTTACCTGAACGCCTTTTCTCAGCATGACGATGGAGAATCCACGCCCGTCCCCATCTAGGCCTACCAGGCCCTGTGTCAGGGGCACAAGAGAGTCAACACATCACACTGTCGTCAGCAGCTTCGCCTTCGTCGTGTCTGGGGAGCATCAGCCCAGCAGGAGGCGTATTAACTCTGACAGACTTAGTCTTATTGGGCAGGAAGATAGTCAAAACCCATTGGTGGATTCTCCATCGTCATGCTGAGAAAAGGCGTTCAGGTAAGACAACGCCCCTTCTATTCTATTCTATTCTATTCTATTCTATTCTATTCTATTCTATTCTATTCTATTCTATTCTATTCTATTCTATTCTATTCTATTCTATTCTATTCTATTCTATTCTATTATGAAAATGGTCAGAGCTTTGATCACTGGTCACACTAGCCATTTTGACATCATTGACCATCTTGTGTCTGCCTTTGTGAATAGTTGTTGGTAATTATAATTTAATAAAAGCTAGAGGGCCAGCAACATTTGGAGAACTAACAGAGATCTGTGCCTAGTCTATAATGGCAAAAGGAAGCAATTTAGGTGTCTCACTCTTTCTTCTAGCTGCATGGACTAAAACGTCTTCACCAGGGACTGAGGAAGAAAACATTTTAAGATTGCTAAAGAAGACAAGGAAAAAATAAGTTATTGAAAAGCTTACAGAAAGGAAGACTATTTTGATGTCCTTTTTTTATTAGATAAGACAGAATTCCTTAGGGACCCCTGTTTTGTTCTTATCTCTTCTGTCATGACTACCAGGGGATATAATCAACCTGATTCCATATCTTTTGCATTGCCTTATGCCTCAAACTGTCCTGCTGTGATTGTACGCAGAGCTTGTGTTCAAGCTGGAAATATCACAATATTTCTGTGCCCGGAGGAAGGAAAAGGAAGTGAACTCTGGAAAGATGTGCAAGGAAACAAAAGATTTTCTCTCCTTGCCTCATCCTTTTAAATGTTTTCTTCACTCTTTGTCACCTATTCACCAATCAGCTTGATACTTTCCCTTCCAGATATCATCATCGTGAAACTTCAGAAAAAGTGCCTCGTTACGGTTGCTTTTCTTTAATTCTGTCCATTTATGAGCAAAATCAGAAGAAAATGAGCAATACGGTATAGAATTACTCTGAACAAGAACATATGAGTAAGGTTTGAAAAATATCACCTACTCTGCCTTTTTAAACACGCTAACCTTGTTTCACTTACTAGACTAACTCATGCTTTGTAAGGATCCCGTCACAGATCTCTTGGTGGTGCTGTGGAGGGATAATGTAGTACTACTATACGTATGTTTTTGCCTTATATTCATATTATATGATTACTCACAATGCAATTTGCTTTAGAAAATCTTTGAATAAGATATAGTAAAATGTTCTGAGTTTGCATTTTTATATGATGTGTAAAGACATTCTTTTCATTAGCTGTGCAGGATCGTGTCTTTTAATAATAATAATAATAATAAAGTTGGAAGGGACCTTGGAGGTCATCTAGTCCAATCCCCTGCTCAGGCAGGAAACCCTATATCATTTCAGACAAATGGCTGTCCAATCTCTTCTTAAAGACTTCCAGTTTTGGAGCATTCACAGCTTCTGGAGGTAGGTTATTCCACTGATTAATTGTTCTAACTGTCAGGAAGTTTCTCCTTAGTTCTAGGTTGCTTCTCTCTTTGGTTAGTTTCCATCCATTGCTTCTTGTCCTGCCTTCAGGTGCTTTGGAGAATAGCTTGACTCCCTCTTCTTTGTGGCAACCCCTGAGATATTGGAACACTGCTATCATGTCCCCCCTCGTCCTTCTCTTTATTAAACTAGACATACCCAATTCCAGCAACCGTTCCTTGTAAGTTTTAGCCTGCAGTCCCCTAATCATCTTTGTTGCTCTTCTTTGTACTCTTTCTAGAGTATCAACATCTTTTTTACCTCGTGGTGACCAAAACTGGATGCAGTATTCCAAGTGTGGCCTTACCAAGGCATTGTAAAGTGGTATTAACACTTCACGTGATCTTGATTCTATTCCTCTGTTAATGCAGCCTAGCACTCTGTTGGCTTTTTGGCAGCTGCAGCACACTGCTGGCTCATATTTAAGTGATTGTCCACTAGGACTCCGAGATCCCTCTCACAGTTACTACTATTGAGCAAGGTACCTCCTAAACCAGTGATGGCGAACCTTTTAGAGACTGAGTGCCCAAACTGCAACCCAAAACCCACTTATGCATCGTCGAGTGCCGGGTGGGCGTGGCCCATTGGCTGGGTGGGCGTGGCTACGGTGGTAACAGCAGACTGGGTGGGACTAAAAAGTTCAATCAATCAATTCCAACTTTGCAAGATCTTTTTTTTTCCGCAAGAAGTTGAAATTGACTGATTGAACCTTTTTTTTTTTTTTTTTTTGCACACGGCGGCGGAGGCCTAAAGCGAAAAGGTTTTATAAAACCCAGCTGAAGGCCTAGGACTGGGGCGACGGGCGCGTGCCCACAGAGAAGGCTCTGAGTGCCGCCTCTGGCACCCGTGCCATAGGTTTGCCACCACTGTCCTAAACTATACCTGTGCATTTGGTTTTTCTTGCCTAAATGTAGAACCTTCCTTTTTTCACCATTGAATTTCATTTTGTTAGATGAAATTTATCTGGCATGTCCGAAACAAAGTTTATTTATGCATGGTTTATTTTCAAAGACCTCTAGAAAAGGATTTTCTAAAATAATTATGTATTTCAACATTCAAAAAAATATTGCAAACGTCTTAGATAAATATAGGAACAGTAATTCAGTTATCTTTTAGATTGCGCAGTTCTGATCATGATTCAGTTGTTATGTACAATTTAATGTACAATTTAATAAACAATCAAAATGCATGATTTAAATATTGATCTGTAATTAATTAAAATTTTTTAAAAAATAAAAATTAAATACAGACCAAATCCTATGACAACATCTGAATAAATTAAAGATCAAGATTGTTAGAAGCAAAAAGAAAAAGCACAAAGTTGGTTTCTTTGACCAAAGTTAAACTGTTTCTATAAAGTTCTGGGAATCCTTATAGATTTTATTGACATCAACACTGAAATATTAATGATTTATGGATTTGTGTATGATAAGGGAAAGAAGAGATACTTGCAGTGGATGAAGAATTTATTTATTTATTAATCAAATTTATATAGCTGCCCATCTCACCAAAGGCGACTCTGGAGATAACAATGGATAAAACTATGTATAAAAACAAAAATATATAATGTATAAAATCATTTTTAAAAATAAATGTTATAAAAAAAAAGATATTAAATTGTTTTTACTTATGGTAATGAAGATTGGAAAATGTTCATTTTCTCTTTTTCTTATTTTTTCTCTTTCTCCTTTTCCCTGTTTTTCTCTCATACTTTCTATTCTGTCTTTATTTCTTTCCTCTCTGAGTTTGTATTTCTTTTATAATTTTTTAAAAAAATCAATAAAAAATATCTAACCGCCCCTCCCCAAATTTGCAAACCCTTGCAAAGTCTCAAATGTACTATCAAATCCACTGAACTTGGGAGTACATATTTTTTAATTTTTATACATCATCTTTTCCCCTTAAAATATCCACCTGATGGCTTAAACAATGAAGCTGTTTTTTTTTTTTTGCATAATGCCACAAATCTTTTCTTTAAACTGAAGCAGTGGGACATAGAACATAACAGCAACACTTAAGGTTCAACAGTCCTATGAACATCAAGTCAATTACATGTGATCTTAATTAGCCAGAGAAAAAAGTGCACTTTTCTTTTGTTCTATGCAGATTGCAAGCTTTTCTGATGCGGCTGGGATTGGTGAGCAAGCCAAAACATCAGCTCTCAACATCCCCTTGTACCACTTTTTTTTCCCCCTGTGTGCAAACCATCTCACACCCTAACAAGTGAGAAATAGGTTGCTATGGATACTGCCTATAAAAAGGTCATCTTCAGGAAATTATTTTCTTTGGGCAGAATAATACTGGGATAATGAAGCTTCTTGGAGGAGCGTGAAAGAGCAGATATTGTGATGCAGAAGTATGCAATTATCTAGGGGCTTCTTAATGCTGCTCATTGTAGTCTTCGCCATATCTGTCTGTGTTTACTGTCAAAATAAACTAGTAGGCAACCTAGTGGTGCTGCCAGCTGCACTGCCGTGAACCTCAGCGGTGATCCCAGAACCATATTTGTTAAGCTCCCAATAATGCCTCAGAGGTGCACAACTCTCCCGACAATGACTTGTAATGCAAGCAAGAGAATCGGGACTAGTCTGTCATTAAGCAGAGCAAAGCGGTCTCCTCAAGTAGCAAATGTTGAAGCAGCAGGGATGGCTCATTAGCTGTTGTGCACATTCCTTGAAGAGAAAGGAAGGCAGAGCAATGTATGAAATACAGCCCATCCTGCCTCTTAAAATATTTTATTGATCTTAGGGAGTCTGCCCCATTGGGACGTTGAAAAAATATACCACTACCAGTCCAGCTAGTTAGCAAGATTTATTAAGGAGGAGATTAAAGCAATACACAAGAATTCTGGTGAGCACTTTATTTTCAAGGGAGAAACCTAACCATTAGCCAAATTAGAGTGGGAAGAGCTTTAGTAATGTGCTCTTTTTCTAATGGTTTTTCAGTATTGGGGGAAGGAAGATTATCTGTTTTTGTTAAGGAGGAACAGACTGTGCCTGTGGATTGTTTTGGAAATTGTTACTAGACTACTTACCAATTTGAGGACTCTCTCTCTTTCTCACCTACACACTCTATCCTGAAAGAATTAAGCAGGGCTGCAAAAGATAATGGAGTTTGGCAGAGATGGCTAAATGGAATGCTTTGATTAAAGAAAAGAACACAATTTTGTTTCAACTTGGAAATTGCTTTTGGACTTTGTGCTTGAAAAAAAATGAAACTTTGATGTTGGGCTTTTTTGATTACATAGGTTTGGTGTTATAGAAATGGCTAGTATATGCTATTATATAAAAGTAAAAAGGCGATGTTTCATGTTATTATCTTATTCCACAGCACCAAAAGGAGTTGGAAGTCAATGCTTTTTACCCCCTTTTTCGCCTCTGCCCTGCATTTTTCTCTCTTTACCCCCTTTCCTCCCCTATTTTACCTTCATCCGTTTTTGTACTTTTGTATTTTATGCTTTGTTAAAATTAATAAAATTTTGAACCAAAGAATTAAGGAGGTCAATACTCATTTTCCAGAATTAAAGTTTTCAAAGCAACATTTTCCCCAAAACCAATTAACATATATCTCAGAATTCTTTGTATTAGTCCTCTTTTTTTAAAAAAGAAAAGCATCCCTCAATAGACAGACTGTAATTTTTCGACGATGCCTGTGCTGAAGGAAAATAAAATAGGCTTCAAATGTGGAAGAACCAATGTTTCCAGTCATTATTGAAAAACATTTGGGAATCAGTTTTATAAAGCAAAAGTGGTGATGAATTCATTAATAGCTTTGCAATGATTTGGCAGGGTCTTGTTGTTTTTCTGGTGGAAAAAATACAAGAAGACAAATTTATGAGATACATCATTTGGATTTGTGATTCATCTGGATTTACGATCCAGATCAGATTCGTGATCCTGTTTAATTTGAAAATTTGGTTGGATTTAATAAAAATGTACCTGAACTTGGGCAGAAATTCATTACATTTCTGGATCATCTCCCACTTTTTCTAAAGCTACACTAAGCCACCTGATTCAGTATGAAGTATTGAATTGCTTTAGAACTCCAATTCAGAACTCGGATTAGATTCAAAGACTTGATAAAATCTTCTTTGAAATGAATGTCTCTACCAAAGCTTTGTGCAGCCCTTCTAAGCGTCAATGCGCAAGGGAGAAGAATGTTTGCACAAAAATATTAGCTTTTAACACATGGGAAGCTGCCACACTGAACCAGAATTTTGGTATATTTAGTTTAATTGACACTGATTAGCAGTGGCGCTTTGGTAGGTCCGGACTAAAAATTTCCAATCCTGTCAAGAAATGCCAAGAATTGAATTTGGGAATGTACACAAGCACGCCATGCTCTTTACCTGCTGCCTGGTATACATTATCTGTGTATATTACAAGATTCTAAGACTGAAGTGTAGAAAAATGATCTTGTTTAAGAAGAGCTCAGCAGTGAAAATAACCATACAATGATGAGATGGAGAAAGAAATGAAAAGATAATACCGTGAGATCTCATCTAATGCCAGAACTCGTCTTTCCTATCTGCAAATGTTCAGTTACTTTACTTGAGTTTTTTATTTATAGAACTGAATAACACAAATTCTATTTTTTTTAGCCTGCTAATACTTGTTTCACAACTTGTAAGTGTAACTTTGCAGATGCTTTTAAAAGCATTGCGTGTTAAACTGAGAACTAATAATGAGATGAAGTGTGCAATTTGAATTATTTTCATTTTTGACTCTATTTTTCCCCCAATCTATTGCTTCCATGAAAGCAGAATAAATAGGATAAAAATTTACTTTGTTAAGATAGGCAGCTAATCCTGAGATATTTTTCAGTGTAACCCCTGTGTTTGATATTCTGATTTTAGGAATCAAATGATGTTGATTTCAGTGCCAGGTCCTACAAATAAAGTAGAATTATAGATCTGTACTAGGGCTAGGTTAGATAAGCCTGAAAGATGGCCCACTATTTATATTTCCATTAAAAGAAGAGGAATGCAATGGTTCTGCAGATTCCCCCCCCCCAATATTTGCTTGTTCTTTTTAGGGAAATGTAGGCTAAAGGTGATTATAGTAAAATTATTAAGGGCTGAGGTAATTATTGTTGTATGCATGTATTTGTAAGTTTTGATTTCTTTTATTTCTTTCATCAGGCTTTCCCTTCTCTCTTAGGATAGAAGTTGGTGCCGAGATTGTTTGGCATTTAACACCTTAGAAATTAGTATACTTTCATGCATTGTAAAGAACATTCTTATGAAGATATTTAAGTTCCTTCTATTATGTAGAGAGACATTGCTTAGCTGAAAGAATCTAGAGGACGTTGGTAGGGATATATTAGTTTTGCATTAGTTTTAGCCTTTCTTTTAACATGGTACCCACAGTTCCTTGATCTGCTTTTAACTGACTGACATCTTACCTGTATTAAGCATCAGTTTGCTTTTGCTAACTTATTCCATGTCTGATATCAAGCACCCTTTCAGAACTTGAACTGTGTGCATGCTTTCAACCCAGGAACATTTTCACCACAAGTAGAAACATATTTTCTGAAAAACAAAGAATAGAATAGAATAGAATAGAATAGAATAGAATAGAATAGAATAGAATAGAATAGAATAGAATAGAATAGAATAGAATAGAGCAAAGCAAAGCAGAGCAGAGCAGAGCAGAGCAGAGCAGAACAGAACAGAACAGAACAGAACAGAATAGAATAGAATAGAATAACAGAGTTGGAAGGGACCTCAGAGGTCTTCTAGTCCAACCCCTTGTTCAGGCAGGAAATCCTATACCATTTCAGACAAACGGTTGTCCAATCTCTTCTTAAAAACTTCCAGTGTTGGAACATTCACAACTTCTGGACGCAGGTTGTTCCACTGATTAATTGTTCTAATGGTCAGGAAATTTCTCCTTAGTTCTAGGTTGCTTTTCTCTTTGATTAGTTTCCATCCGTTGCTTCTTGTCTTGCCTTCAGGTGCTTTGGAGGATAGCTTGACTCCCTCTTCTATGTGGCAATCCCTCAGATATTGCAATACTGCTATCATGTCACCCTTAGTCCTTCTTTTCATTAAACTAGACATAACCAATTCCAGCCACCATTCTTTATATATTTTAGCCTCCAGTCCCCTAATCATCTTTGTTGCTTTTCTCTGCAGTAAAAATAGTTTATTATTTTTTTCCCTATTTATCTGCTCAACTGCTAGACATTCCCCAGATTCTATTGCTGTTCTCTTGAACTGCTCCTCACTGCAAGACAGAGCATCTTTTTGTTTGCGTGGAATAAGTTCTAGATTTAATCAGGCAGGATTCTATCGTGAAAGATTCTGTACTCTGGCACAGATAATGCTAAACAGATAGAGAAGGGCTTTATTTCATTAGGGCTGTTTTCTCTTGTTTAACGAGTGAAAAAAAAGCTGTGACATGTATGAAAAAAAATAGTGTGTTAAAATCAATTACCACACATACAAGAAAAATGAGTGGGACTCTTGGAGTTGGGCTTACTTTGTGCACAAATTACTCTCACATCTTATATTGTGTGTATCTTCGCAGTGCCCTAGTAATTCTTCCATGGCGTTTCAGTGTTGAGCATGTGGGACACAGCACAAACATTAAAACGTTGGATCCCTTTTGCAACTAATTTATGATAACTCTGATTCTAGGGCTGCTGGACACATCTCACTGCCTAAGATGAATGATGATGGCCTGGTCCAATCTCCTATACCAGTGGTGGTGAACCTATGGCACACGTGCCAGAGGTGGCACTCAGAGCCCTCTCTGTGGGCACGCGTGCCGTCACCCCAGCCCTGCCTCCCACCATGGCCCCCTCCTCACCAGCAACCCCCCCAAGGAGAGTTGCCCCCGGGCGCAGAGCAACACAGCCAAGGATATGGCAACCGGGCAGCGGGGGCAAGACTTCGCCCTCATGCCCTGTTGCATGCAGATGTTGCTGCGGGGCGTGGGCAGAGGGCGTGGCTGCCATGGTGCTGCTGGGCCACCTGGATGATCTGCGGCGGGCCATGGAGGCGGTAGGTGGCCCTGCGGGTGGGTGGGGTGGGGACAGAGTGGGGGGCGGGGCGGAGCGGTTTTTGGGCACTCAGTCTCTAAAAGGTTCGCCATCACTGTCCTATACCAGTAGTTTTCAACCTTTTCTTCACCACGGGCCCCCTTTAAATATATTTTGTGGCCAAGGACCATGGCCATGGATCCCCAAGATTTAAGTCAAGATTTAAATCATAACATTTCTTCAAGCCTTCATGGACCCCCTGTGATGACATTGTGGCCCCCCACAGGGTTTGTGGACCACAGGTTGAGAACCACTGTTCTATACTATGTGTAGAAGCATATTGGACTAGCAGTTGAATCATATTCAGTAAGGTTCTACTGCACCTTAAACTAACAAGATAATTTAGGGCTGCATGAGAAAATTAGCTTTGGTATTCAGCATGTTATTAACACCAATCCTTGTGTCTCTTTTTGTGCAGTGGTAGGGTTGGGCTTCACTGGTTATCTAGGTTATCTGGGATATCAGATTTTAAATTTCTAAACATGCTAATTCAAGATATTTTATTGCCTAAGAAAGAACAGAAATTTGCACCTAGATTTTAGGAGTCTAGTATCTTAGACTGGTTTTAGGCCCATCCTTTTGGCACTCAAGAGAGAAAATCCAGCCATGTCTTTTTCTTGAAGTAAAAATAATAAGAATGACAAAAAAGGGGAGAGAAATAACTAATAACTGAATGCTGTTTTATGACTTCCAGAATCAGCTGCCTGTGACAGCAGCTTTGCTTGTCCTGGTGACAGCTTTGGCTTTGCTAAGGGACACAGATTAATATTTATCTGGAGCACCGAACAATGGAAATGCCAGTTTTCAGCTGCTGTCAGTAATTCTGATATGGCTTAGGTCTGAGAAAAAAGGAAAGCATTTAGTAGGCATTTTTTGTCTGGAAAAATTACCATAGGAAATTTAAGTCATTTTTTTCTTAGAATTTGGGAACAGGCAATAACTAGAATACGGACATATGTTGATGTGGACACACTAAGTTGTTCCTTTGGAAAAATAATGGGACAAACAAGGACATGCTGAAAGGTTCGCGTAAGGGCATCAATAGAATCAGGATGAAAATTAAGCAGGGAATGCTGCCAGTTCCTTGGAAGCAAAATAACATTTCAAAGAGACAAACTATCTGCTGCTGTGTTAGCTTGACAGGAATATATTATGGGCTGTGACAAAGAGCTAGGGAGTAGAAAGAAAAAAAGGATATACAAAGGCACCAGTTTTTGATTAACTGTCTGGGAGAACCAGTACCAATGCTGAAACACAGAGAGCAACACATGTGGATGTCGATTTATCAGAAATCTCCAGGCTTAGTTTAGGTTTGTGTGTGTGTGTGTGTGCGCGCACGTTTGTGTGTGTGTTTGTTCTTGAGTCTATCTTTTATCCAGTTTTGGCATGCAGTAGCTGTTACTATCAACAAAAGATGTGGTCAGCAATGGATGCTATACTATAATCTCAGAATGTCAGAAATACAGAATCTATTTTTTTTTTCAATCAGTGCATCCAAGATCCTGGACTTAAGGCCCCCAAACAAATGAAAATGTCAGTGTGCAGGGCAGTGAACTGGTATATATTTTTAATAATTCCAAGGTATAAAAGGATGCAATCACCCTTTTAAATTTGGTATCTGCCAGTAGTAGCACTCCCACATACAGGTTGTCCTCGACTTACAGCCATTTGTTTAGTGACGGTTTGAAGTTACAACAGCACTGAAAAAAAGTGACATGATCATTTTTCACACTTAGGACAGTTGCAGCATCCCAAAGGTCACATGTTCAAAATTCGGATGCTTGGCAACTGACTCATATTTATGACGGTTGCAGTGTCCTGGGATCATGTAATCACCTTTTGTGACCTTCTGAGAAGCAAAGCCAATTGGGAAACCAGATTCACTTCATAGCCATGTTATTAACCTAACAACTATGGCAAGCAAAGTCATAAAATGGGGCAAAACTCACTTAACAACTGTCTTGCTTAACAACAGAAATTTGGGGCTCAATTGTAAGTCGTAAGTCGAGGATTACCTGTAATATCTGCTCACAAGAGAAAGTAAGTTTTCATCTTTTTCTCTTGCCTAGAAGCCCCCCGCCATTTGCCCCATCTAAAGGATCTCTCGGCCCCCTATAGCAGATTTTCAAAATCATGGGGGGCTTCATGGTAATTAATAAAGATACTTCTCAATTCTTCATTGGAATTGACTATCCTCTATTAACTTTTTGCATTTATCCACATGTTTGTGATAATGTGTTTTTCTTTCATCCTTCACTCAGGAAGAAAGTACATTGGTATTAAAAGTGCTGTCCCCACATCCTGTCTATATTGTGGTTTAGCTACAAGTTCAGTCAGCATTGATGCCTGAACACATTGTAACGTGAGTTGGTTTGGCGGTTACCACCACCCCATTCCAACAACAGCATCTAACCACAGGAAAAGGAATCACTCCTCTGAATGTATTTGTGAGAAGATGGGAATTACTGTACTCAAAGGAAGACTAATGATGAATGGAGGTAATCAGAATTATTGATATTTCATTTGAGGGCAAAAATATCCATTTCATTTGTCCTAGTCAGATCAGTGTGAAACTCAGGGCAAGAATATTTATAGCTGTTTTAATCTAACTTTGCATTTCTCTTCTTTTGGGAGTTAAAAATCACTGTTGATTTCTATGGCTAGAATTTTTAAAATTATTGCAAGATTTCCGAGTTAAAGAAAAGTGCCACTATAGTAGTCATTAAAAAATGACTACTATAGCCTGCAATGGATCCATCAAAAAGTGTATCAGGTTCATTCACAGTTGATTCATATGCTACAATTAATTATTTCTAGGAACATGACTATTGTTCTTAGTAATAAACAGTAATAGGAACGGCAAGAGCCTGTATGTTAAGTTTTATACTATATTGATTTAAATCTTCAGAGATTATAATTAAGTGTGCCACAGGAACATTGACCTCCTGGAAGAACTGCATTAGGTCTTAAATGAGGCTGATATTTTCACCTCTGAATTCAGAAAAGAAGAAGAAGAAGAAGAAGAAGAAGAAGAAGAAGAAGAAGAAGAAGAAGAAGAAGAAGAAGAAGAAGAAGAAGAAGAAGAAGAAGAAGAAGAAGAAGAAGAAGAAGAAGAAGGAGGAGGGAGGGAGGAGGAGGAGGAGGGAGGAGGAGGAGGAGGAGGAGGAGGAGGAAGGAGGAGGCGGAGGAGGAGGAGGAGGAGGAGGAGGAGGAGGAGAAAGGATGCATTCATTTACATAGAGAAATCTCCATCTTTGATCTGTATTTCTTGAGAAAGCATTATATATAGTTATTAGAGCATTCAAGTAGTCTAGAGAAGATACAATTTCAAGACCATAGGCAGCCATAGGTGATCTTGAGCCAGTAACTCTGAGTCTAATCTACTTCATAATATCATCATGATGGTAAAATGCTGGATAGAGACAACCATGTATACTGCCTTTGGCAGAGAAAAGCGAGATACAATTTTATTTCTTTAAGATATACATCAGGGATAAAGAAAGGGGAACACAAGAAGTGATAGATCTAGGCTACAATATCAATTCCTTGAATGAATAAAATAAATACTGTGTATGCCACCTGTATCTCACAATGGGATTGGAAATCCTTTGAATGATGCAAGAGCCATATATAATTCTGACCATTATTTTTAGCATTTCTACCATCTGGAAATGTACTTTGTAGTGGAACAGGCCTTTTGCCAAAATATTTTGGTAGGCATATTATTTCTGCTCTGCAAAAATCAGTTTATTGCCAGCTTCAGCTGGCATAGTAAAATCTACCAATTCTTAGTCAGGGACAAGCTAAATACAATTGTTCATGTGCTGGTGACCTCATATTTATATTAAACTCTCTGTGAGGCTATTCTTGAACTTGCATCAGAAAGTGCAGCAGAAAGTGATAGCCAGCTTGCTGTGGGCGGGACTTGGCCATGCACATGTTACACCATTGTTGAAACAACTGCAAATTGGGTTGGAGGTTTGGGTTACGATATATAAAACTTTAAACAACTTAGGATAAGGACAGCTGTTAGATCTTCTTTGCCATTATATATCTGGTTCCTCACCAAGAAAAGCAGGAGAAATCCTACTATGTGGTCAAAAGCCACAAAATACCTTTTTGATGGTAATGCCTGCCCTCTGAATTGCTCCCACTCCTGAAATTTGGAAGGCATCTTTTGTAACATCTTTTAAGCATCCAATGAAAATCCATCTCTTCATGCAGGCTTTCCCAGTATGAATGTTGAAAGCATGTAAGTATTTTATTGCTGCTCTAAGGTAGACTGCTTTGACGTGCTTCTAAGAAGTGCTATATAAGTTTTATATAAAAAATACATAGCTATCTAGCTAAATGCTGATAATTATCTGACACTTTTAGGCATTATAATGGCAAGGTTGATCGTTACTCATCCAAAAAGCATCAAAGAGGCCCTTTCTTAAGGTACTCACTGATAAATAAATAAAGACAAAAGTCACATAGCAGGTTTCCAAGATAGGCAACCCAACTCTTTCCCCCTTGCGATAAATTAAACAAATGAGACTGTGAGAATCCAGCTTTGTTGGATGCCAGTAAGACTGGATACCTCTGTTCCACAGCTGTCTTTCTTTCTTTCTTTCTTTCTTTCTTTCTTTCTTTCTTTCTTTCTTTCTTTCTTTCTTTCTTTCTTTCTTTCTTTCTTTCTTTCTTTCTTTCTTTCTTTCTTTCTTTCTTTCTTTCTTTCTTTCTTTCTTTTCCTCCTCCTCCTCCTCCTCTTTTACTGTTTTGATTATCAAGGGAGATACAGAGACACATACAGATACAGAGTTCTGCTAAAACTAAATGCAGCTTAAGGAGATTCTATGATAGTTTATGAATGGCTGAGTTCATACTTGCCTAAGCCATAATGTGAGGCTTTGAAGATTTAACTTCAGATGTGTGAAGGATTCACACTTCTATATTCAGGATTCAAGATCACGCTTTCTTCAGGTTATACATTTGATTATTTATTATATTCTCTGCTGCTTAATTTAATGCAGTTTATTATTTAGCAAGTTCAGTCCAACAAATCAGTAATCATGGTTATACAAATTAGTTCAAGTTTCATCAGGGTCTGGTTTGACTGTAGCTTGTTTGGGCTTTTTCTGTCAAACAGTTCATTTACTTTTATACATATTGTTTGTGATGTGTTCTGATTTAAAATGATTGGACCCTATTCCAGCAGAATACCTTGGACATACATATTTTGCTAAAAGTGGCTGTACTTGGTCCAGGCATTTAGGAAAGCATCAGGGACTCTGCTATTTAGGTTCTATTTTCCTAGAAGGATGCAAACAGGCAGAAAAATAAGAACACAAATTGTCAAATGCAACTGAAGACTGCATTAGATAGCAATTACAGAGCAATTGAGGTGCGCTGGCCTTTAATGTTTTTCTCTGGTAGAGTCTGCAAATTAGTTCTCTGGGGAAAATTAATGGAATCTAAATTAGACTTTAGTCTCTCCGGCTTCCTTAAGATTTTTGATGAAATGTTGTTTTATCTAGTCCATCAGAATAACCTTTGCAGCCCATCAAAAAGAAAAAAGAAAAAGAAAAAAAAGGAAAATATGGCTCTTCACAAAATAGGGCAAATAAACTAAGGCAGAATACAAGGTAGCTCTGAAAATGATATATCAATTAAATCCTCTATTCCATGAAATTAAGATACAGAGAATTGTAGGGCCTAAATTAAGAAGTTACGGGCAAACATAGAACATATATAGGAGAATAGACTTTGATGAAAAGACCAACACATAAGAATAACATCTGGAAGTGTAAGAAATAATCTTCTAGATTTTTGTAGCAATAACAATAAAAGTTTACAAAGAACTGGGCTGGTATCAGATTATATTTACGAAATTAAGGAAATCTATGTAGAAATAGATACCAAGCTGTAGCTGCATGTGGTTAATCAAAAGTTATGAAGGTGTTCTTTGATTTGCTCCTTAACTCATTGGCATTGCTTTCCTGGGCTATTGTCAAACTCCCATAGAAAGCAGGAGCACAGAAACACTGCCAATATGCATGATTTAAGCTTTTGCTCGGAGGAAAGGCAATTATGACTTTCTAATTCACAGATATGACTTGTTATCAAATCATTGACTTCTCTATTTAACCAAATGTTTTCTTTTCAGTTTGAAAGAAAATGAAGTATCTGAAGAATTTGAAATAATATTTGCATTCCAGATTCAGATTAATTTTGAGTTCCATAGTGTTTTGTGTGTGTGCATGCACGAATCAAACTTGGAGTTGCATTTCATTCATCCATACGTGTCTGTTTTGCCATTATTTTTTGAAAAATATTATAACTACATCCCTTTTTATTTTAAGTTAATGTGAAAACAGCATATTAGCTTTCTACTGATAGGTAGAAGAATTATCCTCAACTTTCTTTGTGATTATTCTGTGTTATAATACACTTTGCTTAGGGCTCATCCTCACAGTCTCACAACGCTGGCATTTACTACCAGCCCACCTTAAAGACAGTGTATTTATCTGATCCTGATAATCTAAATAATTTCTGTGATAAATATTCCTGATGTATATTGTTCACATCCAGCTCCTTCTGGCAAATTCAGAAGTGATAAAGGAGAATATTTGTAGCTCAGGGTTGAAAGGGGAGGGGGTCCTTGATGCTCTCTGAGCCTGGTTGTTTTTATGCAGATGTTTCATTAGCCAAACTAGGTAACATTATCAAACTAGCACCGATGATGTATCCAGTTTGGGTTATGAAATGTCTGCATAAAAACAATCAACCTCAGAGAGCCCTCAATTCAGAACCGAATATATATATCTTGTGTACATGTGTATGTGTATATGTATATATGTATGTATATAAATCATATATACAGTAATTGCTTCTAAAATATTATTCAAACAACACTAGTAACACTAACAGTGACCAGGCATTAGAAGTTGCAACAGTAATAAATTTGTACTAAAATTATACATGTTTAGGTTGATAATAAATGAAAGATGCATTCAAAGTTTCATATTTGGCGTGTAGTGGTGATAGTTTTGGTGGTTATTTTTGCTCGCTCTCAATATGATGTATCACATAATCAGATCTTTTGACTGATGGTCCTTTGTGCCCTTCTATTTGAGAGTGAGATTTGTACCTGCAGCCTCTGCTGTCTAGACACAGATATTGATAAACAGGTCAAACTGACATGAGAAGCTAACATACTCAGCCAGAAGCATTTCAATGATCTTGCCCTTTTGTGCTTTCTTTCAAAGCTTTTAATCAGCAGGGAAATATCTCTCCAAAGAACAATGGCACTAGTTCTACCAACAAAATGTTTTAGCAAAGTGTTAATCTTAAAATGCTCATCTTAGGACTGGTGGTTTTTGCATACAAGCAGGATCTCAAACTCCATGGTGGCTAAGGATGATGGGAACCATAGCCCAATTTATAAAAAGGGTGTGAAAGAAAGCAAGTGTAGCAAGCTACATTTGGACCTAAGCAAATAAAGTACACTTTTAAGTTGTAGTGATGATGAAATGTTAACCAATGGAAGAGCAATAGCAATAGCACTTAGACTTATATACCACTTTACAGTGCTTTACAGCCCTCTCTAAGTGGTTTAAAGAGTCAGCCTATTGCCCCCAACAATCTGGGTCCTCATTTTACCAACCTCAGAAGGATGGAAGGCTGAGTCAACCTTGAGCCGGTGAGACTTAAACTGCCAAACTGCTGGCAGCCTGGAGTCAGCAGAAGTAACCTGCAGTACTGCACTCTAACCACTGCACCACCAGGCCTCATTATACATTATATCCCCATTTATTGCCTTTCATTCCCATGTTGAGCTAAATCCAATGCGTTATTTTGTCCAAATACGGAACTATTGTGAATGTTACCTGTTCATCAAGACAAGACAGAAAATGACCTCAGTTTTCAATCAGCTAGTTTTAAGAGGTCATAGTTTAAAATGCACAATTTTCATAATTCAGGTAAAACAAGCTTTCAAGTTGTTGAAAACAACTCTTTTTATGGCTGTGTCAGAGGATATGGGGGGAGGTTCAGGTTGCAGCAGAATATGTTCTATCTTTACTGTACTTCAGAATCCGGGGTGTACTCCTGAATACCGGGGTGCCCAACCTTGGCAACTTTAAGACTTGTTTACTTCAACTTCCAGAATTCCCCAGTCAGCATGTCTGTCTGGAAATTCTGGGAGTTGAAGTCCACAAGCCTTAAAGTTGCCAAGACTGGACAGCCCTGCCATATATTATACTCAACTGTTCTTTTTGTGCAAAAGAAGAAATGATGAAAAATCCCTCTCCACATTTTTTAATATATAGGATACTGTGGGGTTTTGCACACCATGGATGTCAAAAACATGGTATCTCTCTGGGAAAGGAAAACATGTATCTGAATTGTATTTTCATAATATGAATTGATTGATTTGGTAATTCATAAATTACTGGTTCCCAGTGTGCAAAAAAGCTTATTTTTCTCCCAAACCAACAGTGTCTCCAAGTGTAGTATCTCCTTTGTATGTATATATGTTACTATCAATGTGTGAAATTAGGCATTTTATAGAATGCTCAGGAAATGTATGTTTTCTCTTGTTTTTTTTAGTAAGAAGGTCCTGTGCTTTATTTTGCATGCCTTCTTTCATTTTCATATACATATTTTCAATAAAGAGTTAGGGTTAGGGTTAGCTTAACCCTAACCCTGACCCTGACCCTGACCCCGACCCCAGCCCCGGCCTTGGCCCTGACCCCAACCATCACCTCAACCCTAACCCTAACCCTTACCCCAATCCTAACCTAACCCTTTTCATGACTCTCATACTTTGCCCAAATAGTTCTTGTCATTCTTCATAATGTCTAGGTATGATATAGACTGCTAGGGAAAGTATATAGTATATTAAAATAACACAGAGATTTCATACTTTGCCTAAAAACATCACCCATTCTATAGATTTCCTAGGCATTCTATACAATGCCTGTTTTTCATACATTGCCAGTAATATGTACATATCTGAATAGCAGTTGCATGGGAAGAAGCAAAATAGTACACTCAGATGGGCATCAATCTACTGAGGGACAATTCAATCTAATATTCTGGGGACTGCATTAGTGAAAAGCAGGATTATTCTCTTGCATCTTTATTGGATCCCATTTACTTTTCTTTAGATAGCACCAGCCCATTACAAATTCTTTATTATCAAATGTACTAGAAAACCATTCCATCATGTTTGTGAGGGCAAAAAGGTTGAAAGAAACTATGATGGAACTATAGAGGTATCACCTGTATTAGCTCTGAGACAGCAAGAGAAGAAAGAAAAGATTTTACTTTTTAATAATCAAGGTGAATAGACAGGATTCTGTCTTCCCTTTACACTGAAGATGGGAAATTTGCTTACCCACAATCCCTTGCTGTTTCATTAAGTATCTTCTCCAAGAATTTACCATTCCAGATAGCACTGAGATGATCTTGTAGTCCACCTTTAATACTCAAGGATGTAGATTTATTCAAGCCCTAAAGACATGAATATATTTAGAATAGCCTGTTTTGCTCTTCTGTGTGAGGTTCTGCAGCACTTTAAAGCTGCTCCAGAACTGTTTTCCCAACTCTGTGCGGTTTAGACACCTGGACCAACTTGCCGCTAACTTAGCTATGGCATGAGAAAACTGGCAAAAATTCTCTTCTCAGCTCCAAGACTCTGCGTTTCTGTAGGATTTGGAAACAGATTGTTTTACCATTTGAGGAAGTTCTTGCCTACTCACACTTCCTGATTCTTGGGTTTGGAGCTCTCTAGTTGATTTCAGAGCAACTTTATTCATCAATCTAGTCTTATTTTTTCTAACCAACGTCCAGGTACTTTTCACAATGTGTATAAAAAAGTTGATTTTCATGATGGAGGCAACTTCTATAAACTACCTGATCATAATCAGTTGCTGGACTGCCAGTTTAACAATCCTGTAAAAGCTCTTTTTATTATTTATTTTTTGCTGGCTGTATAAGCAGCGGGGAAAAAAATTCTTGTCCACTATCTTGACGGCAACCATTGGAAAAAGAATTTGGCTGCTACATAAATATTGGTTTAATGCCATCATTACTACATTCAATGGAAATTTGCGTGCGTATATGTATCTCTTTGATGTTAACATATCATGCCAGTTTCCCCATCATACCAAAAGCTGAGACTGCAAATGGCCAAGTTCACAAAAGTACCCACTGAAAATGATGGGGGGGGGGGAAGGGGAGAGGAAAAGAGAAGGCTGGTAATTTGATTTTGCCCCTTTTCATGTGAAGCTGAGACATTGGGATGTTCAATTCTGCTTGTTGCAAAAGTTCAGGAGGCAGAATTCTAGCAGAAGATGCTAACCTCCCCATCACAAGACCCATCATAAGACTCTCACTGGTGACTCACACCTGACCCATCAAAAGACCCACCATAAGACCCTCACTTGACACAACCATACCTGACCCATCACAAGACCCATCACAAGACCCTGACCTGATAGGACCCTCACCTGACATGACCTCATCATCACAAGACCTACTGACAACACAAAGCCCTTATAAACAGAAGAATACAGACACTGACATCCCCTAAATTCCACTGAAGTTGTTACCTAGCCTGGTAACGAAACGTACGGAAACCAATCCACAACCTCGGAGAACCTTCACCCTCAGAAGATGCTTCCTTGTGGCCAACTTAATGTGCTATCATCAAGTCCCTTGGTTGGCAGAAAAGTATGATGGCATAAATCCAAACCTATTCTGTCTCTATCGCCCTTACTATTTTGTTGGATAAGTTAAAGAAAACAATTGGCAGATTCCCCAACTGCATTTCCCCTCCCACCAAGCATCATCTACCAGTGTGACACAACCAACCAATTTTTGTCCTTCATATGTGGGGCAGGTTTGGGTGAGTTAGGCAAGTCCTGAGATGGAGATTTAGCTAACTTTCAAATTATGAAATTATGGTGGAACTGGGGATGGAGATGCTATATCCATCCTTCTGCCCTTTGGAGGGAATGCCTTGATCTCCAAATGGTATTCAGTACTGTTGACTACAATATCCTAGGCTGGCTCCATGAGCTGGGGATAGGGGCATCTTTTTTTATGGTGGTTCTCTTATTTTCTCCATTTCTATTTTAGCTGGATATTTATTTATTTGCTCTGATGGATGTCAGTTACATTTGAGGTTAGCTTTATTTTTCCTTTGTCAAAAACCTTACTAAATCAGCAGGAGCACCTTGATGCATAGATTTTTCTGTTTGCTGCCTCTTTGTGGCTTAGTTTTGGAAACCGTCCTTCTGAATTGATCGTTCAGAATTCCACAGGAGGGCAGCCTTGTCCAATCTATGCTACACGAAGGAACTGAAATCAGCACATGCAAACATTCTCTCTTACTATGCAAATAAATAATTAGGAGAGAAACATGGTTTTATAGCCTGAGACATAAAACATACAAAGACACGTTCTAATGATCACCCGGTGCTTAAAATAGCTTTTTATTATGTGTTTCAGAAAAATCAATGATGTATTTTAAAATAAAGAGAGGGCTAAGATTTTTCTCTTCTTGGTTAATCCCTCTACGAATGGAAAATACATGCATGTTCTCCTACATTTATGTACTCGGTACCTTTTTCTTGAACGTGTTTATGTTTTGAAGAAAATTATTGCATTTTTAACCTCCCTCCAGGAATTTCAGCCAGCTTGCAAACTCTCCTGACCTCCTCAGAACCGTTCTCAGAACAGTTGACAGTTCTCAGTGCAGCTTCCCGGAGCTCTGGATGAGAGACTGGCATTCTCTCCAAATGACCAAAGGGATCTGGGTGTGCTGAAGGACACTGTGGTGGCATGGCAATTTAACAGTTGTAGAGAGTGTGCAGAAATCAAGGAGCTGGCAATTATCAAAGGGAGACTAGCCAACTCCCAACGTCTGCAAATCTCCAGCACTGTGGCTTCCAAAAACCACAGTTTTGTAATTTAGTGGAGCTATGACAGAACTGAAAGCAAATCAATGATCATCTGTCTTGTGCTGACGATTGCATGGAATCACAAGATATGAAACTTGCCTGAGCAGGGGGTTGGATTAGAAGACCTCCAAGGTCCCTTCCAACTCTGCTATTCTGTTAGTGCCAATACCCTCTGCAAAAGAGCCCTGAGATATGAACAGGGATGGCTGAACATGAATTTGCAGTTGTTGTTGTTGGCAGCCTAAAAAGTGAAGATGCTCACTCCGGTTCTAAAACAGCCAAATTGTTCCAACATCTCATCACATTCTTTGTAGAAATGGTGAGATTAGCTGTGTGATAATTTAGCTATTGGAAACATTTATCGTTGTCGGTATTGATCCATAGGGGGGGGGGGAAAGCTTACTGTTGCCCTGATTTTTAAATATGCTTCTGCTCTTGATTTTCCTATTGTCATCTTCTGTAAGAAAATATTTATAACCAAAGGGCTCTACTTAATGCTAATCAATCAACACTGCCCAGCCTAAAGTCACATATTTTAATGTGAAATCAAAAAATGGGTTCATATTGTATAAATTTAAGGCTAATCATAATGATGAAATTGGTGATGCAGGGAACTATTATACCCCATTCATTTCAGACAAAGCAGTTTCTGTTCTAATTTCTAATTTTTTGGCTTGGGACTTCTTGGACCACTTTGTCTATGTTTAGATGAATGCAGACTATTCATTTGATATTCAAGTGATAAAAATAACCTCTAAGCTCTACTTTGTTTTGCTAACTACAGTAAATTTTATCAAAATGTAGAAGAAAACCGTCCAATATCATATTTAATGTCCTCTCTTCTTGTTAATATCATTCAGATTTGTAATAATAGTAGAGTCTAAGATGACACTAAATGGTGGACGATTCAGGAAAAGGAGAATTGTGCACTGTGCACAATCAGCTTGTGGAATTCAATATTATCAGATATCTAGGGAGATTCTCAATCACCCGGATCATGGTTGTCCCAAAGGTGCTTTTTCAAAAAGCAACTGGACTGTTTTTTCCCCCCCTTGAAAACGTTTCGCTTCTCATTCAAGATGCATCTTCAGTTCTGACTGAATAGTGGGGAATGGAAGCATTTACTGCATTTACTTCCATTCCTTACCGTTCATTCAGAACTGAAGAAGCTTCTTAGATGAGAAGCGAAATGTTTTTTTTTAAAAAAAAACAACACCAAGAAAGTCCAGTTGCTTTTTGAAAAAGCACTTTTGGGACCATACTATTAGATTTAATATTTAATATGCTTGGATAGTTTTTTTTAAAATAGGAAAAATAAATAATAATCAATGGCTATTACTAATTGTTTATGGAGATTCTCAGTCATCCAGGTCATAGTTATCCCAAAGATGCTTTTTTCATGAGGCAACTGGACTTTCTTGTTTTTCTTTGAAGATGTTTCACTTCTCAAGAAGCTGAGATGGCTATTATTAGTGATAGCTATGTATTGCTTTTAATAGCAGGAGAAACAGGCGGCTGAATGCCAGTTGCAGGAAAGTGAGTGAGAGAGTGTTGTGTTATATCCTTCTTTTGGCTCCTTTTGGGCATCTGATTGTTCACTGTGGAAACAGTGCTGGACTAGAGGGATCTTCAATCTGGTCTAAAGGGCAGGTCATACTCTTGAGTTTTTAATTTAGCAAGCAATATTCCTGTTCTCTTCAAATAATTCCTTAATTTTTCTCAACAAAGCCTATTGTGAAGATTGTGTCTTTGTACTCTACAGACATGTACATGTGTTTCTATATCTATATATTTATGCATTTATTTGTATCTGTAGCTATATTTACACCTACATCTGCATGTACAGTATAATTCAGTTAGAAAGATGGAGTTGTATTAGAGCAGAGTTTTTGTTAGAAAAATACAATAACACACTTTCTCCTTTCCATGTCTTCAAAACTTTCAGGGCCATTTATAGTCTCCCATTTATGACTGGTTACTTAGTGATTGTTCAAAGTTACAACAGACTGAAAATGGGACTTACAACCCAGTTTTGAAGTTCCAACATCTACCCATCCCTCAGTCAAGTGATTGCATTTTGGATGACTTATGACTGTTTTTCACACTTATGACCTTTGCAGCATCCCCATGGTCGTGTGATCAAAATTCAGCTGCTTGGCAACTGACTCATATTTATGACGGCTGCAGTGTCCCGGGATCATGTGATCACCTTTCGCGACTTTCTGACAAGCAAAGTCAATGGGGAAGCCAGATTCACTTAACAGCCACGTTACAAACTTAACAACTGCAGTGATTCACTTAACAAACGTGTTAAGAAAGATCGTGAAATGAGGCAAAATTCACTTAACAACTGTCTTGCTTAGCAACAGAAATTTTGGGCTCAATTGTGATCATACATTAGGACTACCTGTATAATTGGGTAGTTGGGGGAAAAAAGGGGTCTTCTGAAGGAAGACAGAAACTGGGCTGTTATCAGTATCCAAAGGCTAATTATTTTGGTAGCCAATCTTGCAGGCACACCATATTTAGTTCTTTATTTTTATCTAGAGCAGGGGTGTCAAACTGCTGGCCCGCGGGCCGGTTTCATCATATGGAGGCCGCGCCCACCCCAGCTCCAGCAATACAAAAAAAGTCGCGATACGTTGTGACACATCACATGACGCGGTGAGTTTGACACCCGTGATCTAGAGCTTTTCTAGCTTGAATTTAATACAGCATCATTGCAGTGAGGAAAAATAAAATCACTATTATGTTTTCAAGAAGGGAAAATTTCTTCTCTGTACATGACTTGAATAAAAGTGCTGTTAGACTCCTCCGTCCTTACCTTTTAAAATGCATAGGAATGCACAATTTCATTAAAGTGCATCTTCATGTTACCACATATAATGTTATGTTTCCCAAAAGCAGTACAATTTCCCCCCCTATTTAAAATAAAGAGCAAGGATCATGGAAATATTGCATGTTGGCTACGGTAATCAATTTATAACTTCTGTCTCCCTTCCCCTCTCTGCTTATTTTGTAGCATGGGGCAATGTTTCTCCATGGTGATTTAATTAACTTCATTTCACACATGGTGGTAGAGATAATAAGCCTAGTGGTAACACAAGGGCTGCACTGTCAAATGCCAGGGGTTGACTCATATTCACCAGCAAGATACTGACTCTACAATGGAAGTGTGTGCAACAAAAGAACAGCCTGTTTTATTAATTTGCCAAGTTCTCCCTCCTAGCTCCTTTGGGAAGGTTACTGTGTATTTCTCAGAGACGGATGGCGAAAGGAGCACGAGTATATGGTGAGGAATAATGTTTTTAGTAGGCTGGAGCCATTTCACACACACACACACAAATGTCCCTTCCGGAAAACAGAATCAAGATGCTAATGTTATACCTCATTTATTGCCAAGCATATTCAGTGACATTTCATAATGTACATCTGTCAGCCAGAGATAGAAACGAATGAGGCAAATTGTACAATTTACCCTTAGGAACCTCCATTAGAGTCCCCCAAAGTATAATATCTGGGAGGTCAGAGTCAATTAATCAGATAGCTGTGTTTGCTTTTCTGATTGCAGTGGTTTCTCACCAAATTCTTGCAATGAGGGAGAAAAACAGAACAAAACAAAATCTAAGCTGTGGGAGTTCGATCCCGGGGTCCAGCGCCTGCTGGACGGACCAGTGGTTGTGGGAGTTCGAATCCCGGGGTCCAGCGCCTGCTGGACGGACCAGTGATGTACGTTAGCCTAGGCCAACGGACCTCGCGTTTGGTAGATAGGAAACACACGGACAACATGTTTCTTCAGGTTGAATCAGCAAGCGAGAGCCCAGAAGGATCTGCGTGCTTTTCTTTTATTGGTACACTTACGTCACAGCAGGAGGTTGTAAAGGGTGGGTTTTGCCAGGAAATGAAACTTAAAAGGGTACCTTAACTTAACTCAGGAAATGGAAACTTAATAAGGCATAAACGAAACCTTTAACTTAACTCAGGAAATGGAAACTTAAAAGCATAAATGAAACCTTAAGCTATTGAAATGGTTGCAACATCTCCACTGTTTTTATTTTTTAAAGTTCAATCTCTATCCTACTCGTAGCCATCATCTGCATCCTCCGAAACAGAAGAGGGCAACTCCATAAGAATACGAGATTCTTGCTTGGGGGCAAGAGCCTCCATGGCTAAGTCTGATTCAGTATCGGAACAGTTGGAGTCCGTGTCAGACAGTGTCAGTAGGGCAACCTTTTCAGAGGGGTGGAATTTGGGTTTCAAGGGTTCATATATATTGTTTGAGGCAAGCATAACATTAATCTTAGAAAGATTAGAATCCAAACCATTCAAACGATCCTTGAGAAATTGCAAAAGGCGTGAAAAAACACATGGGCCAATCATACATAATATAAGCAAAATTATACAAGGTCCTAAAATAGCAGAAAGCAATGTAGTAATCCAGGGAAAGAAATTAAACATGCTTTGATACCAGGATTGTTGGGAGAACCTTTCCTGTTCCCTGTCTTTTAATCGTTTGCGTAACTCATTCATAGAGTCGCGCACAATGCCAGATTGATCAGAATAAAAACAACATTCTTCTTTTAAAGCTACACACGTTCCACCTTCCTTTAAAAATAAAAGGTCGAGGGCACGCCTATTCTGCAAAACTACTTCAGCAAGAGACGACAAAGAAGTTTGAAGGGCAGAAATTGAAGTCTCAATGCGGGAAAGATCATTATCTATTTCTAGACTGAGTTTTTGTATTTGTTGTTGATTAACAACTAAAGCCGCAGCTCCAGTAGCTGCTCCTGCAGCACCTAATCCTAAAAGAACTGAAAGGGTTAGGGCTGTAACAAATTCACGTTTTACACGTAGGTGGTATTCCGGTGGTTCCATAAGGGAAACAAAGTCAGAGGGGGAATAATAAGTGATTCTAGGGACTAAGCGTACCTGAATACAAAAGGCTTTTTGTTGTATAAGGACATCCCCTGACACACAGGCTGTGGCACCTGTAGAGCAAGCCCAGATGGAGTTGTTGCCGGGGATGAAGAATTGGCCCTTTAAGCTGGCAGAAATATTACCATTACTCAAGGTAAAAAGAGAGTTATAACCTGCCGTATTTACACTGCCCGATCTTTTCTGGGTGAGCCAAACATCACATTGGTATTTGCCAGTGGTGATATTAGCACAATATTGAGAATAATTTGCAGGAATGTTTCCCAAGCAACAACCATGTCCCATAATAGAAGTAATAGTGATGGATGTTGAGTTCCATCTGCAAGAGTCATCTTTAGTAGCATTCTTAATAGGTTCGATGGAGCCAACAGCGTCATAAAAGGGTGGAGTGGCTGATAAACAGAGCCAACAGTGGTCGGTTTGTGAAGAAGAATTAACAGCACTTTTTAGCAAAAAGGAAGAAGCATTGACAAGGTTAATCAAGGGATTAGGCATATTATGTACAACGGACTGTAAAAAAACAGGTTGAATGCTTTTGTTAGGACCTATAGGAGGGGAATGTGGTGACTGGATTGTGAGACGAATGGAAAAAACTCCGCCGTCGTCTTCAGAACCGCTCCATTCTCTACCACCCCAAGAATATCCGACAGCCCATTGCTCTGTAGTCAAAGTCTTTCCTTGGGATGTGAAGGTAATGTTCATTGGATTTTTCCGCTCACCACAGCAATGCAAATTAGAAGGGCAGGAAGGAGAAGGGGGTTTGCCATTACTACGGTTAATGGCAATATAATCATTTGAGCGAGGGGCAGTCCAGGATATAGCGCCCGTAGAAACACAAGACCATGAGGCACAGTATTTATCCAAAAAAGTGCCACATTGATATTTTTCCTCAGGTGTCTTTGGTTCGGGACAAAAATACAGGTCCCACCATGTTGCTTCTAGTGGAGAAGGTGTACACGAACCTTGTTTGTCCCATTTGTTAGTTTGGAGAAATTTTGAAGCAAATTTGTTGACCCCGGTACCCATTTCGGCAAAGTCAAAATGTAAGATAGGGAACCAGGGCCATATTGTGTATTTGGAGATTTGGAATAATACCTGATTTTCAAAGTCACGAACAGTCCATGTGTAGTTGAGAGGTCGATGAGGATTAGGATCAGGAGATCGCCGTCGTCGAGAATGAATGATGCGTTGGTGTGAGCGAGGTTGCTTTATGGAATGAAAGTGTTGTAGGTGAGGTGAGATTAAAGTGTGGGCGGCCAGGTCTAGGAAGGAGCGGGGATGAGGAACAAAGTTGTAGGCAAGTAAACGAGGAGACAAAGGAGGTTTTGCATAGCTCGCCACTGATGCGAGTTCAAAAGAATGTGTAGTATAAGTACCATAGGATGAAAATCCAGACACATAATAGCGCCCCGTAGTCTCAGGGGTCACAAGAATAGCAAGAGTCATGTGACAAGGGTAATGAGCATAGGTGAGGGAAATAGAGGGAGATGGTGGAAGAGGAATGCCACGATTAGGATACTGAGAAAACACAAAGGGACAAAAGGATTGACCTCGGTCATAACAATGAAAAAGGGCAGTAGTATTGAGATCAAGAAAAGAAAAAACAGGACCACAATATAGGCCTTTATGAAAATTTAGAGGAATTCTCAGGTGCTTTGTCATCATGGGAAGGTGCAGTGTGGACATCATGGGGAAGGAACTTGTCAAGAGTGTCATCAAAAGCAGGGTCCACATGATTGATGCAAAAGTGTTGGACCCCTGGACAATATGGGTGGTGCAATAGGCAGTTGTTACACCAATAACAGCACGTACATCCACACTCACAAAGGCAATGATGGCACATCCGATGGAGTTGGTGGGTTGTGTGGAGTGATGAAATATGGGCGAATACAACGAGCAGGGACCCACAAAACTCTGTCGGGTAGTTGAACTGCAGCGTAGCCTCTTCCCCAGGTGATGAGTTCAGCTGGACCTTTCCAAGTTGGATCCGGGAGCTGCCTGTAGTATACAAGTGGTCTTGAAGTTGGGACAACAGGTTTAGTAAAGTGTCGAGACGCAGCAGACAAAGAAGGAGTGCCAGTGAGATTTAGAAAATTGAGAGTATACAGACAAACATTTAACACGTTTTGCAGTGCCGGGAGGTTTGGGGGGCATAAGCCCTTGGACCCCATATAACGATCTAATGCATTTTTTAAAGTTTGATTTGCTCGCTCAACAATAGCCTGCCCTTGGCTATTGAAAGGAATTCCAAATTTGTGGACAATGGACCAGTGATGACAAAACTGTGAAAATTGTGAGCTGACATAAGCTGGGCCATTGTCTGTTTTTAATATTTTTGGACATCCCAGCACTGTAAAGGTACGAATACAGTGATTAATCACTTGTTTTGCAGCTTCCCCTTTTTGTGGGGTTGCCAAAATAAATCCGGAGAACGTATCTACTGTAACATGTAGATATTTCCACGGGGCAAATGGAGGATATTGAGTTACATCCATTTGCCAGGTATCACAGGCTTCAGTGCCTCTAGGGTTAACACCCTGTGGGATACCTTTAGACTGTAGGCTACAGGTTGGGCATTGTTAAATTATGGCTGTAGCTTCAGCCATAGTGATTCCAAATTGTTTCATTAGTGCTTTTTTATTTTGATGAAAATAAGCATGACTGTCCCAAGGGGAGACAGGAGAAAGAGACATGAGGCAGGTAGCAGAGGCCGCAGCGTCTGCAATATCATTTCCCTTTTGCAAGAAGCCAGGAAAAGGTTGGTGGCTTCTTATGTGTGTGACAAAGTAAAGATGTTTCCTGTTGGATATTACAGTTTGTAGGGTGGAAAATAAAGAAGTTAAATCAGGGTCCAGGGATGGAGAGAGGTATGATTGAAAAATAGTGGTGACAATTTGAGTGACATAGAGACTGTCAAGAATGAGATTTATAGGTTGAGTGGAAAATGTTTGAAAAGCTAGAATGGCAGCGGCTAGTTCCGCACGCTGAGCAGACCGTTGGGGTGGCGTTATTTTTGTGTGCCATTGGTCATGAATATACCAGGCACAAGCACCAAATTGTTTACTGCCATCTACAAAGAGTGTGACAGCATGTGGGATGGGAAAGCGTTGTAATTGGGTATCCCATGAAACATGGATATTTTGTAGGAGCTGAATGCGAGGATCAGCAGGAGGGTGGCAGGATATCTTTCCAGGCCACTCAGTGAGAGCAAGCTGCAAGGCTTCAGAGTTAGAATAGATGGTTTCCCATGTAGTGAGAGAACATGGTACATATAGGACAGAAGATTCTATTCCTGCAAGGGCTTTTGCTCGAAGGCGAGCCTTAGAGATGAGAGACGCAAATTGAAAAGGTTTTTGACCAATTGTGTTTCTAGGAGTGTGAGAGAGGTGAAGCCATTCTAGAATCAACAAGGAGGGAATAGTTTGGACAATAGCACATGTAGGTAAAGAAATAGTATTACACAATAAAAGAGAAAAGGGAATGTTTGGGGTCATTCGGTCAACCCACTGAATTTGTAGGGCTTGGTTGACCAATTGAATCACTTTTAAATGACTGTCCTGCAGTGGAATAACATCTGCAGGATGTTTGCCTTTGGTTAAGGCTGAAAAAAGAGGTGATAATTGAAAAGTGGTGAGACCTATATAAGGTCGAATCCAATTAATAGCACCTAAATATTGCTGTAATTGAAGTAAAGTTGGTTGGTGTGGTAATTTTAAAAAGGGAAAAAGTGGTGCAGCATGGGAGGCCAATAATTTATGGCCCAAATATTGAAAAGGAGGGGAGGTTTGGACCTTGTCAGGAGCAATGTGCAAACCTCCTTTTTGCAAAATTGTTGTGAGGGTTGGCAAAGTTACAAAAACAGTACCCTTTGGGCCTGGTACTGCGACCAAAATATCATCCATGTAATGGTAAACCAAAAAGGAGGGATGAAGGTCCCGATATGGTTGCAAAACATGGGAAACAAAAAACTGACACATTGTAGGGCTATTTAGCATGCCCTGTGGTAAAACCTTCCATTGGTAGCACTGAGTTGGTTGAGAATTATTCAACTCAGGCACTGTAAAAGCAAATAAATATTTATCCTGTTGATACAAAGGAATGAAAAAACAAAAACAAAAAACAATCCTTTAAGTCAATTATCATTAAGTCAAAATCTTTTAGAATTAAATTTGGGTTTGGGAGGCCGCATTGCAATGCTCCCATAGGTTATAAAACAGCATTCACTGCACGTAAATCATGGAGGAAACGCCATTTGCCTGATTTCTTTTTTATAACAAAAACTGGAACAGAATAAGATTGCAACATTTTATGCCCTAAATAAAGATAAAGTGTAACTGTATCTTTTCCAAGGCAACTTGCAATCCATAGATACTTGAATCATTTTGTATTTCAAAAAGCCAATTAGATTGTATTTTTGGGGTTCCAATTTAATCAAATTCCATTCAGATGAAACAAATTTTCATGAAATAAAAAAAAACATTTACAAATCTAAGCAAAACAATTCAGTCATTTCTTTTGGTTGATGGATGTATATGTCTAACTAAACAATTTAAAACTCAAAAATTTGCAAAAGAATTGCCCAACAATTACTGCCTCCTCTTTCGAGTAAAAAAAATAGCAAGCTGAAACTGCAAGAGTGGGCATCAAATTTCACATCCACCCCCCTTCCTCAACCCAGACTTCTAGGCAGAGGAAGAAGAAAAGAAAAAAAATAGTTAAAACGAACAGCTGCCCCCCCTCTCCTTTCGCCTGTCCTTCGCTCTTAAAACAATACAGCCAGCGAAAAACGAAAGAGTCAGGAGGGGGGAAAAGAAAAAGAAATTTTACAAAAATCTCACCACCAAAAAAAATTCACGTGCTTTTTCCAGAAATTCTTTTACAGATCCTCCATAAAACTTTTCTCATGGAAACTCTTGCTATTGCGTTACCATTTTACAACAATAAAAACTACAGTTTTACTATTCCTTTCACAGCGTGGGATGGGTGGAGGGGTGAGGGCTAACACACACACATTTACACCAGCAAATTAACTCATTCACTTCCATTCTGTTTGCTTACACCATTTCACATACAAATATTTCATTTCATACGTTTTTCAAGCAAAACTTTTTATTTTTAATTAAGGCCTTTTTGTTTGTTGTTATCAAAGAGGGTTTTGACCCTTTTCCAAGTCTTGGAAATAACACAAAACAACACAGACAGACATATATACACAAATACCATTAAAACAACATTTATTTAGACATATGGCTTGTCCTGCAAGAAGCGAGAAAATCATGAGATGATTCCAACCAAACATGTGGTTTTTATAGGGCCCTTTAACCATCTCCTATTTTTCTCACCATTCCAAGTCCAAACGTAACGTTCTAGGAGTTAAACATATATAAAACAAAACACACACATCAACACAAAGCACCACCAGACATTGTCTGACAGGGTTCAAACTTAACAGATTACAAAAGAATTTCAAAACATTCCAATTGTTCAAAACGCATTGCAGAGGAGTGCAGTTTGAGTTAATTTATATCTCTAAATTGTTGCCTGTTTCTGTTTTGGAGGAGAGAGAGAAGGATATAGTGAAGAGGGGGGTTCCTGTGGCTATGCCGACTTTGGAGCGTCCTCCGCAATAGATACAGGTTAAAAGGAAGGGTCTGGGGATAGACAGTTGTTCCGTTAACTTTTTGCAAACAATTTGCCTTTCTGGCTAAAGAGGAAAGTTCATCCACATGCTTGGACAGAACCTTGGAAAGCGGGGATCCCATACTTACGTTTGCAAGCCTTTACCAGGTGCGTAGGTACAGGAGCCAGAGCAGCGTTTCCCTAGACAGAGAACACGCCGTGGAGTGAATCACGTCATAAAGTGAATCACGTCGGGGTCACCAGTTGTGGGAGTTCGATCCCGGGGTCCAGCGCCTGCTGGACGGACCAGTGGTTGTGGGAGTTCGAATCCCGGGGTCCAGCGCCTGCTGGACGGACCAGTGATGTACGTTAGCCTAGGCCAACGGACCTCGCGTTTGGTAGATAGGAAACACACAGACAACATGTTTCTTCAGGTTGAATCAGCAAGCGAGAGCCCAGAAGGATCTGCGTGCTTTTCTTTTATTGGTACACTTACGTCACAGCAGGAGGTTGTAAAGGGTGGGTTTTGCCAGGAAATGAAACTTAAAAGGGTACCTTAACTTAACTCAGGAAATGGAAACTTAATAAGGCATAAACGAAACCTTTAACTTAACTCAGGAAATGGAAACTTAAAAGCATAAATGAAACCTTAAGCTATTGAAATGGTTGCAACACTAAGCTGTTCAGGTTAATTTAGATAATGTACTTAATAGCAGCAACAAAATCAATGGCTGCATGTTAACTACAAAAATAGTGCAACCAGCAGGCACTACATTTTCCATGGGCAAAGTGCTTAGCAATGGGTCTAGGCCAGGGCTCTCCAAAGCTGGCAACTTTAAGACTTGTAGACTTCAACTCCAGAATTCCTCAGCTAGCCATGCTAACCCGAACCCTAACCCATGCTGGCTGGGGAATTCTGGGAGTTGAAGTCCACAAGTTTTAAAGTTGCCAACTTTGAAGACCCCTCGCCTAGGCCTTGCCCTGCTTGCCTTACTTCTCCCAACTTACCATACAGAGGGATGGTTTAAGACTTTTTGGCACTAGAGAAGAACTTTCCTTTTAGATAGAGCTGACCTGCTTTTCCTGATTATATTCATGGCAATACTGATGGAACTTAAACTGGGCTTTTGTTGCTTCTTTGCCTACTTCTTTGTGCCACTTTCCTGTTTCCCTGTTTCAGTTATTTTTCCCCCTCCCCCCCAATCCCCATGAAATAAAACACGTGATCCCCTAGCAGTCAGTCAGTTTCAATTATTCCATTTTAGAGGACATAGCTAATTACATAATCGTAGCAGGGTCTGTCTCCCAAATTTCTGGAGCTATTTCTGTCCTGTCATCTTCTCGTGTTTCTTTCTTTTCTTTTTTCTTTTTTCAATATTTTTAACCTTTGAGTTTCCAGATGGAGTGTAGAAGAAGAGCCAGACAAACCACCCTAAACGTGTAAAGGCCGTTGGAGTTCCTAAATTGCAGAATTACACAATAATAACCGACCCATCCTTTTTTTCCCTACACTGTTGCACTGGTGGATATTTTACTCTATTGGCCAGGGGTCTTCAAACTTGGCCCTTTTATGACTTGTGGACTTCAACTCTCAGAATTCCTCAGCCAGGCACGCTAGCTGAGGAATTCTGGGAGTTGTAGTCCACAAGTCATAAAAGGGCCAAGTTTGAAGACCCCTGCTATTAGCTGACCAGATGCTGGAGGGAGAAGGCAGCAAAGCAAGTCACCGTGCCTGTAACAACAAGTCTAATCAGGATGACATAATTCAATATAAAATTATTAATAGACAAAACAAAGCAGAATCTGAACTGCCAAAGGAGTCAGCAGATTTATGATGTCATTATCTTCTGTCAATAGAAGAATGAGTGGATAGCACTTTAATTCAATAGTGGAGAAATGTTTAACAATTTATAGTTAAGTAGAATTATTATTACTGATTTTTTCTCTCTCCTTAGAATGAGATTTTACATCATTGATGTGATTATTTTTCATGATTTTAAAACATTCTCATACAAACACAATCTACGAATGAAATCATATATGAGAAATGTGGCTGGATGAGTTTTTCATTCACATAGAGATGAACTTTAAGGCTAGCATCCAGATTATTTGATATTTACTTTGTTGTTTAAGAGAAATGTAGCATATACTGTATACACTCTGCACAAATGTACTTTACGTTTTAATGTATTTAATTTACATAATAAAAATTCCTTTTTTGAAAAATCCACTCTGAGTTTTATTTTTATTGCAAGTTCCTTATAATCTTAAAAAAAAGAAAAGGCCCTTGAGAAATTGGATATTGATTATGTTCCTTATATTATTGCTTTCTGTTCTTTATATTATTTTTCTATTAATTATTCTAGAAGGCTAGTTACCCTGAATAAATATAATTTTGAGGATCAATAGATTTATTTAGACAATCTTACTAGAAAAATATTAACTAATACATAATGATTATGAAATGTAAATATCTATACATATACCCAGAGGCTAAGGAGAGATATAGCATGATATGAAAATCATAGCGTTCTGCATATTTGAATTAATAAGAAAAGTTGAAATAGCTACACAAAACCTTGAACCAGTAATAGGTACAGCCAAGTTAATAATGAATAAGCACCATCCTTTAGTGCAGGGATGGGCAATTATGACAACTTTACAACCTGTGGACTTCAACTCCCAGAATTCCTGAATCAATTCTGGGAGTTGAAGTCCAAGGTCATAAAGTTGCCATAAGCTGCTCAACTCTGCTCTAGTGCTATAAGGAAATCTATTATTATTATTATTATTATTATTATTATTATTATTATTATTATTATTATTATTATTATTATTATTATTATTATTATTATTATTATTATTATTATTATTATTATTATTATTATTATTATTATTATTATTATTATTCAGCTCTCTAAAGTAGTAGCAAAACATTTTATTTTCTCCCTATACATAGATTCTTTTGACAGGTGATGATTCTTGCTAATGTTCTGTTGGTCACTCAAAGGACAACATTACTACCCTTGTTGAATTTTTAAAACTTGGCATGGTCTTGTTTATTAAGTAAAACTTTGATGTAGAAGATTTGCTGGGTTGTTGAGTTTGATTTGTTTAGGCTCCAGCAAAAAGTGAGAATGCTGAGGGAGGAATGATATTTGCACATGCCAGCATTTTAATTATTTCTGTCTAGGATTTGTCTAGCAATGTCTATATAGGTGATAAAGAACGCAAATATAAAAAGACACCTTTGTTGATATAGCTCACAGCGCGGAGCCAAATAAGGAGAGGATTATAATTTCCCCATTTTGATGTTAAATAGTAGTAAACTTAATGTTTAATTCCTGGCTAATACTTAAAGAGACATAGATAATACTAACTATGTTCTGATCAAAACAACATATCATTTTGTTCATAAATCATGAAGACATGAGTAAAAATAATTACAGATTGCTATCCCATGCATACTTATTAAGGAGCAACTCTCATTGTTATCAGTTGGACTTATGTCTGTGTAGGTAGGAACGCAAGAATCTTTTAAAACTCTTTACTTAGGCTGTTCTTTGCTGTTATCTAATAGTTACCTGGGGTTTGCAGCCCAGATTTGGTAACCCTAACCCAGGGGTGTCAAACTCGCGATGTCACGTGACGTCGCGCAACGTATCGGGCCGGTTTTGCCATTGCCGGCAATGGGGTGGGTGCGGCTTCCAGATGACGCATCCGGCCCGCGGGCCAGCAGTTTGACACCCCTGCCCTAACCCTTGATATTTCTGTTCAGGGGATACTTGAGTCCCCTAAATCTGTAATTTTCTGAATTACTACATATACGAGTAAGAATCAAGGACAGGCACTCAGAGTCTTCTTGACTTAATATTCTATATACAGTAATGTACAGGTAGTCCTTTACTTACAACCACAACTGAGCCCAAAATTTATATTGCTAAGTGAAATATTTGCTAAGTGAGTTTTGCCCCATCTTACGACTTTTCTTGCCACATTTGTTAAGTGAATCACTGCAGCTGTTATATTAGTAACACCGTTGTTAAGTGAATCTGGCTTTCCCATTGACTTTGCTTGTCAGAAGGTCACAAAAGGTGATCACATGACCCTGGGACACTGCAACCGTCATAGATATGAACTAGTTGTCAAACGTCTGAATGTAAATCACGTGAGCATGGGGATGCTGCAATGGTCGTAAGTGTGAAAAATGGTCAGAAGTCACCTTTTTAAAGTGCTGTTATAACTTCAGTCACTAAATGAACTGTTGTAAGTTGAGGACTAACTGTAATTGCCACAATTTCACTCATGTAAGTTCACATAGCACAAACAAGTCCCAATGACGTCCTTTTATTAAAATGACTCAAACCTTCAATTCTTCCAGGTATTCATTGTGAAGTATCACATTTTTTTGTGTCCAGCTTTCTTTTTTCACTTAGGATCGTTGTCCATGAGAAAATGTTATAGTTTATACAGAAAAGGATGAAAAAAGGTGGGGAGGGAGGGGCAAAGACCATCACTGGTTTGGGATTCACACAAAAATGAAACTCACCTTCCTTCAGCCCCTGATCATCAGCAGAGACTGTGGAGCGGGTGGCAAGCTTTAGGTTTCTGGGTGTTACCATAAAGGAGGACCTGACCTGGAGTCCTCATGTTATAGCATTGGTTAAGAAGGCCCAGCAGAGATTATATTTCTTGAGACTTCTCAGGAAACAACAACTAAATGAAAAACTGCTGGTGACCTTCTACCGTTGCTCCATAGAGAGCATTCTAACCTATTGCATTTGTGTGTGGTTTGCTTGCTGCACAGTAGCAGATAGAAAAGCACTCCAGAGGGTCATTACCATCGCCCAGAGAATTATTGGCTGCCCTCTTCCCCCGGACGAACTGTACAGTTCCCATTGTCTTAGGAAAGCTCAAAATATTCTTAAAGACTCATCTCATCTCATTCTTTTTTTGAACTATTACCATCTGGCAGATGGTACAGGATAATAAAAACAAAGATAAATAGGCTGAAAAATAGTTTTCATCCCAGAGCTGTAACCATATTAAATACCACAGTATAGTGCAACACTGAAGTGCAGTATTAGGGGCAACACAATGGTGAATAGAATGTGAAGGATGTGTGTATATAATGTATGTTCTTATTTGTGGTTTTTACTTGTGTGTAGTGTGCACTGTGGACAGCACTTAATTTCGTTGTGAGTTACACAATGACAATAAAGATATTCTATTCTATTCTATTCTATTCTATTCTATTCTATTCTATTCTATTCTATTCTATTCTATTCTATTCTATTCTATTCTTTAATAAATAATAAGCCTTCAATTAATGATAAACTTTCCTTTATTGTTGGAAATGGATGGGAAAAAATGCCCGCCATGAATTTGTGCTTCTTTGCTGAAAAAATCTGGATAACTTAACAACAATCTCAGCTTCACAACTCTTGTGACAAGATTGTCTGTTTTAGGTTGCTGAAACTCTCACATGCCCACCTAATGTATATCCCTGTAGCTTCTTGAGAATGTTTATGCCAGTGGCAAAAGACTTATTTTGGCATTTTTAACACAGTGGCATTGAGAATTGATGCTTCCAGCGATCTGCGTGTTCTTTTCCCTCTTCTCTCTTAAAAATTCAGAAACTTGAACTGGCCAGGGATGTGTGCTAGTTTGTAGGCTTGTGTAGTACCATATAATAAAATTGGGGGAATCTTTTCAGAGATGTCATCAGGGATTTTGAGTAAATTGTAGGATTAATCTAATTCTTTTAACCATGAAATCCATGTTAATTTTTGTGAATTGCCGTAAGGGACTTTTGCATGAAGTAGCGCATACCAACATCTTAAATAAATAAATAAAGTATTTAAAATTATAGGAGGAATTTAATCCAGCCATTGCCCACTTTGACTATAACTATCACCTTATTATTAATTCTCAGTAGTTAGATACTAAGGAATCAAGATACCACATTTGAATGTGAGGCTTAAAATACGATGCAGGCATGCTCAATGTAAAATGCTCAATAACAGTATCTACATATGTGATAGTTACAGAGTTACCTGAGGCAAGATTTTATTTCAAGAAACAGTATTATTAAGAGACTCAGGAGTAAAGGCAATGTAATTTAGCCAAGTTGCTTTTAGTATTTTTAGACTCCAAATCTATCTTAGTTTCCAGCATCTAGTATGGATCAACCTATATTATCCAGAACAATATGAAGAAATGAGAGGCAGCATTGGAATATTTTCTGTCTTTCTGATCCTAGTTTCACAATGTGACTTCTTAATTTCCATATTAAACAAGCCATCATACATAAACCTGTCTCCAGTTATTGCTTTGATTGTTAAGTATGGCTTTGGGGTGGAGGAGGGGGGAAATGGCGGCTTTCTAGGATACATACACCATCTTTGGTGCTGGATTGGGTTGCACTGTCCCAAACAGATCTAGTGGACAAGCTGAGGGTCCTCCTGGACTCATGACTCCTGCCCAAGGAGCTGGTGGTGGCTGTGGCTAGGAGGGCCTTTGCACAACTTCATATTGTGCATCAGTTGTATCCAGTGCTTTTTTTGTAAAAAAAAAAAAAAGGTGCCGGAACTCACACACGTTATACAACCCGCCTTGCCTGCCTTACAAGGTTCCATCCAAAAAAGGTGCCGGAACTCCGTTCTGAGCGTTCTATGAGAAAAAAAGCCCTGGTTGTATCTGTTCCTTGTTCAACTAGCCCTACTCACGTTCACTCATGCCCTGATCACCTCCAGTTGGACTATTGCAATGTAGTCCAAGTGGGAATGTACTGAAGAATATCCAGAAACTTCAACTGGTATAAAATGCAGCGGCATGAGCAGTTATGTGTATTCATGGTAGAGTGTACGTTATACCTCTGCCATCTGAGCTGCATTGGTCTCACAGAATGAGTATGTTACTGGTTCTGATGTCTAGAGAGCTGCATTTGGCAGGCCTTGGGCAGCGGACCATTTCTGCTGTGGTTCCCATATTGTGGATTCTTCTCTCCCCAGATTGGCCCCATCACTCCTGAGCTTCCACACATTCCTCAAGACCTGATTATACCACTGCACTCCGGGATGAATGAATGTGAGCTGGTTCCCTTATTATTAACAACCTTCCATCTATTATTCCCTTTTCCTGTTTTACCTTTGCTTTTATAATTTTTAATTCTTTTTCATAATTACTTAATGATTGCTATTCATAATTATTACATAAGGGTTTTAACTAGTGAATGTGTGATTTATAAACTGTTTTTACTAGATTGTTGTACGCTGCCCAGAGTCACTTTCTGTAAGGTGGGCAGCCAAATAAATTTGATAAACCAACAAACAAATAATTTTACTAATTCAAATCCATTGGAAATATTTTTCTAAAAGTCTACGAACACAGTGTAAGAAGAACCATGCTGGTCACTCTTGTTAACACCATCTCCTGTGCAGATCCAATATGGACTCTCTATAGTTCTACTCAAGAACTGTTTGTGTAACTTATGGCCTGGGGCACTAAAACTTTAGCAGGAGAATATACTCAGAGTACAGAAAAGAAAAACAAGAAATCCAAGAAGAAACCAGCATGGCTGCAGAAAGATCACTCTAACAAACTGAAAGACAAAAAGGACAAATACAAAAAATGGAAAGAGGGGCACATAACTAAGGCCCATTATCAGCAGACAGCCAGAACATGCAAAGATGAAGTCAGGAAAGCAAAGGCTCAGAATGAACAAAGACTTGCAACAGAAATCAAGGACAATAAAGAAAAAGTTTCTTTCAACATATTAACAACAAGAAAAAAGTCAAGGAAACTGTAGGGCCACTAAAGAGAGAAGATGGCAAGGAAATTACAGGCAACAGGGAGAAAGTAGAGCTGCTTAACTCATACTTTGCATCAGTCTTCACACACAAAAAAACCCTATAGCCCAACATACCAAAAAAACCACTGCAAAAGACATACTAGAAACAAAAATTAAAATAAACAAGAAAATGTTAAGAGAACACCTATCCGACCTTGAATATAAATCATTGGGACCCAACAGATTACATCCCAGAGTTCTGAAAGAGCTGGCAGATGTTATCTCAGAACCATTGCACCACATCTTTCATAAATCCTGGAGCACCGGGGAAGTACCTGAGGATTGGAAAAGGGCTGATGTGGTCCCCATCTTCAAGAAAAAAAAAAAAATGGATCCAGGAAACTACAGACCAATCAGTTTAACATCAATACCTGGGAAGATCCTAGAAAAGATAATCAAGATCTGCAAACAACTAGAAGCAAACAAAGTCGTAACTAGTAGCCAGCACGGGTTTGTTAAAAACAGATCATGCCAAACCACTCTTATCTCATTCTTCGATAAAGGGACTAAACTAGTAGACCAGCAAAACGCAGTGGACATAGTGTGTACTTAGATTTCAGTAAGGCATTTGACAAAGTAGACCACAACCTACTCCTTGGTAAGCTAGGAAAAGGTGGAATAGACAACATCACCACCAGATGGATCTGTAGTTGGCTGACAAACCGTACTCAATGAGTAGTCCTCAATGGCACTATATCCACATGGAGAGAAGTAAGCAGTGAGGTACCACAAGGTTCCGTCTTAGGCCCAGTACTCTTCAATATCTTCATAAATGTCTTAGATGAGGGAATTGAAGGGGAACTCATCAAATTTGCAGATGACCCAAAACTGACAGGAGTAGCCAACACCCCAGAAGACAAACTCAGGATCTAAAAAGATCTTGACAAACTTGAACAATGGGCCCTATCCAACAAAATGAGCTTCAATGTGGAGAAAATTAAAGTCTTACATTTAGGCAGGAAAAACCTAAGGTACAAATACAGTTTGGGTGAGACCTGGCTTAAAAACAGTAACTGTGAAAGTGACCTTGGAGTCCTAGTGGACGATCACTTGACTATGAGCCAGCAGTGTGCAGCAGCAACCAAAAAAAGCTAATAAAATCCTGGGTTGTATAAACAGGAGGCATAGAATCAAGATCACACGAAATATTATTACCGCTTTATAAAACCCTAGTAAGACCACACCTGGAATACTGCAGCCAATTTTGGTCACCATATCACAAAAAAGATGTTGAATGTTTGGAAAAAATTCAGAGAAGAGCAACAAAGATGATCAAAGGCCTGGAGACTAAAACATATGAAGAATGGCTATTGGACTTGGGTTTGGCTAGTCTAAAGAAAAGAAGAAATAGGGGAGACATGATAGCAGTGTTCCAGTATCTGAGGGGCTGCCAGAAGGCAGAGGGGGCCAGGTTGTTCACCAAAGCACCAGAGGGAAGGATGAGAAACAATGATTGGAAACTGACCAAAGAGAGAAGCAACCTGGAATTAAGGAGAAACTTCCTGACAGTGAGGACAATCAAACAGTGGAACAACTTACCCCGAGAAATCGTGGGCGCTCCATCACTGGAGATTTTAAAGAAGAGACTAGACATTCAGCTGTCTGAGATGGTATAGGTTCTCCTGCTTGAGCAAGGGGCTGGACTAGAAGACCTCCAAGGTCTATTCTATTCTATTCTACTCTACTCTACTCTACTCTACTCTACTCTACTCTACTCTACTCTACTCTACTCTACTCTACTCTACTCTACTCTACTCTACTCTACTCTACTCTACTCTACTCTATTCTATTCTATTCTATTCTATTCTATTCTATTCTATTCTATTCTATTCTATTCTACAGTAGCCTTCATTGATGCACTGGGATTGTACCTTGGTTTTCAATTATATCCTGAAGTGCTTATGGAAGATGACACTCTTTTTTGACCAGAGAACCCCTTATTTCTTCTTCCAGTGATACCATTTGGTGTTGACTAGTATCAAGAAATATGCCTGCATTGCAGAAGCTGGGAATGAGGCATTTTAATGCTTGATTACTTCTCCTAAGAAAATAAAATACTTAGCTGGAAATTTCAAATGAGAATGCAGTGTTTTGTTATCTGTAGCATAGAAATACTCCAGCCATTCACTATCTTTCTTAGTCTGAAAAAACCCCAGAATTTATAACCTTTGGCTACAAAGAACTCTTTTAAAAGAAATGTTCAAGCAGATGCACAATTGCAGCCAGTCAAAACCTAGAGGGGCCTAATGTGTAAATAATTGAAAAGGTCTGATACTCTCTACAGGAAGACAGACACTGGCATGTGGGCAAAAAAAAGCCAATTCATCACACACAAGGAAAAAAAGTATTGCAGATTTTCAGCTCAACAACTGAAATCCCTCAAGCATTTCAGCCCAATCGAACAGAGCTAAGAAGTATTCATTAGGAAGTGTAAGACGGCAGTAGGCCTGTGGGAGGAAGACTTTCAGGCATTTTTAGTTTTCAAACTGAAATGTTTAGCTATGATTGCCATGCCATCTGGTTCAAGAAAACTTTAGATTGTAAACTCTGGCACTGTAATGTCCTGTTCAGGCAAAATGTAGCTGAACCTGAAATGTATACTGGGATGCTCCTGAAGGTAACACAGGAGGTGAACTCTGTAAGGTCCTGCTTATCCACATTGGATATTGGGCCATAGGATATTGAGTCTCTTAACTATAGCAGGAGCATTCTGTATGTTAAGGTAGGGATTTACCTAGAGTTTCCCATTTTTTCTGTTCTGTATGCATTATCCTTTAGTATGATGGAAGTAAAACATATATGAGACTAAATGGAATGTATAGTGGATGATTTAACACTCAGTAAGGTATAAGAGAAAGATCTGTGATGCTCCCTCTGTACTTCAATACAATTGTCAATAATTATATGCTTCCATCACTCTGCTAAACTCAAAATTCCCACAGCACTGCCTATCTAACCATGTAGCAGGACTGTGTTACTATTATCCTTCTCATCTTTCCTATTATATACTCCTATTTGTATCTTATGACTATCACTTTGTTGGTTGTATCTTATGATTTATGATTTATCATTTTGTTGCTTGTATGTGTACTGAGAACTTATGCACCAGAGACAAATTCCTTGTGTGTCCAATCACACTTGGCCAATAAAGAATATTCTATTCTATTCTATTCTATTCTATTCTATTCTATTCTATTCTATTCTATTCTATTCTATTCTATTCTATTCTATTCTATTCTATTCTATTCTATTCTATTCTATTCTATTCTATTCTCATTGCTCAGGCAGATGAATGATTTTGATTGCTCAGGGAAATGAATGAATGATTCAGGGAGATGCAGTTTTCTATGCAAACAGTACCATGTTGTGGACAGAGAAAGAAAATAGTTTGCAGTGAAGATTAGATAAATCCAGTGGTGGGATTCAGATATGTGAACAACCGGTTCTCTGTGTGGATGCCGCTTCTGGAAGTCCATTCTGGGCCTGGGCAACAAAAAATTAGCTACTGATTCTGCTGAAGTGGTGTGAACCGGCTGAATCCCACCACTGGATAAATCATATGAGTGAGGATTATGAATCTGAAAATTAATATATCAGATATCAAGATAGTTGGGTTTGACAGTTGAGTTAAACAATTTAATTGAGTTAATTACTGCAAGTGATATGCAAGGAAGATTCTTTATGGATAAATATATAAGGGATGCATAAGAAATGCAGTGTGTCCTTTAATGACAGATTGAAAAGTGAAATGTTCTGTGGAAACCACGAGAACGAATGACTGTGTGCACAAAGCCAACAAAACCCATTGTTTCTTGGGATTACTTTTCATTACAAACCATAAAGTAAGATTCCTGAAGCACTTGTGTACCTTTTGTTAATAAACTTGAGAGACAGATTGAAATGATCTACATTAATTTTGATCAGAGGCATGAATCTGATTGCAATCATCCATCAATGCAACAATGATTTAATAGATTAGAATAATGCTAGTGAAATCTGGGAGCCTTTTCATGAGAAGAGGACTTGTGGCTGGCTGCTGCATAGGTAGACATGAAAACAGTAGCAAGCCCACTAGGCTTTCTCCATTTAAAATTACATTTAAAATGGGCTGAAAGTATTAAAAATTGGCCATGAACAGAAAAATTAATGGTTGTGAAGTTAAAAAAATACAAGATTATAGGCATAGCTAATATATTATTCAGATAACCACATGGTTACTATGCATATAACAATGATGAATTACCTCTGGAAGTTGGCTGGCAGGCATAGCCAATAAGCAGAGAGGGAAACTATCCTTAGAGATAGCAATAGTCATTTGTATATGACCAGCTGCTGGGTCGAAGAGAGTCAAACAGTCTGATGCTGGTGAACATCTGACATTCAGCACCTGCCTTCATTTTAATTCATTGTTCATTTCTAGGAAAGAGCAATCTGCAGAGACATTTATTGAATTTTGCTTCTCTGCTTGAAACTACCCAGGTCATGGCTTAAATAATCATAACTCTGTTATTTGCAGCAAAGAAAGAGGAGAGAGAGAAAAAAATCTGTTAAGACCTTTACTCATTAGGACTCTGAGGGCTGCCAAGTGGGATGTGTCTCCCTCTTTTTATAGGGCTTCTGCCTAACTGGCTGTAACTTCCTAGCCAGTAATCCATTCCAAGGCCTTGATTATCCTCCTGACTTCTGCCAGGCAGGGTATGGTGAGCACATACAATTTCAGTGTGGTAATGGAAGGTCATCCTTTATTACTGTTCAGTACAATCAGCTAGAGTACACTGTTAATCTTCTTCTGCTGGTTACTTATATATACTTTTTCTCAGTAATTTGAGCCAAAGAATAAGATTTTACTGGGATTGTGCTTTCTGCAAAGAACATCATAGAAAGGAAGACTATTTCCTTCTTGCTAAATTGACATGATTATTACTCCTTGGAAAATCCTGGAAACTTGTTTCCATTTTTGTTAGCTCACAGGCTGAAAAATAAAATACTTATTAAAGAACTCTCTGGAAGCTCAGTAGTAGAGCTTGACTTTGTTTTCGAGAGATCCAAAGTTCAGTTTGGGGTATCCACAGTTCTGGTTGGCCATGAGTTAGTGGACCAATGAACTAGCATGATTGAAGTATCCTTTTCTATGACCATGAGTATAAAATCTGTTGAAATGAAGAACAAGAGGGCATAATAGCACTGAAGAAAAGTTTGAGAGTGTTGATCTAACCCAGGCATGCTGGCTGAGGAATTCTGGGAGTTGAAGTCCACAAGTCATAAAAGGGCCAAGTTTGAAGACCCCTGATCTAACCTTTGGAAGTAAATCACTGACTCATTTGACACAAAGTTCATTAACAGAATTGGGATCAGCACCAGAATGCTCTCACGCTATTGCATTGCTCTCCTTCATGTTGTATGGGCTTGTACAGGAGATGATCCTGGTGGATTCAGTCTTCTATGAACAAATAGTGGCTTTTGCTGAGTTGAAATAAAGCACCACCTGTCATCTGTCTCTTCCCAGTTACCAAACTGAAGGACAAGGTTGAGTCTGCTGAAGTTAACCATTAGCTAAATGGTTATGTTGCATTATATTCTTGCTAATGGATTGTCTGCATTTTCCTGGACCAGGGTGATGACAGTGGTGCCAGTGGAACAGGTGCCTTCAGCCAACCATCAATGCATGGTAGAATCTTCACCAAGGCATCTATCAAAATTACAAAATGACTGGGCTCAACTCTCCATCCAACTCTGGACTGAAGGATTAGAATCGATACTGCATTGCAGAGTTGATCCTGAGACAAAGATTTTAACAAAATAGTTTAGAGACAAAAAGTTGCAAAGAAACCTAGATATGGTTCGTTTCTTTAGGAAATAAGCATACTTTTACTATTAAAACAGGGCTTGGAGCTATGGAATGAGGAATGTGTTACTGGAGGCAATCAGCTTTTAGCAACACATAAGTCTTTGGAATATTTATTTGGATAGATAATTGGATGTTGAGAAAGAATGCAAACCATGAGACAGTGCAGTGATGAGAAATCAAGCTGACCTAAGTGAGATTTGATCCACATAACTGCTTGGAAAGTATTGAGGGACTTGTTGCTTTTCCTTGATCCTCTCATTTATCCTCCCACCAGTAATAACACCTTCCTTCTTGGCTTCTGTATGTAGCTGGTGGGCTGCTGGAGTGGGAATGGGGGATAATGCTGTTTCACAGCATCCACAGCAAAAACAGATAGTTGCCATCACAAAAGGCAAATGGCCCTGAGTGTAAAGTCTACAAATCAAACTCAAGCCCTGAGAAAAAGCAGGCATCAGCAGATGCTAAGTCCACAAATAGTCATTGCTGTGTGGATGGAAGGATATTAGTAGACCTAAGGTCATAGCCATGGGACCATATAATGCTGCACTAAGGAAAAATATTAATTCTCCCTGGGAAAAAACAAAATGAGATATTCCTGTAAGTCAATAAAGTTTTCATACATTACTGCATTATTGCAAATGAAAATCATTTCGCATACCATCCTCCTTAAAATTAGTAGAGTTGAGAGAATGAGGAGGGAGCAAGGGAATATAATTATATTTACTGTGTATTTTAATATGTTTTAATTGTTTTACTTTACTTCAATTAATCGTGTTGATCATTGTGTTGGATGGAATAACAGAACAAATGAACAAAGTGCAGAAATTAGAAATGACAGTTTTTTTCACTAGCTGTATTGTACTATCTGGCAGCCTTAATTTTTTGAATGAAACTTATTTCCATGTATTTGAATACAGGAGAAATATAACATGTTAAGAATGTAGATGGACAGGCTGGAAATTACTTTTTCGTTTAACTTTGTGAACTTCAACTGGAACTAAATGCAAAGCTAGTCTCTTGTGCAGATCAAGGGACAATGTATTGACCACATACTAAACGATGGAAGAATTTTTGCTGTTGTTTTCTATATCTTCTGTGGCATCAGGAAACATTGTACAGAATTCTAAATTGCATTGGGAATTTATTCAACCACAGAAGTTCTGTTGTGGAGAACTTCAAATTCTAACTTATAGAAATCTGCATATCAGAATTTTAGAATTAAAGAATTTTAAGCCCAGAAAATGTGTACTGGAACTTAATGGAACTCTCAGCCATTCTACTGAAAAATTGAAGTTTCTTTCACCTAGGCACACTACTTTTTACCATGTTCCTTACCTGATTAATTTTGTTATGGCAACAAAATACTGCTTTGTTGGCAGTATTTTGTCCCTTATGAGAAGTACTGCTAGGCAATTTCAGGACTTCATTGGGAGTTGTTTTGATTGCTCTGGAAAAGTAACTTATTTGCATTAGCAATAACAAGGCAATGAATATGTAGGGGGAAGTGATTGAATTGATATAGGTGAAAGTCCCAAAATATCTGGGGTTTGTACACTGTTGGGATCAAAGCCAGCAGGAAATAAGATAGATTGGGTGGATTCAGTATCTCTTCAAGTCATCCAGGTTCCATGTTATATGTTGTGTACAGAATAAGGATATTGTGCAAAGAACAAGGTGTAATTGGCTGCAAAACATCAACCATATTTTCCCATTATCAAATGTGTCTTTGAGTTAAAATAAAAAGTGAAAAATGAGTGATTTGCCACATTTTTTTATTTTAAGTGATAAATAAATCTATTTTTGGAAGGTAAAAAGATGTATAAGCAACAATCCCTTTTTTATGGAAGTGTTCGTAACAAAAAATGATGAAGGAAGCAAAGATTCCTTCTCTGTAGTGTAACAAACAATGTCCTCACTACTCACATTTACTTTCATAATTACCACAACCTCCTGTCCTAGCCAACATGGATTTTGGAGGTGGTGATAGTTATCTACTCCTTCCAGATGTATTCTCAAGAAAGTGAATATATTGTGAACTGGTCTTTTATCTGCAAATAATAATGATAATAATTACTTCAGAAATAATTGGATACGCCTTCCAAGATAAATAAGTTTTTTAATGAATCTGGTAATTACTGGAAACCGTATGGTTATTCAGGTATTATGGATGGAAGGAAACGCATCACCAAGAAAGGTAGCTCAAGGCTCAACGGATAATCATCTCATACATTTCAGCATGTGTATCACATTAAGGGCTTGGCTTATGATAATCAGCTATAGTATATCTGGCCAGATCTCAAGTAGAAAAGGAATAGTCTTCCTTCGTGAAAATGAGTGAAACAAAGCTGATCTATTGATGAAAGTTGGTCTAACTGATGGCTGGTTGGAAATACATGCTAATTTGCACTGGGGTTTGATTATACTAGCTTTAGAAAAGCCATACTCTCTTCAATAGATACATTTGTAGAATGTATTACTACTGTTACATGGGTAATGATGGGGTGCATTGCTATCTATTGTGAATGGTAAGATAATGGTGCGTTAGGGAATAATCATAAAGTCTATTAAAGCCTTGAAATTACAGTATTCTAAGTACACACAAGGGAAAATAAAGAAGTTTTATGCTAGATGCTCTGTGAAACCGTAATGAGAAAGCACTGAATTATATGTTCAGAGCTCTAGAGCAACTTGCACAAAATTATGTGGGCTCAGATTATTATTATTTTTTAATTCACATTTGAAAAAGCCATGCGGTCGGTGTGAAATGCTACCAGGTTGCAATCGTATTGTGGCTATTGACATTTTCTGAATACTTGTTTTGGAGCAGAATATGGATGGCCCTTCTTTCCTCTAAAATAGTCATAGGATGATTTCTGTATTTCATCTGTACTGAAGAATTCCAGTGCCAGAGTGCAGCTAAGGACAGCTATGCCTAAAGCTGAATTTGGAAAATAGGTTCTTTAAGTAGCCTCTAAAACCTAAATTAGAGAATAGGGTAGTTTGAAGAAGAAGCCTGCGGATTCTTGATCCACAATGATTCACCAAGCCAGTTCACATCCTCAATCGGTGAGATTCCTCATTCAACATTCAGAGATCTTCAGAGTAAATTTTAAAAGCTCTAGCAAATTGTTTATTATAAGTACAGAAAAACAATGTACCTCATGCTGATTTAGTTCAAGCAGTTTGTTAACAGAATAACAGAGTTGGAAGGGACCTTGGAGGCCTTCTAGTCCAACCCCCTGCTCAAGAAGGAAACCCTATACCATTTCAGACAAATGGCTGTCCAATCTCTTCTTAAACACCTCCAGTGTTGGAGCACCCACAACTTCTGGAGGCAAGTCATTCCACCGATTGATTGTTCTAACTGGTTTATGGCAGTGGTTCTCAACCTATGCTCTGCAGACCCCTTGGGGACTGTGATGTCATCACAGGGGGTCCATAGAGGGTTCAAGAAATGTTGTGATTTAAATCTTGAGTTAGGTCTTGAGGGTCTGTGGCCATGGTCCATGGCTACAAAAGGTATTTAAAGGGAGTCTGTGGTGAAGAAAAGGTTGAGAACTGGCTTATGGGGCTAATGCAAGGAAGAGTGGAGAAGGAGTACATGAGAATATTGTTGATTCTGAACTGTTTTTCTCTCAAAAAAAAAACCTAGAGGGGAAAAAAAAAGCTAAATATAATGAATTTTATGGGCAAACTTGAGCTAGGAAATCAATTATCCTATGAATGGGGAAAAATTATCCATTGAGTTTCTTGGCAAAAAAACCCCAGAACATCAGTACAATGACTCAAAATAGATTTATGTCTTTCATGCAATCTTTCTCTCCTTGTGTGAGTCTCATGTGCACATACAAATAATAGTGGGGCAAAATGATGTGCAAATCTCTTATCTTCTTTACTGGAGTTAAAACTGTGACCAAAATCTCTTTCCCCCCCACCCCCTCCAGGGCAGTTTGTCTAGAGCAGGGCTCTCCAAACTTGGCAACTTTAAGACTTGTGGATTTCAACTCTCAGAATTCCCCAGCCAGTTCATGAGTCTTAAAGTTGCCACGTTTTGGAGACCACTGGTCTAGAGGGAAAAAGAGAAAAGCAAAAAGAAGGAGAAGATGGCTTCTTGTGTCAGCTGCAGACCTTGCTTCACAGATGGAGCAATAAAATAATCTGTTTTGGCAGAATTCTCCTCTGCATGAGTCAGTAGAACAGCAAGTGGCTCTTGATTTTAGATTGCTAACAGCCAACAAAGGCAGCCATGACAGAAGTAGGCCTTGGTTGCCACGGTAGCCATGATACTGAACCAGCCATCCTGGCATTAAACAGATTGGATGCTTTTTGTGCTTAGCAAAGAGTGGTTGTGCTGCCAATGTAACTGTGAAGTAAAAAAGACTAATATTTGGACCTCTTCAGAAGATGGTGGGATCAATGGATAAAAAAGGCGCTGCACCTGCTCTCTGGTCTCAGATGTTAGCTCCATTGAGGACTGATACTGCTCTGAGTTTGCTTTTTTTTTTTTTTTTTTTTGAGAAGGAAGAAAAACAAGATTTAATCCACAGGCACCTGGCTAGGCTTTTGGGCAGCACTGATAAAGAGGGATGAAAAGACCTCTTTCTATATGTATCAAAAAACTAACAAAAGATAAACAGGCTTTGGGTAATTAAACAGAAAGAGTAGATGTAGTAACGGCAGGTGTTCAGTTCTCCATGTGGGTCCAGTGTCCAGCATGACCCCTATTCAGCATACAGATAACCGTATCTGAAAATACAAAGATTGTATCTCTAAGAGTCACTTCTCTGAAATGAATTTAGATTTCAAGCAGCAGATCTTTCAGGGTTTCTCCCCCCCCTAACTAAGTAGCTAGCCAGAACATAAGGAGAATGAACTTTGATAAAAAATTTAATGCTTTGAATTAAATTGGGGGTCTTAATTTTGGATCTGGTGGCCAAGCAGACCATCCTTGTGAGGATGGTCTGCTTTTTGCACATCAGGGCATAGGTTTGTCCCTGTATTTTATTTGCCATAGCAGGGGATTTCTTCTTAGTCATATAGGTAGTCCTCGTATTACAACCATTCATTTAGTGACCATTTGAAATTTTACAACAGCACTGAAAAAAGTGACTTATGACTGTTTTTCATGCTTACGACCATTGCAGCGTCCTCACGGTCATGTGATCAAAATTTGGACTCTTGGCAACTGGCTCATATTTATGACGGTTGCAGTGTCCCAAGGTCATGTGATCACCTTTGGCAACCTTCTGACAAACAAAGTCAACGGGGAAGACAAATTCACTTAACAACCATGCTATCTACTTAACATCTGTAGTGATTCCCTTAACAACTGCAGCAAGAAAGGTCGTAAAATGGGTCAAAACTCACTTAATAAAATGTCTTGCTTAACAACAGAAATTTGGGGCTCAATGAGAACTCCCTGTAAGGAAAATTGTGCTGCTTAAAATAGCACGAATTAGAAACCATATTTGCTAATAAAATTCTTAGAGAAATCTAAAATGAAACTGTCTAGGATAATGCTTGTAACACTGTTGTTTTCTTCCTTGCATTTGCTCTGAAATAAAGAAAGATGCTTCTTTGTTCTAAGGTACCCTACTCACATCTAATAGAGTATTTCTATCTGATCCACTCAGCAAACATGTTTTGGAAATCTGTCTGAACTTTTAGTGACCTGAAATTCACCAGCAAATATTACAAACTTAGACATCTGGTAGACAATAAAAGTTTGTATGCATGTAAACTGCAGCAGCTGCAGCTGTAGAAAATGCTCATGAATCATGCAGTCTGAGAGTATATAGAAGCTACTAAATTATATTAAAATGTTGGGAATTTTATATTAATATTGCATGCCCCTCTGTGAATCAATAAGCAAGATTTTGCACAAAAGTCATTTGAGATCTATATGCTATATTAAAAATTAGATCTTTTAAATTTGTCATCTGGATACTCTTTCTTATACCAAATGTACGTAACTCAAAATCATGAACAAAATGATAAGGGCAAAAATAACAATGTCATTTTTTAAAAATGCTATGTCTACTTTTATTTCCCACTATCATGATAATAATAATATTTTTAAAAGCTTCTTTTCTGTAGTAATGTAAAAATATAAGCCAATATAAGAATGTTATGGGGGAAAAATGCCTGCTTCGTTCACTGATTATGTGCTTAAATAATGCATACTTTGGAAAGTCTGTTATAAAAGTAATATGTGGCAAGTGTAAAATAAACAAGGGCTTGGGACTTGCAGATAAGATATGCAATGATACAGCTGCTAGCAAAAAGAGATTTTATACAAGCCCTAATTATATGCAGGCTGGGCTTTTCATGGGTCTGTTTTTAAAGACATTTAGAAACTCTTAATTGACACAGGAGAGAGGTAGTTGGATTGTATCACATCTACATGTCCCAGTTACACTGCTGGAACATTTGCAGGCTCAATTTAAATGGCTGACATTAAATGACTACAATATCTGCCATGCAAAAATCCTGATTACACCTAGGTGGAAGCAAACAGATATAGAAAGCTGCAGTATTTTGCTGTCCTCTGAGGGTATCCTAGAGCTTTTGCACACAGGAATAGCATGCCTAATCTTTAAAAGGCAAACAATTTGAGTTGAAGTGACTGAAGAGCCTGCTTTTCTTGTACCAACTTGCCCGCATGCCTAGCAGGAACAAGAACAGATAGGCAGGCATACAGGGATGGCTCCCTGTTTGTGGAATGATTTTGTAGCAGAGGTACGATGGAACAGAGCGGTGACAAACCACAGTATAGCTAGCGTCCATATGAGATTATTTTCTGTTTTCATCAGGATCAACCTTGCTTAGACATGGTGGCGCAGTGGTTAGAATGCAGTACTGCAGGCTTCTTCTGCTGACTGCTGGCTGCCAGCAGTTTGGCGGTTCGATTCTCACCGTCTCAAGGTTGACTCAGCCTTCCATCCTTCTGAGGTCGGTAAAATAAAGACCCAGATTGTTGGGGGCAATATGCTGACTCTGTAAACCACTTAGAGAGGGCTGTAAAGCACTGTGAAGCGGTACGTAAGTCTAAGTGCTATTGCTATTAGACACAGAGTCACTCCAGCCAACACGGTAAAGAAAACCTCTGCACTGCTATGAGCATGCGAGCATTTTTGCTATTAAAGTAAATAAAAATCAAATTCCATCTACTTCATGCATTCTGAAAAGCAAGTTAAAAGGGAAAAAAAAAGACCAGCAGTATCTGGATTTTGATCCTAAGACATTTGTCCAGCCATGGGTCCACTGAGAAATGCGTTACTAGCAGGATCCATGGGAAACGGTTAAATTCCAGATGAGAATTGCTCTTTATATATGTTTTTTTGGAAGTTGCAGGATAGAAAGAGTATTGATGCTTTGGAACTGTAGGGTTGGAGAAAACTCCTGAGAATACCATGGACAGATGAGAAAATAAACAAATGAATAATTGAGCAAATCAACCCAGACACAAATGAGCAGGCTCAAATTATCCTTCTTTGGACATGTTACAGTATGTGAAGACCTAGGTCACTGGAAAAGATTACAGTGCTGGGAATGGTGGAAGGAAAGAGAAGAAGACAGCCAGCAGCAAGGTGGATGGACTCAGATGAGTCCACCATTGGAAAACCTGAAGGAAAGACTGCCATAATAAAAATCTATGTATATAGTCATTAAGAATTATTACCAACTTGAAGGGATACACTAAATCAAATCAATTGGAGGTGGAGTTCATGATTTTGCTACTTGAATCAATGAAGCTTATTTGAGATTTCAGATTAGTAGATGGATGTTAGGAACAGAAAAATAGGTATTAAACAGATTCTTTCTGTTCTTTGCTTCAGAAATAAGGTGGGAATGTTTTTTTTAGGTAGTAGGTAGTACTAACCTAGTAGTAAGTTTGAAAGTATATGAAGACATTATTCATTATTACATTTAAATGTCAGGTGCATAATTATTTGACATGGTGTTTTTTCAATAATACATATAAATTCTAAAGACTATTGAGTGAAGTTTCATTCTCACAATTATCTATTCATTTTCTATTTGTATTGCAAAAATCTGTGTTAAAACAATTACATAGGAAGAACTAAATATGCCAAATAAGTATAGGTTCATGGAAAACCTATGCAGGAAATCCTTTGTATTGCCCATTTCATATCTCATCAAATATTATTGCTTAAACAGAAAGGAATGAGGCATATTTTTTTTAACCTACACTATCCTTAATTCTACTTCAACATCTCTCTTTGATTTCTTTTGAATACTTTTGACCTGATTTTCATTTGATATACAGTGCTGGATTTTTCTCCTATGACATTTGTCCAGCAATGTGTCCACTATATATATATATATATATTAGATCAGAGTAATCTTATCTAACTAGGATTCACCAGTTACCTCAGCAATTTATCCTAACAAATTTTATGTACCTTTGTTTATATAAGGCATTTGATAATTAGAATATGATATTGGTCTTCCCAAAACTAGTGGAATGCCACCCTTGTTAGGAATGCTGATAATTGCAGTTTTAACTGCAGTTGAGGATACTATATTTGGAAAGTCTAAATAAATACAGTGCCAGCAGGAACGTGTCCAATAAATCACAATTTCAGGAAGACTGATTGACTTATGTGAAAATAATATATAACCTTTCATCTCTGGGTCACTTGTCTAAATCCAACCTGAGCTGATACTAAGTAATCAAGGTTATAATCATCTGAAGGGTCTTGAGTAAGAGCGATGACTGTAAAGCAATTCCCTGAGGATAGATTATACCAGACATAGCCTTCATTCCCATGACAATAATTGGCACTGCAAACTGAAATGTTACTAAAAGGAGGCAATGAATGCATTACAAGTAGATCCTCTGTCCTTTCCACTGCTGGTTGTTTTTCTCAGGCTCCATAAACACAATATGTAAGTGGATTCCTGATCCAACCCTGAGCTGCTCCCCCTTTGGGGACATCTAGTGTAGACCTCTTAAGGTTGTATTCTGATTGGACAAGAACATAGACCAAAATGGAAACGTTCTCTGTGGTACCCTTCAGATTATGGAATATACTACCCCTAGAAGTTCTCCTGCCTCTCTCATCTGACATTTAAAAAGCTGTTGATTCCATTTTTTGTTAAGCTTTATACAACTGTAGGGTGTTTATATATACTTATTTACAATGTTGAGATTAGGTATGATACAATAGAAGTATTTCATATAAATAAAATTGGCCAAATCATCATATAATTTCCCCTTTCCAGCCAATTGTTCTCTTCTGAATAACATTAGGTATTCACCACTGAGCCATGGTGGTGGTATTGCAGGCTAATTCTGTGTATATATTGTAGTATTACAGGCTAATTCTGCCGACTGCTAGTAGTTTGATTCTCACCGGCTGTGATGTCTCCCTTCGGTGACTCCCCAGATTCCTCCTCAGATTTCAGCTCAGGGGGGGTTGAGCCTATTCCTGGCACATCAGGAACTGGATTGATTGATGGCTCTGAATGGCCGTCAGAAAGAGATTTGGAGGAGGCTTCAGCTGGGGAAAGTTTGCAGTGGCAGATAGCCAGTGAAGAGGAGGAGGAACTGCCTTCTGCACCTGATCCGGGAATATGCAGGGCAGAGAAAAGGCAGGAGCAGTGGAGGTCAGTGAGACTACTCAAGAGGAGAAAACCCCAGAAAGCTGGCTATTTATCACAGCAAATAGATGGACGTGATGCTGGGAACAACATGTTGGTTTTCTAGCTGTTTGTTTAATCGTCATGATTCCTGCTTCACTCTGGATTGACACCTTGTTTGGAATTGTGCCTTAGAGACTTTGAACTTTTCTTGCCACGTGAGCTCTCTTGTGTGTGGATTTAAGTTTTGCCTGGTAGAGTTATTTTGTTTGAGCAATTTTCAATTGATATGTGGGCTATTAGGCCATTACTCTGTGGACTAATCTTGGCCTGCTCATGGCCGGACTTAATTGGGACAGTTCTGAGTTTTGGTGAAGGGAATTGCTGGGGAATATTAATAAACTTATTAAATCACAGTTATGTACATGTGTGAGTGAATGGGGCAGCACACTGGCTCAAGGTTGACTCAGCCTTCCATCCTTCTGAAAAAAAAACATTTTTTTTCTCCCATTGCAAATTATAATGATAGTATTATCCATTCAGTCATGTCTGACTCTTGGCAATTCTATGGACCAGGTCTCTCCACATCTTCCGATCTTATGATGGGAGAGGTTGATGATGTCTGAACGCCTGTGTGTGAAATAGGAAGTAGGAGTGGATTATGGATTAATTAGGTAAAGAAACTGACAGAGTGTGAAATGTGTGTCTTTGTGTCTATATAAGGATGGGGGGTAGCCCCACCCACTTTTACCTGTAGCTATGTACATTTTTCAGTAGAGTGTTTTTCTAAGACATGCACAATGGGACTTTTTCATTTCTGGATTCAGTCTCCATTTGTTAGGAAAATAATAAAAACATTTGGTGACGCATATAGATGCATGGAAGATGGATGCTTATGGCAAATTTGGAAATAAAACAATAACCAGCTGTGAACAATGAGGGAGATCAGGCAACACAGGATGACCCACTGAAGCTTAATTCATAGACCCTCACAAACATCGATACCACACAGATAGTGTATATGCTACCTAATACTTACTGAATATCTAACATTGAAAAAAATGGACAAATAATATGAAAATATGCATTAATACTTGAAAATAAGGTTATCTTTGTGTATAGAAACTATGGCTAATTCTGATAGAATTGACAAAAATGCTGGAAATATCTATATCTACATATTAACATGTGTTTCCTTTTCAGCATAATGCAGAAAACTAAATACAAAATAGAAACAAAAGAATGAAAGGAAGAAATATAAAAGAAAAGAAATTCAATCTAGTTTCTTCAATACCTTTCAGTATTGCTTACTGAATCCCTCTTTATCCTTGTAAACCTCCTAGTTTTCCCCATCTTTAGTTCATTAACATTTTTGCCTTTTTTCCCTTCTCTCATCAATTCCACGCAATGTGGGTTTTCTTGGTTTTCCCCTTCCTCTCCCCTCATTCATTTTTCCTTCAGATACTTGTTTTGAAATTTGATATTCATCCATCCATCCATCCATCCATCCATCCATCCATCCATCCATCCATCCATCCATCCATCCATCCATCCATCCATCCATCCATCCATCCATCCATCCATCCATCCATCCATTCATTCATTCATTCATTCATACTTTCAAACTGCTAGATGGGCAGGAGCTCACCCCATTCCATGATGCTTGAGTCTTGAATCCAGGTTGTCAGCTTTCCTCAGTTGTTAGAGACACTGTGGCCCCCCACTTCATTCGGCAAACAATATCCCAATCAAACTGACAGTAAACAAGGAACCACCAAGACCACTCCCACACATACCGACAGGGCAAGCTACCAGAATATAAAATGAGACCAAACCCCACTCCTGACTAGCACTGATGTTGTTACCAAGTTTGGTAATGAAACATCTGCAAAAAAACAACCAAGCTCAGAGAGCACCAAGGACCATTCATTCGTTCTATATAAACAAACTACCTCAATGTATTTGTTATGTACCAGCCCCCGACTTTTGTACTCAGTTCACTCTAACATCCATTCATTTCTGACCGTCTCTTTTCTTGTTTTACCACATATACTTTGTAAATACACTATTCACACTGTACGGAAGTTTCACGTCTTTCATCACTTCAATATAACGAATTATGCAAGACCCGCTCTTTTATACACTTTCATTGTTGCCCCTTCTGTCAAAAATTCATTCTCCACGACAGATCGCTTCTTAGCCACTATCTTTCTAACCACATTTATAAATCTTTAAAAAAACAACAACTAAAGATATCATAATGCATGGATTTTTTTCCTTTACATTTTAACAAATGATTAAGTGCCTCAAAGAGGTTTAGTCTATGTGGGTTATATCTATATGCTGTATTAGAAGTTGAAACAGAGGAATTTAAAATATTTATTTGAATTTGTGAAACCTCTGAAAGGCGCGTAGGGAAACCCAAGGGTCCCCAGGCCATATCTTGCGAACCTTTCATGAAGTATGTTACTATAACCAGCATATATGGATTCCTACTTTTTTATATACCCATAATAGCCTTGATGATACTAATTCATACTTTCTAACATATGGGTAGTTCTTGACTTACAAACATCCAGTTAGTGATGGTCTGAAGTTACAAAGGCACTGAAAAAGTGACTGATAACCGTTTTTCACACTTACAACCATCACAGCATCACCATGGTCACGTGATCAAAATTTGGATGCTTGGCAACTGGCATGTATTTATGACAGTTGCAGTGTCCCAGGGTCATTTGCCACCTTCCCAGCCAGCTTCTGACCGGCAAAGTCAATGGGAGAAGCCAGATTTACTTAATGACTGTATGATTCACTTAACAGTTGTAGTGATTTGCTTAACAACTATGGCAAAAAAGGTTGTAAAATGGGGCACAAGTCAATTGTCTTGCTTAGCAACAGAAATTTGGAGCTCCACTGTGGTCGTAAGTTGAGGACTACCTGTACATTTTAATTTTTTTTCATTCATAATTAATTAATTACGCCTCTACTTCTCTTCATATATTCATCAACTTTCCTCCAGGAGAACAGGTTGCCTTTATTCAGAATGTCATTGCATATTTATTGTTCCCCTTAGTTTCACAAACATATATTTTATTTTCCTTCTTTTCATTTATTAGCTGATGTGCGTTATCATTTCTTCCTCTTACATTTCTAGTTACAAAAGAGGAATGAAAAGAATAATAATCATAGCCTCAGCTTCCCACATGCCTTTCTCATATGGTTTTCAATAAGATAGAGAAGATATAGACTAGATTTCCAGGCTTAGCTGCATGCTTCAGTCCCTTTGTGAGATGGGCAGTTATATATATATATATGCAGTAAGTGAATTAAATTATTTTATGAACCATTACCTATACTGCTTGACTGTTCAGCCTAACCCAGTATCAAGGTTCCGACTGATGAACCCAACCAAGCAAACACCTTTGAGACATTTTGATCTCTTAATGTAGAACTTTATTGAGTACACTAATTTCGGCACTAATGAAAGCAAAACCAGTTCTGGCAAGACCCCTCCCAAACCCATATAGTAAAAGCATTGAATTCTCCCTCCTCCCTCTAGGTCAGGTCATGTTGCCCAATCAAGTGGAAAAATATTATTATGAGAAAGCATCTCTAGGTCTGGCCAGACACCTGGTGTAATGTCCTTGAGTCTCATAGTCTGGCTTCTTAATCCTCGAAGTCTGCATTCCAAACCTCTCTCTTCCCCCCAAGTTTGTTGGCAAGCTGAGAAGCAATATTTGTCGCACCAGCAAAACCGTGCTTCGAAACTCGACACCCAGCTTATTTAGAATCCTTCCATTGCTAGTAAAATACGGTTTTATTTCAGAGAGATGAGAACAAATGCATTTGCATCTTAATTCACCAGGGATCATTTTATATTATTAACATATAATTATTTCTCATACTTTGGACTCCCCCCCTTCCCAGATATGATGCATTTGTGATTCATTTTCTAACCCGTGCAAATGCGTTTGTATTTCCTTAATGCAGCATTAGCCTGTATTAACAAATGAATAGGATACACAGCATTTCCTAGAATAATGTTTTGTATGCTCTTCTTGAATATAAATTTAATGTCCATTTAACTTAGCAAAATTCAGGTATATCTTCTATCTGATAATGTCACAGATTATTATCGAGCATCTTTGGATTCCTAGACATGAGAATAGTTATTCTTGCTTTCTCAGCCAATAACTCTATTGTCATAGGGGGGTGTTTGTGTGTGATTGTGTGTGTGTGTGTGAGAGAGAGTGTGTGTGTGTAGGTGAATGCTATGAAATCAGTCCTCTATTGAATGCTTGAGTATAGTAAATTGTTTCTTGATATACCTGTATAGTACTGATAAAATGTGATGTAATTAGGTAATTACGCATCTGTCAACTATGCTTTCATATCCACTCTATTGTCATTCAAAATCAGGTAAGCCTTATGTTGCAAACAATTGGAAATATCTTGTCTGATGGTACAATCCTTGTGACATGGTAACATATAATGCTGTTGAATGATCTGTTTGATTGATACACTTGTTCCACCATAACCTCTGATGTGTTAATCTGTTAAAGCAAATAAATCTATGTAGTTTAATGAACAAATTCTTGAAGAAATATGATTCAAACCCAGATATAAAATATAGTTGCCAATATTCCCAATGCTGAATTGGAACAATCAGAAAAACTGATGTTAAAAAATAATCTTTGTTGTCTATCTTTTCAGGTAAATCTGTTACCTTCTCCTGCCTTTAAAAGGCAAAGAACAGGAAACAGCCTGTTTAACAGGTGGAAGAAGATGGACTGGGTTTTGTTTCTGTTATGTAGAGGCATGATTCATGTGTAAGAGATGGTGTGAGACAGACCAATTGTTAACTATAATATTTTTATAGCTAGTCTACACCAGGGTTTATCAAGGAACAGAGATGGTTTCAAAGAAACATAGACTGAAAGGCACACCAATCTGTTGTGTGAGAAAAATGAATACTATGATAAGTAAAACATTTAGAGGAATTGCCTGATTTTGTTATTGTTGTTGTTTATTTCCATATATATGGGAATATTGAACAGACCTGATGGGAGTTGCAGTCTATATGTAAAGCATCACCTTGGGGGAAACTGAGCTGTTTTGATCTGACAGAGCCTGAGTATGTGCCAATATTATTTTCCCTCAGAAGGAGACCATTTTGCTATAGTTGAACTGTTCTCCAAGTCCCCAGAAGAAATAAAAAAATATTTTCCTTGACCTAGTTCCATTAAATGGTTACTTATCATCATAGAACGTCATCACATCATATCATCGATCAAGCCAATAATACACCAAACAGATAAATGAACAGCTTTATTTTTTACCATGTCACAAGGAGTACAGCATCAGACAAGGTAATTGTTTGCTACATAATGCCTACTTGATATCATATTGTCACAGAAATTGTAGTCACGATAGAGACTTTGTGCTGGTTACATGTAAAAAGAAGAACAATGTCCAGCTTTAGTAAAGATTTGTATAGCTTTCTTTGATGCATGAACACTGGGCACTTAGTTACACTTGTTGCTTATATTAATATCTTTCAGTAACAGAGACTGGATTTATTCAACAGATACTTGGCACCGACTGGGTTACAGCATCCAATGTTTGTGCTGTAGATATTAGGAACACTTTTTAGTCCTTTCTCTGTGGCTGAACTTTGGATGAAAGCTGATCAAATGCCATCTTCTGGCCTGTCATGTTTGTTACAATTCATGTGCTAGAATGTGACATTCATGTGATCCAGGCTGACGTCAGCAATGAGGACTTCCAACCCAGCCTCTCATTGCTAAGATGATGTAGGACATATTCCCACAATGGGAAATGTTATGCTGGAAGATCTATATGCCATCTTTTTGAATACTGGCAAAAGGATGCAGAAAAAGAAGTGTGAATCACTTTCCCTTTCACTCTTAAAGGTGTCGTCATGACAGGTAGGGGGGGGGAACACCATGATAGCAGTATTCCAGTATTTGAGAGGCTGCCACAAGGAGGAGGGGGTCAATTTCCCCCCCCCCCAAAGAACCAGAAGGCAAAACAAGAAACAATGGATGGAAACTAATCAAGAAGAGAAGCAACCTGGAATTAAGGAGAAACTTCCTAACAGTGAGAACAATTAACCAGTGGAACAGCTTGCCTTCAGACATTGTGGGTGCTTCATCACTAGAGGTTTTTAAGAAGAGACTGGATAGCCACTTGTTTGAAATGATATAGGATCTCCTGCTTGACCTCCAAGGTCCCTTCCAGCTCTATTCTGATTGATTGATTGATTGAATATTACAGTGTAGAATGCAGGGAAGGACAAACAAGAGAAATAATTACCTTGTCCCATTGCTCTTTACTAGGCTGTATGTCCCATTGCTCTTTACTAGGCTGTATTACTTTGTGTATTACTTTGCTTTTAATTCAATCCAATTATGGTTTGAACATTTTATCTTGGGCTCCTGTTCCATCTGCCCTGAAAGACAAATAATGCAGCCCTCATTTGTTTTGTGCAAATAGTATGTGTTTTTTTTAAAACTTGCAACTGTAGAGTTTTGCCTGCTACGAAAACAACCGATTTAATTTTGATTCCATAAGTCCTTTAGAGTTCAATTTAATCCTCTCATACTTCATTGTGGAAGACAGTACTTACATATAACTTTTTATACGTGTTCCTAGAGAATTGAGAACCATAATCTAAGCAGTTTGCACTTTTTAAATATACGCCCTTGTGTTTATTTGCCATTCTGATGAGGGTTGTTTCTATGCATTTTCCTTTGACTATAAATAAAAGGTTGTTATTTTCCAGGATGATGGGAAGAAAGGGGAATTTTATACCATTTGAATGAAATGAAAGAGAAAACAGTTATATAATACTGTTATGCAATTTATGTAATTACTGCTTGTTGATATCTCCCATGCCTTGCCACACTCCTTGTCAGACTGTGTTGTTAGACTGGGAACTTAAGTAATCTTCAAGTGTTTTTGAATCCTACTTACTTGCTAAATGACATATTATTTAGGGTTGGACAACCAGATCAGCAGTTTGAATTGCGAGTTATTTTAAGGGCCTTTGTTTGCTTAAAAAGTCCTTTTGCTCAGTGAAAATCAAGAAATTATGAACTATTATTATGGGTCAAATCCAGGGACTTGTGGTTTCTAGAACTCTGTGTATGAAGTTTGGAAAACAAAATTTTCAGAATCAAATATGACTGAGGGTCTTATTGATCAGAGAAATTTCATATTCAGAAAAAAGATGTTTACAGACCCTGAACTAAATGAATTGGAGCAGCCATAAAAAAATTGAAAACAAAACATATGAAATTGAAAAGAACAAACCAAGGTAAAGATACATCTGAAAACACTCATTTAAAAATTTGAATTGCCAATGCAAAATAATGAATGACAACCACAAATGTCCAAATATCGACAAAAACCTGAAGAAAAGTTTTTGGAATACAGAGAAGAAATAGTGAGATAAAGATTAGTTCTTTTGAAAGCTACTAAACATTAGCATAACACAAATATGGTTGCAGAATCAATTATTGTATTTTCGTGTGTCTCTGTTGCTTTTTTAATATAGCTCTGATTCTACTGATGATAATTTTCAATAAAGTGTCATCAAGCTATGACTTTTCCAAACAAAAGTTTCACGTTTGCTCTACATGATGATTTGAAATCTCATCCAAAGTCATACAGAGAAATAGATACAACACAAAACTTTAGTGATGACATAAAAATGGAATCTGGATTAGATAAGTGTGCAACACTGGCAATAAAAAATGAAAAAGAGAAACTGAATACTTAGATAAAACTGATTTATGGAATGGCACTAAAACCAAAGTATTAAAGTTATAAATATTTGGGTATTTTAAAAACAAACTATGTTTTGTATGTCCATGTAAAAAAAAGAAAAAGAAAAAGAAAATTAGTGCTGAATATATAAAATAAGGTAGAAATGTGTTAAAACAAAAATTAAAAAGTGGTTATATAATCAATGTCACTAATAAGAGAAGGACGAGGGGGGACATGATAGCAGTGTTCCAATATCTCAGGGGCTGCCACAGAGAAGAGGGAGTCAAGCTATTTTCCAAAGCGCCTGAAGGCAGGACAAGAAGCAACGGATGGAAACTAATCAAGGAGAGAAGCAACCTAGAACTAAGGAGAAACTTCCTGACCATTAGAACAATTAATAAGTGGAACAACCTGCCTCCAGAAGCGGTGAATGCTCCAACACTGGAAGTTTTTAAGAAGAGATTGGACAGCCATTTGTCCGAAATGGTATAGGGTTACCTGCCTGAGCAGGGGGTTGGACTTGATGACCTCCAAGGTCCCTTCCAACTTTATTATTATTATTATTATTATTATTATTATTATTATTATTATTATTATTATTATTATTATTATTATTATTATTATTATTATTATTATTATTATTATTATTATTATTATTATTATTATAATACACAGACTCTTTGTAACAGGATATATATTAAGTATCTATAGACGGATATAAGTAGAAGTAGATGGTTTAGACTGCAAGACTGAGAAATCTATGATAATACATCATGCACTACAGCCCTCAAAAGTAACTCACTTTGTTTGCATTTACCAAGGAAAATTGGTGGTTGAATTGCAAATGAAGCAGACAATGGAATATGAAAGCAGAGGTTTAAATGTTTACATAAAAGATGCAAGTTGTTATTAATAATGTCTATTCTTCTTCTTGTGCCATATCAGTTATCGGACGTTGGCGATCATGTTGGCGATCCTGTTTTTATCAGCAGCCGCACAAAAAAGTGCTGCTGAGTTTTGTCCAAACCAGTCCCTTAGATTTTGAAGCCATGATGTTCTTTTTCTGCCTGGACCTCGTTTAATAATGTCTATAAGGAAAGCATTCTAATATGATAGAATCAAAGGTGGCACATAAAACTGAATAGTTACAATAACAAATGGAAAATGGAAAAGATTAACATCTACATGGCCAAAATCTGAATGAAATTGAAGGCTAGCTGGATGGTAACAAAACGTGGCAATGGCTTCATATTGGATCCATCAAGAAAGAAACAGAAAGCTTAATATTTTCAGCACAGGATAAGCACTAGGAACAAATGCTGTAAAAGCAACTATAGCATTATTGCCCAGGAAAGTTATAAGAAAAGGCACCATTAGACAGTAAAAAGAATAAATTGGAATTTATAGAGAAGGTATAGATTTGATGCCCAAAGTACTTTTATATTCATAAAATTGAAAAGGTGAGCAGAAAGACTGCATAAAAAAATTATGAAATTTACAAATTCATGGACTGAGACTAGAAGACAACATGCCGTATGCCACAATTATTGAAGAAATGCACGTTTTACTTACAGACTTATAGATGTGGAATACCAAATGACACTTTAATAGCTCAAAAGGAGCCTGGGGAGATTAGACCATATCAGGATTTAACAAATGAAACACAGAGAATGTGTAATAAATTGGCAAACATTTTCTTCATAATTATTGGAGCATTAGAAATTGAAATTATCAAAACAGCTGACTAATTTAGAATTATTTGACCTCATAACAGTTTATAAAAAAACAGCTTTGTTTGGAAATATAGATATATTATAGCGGTAGTGGGACAATTCTTTGGATTAAAATTTGAATTGACCCTAAATTACCGACATCTGCTGAATTTTCTTTAGAAGAACTATACAATAATATTAATAAAAACAACACCTCTTGCTTTGTCTTCATAAAAGACTTCATCTCCAGTTCAGAATCTGTGTTTGTGTGTGTGTGTATGTTGAAATTTACATAAATTTCTCTTTCTTTAGCTGGCAGTTGCTATATTCATATTTAAATTACAGGTTTTCTGCATTGGTATGGATAGAAAGGGGAAAGGGGAATTGATTTGCTTGCTTTTTCAAATATTATCTTTAAATTCTTACCAAGTATATGATACTTTTACTGCTTTTTCCATCAGTTTTGGGGATTGTGAAAAGGTTTTAGGCCTTCTTCGTCCTTCTTGGCTTGTCCTACATTAGACATAGTTAGACTCCAGAGACAGGCACAGGATACTCTGTATGGTGGGAGAAGGAAAGCAATAATTCTTCAGCAACACATATAGAAATTGCTGGTGCAAAGGGTCACTCATTATACCAAAGAGATCAATCATGCCGTATTAAAAAAAAAAAATCACATATGCGAAACAGTGCCTTTTGTATTCCTGGTTTTCCGGCCTTTTTGCAGATTAACTGATTTATTTTTGCCCATGGTAAACACAATGCTATATGCAATATATATTTTTGTTTTGTTTTTTGTTAACAGTAGATCACAGACTTTCTCGCCCCTTCCTAGTAGGATGCCAAAACCCTGAAGAGGAAATAGGAAGAAACTGATATCCAAGAATATGGAAGAATGGGAAGTGCAGAGATTCTTTATTCTTTGCATGTCATTTTTTGATATCCTAGAGAGAGGTGAAGATTGTCAGAAAAGCTTAGTATCCATTTTTAAAAAGTTCTGTGGAAATGAAGTTAATTTCCACAATGCTATTATTAATCTGCTTTGCCATAAGATAGGAAATTAAAATTATTTTTTGTTTCATGGTCAGGCTGTTATACTCGGACACACTGAAAGGAGTATCAGCAAAACAATGCCAAAGGCAATGGTGATTCTATCTCCTTATTAGTTCTGGGGCAGAGTGATTGAGCATCTCATTGTAGTGGTGCTGTTAGAATTCAACTTTTGCTATGCTACGGCTTTCTAGACTTATAAATCCACTGGGTTAATAGATGTAGAGATGGTTGGCAGAGGGAATCTGCACTTATATCTCCTTTCCTCATCAAAAGGGCTGAACTTTGCACGGCACTAAGTAACATTCCTTCTACATTGCAATTCTTAGGGCTTTCATCACTTCCTTTCCCAACTGGGTCCCATCTCTCTTCTGGATTGGATCTCTGCAGTTCAGGTAATTTAATCTGATTCCCTCTTTCTCCACACCTTGCAGGCTCTTATATTCTATCTCCTTACCCATTCTTTCTGCTGACTTATTTATTTATTTAGCCTATGGCATCTATAGAGGTCATGCAATCACTGATATACAACACTAATATGGTGATTGTGGTGATACTATAATGGATTTTCTACTGACTGTTCAATAGTGTTGAGGGCAGTATATTAATTTTCATCTGATGCATTAACCATGCAAGCTTATTTAGCTTTTCAACATTTATATTTTTGTTAATCTGTAGTTAAAAACTCCATTATAAAACAAGGACATTTAAAATAACCATCCACATCCAGAGGACTTCTGGTTTTGCATTGCGGTGAGACGGATGCAGGAAGGCAAGGCTCTGCCTTCTGCGCCCGATTTCACCCTGCTGGGGGCCCTGAAAAGGGCCTAAAGTCACCCCAAAGAGACAATGAAGAAGGAGGGGCACCTTGTCAATCATGGAGAGATGGTGGTCTCTCCATTCGATCGAAGGAAAGCCCTCTAAACCAGCAGGGGAAAGACTGGCCACACCTCTGTGAACGGCCATTAGCTGCTGACAACCAAAGAACAAAAGTTTTAATTAGCACGTCGTAAACAGCATGTTTGGACTGGGTGAGATTATTGATCCTTTCTTTACTATTTTGCAACTGAATTTCCTGGGAAAGGCTCCCAAGAAGCCTAAAACCTCCAGATGTGAACGGAAGTGGTGTTTTAAATTTATGGGGGACAGAAATACATAATACTGTGAAAGTAATACAAAACTACAGTTTTGATAAATTTGAGAACTGAGATAATTGTTAAGATTTTATCTTTGGAAAAAAAAACCATTGAGGCGAAATATAAGAAATCAATCCTTTGTTTTAAGAGTGGAAAATGGACTTTGAATGATATCTAGTGGTGGATTTGTGCATAGCACTATAATTTGCTTTGTTTGGTGATTCCTATCCTAGGAGAACAGCTGGCAATAAAGGAGAATATTGTGGCATACCTATCATCCTGACCTTCTTGGATTATAAATACCTACTGAGCTTGGACTTCTAATTTCAAGAGCTGGTGGGAGAGAAAGAAAAATTTGACCTTGGACTACGCTTGGCTGGGAGAGACTTTTGAGCTGTTTTCAGAGAGGTTGAACATTTTGAACACTTCGAACATTATGATTACAACCTTGCCTGATTGACAATTTTTGGGATACTTGAGACAAGGGATTACTATAAAATATTGCTGAACCTATACTTTGGAATATATTGGGTTATAAAGGATACATATAAAGACAGAAAACTAATCTCCAGGAATGATGCCTCAAGAAAAAACAAATACCTTTCAGAAATAAATATATTCTATGCTACTAATAGAATATTCACCAAACAGTTGTTGAATGCAAAGAGGATATAAAAAGAAATCATAATGAGACTAAAAACAATTTAGACAATATAAACAAACAAATCTCCAAATTAAATTTACAACTAGAAAGTTCCCAGATAACGACCACCAAGTATGAACAAACAATCCAGAAATCAGAAGACGAAACAGAGGAAATGGATTTAGAGATGGAACAGATAAAAGAACTGCAAGACTTAGCTATAACAACGAACATGCAAAAGACCTTTTACCCCTTAGGTCTGCAAAATATATCTGATGGCAAGGAAAAAGATGTTAAAAAAGGGAATATAGAGCTGTTAAGGGAAATGTCACAACTTAGGAGACAGGAAATGAAAAGAGAAATGGAGGGAGAAAGGAACTGGGAGTTGTTTAAGGAATATAAGTGGGCGGAATTCCCCCCCAAAAATACCTTACCTAAATTGTCTTCCTCATGCCAAGCAACTGTTATAAAAATAGAAAGAAAACCCCTGGGCGATTTAATTGCCCCGACTTGGAAAGCAACTTGGCAAAGAAAGAAAGCGAGAGTCAGATTTAAAAAACAGAAGATTTGACCTTTTAGAGGGGGCATTATAGGTTTAAATACTTCTTTGAATAAGATTAAAAGAATGGAAGACTTTTAGATATAATTAGACTTTTATGATGAAAGATAGGATTTAGAATTAAGATAGCATTTTTTTTGATATGGAAAATATGAAGATAAGAGGAGGATTGATTTGAATAAAATGTTCAGCTAAATGTTTAATATTGAGGAAATCATAACTGATAAAGATATTTCAAATACTGATGGGAAATCAAACTTTAACAAGAGTATGAAAAACAGGATATTGATTAATGAATTGACATTATTGATTTATGAATTGATATTATTATTTGTATGTTATTAGTAAAATATGATAAAGATGCTTATATCTAACTTTGTGTACATTAACAGTACCAAAAATTGTAATGCTGTAATGAAGGGAAAATGGAAAAAATATGGAGAAGAAAGGAGGATCAGGGAAAAAATACTGGATTGTGTAGTATTGAACAGATTTATATTGAAAAAATTAATGTTAAATATTTGAACCCAGACAACATGTTGTTTACTAAGCACTAAAGACTGTAATTCTTAAAAATTAATAAAACTTTAATAATAAAAAAATAAAATAATTGTCCACATCCAAAATCAGTCAATACAGTTTATAGAATCTGACTGTGACTCAGTGTAGAGGTATGTAAGAACATGATGACTCTTGTTTTCTGGCTATAGGTGTTCAATCTATAAAACAGATTTAACATTCACAGAGGTTTTCCGCCATCTGTAATTAAGTTTTTAGCTTTCAGTTATAAATGCAAAATCATCAACAACACACAAAACACCTCCCTTCCAATAACAAAGAAATTAGAATGACATAGGAACCTTATCAGAAGAAGAAAAAGAAAATAAATTGCAACCTTCTTGATTATTTTCTCCATTCCCTTAGTTTGTCTTTCCTAATTTTTCAAGGTAATGAAACAACAATGGTTTATTCCTGCCCCTGTTTGCTTTCTAGAACAAAGAGGGTTTATGGATGAGAAGTGCTCCTGCTCTGAAAAACACCCAATAATGCCGAACATAAATATCCAATAGATACAATAAACGTGTCTATGGAGAATTTGCTTCCAGCATATATACAATTCCTGCAGAATGAATTAAAGTCCTTTCAGATGCCCTGTTTTTCAAGTTTTCATCTCTGTAGCTTTTGCAAGATCTTGAAAATGATAGCGCAGAGTAGATTTTGGCACACTCCAGATATAGCATGGATGAACTTTTGAGATTCCTCAAGCCATAAATTAGTGTTTGGATTGAACAGCAACTCCCAAAGGTTTTCAGCAGGGAGGCACAATTTGAGGCTGTGTGACCTACTTCTGGTTGTTGCTGTAGTTATTACATATCTTTGCCTGAATGGGTTATTCAGTGATTAAATTACTGAAACTGCCACCTGAAAAGTCATTTGAAATATACACTGAAACTGAAATATGGGGCTACATCTTTTTTTTAAAAAAAATATGTAAATGGAATAATGACGAGCCCATGCTCGGTTTCATTTGATTCTCAATTTTCCATGAAATTATGCAACAATATATATTTAGAGTTTATTTAACTGAATGTGGATGAGTGTACATGTGAAAGTGTACACGGATGCATATTCTTTCCTAAAATTGGTGGGGAATAGCCTCATATTATTTACCAGGATTCACTTCTGAATGTATATATATTCCCAGATGAATGTAATTGTACTGTCTGGGTCTTTCTGAGATTGGGAATCAGGAGTTTCTCTCCATTTTCTACCTAGGGCATAATATCTGAACTTGCCCAGTTTTTTTTACATTGGCCCTTCATTAGACCTCAACAATCAATAATTATCTTTTCTGTATAGTTTTGTCCTTCCAAGACAAGATGTTTTCTAGGAACTATGAAATACCAATTATTTAGGCTAATCATAACAAGTACAGGTAGTCCTCAACTTACAACAGTTTGTTTAGTGACCATTTGAAGTTACAATGGCAGTAAAAAAAATGACTTATTACTGTTTTTCACATTTATGTCTGTTGCAGTATCCCCATGGGCATGTGACCAAAAGTTGGATGCTTGGCAACTGACTCATATTTATGATGTTTGCAGTGTCCCCCAGTCATGTGATCACCTTTTGCAACCTTCTGGCAAGCAAAGTCAATGGGGAAGCCAGATTCACTTGGGAAAAAATAAAGTTATACCAAGTCTGAACACTAAATAAAAAAGAATCTGTGCTATATCATAATCCATGCAAAGTGATTTTTGGAGTTGGGTATCAGTAAGTACAAACTGATATACTGATTCCTTCACTTACAACCATTCATTTAGTGACTGAGGTTACAACAGCATTGAAAAGAGTGACTTATGACAATTTTTCACAATTAAGACTATTGTAGCATCCTGATGGTCACGTGATCAAAGTTCAGACACATGGCAACTGGCTCCTATTTATGATGTTTGCAGTGTCCTGGGGTCAGGTGATCACCTTTTGCAACCTTCTCACAAGCAGACTCAATGAGGGAGCCAGATTCATTTAACCGTGTTACTAACTTAACAACTGCAGTGATTTATTTAACAATTGTGACAAAAAAGATTGTAAAATGAGGCAAAATTCACTTAATAACTGTCTTGCTTAGCAATAGAAATTTTGGGCACAATTGTGGTCATAAATTGAGGATTACCTGTAATGCTGAAGTTCCTACACAGCAGAGGAGGAAATAAGAATCCAATGTATAAATGCCCTAGACCAGGGGTAGGCAACCTTGGCTCTTTTATGACTCGTGGACTTCAACTCCCAGAATTCCTGAGCCAGCCATGCTGGCTCAGGAATTCTGGGAGTTGAAGTCCACAAGTCATAAAAGAGCCAAGGTTGCCTATCCCTGCCCTAGACCATGATAAATGTACCCAGTATGTTTGGACATCCTATATATTGGTAAAGTTTTGTTCTATTGCTGATCACATACTTTTGCACATACACAACCTCACATATGTTCTATCAAATGTCCATATTTTGCTAGAGTTATTTTTTTAACCATCCATTTTATGCAACTTTACTAAAGCATTTTGGAATGCAAATTTGAGCATAAAATTAATTTCTATAATCTGGAGAAAAGTAGAATGCCCAGGATACCGGTGCCTATTCATACGGTAGTCTAGGAAAATCTAAAGGGTCCATTTGCTTAGAAATATGGATCAGACAAAATTCTTCAACACCCCTACTTGACTACGAGCCCGTGCTAATGAATAGAACTAAAACAAAGTGAATGCTTTGATTTTGGTATACATTGTAGAAAATATTAGTTCACTGTAGCCAGATATAGCCAGATATATGACAAGAGGCAGGCATCTGTACATTTGTGCCATGGGTAAATAATCAATTGCTTTTTGGCAATCTGGCATGTAGTCAAACATATACCACAGGTATTCATATGTTTATAGAGCTCTGTTATATTCAGATTGCGAGTAGCAGTGTACATAATATGAACCAGAAGACTAAAATACAGAAGTCATCAGAATTAGGGTAAAGTGTCAAGGTTACAAGCCCAAAATCAGAAATCAGGAGAGGTCCATGGAACTGAGTTTGGAAGAAGGAGAATTGGTGGTGATCCAAAAGTACCCACACCACAAGAATGTTGCAGCACTGGTCCATAGCAAATTGAGCTCTAGAAATCACAAGCAGTGTTATCAGAACCAATCACAACCAGTCTTAGAATTTAAAGAAATGGTGCCTTTTGCCTTGAAGGGTAACAATAAAGAATCTGGATGGCTATACAGAGATTTTAAGATGTCTCTTTCTCTGCTTCTAGTAGGGAAGTGTCTATGTGGTTGGTGATGTTGCATATTCAGTACAGACATGCTTTGTTTTTATTATTACTATTTTACTATCTTGGTTTGCTTTTCTTATCAGACCCAGATCTCAAGGATCATTACAAGCACACATTTTCCAAGGAATGAATATCATGTTTGTTGAATAAGGGCACAGTTAGACTTCTTCAGTGGCTCCTTGTCTATCACAGTTGTGTCAATTCTTTCAGAAAGTGATGGTCTGCAGCAGGCAATTCCTGTGTAATTTGTCAATCTGAATAATGTGTCTTTCTCCAGCTTTTCTCTCAGAAAGGAGATGTGAAATAGAAATAAAAGAGAAGAAGCTGAATGTCCTTCCATCATATTTTAAGGGGAAAAAACCGTATGTTCCTGCTACTTCAGAAGAATGGAGTTGCAAACAATTAAGCAAAACACAGAGCAAAAGAACAAGCCCCCCCTACAAAATATGCTTTACATGAACCCCAAAATGGTGACGTTAAATCAGATACCACTGTTAGCACAATGCAAGTATGCTATGATACTGAAATGGTGTTGCATTTTGGATATAAATCAAGAAATAAGAATTGAAAACTGAATAACTGGTATCAGAGGATGATTCATGCAAATTAAACTAGATACTATATCTACAGGGTTATTGTTTTGTCCTTCAGTTAGATTTTCATTCATTCAAAGCCTGCTCAAACAATATTATTTTGTGCCTTCCCACACAAAGAAATAAGAAGCCTTAAGGCAAAGAAACAGAGATGTTAATAATCTCCTGAGCTTTTTTTCATTCCTGGTAAGTAAAAATGACTTTGATGTACACGAATCTAATTTCCAAAACAGGGAGGGGGGAAAGCTTTCATTTTACAATAGATGCATGTAGGAAGCAACAGGAAAAATCTAATAGATTTTTAAAAGAATGAATAGAAAGAATGATGTCATTTAATTTTATTGATAGGAAAGGAATTATTTTTGCTAAGCTCCATCCCTTGATGTGTCCCCAGATTAAAGCTTGAGTGGAATTTCTTTTGCAAAACCAACATCCTATGGGATTCTTTTTTGTATTGGAGTAGAACAATTATTGCTGGAACGCCAAAGTCAATTCTAGAAATTAGATTATTCTATACATGAGAATCAACTCTTCATTACAAGGAAGAAGGGCCCTTAGGTCTTGTAGTGGGACAAAAGATGATTCTGGAGAAGCCTCCTTTTGATCAACTTTTCCTTCCCTCCAGATGTGTGATGCCCATGTCAGTTCAGAAATAAAATCCAACACATATATAGGACACTAATTTTTTAAAAAAATATTTTTATTCAGTATTTTAGAGAACACAGACAAACAGGAAAGGAAAAACATAAAAGAGTAGGGTGTCCATGAATAAACAAGGGATTTGTAAATGTAACAAAATCATAATTTTCCAGTATATAATAAATAAATTAACTAATTGCGAATAACTGAATATATTACTTCCTTTTAAAATCTTGTAAGCTGCTATTAAGCTGTAATGGCATAAATATCAGGAACCATGGCAGGCACAGTATGAATCATAAAATGAAATTATGAACTACAATAAATTCTTTTCATGCTGCTAAAAGTCTGTTTTAATTTAAGAAGTCCTTTAAGGTTGAAACATAGACTTTATATAGAGAAAACCCAAATTTTGCATGTGGCACAAATGCATGTATTAAATTGTAATCTAGTAAAGGTTTCCAATTTGAATTAAATTCTAGATGTTGAAGCATATTTCCACAAGAACACACTATGTTAATTACTGTCTTATCCTACATACCATCACGGTCATTGTCTCACTATACAAAAGAAGGAAGTGCACACAACATTAAAAGCAACTGAAGCAGGTTTGGATTGTTATAGCATTTAATTTACTGTTTCATTGGATGTCTAGGTTTATAATCCATCAGCCTAAGGGTTGCCTATTGGTATTATTCCTAATGAAATTATTATTCATTTGTGATAGCATCTCTCTTTTCCTCATAACACTTGAATACAATTAATAAGATTTATTTAATGCATTTTTTTCCTGTTTTGGAATTCAGTATTACCTATTTATTTATTACAATTTTGTGCCATTGCACTCCTACAAGACTTCAGGCTGTTTGAAGTGATAAAGAGACATCTAAAAGGCACTGACTCCTCTCCTATTGAAACTCACAGGGAAGGGAACCCTCAGTGTCTCCAGTCATTTGAGACTCTCCTTAATCTTCCTGAAGGTATCTGGATAGCAAAAAGAAGGGTTTATAGGTAAAAAGCAGCACTCTGAACAATAACTCAGAAGCCAACTGGTAACTGATGCAGAATCCACATCTGTTGTTATGTGAGCAGAAGGACATTCACCTCAGGAAGGGAAATCGCTGCATTCTGTTCTTACAGTACTGCAGCTTCTGAGTAGCCACTGTATCAATTTATTGAGAAGTAAAAAGGATGTTTCTCTTGTCTATTATAACCACTGCTGAGTCTTTTTGAACTTTGGTGGGCTTAACAAATCCGATCCAATCCCTCCCTCCCTCCCTCCATCCATCCCTCCATCCATCCCTCCATCCATCCCTCCATCCATCCCTCCATCCCTCCATCCCTCCATCCCTCCATCCCTCCATCCCTCCATCCATCCATCCATCCATCCATCCATCCATCCATCCATCCATCCATCCATCCATCCATCCATCCATCCATCCATCCATCCATCCATCCATCCATCCACCCATGTCCTTTATAAAAAAAAATGATGCGAAGTTATAGCTCTACTGATAAAGTCTCAATTCTGTGAATCGAGGCTCAGGAGAAGACAATAGTCTTGATCAGGGTCATGATGATGGTACGGCCTCATCTGAATGCTTGTCTGCTTTTCTGTGTTGCTTTGCTTGTTCATCAGAGGATTCAAAATCCTTTATTTCAATATAATGTCCTCAAGCGTACACTGGAACCTGTACATTTATGCAAGCTTTATTTCTCACTCTGGTATTTATTCATGTGGAACAGCACCTACCAGCTGAAATAATTATCTCATTTTGCTGAGTGTTCTTCAGTTCTGAAGATCTTCAGGCAAGAGATGCATCACAGAAGAAGATGGAAGTGGGGGGATCATGGCTCAACTGCCTGCCCTGTTCCACTCCCCATTCCCGATCCTTTTCTTTTAATATTGAAGGAAAAGACAAGGCTATAAGCTTGCTTTTCTGACTACTTAACTCCTTGTATAATGGTATTATGCCGGACAGATAATCAAATTGTTTCCGAAGCCAGCCAGAACAGGCTGCATAGTATTTCTTGGGTGTGCCATCTCCTTTCCCTGAATAAATCTATGATTTATGAGCTGGCACCATCACTAGAAAGTGTCAGGTGGCCACCTCAGGCTACTGATTGTGGGAATCCTGAGACAGCAAGAAATTATCATTTGTATTAATCATGTGGTTTATTGCCAGAGGCGTAAGTGAGATGTGAAGATTTTTCTGTTTTAGTGCTAAAACAAGTTGACTGCCTTGCCTCTTACTTTTTTCTTCATCTCTCTTTCTGCTTTGAGGACAAGTTGGTAACTGAATATTATAGTATCAAAGCTTTGCTTATTATGCATCTCTATGCAATTACTTATTTCTAATCCTGGGTTTCAATTTGAACATGACTGTTAATGTTACATTATTTATCTCTCCTTGCTATGTTTACTAGACAGGCATATAGCTAAAATTGTATTTTTCTCAACCTCTTAATAGATATAAATGTCACATAAATAAATCATTTCCAGTATAAACGTACACTAAAATTAGCTGATTCCTTAATAAATCATTTTAAATTAAGCATTAAATAATACAGATAAATCAGTGGAAAGTATGTAGAAGACATATTGCAGATAACATTTCTAAATAATAGTCTTTTCTCAGAACAGCCTCACAACAAGCACTTCATCCATTTGGGGCATATAACAATCAGAGAGTATTTTAAAGTATGACATAGACTTTCTGAGAGACAGCTTGATGCAGGATTTAAGGCATCAGGCTGGAAAACATTAGGACTTGAGTTCCAGTCCCACCTTAGGCACAAAGCCATCTGGATGACTTTCATCCAGCCAGTCACTTTCTCTCTGCCCTAGGAGAAGGAGCAATGGCAAACCATTTCTGAACAATCCTTTCCAAAAAACCTGCAGGAACTTATCCAGGCAGCCTCTGAGAATTGGACACCATTGAATGGGGGAAAAAGCAGACTGTGTAGTAGTCAGAAAGATACTTGGAAGTTTCATCTTATCAATAGGGGCAGCTGGTGGGAGGGGAGATGATTGGTTTGTAAGAAGCCTAATCCAGACTATATGTTATATTTATCTTCATACTGCTTACATTAGCATTTGAAGACCTGAGCTAGAAAGGAGGAATGTAAATCATTATTAATATGGATTTTGGTTGGAAAATAAAATTGAAGATATGTGGCAAAATCACAGGCAAAAGGAGAGGGGAAGAGTTAAAAGATGTTCCAGCATGGAGTCACTCCAGAGGAGGAAATGGCAGAGGCCAGACCAGTGAAGGCTTTATCTGCTGGTTCCCAAGAGAACGTTTTCTGGTGAGATTCTTGTAAATAGGTGATCGACAATAAAGAAACTGCTTGGCCTTTTCACAGAGTTGTTCTGGTTGTTTGCGCTTGAAAATTATGACATTAGGCAGTTTTGGCTTCATTTGGTAAGATGCAAGGGGACCATGACCATGTCAATTAACAACTTTTTTAAAAAAAATATGAAAAATCCTGCTCTATTCAGAATTGAACTCATTGTCTTGGCATATGCATGATTTGTTTGAGCCAATACCTTGATAAGATGTCATAAGTCTTTTAATTAGAGTATCAGGGAACTTAGTCATTCAAATCTATACTCATCTGTATCCTTTATGACTTACTTTTGAGTAGATCTGAACAGATGAATGCATGAAAATTCATCACTAACCTTTATGTTATTAATTCCAAATTGTCATAGAACAGTAATCAGGATTTTCTCAGCAACTCATCTGTAGTCGCTATGACTCTTGGCAGCAAATTTATATGCAAATAATGATCTCCATTTAGTTGCGCCAAGCTGTGATCTTGTGTTTGTTAACTTCCCTGCTGAAGCTGCTTACACTTTTGATTTATTTTTGATGTGTCATTTACAACAGCAAGGTGGAAGCATCTGAACAAAGGGTTAAAAGGCAAGATTAAGTTTGCATTGCTTTCAGGTCAATTGAGCTGACATGTGTTGTATCCCTTTTTAAAGTACACTCAGTACAACAGAAACGATAGTCTTCTCGGCTAAATCAAAGGCCTTGGATCTTCAACGGAGGTTGCTAATGTTTATAAGAAAAATAAATCTATTGGACACAGTGGACATCATGAATATTTGTATTTGGTCTTAAAATGTGTTATCTCATCTGTTTTCCTCAGAAGAATTTCTATTAATTAACCTATTGAGGGAGGTATAGAATCTTGCTGATTCACATACAGACATTCCTAGACATTCTTCTAGCAGTCATAAAGCTGCACTGTAAGACAAAACTGGTCATTCCATGCAAATACTAAAAGCTACCTTACACCAAATGAGATTAAGTATGAGTTACCCTACACACAATGCTACACAGTGCTGTACACAAGTGAAAAAGCCTTCCTGGCTCAAACTCAACCTTCTAATGACTATATTTAGGAAGTTTGTTGGAGCTTTGCTAAAATTGCCCTTGTGTGGTCATCTTCTCTGCATTCTCAGTTTTGTATTAAGCATGCAATTTTGAACTTCTGTCTAACTCAAACTAAGACAGTCCTGAATCTCAGACAACTGGAAGAGTTCAGGACAAATTTTTACTCCCCAGAAGTGAGGTGGTTAATAGAATGGTGTGGTATGGCCTAGTGGTGAAGATGCTTACCTCCCATTCAGAAGGTTGAGAGTCCAATCTTAGGTAGTGGCAGATATTTCTCTGGAACATGTATAAAGACCTTCATTCTGTTATTTGTCTCTGTTATTTTAGCCTATTTCTTTAACCAGTAAGATACAATTTCAGGAAATTGTATTTCTTTCTTCTAAGTTACCACCTATGTCATCCATATCTCATAATGAGAAAATTATTTTATTTAATTTATTTATTAAATTTCTATGCCTGAAATATCTGAAGAATACTTTTGGATAATGACGACGACAATGATGATGATGATGACAGTAATAATAATGCATCATGTGTCTTTACCAAGACATGATATCAATCAGAAAGCTATGATAATTACAACATTTTATCCAATAAAATTAGTGGGATAAGCAGCCTCTACAATAACCCAACTTAAAAAAAAAGTCTTTAAAATCATTTAAAATGCCATCAAAGTTTCAGAGAGATGAAAGAAAAAATGGAACTCAGAGGAATGGAAAGAGGAAACAGGATTATGGAGAAAAATTAGAGCAGATGAATTCTAGGGGATTTATTATGTAGTTTTTTGAGCCAGCTATCTATTCACTTAATTGCTGTGCCACTTAATTAGCTTGCTAATCAAAAAGTCATGGGGTATTTTATTAAATACTTTCCTGAAATCAAGATACATTATCTGCAGTATTCCCACAGTGGGTGTTTCTGTCACCAAGCTGAGTGCTTTGGAAAGTATCTAGATGTGTCTTTGTGGAAAAAAAAATGTCAAACTTTCCACTGCATAGAAGTGTTCCATCTCTGTCTAGAGAGGAAGCCTCTAACTCTCTACAGAGGCCTGTGGTGGTGGCATCTTCCATCATCTTGGCTTTCTGTAATCGTGAAGTGGGTTATTTTTTGAATATTGACTCTGCCTTTTGAGTGGATCAGAATAACAGAATAACAGAGTTGGAAGGGGCATTGAACCTCTTTTAGTCCAACCCCCTGCTCAAGCAGGAAACCCTATACCATTTCAGACAAATGGTTGTCCAATCTTTTCTTAAAAACCCCCAGTGTTGGAACACTCACAACTTCTGGAGGCAAGTGGTTTCACTGATTAATTGTTCTAATTGTCAGGAAATTTCTCCTTAATTCTAGGTTGGTTCTCTCCTTGATTAATTTCCATCCATTGCTTCTTGTCCTGCCTTCAGGTGCTTTAGAGAGTAGGTTGGCCCCCTCTTCTTTGTGGCAGTTGCTATCATGTCACCCCAGTCCTTTGTTTCATTAAACTAGACATGCCCAATACCTGCAACCATTCTTCATATGTTTTAGCCTCCAGTCCCCTAATCATCTTTGTTGCTCTTCTCTGCACTATTTCTAGAGTCTCAACATCTTTTTTGTGTTGTGGCAATCAAAACTGGATGCAGCATTACAGGTATGGCCTTACCAAGGCATTATAAAGTAATAACAATAATAATAATAATAATAATAATAATAATAATAATAATAATAATAATAATAATAATAATAATAATAATAATAATAATAATAATAATAATAATAATAATAATAATAATAATAGTAGTAGTAAAGTTGGAAGGGACCTTGGAGGTCTTCTAGTCCAACCCCCTGCTCAGGCAGGAAACCCTATACCATTTCAGACAAATGGTTGTTCAGTCTCTTCTTAAAAACTTCCAGTGTTGGAGCACCACAACTTCTGGAAGCAGTCTGTTCCACTGGTTAATTGTTCTAACTGTCAAGAAATTATCACTTTATAATCTTGATTTTATCCCTCTGTTAATGCAGCCTAGGACTACGTTGGCTTTTTAAAAGACCTGTAACACACATTGGCTCAAAATTAAGTGATTGTCCACTAGGATTCCAAGATCCCTCTCACAATTACTGCTATACTATACTTGCGCATTTGTTTTTTCTTGCCTAAATGTAGAACCTTACTTTTTTCACCACTGAATTTCATTTTGCTAGATAGGGCCTAATGTTCAAGTCTGTCGAGATCCTTCTGTATCTTAAGCCTATCTTCTGGAGTGTTGGCTATTTCTGCCAGGTTGGTGTCATCTGCAAATTTGATGAGTTCCCCATCTATCCCCTTAACCAAATAATTGATGAAGATATTGAAGAGTACCAGACTCTTCACTGGTGACTATATAGTTCTATCCTTTCCCCTTATTGTTATGATTCTTCTTTATTTCAAAAAGACGTTGAGTTTTCTCTAGAAAACTCAGCTATTAAAGAACAAATCATTTTTTTTAAAAAGCACACTGAGTCACCTTTGAAAGTTTGTAAAATAAATTAGTTTTTAGATGTGTTAGTACAATTTCCAGAGATAAAAAGGGACAAACTTAGATTAGCAGTTCCAATAAAGTTCTCATATATTTGCTTACTCATAAGGGAGTTATTGGAATACATGTTCATGCATTTTATGCAACAACTACAGCTAACTAGTAGATGGCAGTGTTTATAAGTTAGCATCTATAGTTATACTCTATGTCCTTTTGTTCTGAGTAGAGTTTTCTGTTTCCTGCCACAATTAAGCAGGAAGGCCCATGTGGATTGTACACTTTGTTTGTTCTGTAGGGCTATATAAGCAGAATTTCTAACAGGAGTTGAAGTCTAATGCATCTTATGGACAGCAGAAGGAAATCAGCTGGATAGCATTTCCAGTGCTGTCACTTTTCTTTTGTTTCTAACTAGAATCACATGGAGTAGGAAAGATTCATTCCATCCTTAATGTAAAAAAAGCAGCAAACTTTATGTTTAATGTAACATCAAATTTTAATTCAAAAAGGAGATCAAGTGTTTAAGGGACTGGTGTGGAATAAGATCTTCACTTCCAAACATTTAAGAACAGCTTGTGCATTTTTGCTTTGCCTAACTGATTATATAAAGATTCTTCTTCTTTTTACTTGTATTGCAATAACTATTGCAGATATCAAATTGGATCCAGATGAAATTATGCAATTGCCTTCTAAAATAATTTATTCTATTCCTGCAGATGTTGCCATTCATTTAAATCAAATTAGAATCTGAATGCTTGCCTTGAAGCATGGTGATCTGCAGCTACAAGGGTGAACACAGGGTCTCAAGGCAAGGCAAGCATATACTTAAGTTCTGTTTTTGCTGCAAATTATATGCTATAGAAAATCAGTCCAAATTGTTCAAACTCTTGGTTGATTACAATATTGTAGTCTTTATGATGCTAAGCACTTTATAATTATCATGTTTTATAATGGATTTTTTTTCAGGCAACAACACTTCATGGGATAAACAAGCTTTCAATTATAGTCCCTTGCTCACATATTGAAGATTGTTTTGTTTTCTGGTTCACTAAGTAAAAAAAAAGCCCAGCAACACCAAAAATCCACCCGGTTTTGGGTGGATTTAGCTGATGGATGGGATTGACCAAATTTATAGTGGTTTAAGATGTAGGAAATTGACATTGACATTTATGAATAGTAGTTAAAGCTGGAGAAGTTTGAACACTCCCGATCTACTTAAAGAGAGTTTCTGCTGAATGTACAATGTTGATTTAATTACAGAAGTTTTCATATAGACAAGTTCATTTTCTACTTTTGGGAATTAGCTTGGCTTCTGCTATGAAAGATTGTAATGAAGTTCAATAATAAAAAGTCAGGATAAAACAATTTAAATATATGAATAATTATTAGCTGATTTCAAGCACCATAGTGAACAATGAACTTATGAATCTGCATATCATCATATTTTGGCAAATTATCCTATAACAGCATTACACTGGAACAAGGGGATGAGTAATGTCTCAATAGGAATACAGCTTTCTTTAGTTTTGAGCAGAAATATTATAAAGCAGTTTCCATAAATGTTCCTATCATACTTAGTAGGAAACATATAATATATCTCTGTAATACAATGTGTCTGTGCCACATACAAATGTCCATATTATAAATGTATGGACTAGAAAAACATAACAGTGCTTCTGTACAGCTTCTGAGGTTTACATACAGGTAAGACTCTAATCTTGTAACTCCTAGACAGCTACTTGAGCTGAAAACTTACTCTTTTCCTAGCATGATTCTCACATAATTCTCCTTAACAAGATTTATTGAGATTGAAGACATAGCACATGAATTCCCACAAGTGTGTGATTTTTAATTTAGAACTAATGTATCTCAATATGCATTACAGCAGAGACTTTTTCAGTTTCCCCCCCACAGCCTTATGGTACACTAGAGAGAGGTATCTCTTTGCTGATAATAGGGAAATTTGCAGCTGGTGGTTTACATAATAGTTGCATGATTTTTTTAAATCAGTCAGCACAACATCTGAATTGTTTTTTTGTTAGAGTCCTACTTAGAAGTAAATCAAATTATTTCAGTTGGGAGCCAGGGACTCACTTCACTCTGGAAACATTGCTAATGGAAGGCAGATATGTGGCTATTATGATTAGTTCTTTCCTTTGATTTCCATAATGGCTTATTAGCTAACATGCTTCATCTTTTTATTTCTGATTCCACTGCAAATTAGACTGGTTCCAATTGATCAGAATTATGGGATAAAAGATGGCAACTTGAAAAAAACAATAACTCCGGATCTTAATTAATTTCATTTTGAACCTTCTATACTAGCTGTTCTCAACTGTTCCAGATATCTCAAGGTTTGAGCAGAAATCTCAAAAGAACATGCCGACTGAGAATGTCCTACAAATCTGTAGCTGGAATGTCTCAAATTTCACTGCAATTAAAGTATTCACCTCAACATTATTTAACTTGGTGGTCCAACCTGTTTCCAACAGAATGAGCTCTAGATTTCAAGGAGCTGGAGATAAGGAATCAAAATAAGGTTGACAGAAAATTCCAAATAAATCTGATGCTAGCTCATGCTATTTATTTTGAACATTTATCCTACTTTATCATTCAAAGAAATCTCCCAACCCAGAGTTCAAGATCTTTTCCACAGCAAGGCAGCAAAGAAACTGTTATTCTTTTTCACCACCATGATCTCTTGAGCTTTTTGAGGTAATCTGAAATATATGATGTTCCTGGCCATGAGAAAAAAATATAAATGATTAATTTGCTGGTAAGGACTTATAATGCCCTGGAAAACTTGGGAGCAGTCTACTGAAAGACATATTCTTCTGCAAGAGCCTTTCTCCCTCTTTTATTACAACTGTAGGAATATTTGTTAGGTGTGCATGAGCAGGCTGGTTCAATATTTCTCTGAAGGTTTTGAACTCAGCTCAGCCTTTATTTGTTAGACAAGCAGGCAACAATAATATTTTGGGATAGATTATTTGTTAAATTATAACTGATTTATTTTCAGTGTTTAGATTATAGCTTTTGCATTGTGTCTTAGATTTTTGTGTGAAATGATTAATAGATTTAATAAATACATAGGAAAATAATAAATAACAAATAGGAAAAAATCATATTTATTTTAACCCAGATTTTATTTTATTGATCATCTCTTTTCATCTCTGGAAAAAAATCAGTTGCAAAAATGCTTACCTACATTTCGGGAGAGCTATTTTAAAAGATATACAGCAAGGAACGTTGCAGATAAATATACTAAAATGAGTAAAGATGTTTGCAAACACGGTTTATGGAAAATTCTATATCATAACTGTGATTTTTTAAAGAGCAGAAAATGTGATGGAGTGTTATACTGAAATGGGAAGAAGTTAAATCATTCTGTCATCTCTGAAAGTTGGTGTGGCAAAAATAAACCCATTCACAATCTCTTTCATCTTCAGCATCGTTTTTCAATTGAATTACAGAGGAGACAATACACACTAATGAAATATTTTATTACTCGCTAATACCATTCTGCATTGGCTTATTGCAATTGCAACTAGGAAAAGATGCTTCACTATATCCTAGGACAAGGGTAGGCAACCTTGGCTTTTTTATGACTCGTGGATTTCAACTCCCAGAATTCCTGAGCCAGCTATGCTGGCTCAGGAATTCTGGGAGTTGAAGTCCACGAGTCATAAAAGAGTCAAGGTTGCCTCCCCCTGTCCTAGGACAATCTGCTACTTCCACTGTCATTTCCCCTGCCCTAAATTAGAGTCCTTGGCTTGGATTACGTGAGAAGATAAGTGGCAGTGCTGCATTGCAAGCATGATCAGAACAGGTTTTGAGGTCTGGTCCCTCATTCCCGAAGCACTGATGGGGGGGGGGGCTGTGCTTACATCATTATGTACGAGAATTGCTGACATAGAAAGAACCATATTGCATCTGCCTTCTTACTTACAGGTTAAAGATGACAATTTTAAAACAAATGAACTGGCAACTCTAATTTATCTCCTCAAACAAGGTTGAATAAGGCAATATTATGCAAGTCACATAAAGACAGACTGGGAATGTTTAGTCTTGACAAGATGGAAAAAAAGATATTTGAGCATATTCATGGATATATCACATCCTATGACAAGCACATTGGGCTACAACATACTCCACAGTTCTTGGTCCGCAGCTACAGTCTCCACATCCTTCCATTTAAGGTTGATGTTTTTCAGATCTTCCTGAAACATTTTCTTTGGCCTTCTTCTTTTTCTCTGACCATCTAGTGGTATCCAATTGATTACGGCCTTTGCTGGATGTTGCTCACTCATGAGGAACCCGTGTCCATCAAAGAACATTCTTCATTCCTCATTCTATCACTATCTCAGAGAATCTTTGGGGTTTACTCTTTGTAGAATTTCCTTGTTTGTGACAGGGTCCTGATATGAGATACAAAGAATTCTTCTGAGACAACATTGCTGGAAGACATTGATCTTATCAATAATTCTTGTTGTAGATTTCCAGGTCTCACTGGTGTAGATGGCAGTTTGTATGACACTGGCATTAAATAATCTGATCTTGATCGCTGTGTTTATGGCGGATGTGGTCCATACTGAGTGCATTTGTTGGAAGACAGCAGTTGCTTTGCCTACTCTGCATTTCACACTTCGTGTCCATGGATGCCATACATTTAAAAGAAAGGGTAAAAACCTTTTACATCACAGAAGGAAAAGGTAAAGGTTTCCCCTGTCCAGTCATGTCTAACTCTAGGATGTGGTGCTCATCTCCGTTTCTTAGCTGAGTGAGCCAACATTGTCTGAAGATATTTTTGTGGTCATCTAGCCAGCATGAATGTACACTGAGGTATACAGAATGCTGTTACTTTCTCACTGAAGTGGTACATATTTATCTAGTTGCATTTTCTTGCTTTCAAACTGCAAGGTTGGCCGGAGTTGGGGCAAGTAACGGGAGCTCACCCCTTCACACAGTACCCAGGTCTTGAACATGGGCTATCAGCTTTTAAGTGAGAATGAGGTTAATTGATCCTAAGAAAAAGTCCCAATGATTCAATAGGTGGCCACCTATGCATTATACATGTTCATACACAGTGGAGGGATACCAATCTATTGTGGATAATTTAATTTGGATCTCCTTGTGGAATAGAATATGGACCACAATGACCTAAATGGCCCCTTTCAACTCTGTGTTTCCACAGTGTTATTTTTATTCTTATAGGCTCAGGGCAGCAATAGCAATTTGAAAATAAAGCACATTTTTCAATAAGAAAAGTTCTTAATGCTGATTTGGGAAGTAATTTTGAGAAAAGAAAAAAATTGATTGGAGCACTTGTCATCTCCAGAAACCCACACTTCTGATCTCTTAAAATAATCATACCTTTTTTAGTTTGAAAAATGCACATTTCACCTGATAAAGCATAACTTTATTACAGACACAGGAACCACAATTAAATTCTAATTATATTTCTTTGTAAGCTTTCAATTTTTTTTTGCCAGCTAGGAAGAGAAACATGTAAAAGAAAGAGACATATGTACAAATAAAATGTGAACCCTTTAAAAATTATAATTACTATGACATATACCTACAGGCTAATTTCATTGTTTTTGTTGGATTTCAGTATGTAACTTTATTCAAGCAAAGAAATGTTTATTAATAAGTTTAAAGTCTTTCCCTCTCATTAGGAGAAATAAATCAAGATTGGACTATAAAGACAGCATATCCTGCAAAATGATACGGGCCTCTCCCTTTCCCACTCAAAAGTTTTTTTTTCTCCCAGCTGTTGTACATTAAGACTTCTAACAATTCTAGACCAAGAGTACTGTGTGAGTTTGCATGGGTCCTGTGTATTGTTCAAATGTACCACAAAAATGCTTTTATTTTCTGTAAAAGTCATTCCCACTCTGATGTCTCTAACCTAATCAGAATCAGATATTGTTCATTATCAAACCCTATTAGGGACATAGCGAGACATGGACAGAGTAGATGACAAAAGTTCATTAGAAAGTACTGTAAATTTGCACAGAGAACACATAGGGTATTAAGTTAAATCATGCATCTTTCCCACCAAATGGTCTTTTCATGGTTTTCAGGATCATGGCTGGATGATTCTGTGTGTCTGTCTGTCTGTGTGTCTGTCTGTCTGTGTGTCTGTCTGTGTGTCTGTGTGTCTGTCTGTCTGTCTGTCTGTCCATCCATCTATCCATCTATCTAATCTATCTATCCATTCATCTATCTATCCACCTGTCTATCCATCCATCTGTCCATCTCTCTCTCTCTCTCTCTTCCCCCTCTCTCTTTCTCTGTTTGTCTGTCTGTCTGTCTGTCTATCACACTTTTTTCAGGATGGTTAATCAGAGGTACAGTATAGCGTTCAAGGTGGGTATTGGTTTTATCAAGAAAATTTGTTAAACAACACATACACACAGTGAATTGATCTTGGATGAGATATTAACTTGTCTTGGGAGTAGGTTAATTTGATAGTCATGTGTAGAGTTTGACTGGATAGAATTTGGCAGACGTAGGATAGAATTCTTCAGTGACACCATTTCAGGAAAGCCAAAGATGATAGAGAATAACATGCAAAGAAAATTAAAAACCGTTGGACTGGAATTACTGTTTATGCAAAGCCATGCTTGTACCCATGAGAACCTCAGAAAAGATATTGTTGTCTCTAAGACTACGTAGTTCTCAACATGGTTGTTGCATCTCTAAAGTCTTAAAGAAAAAGTGGTAGTCCTTTATAAGTCATTGTAAAATTGCTACCAGGATGCTATTTACAAATCTGCTAAAGAAAAATATGTTCATATTGTCACTGGTCACCTAACTGAGAGTGAAAGTTTTTTCAGGCCAAAGAATGCCCCGAGATTTTGAGTAGAATATTAGGAAATGGTACAGTCTCCAAAATGAGAAAGGCCAGGATGAGAATTACATTTAATTTCATTTCAAGTTAAATGTTATTAATGTGTTTATTTCCTTCTATCCGTTTCACAATTACAGCTTGGTGTCAAACTTTCGGGGGGGTATTGGAAACTCCTGTCCTATTTTTGAAACTGAGCATACCTTGCTTAGATACTATGCAATGGAGGATAAACATAAAACTTGGCAACCATTACTTGAGAGTCCCCGGAGAATAGAAAATAGCTGTTAATACAGAAATGGGTAGCCTCTGAGTTGTTGGAGACAGCCCTTAGCATTTTGAAAAGGGCCAAAGACTGTAGTAGTTGGAAAGAGTTGTGTTGCAAACATGATCAGGGATGGAGTGCAAGGCTCATTGTTTTTTTTATCACTGCATTTGCCATAGTTTAGGGTTTTATAACAATCTGTGTATTTATCTTGTGTCACATGTCCATATCTACAGTAAATTGAAATGAAGTATACATTCATGCAGGGTGAGGATGCCATGAATTTCATTGCCTATATATCTGCAATTACAGGTAGTCCTCAACTTATGACCACTTTTGAGCACAAAATTTCCATTGCTCAGTGAGACATTTGTTAAGTGAATTTTGTCCCACTTTAAGACCTTTCTTGCTACAGTTGTTAAGTGAATCACTGCAGTTGATAAGTTAGTAACCTGGTTGTTAAGTGAATCTGGCTTCCCCGTTGACTTTGCTTGTCAAAAGGTCGCAAAAGGGGATGACATGACCTTGGGAAACAGCAACGGTCATAAGTATGAGTCCGTTGCCAAGCATCTGAATTTTGATCACATTTTGATCATGGGGATGCTACAAAGGTTGCAACTGTGAAAAATGGTCGTACGTCACCTTTTTCAGTGCCGTTGTAACTTTGAACAGTCACTAAATGAACTGTTGTAAGTTGAGGACTACCTGTATAGCTACAGAAGCAGAGCAAGGTAAAGACAACAACGAAAGCTAACAGGTGTGCACATCTATGGGAAAAATATATTAGAATGTTTTTTTACAACCACCAGCCTTTACTATCTTTTAAAATTAGAGGTGTCTGCTTCACCTTTGAGCTACATCCTGATGAGGACAAAATCACCTGGAAATGGAAATAATTCTATCAGTGGTGCAACTTCATTGGTTTTTGTCTACAAGGGTGAGTGCTGCTCCCCCACCCTTTGAATTCAGCAGGCATAAGAGGGTTTAAAAGCACTGGAGAATGAAGGCAGACGGCTTCTGACATAGACCCTTCAGGAGCTGCCTAGGAAAGATCCTCTAGTGCAGACAGAACGTAACACTTCAGAGCTTTTATTTACGATGGCATTTTTATTGAGCAGCCTGCATTTCAATCAGAATCTTAAAAATTCATGAGTTGAACGTTTCTTCAACACAGTATAGTAAAGTTTACTGCTATTAGTCTTAGAGTTTATACAGAATTTGATTTATAGCTCTGGATAGTTTCCAAGATACAGTTGGCATGTATAAAATGCGCAACACCCTCGAGTGTCTGATAGCATATCTGTTCTTTTACAAATCCCCCTTTGTCCTTTTCCAGTGAAAGGCAATCTGTCACAGCTACAACTGTAGACTCCAAGCAGCCATTTGCCAGCGCTGCCTTTCCTCCCCAAGTCTTGCTAAATACAGTAATTCAAATTTGCAGCACACGCCATTATTTCCACTGGCTTGAGAGGGAAGGAAAACCTTAATAGGGAAGATGCCATTTTTGCTGAGTGATTATGAAGTGGTTCATGTGGAATCTTTAAAGCAGCCTGTCTGATGTATTGGTCAATAGAAAGAAATGGGCAGCAGAAAATATCATTTAAATCAGTATTTCTAACCTTAGCGACTCTTAAGTTATCTTGACTTCAACTCCCAGAATTCCCTAGCCAGCATGGGGAGAGGGGATTTTGGGGAATTGAAGATTGAACAGATGTAAAGCTGCTGAGATTGAGAAATTTTGATTGAAAGCATTTCAACTCAACTCCCATCTCTCTGTATTTGATATCTTCATTTATTCTCTGACTCCTTCTTGCACTGTTTTTCCTTTCCCTTCCCCAGTAATCATACAGTAGTCCCTTAGATCAGTGGTCCCCAACCTTTTGGGGCACCGGTTCTGTGGAGAGACATTTTTCTGCAGACTGGAGGGGGCGTGGTTTTGCATGCTGCCTGCATCCCATGGGTGGAGCTTCACTTGTTTGCGCAGCCTGGTTTCCAGCATGCTGTGGATCAGGACCGGTCCATGGACCCGGGCTTGAGGCTTAGATCATGTCAACTAGCAGAAAGGTAGTCTGTGTCATTTGTTTAAATATCGGAGGAAGCTCACTAAAATGGGTACCTTCTGGATAGGTTGGACTGAAACTCCCATGATCTCAGTCTTGTATGTCGTATCTGGGTTAATGGTTTCCTTCCTTGCTTCTGTTTGCTTTCTTGAATTGCTTGGAAGACACATCATTTTGCCGACAAAGGTCCGTATAGTTCAGGGGTAGGCAACCTTGGCTCTTTTATGACTTGTGGACTTCAACTCCCAGAATTCCTGAGTCAGCATGGCTGGTTCAGGAATTCTGGGTATTGAAGTCCACAAGTCATAAAAGAGCCAAGGTTGCCTACCCCTGGTATAGTCAAAGCTATGGTTTTCTCAGTAGTAAGGTATGGCTCTGAGAGTTGGACCATAAGGAAAACTGGGCACTGAAGAACTGATGCATTCAAATTGTGGTGTTGGAGAAAACTCTTGAGAGTCCCTTGGACTTCAAGGAGATCAAATCACTCAATCCTAAAGGAAGTCAACCCTGACTGTTCTTTGGAAGGACAGGTGCTGAAGCTGAAGCTCAAGTAGTTTGGCCACTAAATGAGAAGAGAGGACTCATTGAAAAAAATCCTAATGTTGGGAAAGTTTGAAGGCAAAAGGAGGGAGTAGAGGACAGAAAGGTCTGGCATAGTGGCTGAACAACAACAACACATCATTTGGATGAAAGAAACTAGGTTGAATTATATTGTTCTACATTTGGGGAAAGGCAAAGAAAAACATCAGAATCATTGAGACAGATAAAAGAAATGTATATCCTGTATCCACATTGCATACTTTTGTTTTCTTTGTTAAAATATTTAGCTGCCATCTTAATGGGTACTATATAAAGACCTATGTGGGACTCCACATTGGAAGCACATTATGGAAATCAGGTCCCTTAGCTACATAATTACTGCTCAAACAACTTAATCATCACATTAGCAATTTCCATTTTCCCTTGTAAATATGTATTTTTTTCTCATGAATGTTACTGCCCTGATGAATTTGTGTTTCATTAAACTGAATAATGGAAATGACATATTCTAAGATAAGGGATGCATTAATATCTAGCTCTTTCTGAAATGACTAATTGGTTTGGATTATACTATTCTGTTTGCAACATTATCACAGCTAGGAATTTAAATGATGGATCTGTGCTGTTTTGACTATTTTTCCCCCCAAGTTGCTTATCTGCAATAGTTAAATTCAAGTCAAGGTTTTAGCGTTTGTAAAATGATTTACCTTTTCTAAAGCAAAATGGCACATTGTGCATTTCTCTATGACAATTCTGTACCATTGGTAGCTATGCTGTATATTGACTGCTGTAAAGCCCATTTAGGTAGTTTTATAAGTAAGTATGTAGGCATGTTCAGGTATGTATGTATTCATTAATTGCCGTATAAGGCACAAATAAAAAAAAATGACAGCAGAGAAGATGAGATTAGAATTAGGCTGAATTTTCCTGAATGTTCCATTCCAGCCTTGGATCATTTGAAAGCCAACTCATTTTATCCTTCAAAGTGATGTGACACATAAAGAACTTTCTGATGTTTGGCTCTGAGGGTGCCTGTTTGAAACCTTGGGTATATTGCTTTATATTTCATTTTTAAAAGGTGAACAACATTTTGAATGTGGCAATATCCTATGCTTTTACCTAGTGGGGTGCTGGTACTGTAATTTTAAATTTATCCATAGCATCAAGTTCATTAACCAGTCTCTAGTCTGCTAGATAATTACTTTCCAAATTTGGTATTATTTCCTCATTCAGTTTGATGTTAGACATTAATGCTTAATTCTTAAATGAACAATGCCTTATATGCTGTTGCATTTATTCCAAAACAAATGATGGCTGAGCTGCCCTGATTATCTTTCTAGACAATGATGCGCCGTTGATTCTCAGTTTTATAGGTTATTTATAATGTACAGTTTGAGTGTTAAACTTGATTACGGTAGTTTGCTTTTAAAGCCAAATTATAGATTTGGGAACTTATATGTTACTCCGAGTAAGTTAATTGGATTGGCCTAAAATTCTTGCCAAAACAACAACAATGTCCAACGAACTAAGCAAGCAAGCAAGCAAACAAACAAAACAGCACAAGTATTGTGTTCTCGTGCTACAGTAGTTAGAGCAGGGGATCTCAGACTGTTGACTGCAACTCTTTAGAAGGATGTGAGCAACTTAAAAGTGGGTGGTCACAAAACTTTTAAAAAATCTGTCTCTAACATGGTAATTAAGCTTGGATGTATGAATTGGTATCCACTTGCTGCCTTTTCTTAAAAAAGGTTAACAGTAATGAATTCTTTAAATTATTTTCCATGTTGGAGTATATGATTTCAAAATGAAGCTTGTTTATATGGTCTTAATTATATTATGTTGCAAAACAAATTTATCTGTCAGAATCCATTATTATATCAAATGTAATTTGTTTTCATTGAAGCGTCATATATTTTGTGAATTGGGGCATTTAACACAATTGGAAGGAACAAAAATTACTTCTGCGGAGTACAATAAATGACCCCATTGATCACACAAGCAACAATAATTAGATATGGGTGATACACAAATCTTTATAATAGAAGCCAAATTCAACTATCAGTGTGTCTCTGGCTGGGGAATCCTGGGAGCTAAAGTCAAAGTTAAAGTCCACAAGTCTTAAAATTGCCAAGTTTGGAGATCCCTGTTGTAAGTAATATATTTATAGTGCTTGTTGGTGCCATTCAGTATTTTTATCCATTTTATGTTATAAAGTTATGAGGTTTTAGCAGACTGTAATATTGCAAAGTCTGAGGATTGAGGACTTCTGTCTTAGATGTAAAACAGTATCCTATTTTAAATTGTATAGGATATATAGGCTAATTAAAACTGAGCTAAATAATTTTCCTGATGTCTTTTTTCATATTATAATTAGAATTGTCATTTGATTCATAAATAAAATATAAATAAAAAAATGTTCTTCAACTAACTACATTAGTTATCTTTTAAAATGTGTATTAATGAAATTACAAGAGAGATAACTTATGAGATTTTGGAAGCAATACATAAGGGATAATTTCATAAAAAAAATACCATGATGGCTAAAACCAAGATGGTTATTAATCTTTTTCTTTTCTCATTCTCATCTGCAACGACATGTTCTCAAGAATGAAGAATACCATTATATTTTAGCCTCCCTATTTAACATTTATTTAACTACCTAAGGAAAGGAAGATTTGACTGATCAATCAATATCAATTACAGGAGCCTGGTTTAAAATAGGGTAGATACAGAGCCTGTTGCAGCATTCTGAATACTGAAAAAGCATTTTTCTACATATATATGGGGGAAAACAGTAATTTCCCTATTGCCCTATTAAATCTTTTCCACTGGATTCAGTGATCCTCTGGAGCAAAATAGCAATGGCTGAGACATTCAGTTTTTGCCCTGTGAGTTTATTTGTACTTCTCAGCAAAACGTGAAGACCAGAACTTAATTATCTACTATATAGGATTTCACACTTCTCTCTCTTACAATATTTTTCACAAATCAAAAACTATTAAAAGCACATTGAATTAATGTATTTTGTAGGAATATAGGCAGTCATTTAAAAGTCATTTTAAGACAAATGTTTTGCTCTAATAGATTCATAGAAGATAATAGAATTATAAATAAAAATGTGAGAAAATGACATAATCAGAATTTTTTCCACTGCATGTAAACTGCCCTCCCGTCCTGGAATTACATTCAGTGCTAATTCCTTCAGTGAAAGTGCAGGATAAATCCAGTGCACTGATTGAAAACTGCCCCAATAATTTCTCCATCATAAAGTCTTCAGATAACTTTGGACTACAAATTTCGGTGATAGCCAGTGAACGTGGCTAATATTTGGAAAGACATGAATATTAAAATCTGGGTAAGATAGAGCAATTACTTCAATGCAGTCTTAGCCCATGTGTCTTTTCAATAGGTGTTAATGTTTCCAATAAATTGATCAATTCAAAGTATTTCTATTTCTTTCTTTCTTTTTTGGCAAAGTAGAATGAGCGTAAATGTGATAGCTCTGTCAATAGCAGGAAAGAGATAGCAAGCCAATGTTTTAATATTTTAACTATTTTTTACTTGTTTTATAATCTGTAAACAGCCCAGAGTCACCTTGTAGTGAGATGGGTAGCATTAAAATTTAACAAATAAAATAAGTAATTTAATAAATAAGCCCATGCTCAAAATGTCATTCTTGGCCATTCTTGAGCAGCTCTGTGGATGTTTAGCTCTTACAGAAATGATCACAGGTATATTTTCAGGTTTCATCATCATCATCACTTTAGCCATTGTCTATCCACGGCAGGATGAAGGCCTCTTCTGTATGTTTCCAACCAATATGATCCTGAGTTTTCTTTTGCCACAATACTTGCTGATGTCATCTATCCATCTTGTTTTAGGTCTCTTTTGTGGATGCTTTTTTATCAAGTGAGATCCATTCTATGATTGCCTTGGTCCACCTGCCATCAGTTCTTCTTGCTATGTGACCAGCCTGTTTCCATTCTAATTCTTTTACTCTCTTGATGATATTGTATACTTTCGTTTGTTCTCTAATCCATGTACAGGTCTTTCTATCTTGTAATGCTGAGCATGTATCTTTCCATGGCTCTTTGTGCCACTCGTAGCTTTTGTATTGATTGTGAGGTTACGGTCCATGTTTCACCAGCATAAGTTAGAAAAGGAAGCACACACTGATCAAAAACTTTTCTCTTCAGGCATAAGGGGATGTTGTTCTTGAAAATTAGGCTTAACTTGCCGAATGCCTGCCAATCACATTTAATATGCCATTCAATTTCTTTTATTGTATCACCTTCCATTGAGATCCGTTGACCAAGGTATATGTATGTATATGTCTACTACGTCTAGTTTCTTCTCCAGACATATATATTTTCTTTCTTTGGTGAATTTATTAAACATAACCTGGCTCTTTCTCAGGTTTATTTTTAAGGCAAATGGCTCTCCTACATTGTGCAGCTCTTGTAACAGAATAACAGAGTTAGAAGGGACCTTGGAGGTCATCTAATCCAACCCCCTGCTCAGGCAGGAAGCCCTATACCATTTCACACAAATGGCTGTCCAGTCTCTTCTTAAAAACTTCCAGTGTTGGAGCATTCACTGCTTCTGGAGGCAGGTTGTTCCACTGACTAACTGTTCTAACTGTCAGGAAATTTCTCCTTAGTTCTAGCTTGCTTCTCTCCTTGATTAGTTTCCATCCATTGCTTCTTGTCCTGCATTCAGGTGCTTTGGAGGATAGCTTGACTCCCTCTTCTCTGTGGCAACATCTGAGGTATTGGAATACTGCTATCATGTCACCCCTAGTCCTTATTTTCATTAAACTAGACATACCCAATTCTAGCAACCATTCCTTATGTTTTAGCCTCCAGTCCCCTAATCATCTTTGTTTCTCTTCTCTGCACTCTTTCTAGAGTCTCAACATCTTTTTTTCATCATGGCAACCCAAACTGGATGCAATATTCCAGATGTCTTAGGATTATAAAGTAGTATTAACACTTCATGTGATCTTGATTCTATCCCTCAGTTAATGCAGCCTAACACTGTGTTGGCTTTTTGGCAGCTGCAGCACACTGCTGGCTCATATTTAAGTGATTGTCCACTAGGACTCCGAGGTCCCTCTCACAGTTACTGCTATTGAGCCAGGTACCACCTATACTATACCTGTGCATTTGGTTTTCTTGCCTAAATGTAGAACTTTACTTTTTTCATGACTGCATTTCATTTTGTTAGATAGCACCCAATGTTCACGTCTGTCAAGATCCTTCTGTATCTTAAGCCTATCTTCTGGAGTGTTGGCTATTCCTGCCAGCTTGGTGTCATCTGCAAATTTGATGAGTTCCCTATCTATCTCCTCATCCAAATCATTGATGAAGATGTTGAAAAGTACTGGGCCTAAAACAGAGACTTGGAGTACCCCACTCCATGTAGATGGAGTTCCATTGAGGATTACACATTGAGTGCAGTTGGTCAGCCAGTTACAAATTCATCTGGTGGTGATGCTGTCTAACCGACATTTTTCTTTCTTATTAAGTAGTAGGTTGTGGTCTACTTTATCAAATGTATGGGTCTTTGTAGCTCTTCTGGGTCTTGTGAGAAGAGAACAACATCATCTGCAAATCTTAAATGATTTAAATATTCCATCTTTTGCTGCGTCTACTTTGTGAAATATTTCTTCTAGGCAGGCTGAAAGATTCAACGTAGGCTGAATTTTCAGGGTTGATAATATATAAATAGCTAGCCAGCTTTTCTCCAAAGGTGCCCAGTGCTTGTGATTTCAGGGGCAATTATTGAATGGCGTGATGCACCCCCTAAATATCATTGTGTGCAACATCCTTTCCACAAGAACTCCTATGAAAACATTTGTGTTTTTGTGCAAAGACTATAGAGTTATGGTGATGTTGTTGCTACACTATAGTATTCATTGCTTGATGTAGACTGAGTAGTAGTGAGAAGAGTGTTGTTGCAGAGGGTGCAAATGTAGGAAGAAGATGCTATTGGTTAGGACAAGTAAATCCCATTCTTTAGATCACCATTGTCTGGAAAAATTAAGCTGTCAGGAGGCTATAAAGCATTTAGATATACAAATGTGGATTAAGCTGTAAAAGGATACTGAGAGGGACAAAAAAGCTCTGGGCTGCAAGGTGGTTAATAAATACAATTTAAAGGAAGATTGATATGTAACTTTTATTCCAAAGAAATGTTGCCTTCTCAATACATTATTGTCACTGTAGTGTCATCCTCATTGCCTCACTATTCTTATCTCACTAGACACATTATTAAGTTAGCTTTTGCTGCCCCGGTTTCTGTAATAAATGATTTGTGCTTCAACAGAAGGGTGTGGCCGATTCCCATAATTAAAGTATTCAGCAGAGAAGTTTTCCCTACACAAAACCACAGTTCACTAAACTATCTCAATTCAGTCACTATACCTAAATAGTAAAATTTAAATAAAATAAAATAAAAGTTCAAAAACCAGATTGCCAAGAATTATTATAAACCACAGTAAACTAAAGAGCAACAGGTTGCTGAATGATTACAGAATATACATGGTATTTTCTACTGACCAGTGCTTATAGCAATATTTAACATACTGGATGTTAAATGATATTTAAAATATAGGTAAAATAATTCTGGTAAAATAGCTGAGTTGTATAGATTAGCCCTGTCAGTATTGGCAGGATTGGTCTTTGGTTGGGCTGTTTACTGTTAACTTGTTTGGCAGTTCCTTAATTGGGCTATTGTTTAATTACTATTGGTCTGATGTTAAGCGTGGTGTTAACCTCTGCTCATCTGGGTGTTGATTGTTGGTGGGGAAATGTTTTGATTTTTTTGTTCTCTGCTATTTGGCTTATTGTTTGTCTCTTTTGAATAATATCTAGACATTGTTTTTGTCAGTGTAATTATTAATGGCAGATTGCCAGGCTTCCAGGAATTCTCTAGTGTTTTTGGACTTGGCTTGATCTAGGATCGTCAGTTTCCCAGTTAGAACTATGGTTACTTCTGTCCACTGTTGTGAAATTAAAGAGTTTTCATCATGTCTTCTGACTGCTAGTTGGTGTTCATGGATGCATTCTGCCTGTTTGTCCTATGTCAGGGGTCTTCAAACTTGGCCCCTTTATGACTTCTGGACTTCAACTCCCAGAATTCCTCAGCCAGGCATTCTGGGAGTTGAAGTCCAGAAGTCATAAAAGGGCCAAGTTTGAAGATCCCTGTCCTATGTAGTAGCCGTTGCAGTCCTTACACTGTATGTTGTAGGTGACTCCTGTTTTTTCTTCTGGATCTTTTGCTTTGCTTAGCTTATTTTGGAGGACTTCAGTTGGTTTGTGTATTATGGTGATGCTATGTGGTTTCAATAGTGAACTGGTGGTTTCTGAGATGTTTTTGCAATATGACAGTATTATCCTTTTTATATCTTGTGTTGGTTGTGCTATAGTGGATTGAATGGTCAGGCACTTTTTGATGAAGTTGCACGGATATCCATTTTGTTGGAAGATATAAAAAAACACAAATGCACAGGTATGGAATAGGTTGTACCTGACTCAACAGCAGATCTAGAGGGATATAGAAGTTCTGGTGCAGTGTGTTGCAGCTGCCAAAAAAGCCCATGCACTCTTAGGCTGCATAAACAGTGGGATAATATCGGGGTCATGTGAAGTATTAATACTGCTTTGCTTCGATAAGACCACATTTGGAATACTACTTCCAGTTTTGTCACCACAATACAAAAAATATGTTGAGAAAAGTGCAGAGAAGAGCAACACAGATGATTGGGGGCTGGAGGCTAAAACATATGATGAACCATTGCAGGAGCTGGTTATGCCTAGTCTAATGAAGAGAAAGACTGGGGGGTGACATGGTAGCAGTCTTGCAATATTTGAGAGGCTGTCCCAGAGAAGAGAGGGTTAACCTATTCTCCAAAGCACCTGAGGACAGGAAAAGAAGTAATGGGTGGAAAATTATCAAGGAAAGATCCAATGTCAGGTCCCCAAATCCTTATTGTTTTTCCTGCATATTTCTTGTTTGGGGCCTGCCATTCTGCTGAGAAGGGGGGGGGGATTTGCTTTCACTTGGGTTAACTTTCGCTTTCTACTTTTCCTCTCCCGCCTCTATCCACTTGAGAAAAGAATGTGTCTCCCTTATCAGGGAGACAGTTACGGAGAAACGAAACTGGAGAAGACCTTGAGATGCAGGCCAACTGTGCCACTTACCCAAACATCATGCCACCTATGGATTGGCTGGATTTCAAATGGACACTATGACTTTCGTGGGAGGAGGAAGATTGCTTGTTTAACTATACCGTTTAAGCAGGATTTCCCCCAGATCTTGCCTTGACTTCCCTACTGTCACTAACCCCTAATAAAAGTTCCTTTTGAGACAATGCCTGTTTCAAGAGTTCTGCTTTCTTGGGTAGTTAGCTGAGGTGGGTCCTTACATCCAGCCTAGGACTAAGGAGAAATTTCCTGACACAAGAACAATTAATCAGTGGAATGGCTTACTTCCAGAAATTATGAGTACTCTATCACTGGAGGTTTTAAAGAAGAGATTGGAATGGTATAGGGTCTCCTGCTTGAGCAGATGGTTGGACTCGAAGACCTCCAAGGTCCCTTCCGATTCTGTTATTCTGTATTCTGCTGAATTTTTTTATTTTTATAGTTTGTGCTTATCTAAATAGTGTTATAGTATTACACAGCTTCTCTTGTGGGAGGTTGGGTTATTACTTTGGTAGTGAAGTACTTGGTTAGTATGGATGTTTTTTTTAAATATCAGTGACTTAGAGTAGATACAGATTCTAGAAAAGAAAAAAAATTGGGAAAAGGAGATTATTGAATTTCTCATCCAATTTGCAGGATGTCCTGTTAGATTGGCTTGCAGATAATAACAAATCTAAGAGAACTGCAGTAACAGTAATACAATTTAAAATATTATATATAAATATAATACAGATGTATAGAAACATGGAGGTCAAATAAAGCAACTTGTTTTTTTATTTTTCAAAGTATGATACTATACTTTATCTTTCTCTCACAACTTAGATATGATTATTTCTGCTTGGATTGAGGAGATAGATGCCAGGGTTTTTTTTAATAATGAGAATTGTTTTGATAATCCTTTTTTGTGCTTGAGAGAAAGATATGAAAGATGGAAAGCTTTAGAAACACTGGAAAGCAAAGTCATTGCTCAATCCTGCAAGTTCTTTGGATAGCATTCAAGAAGATTTATTGTAACAATCATTACAAAAAATTTGGCAATGTTTTTATTACAAGCTTTAAACTAGTGTGCTATATGAGTTCTCAAATGTATAATAAAATTGTGATCTGCCCCCACCCGTACCTCAAAAAGCATAATGGAAGGCCAGGGCTTTGTTCAATATAAGAGATGATGCTTGCCATTTCTTTCTTGTTCTTTATTCTATTCCTCTATCAGTTTTCTCCCAGGAGACAGTTCTGCTCATTTATAGGAACCAGAGAGGACACAACATTTTTGTTTTGAAAGAGTTTGCCCTGAGTTTTCCAGAACTGATGCATAACACAGATTTCAAAAAAATCTAACTTAGGATGCTATCCAGCTGGCTTGCCAATATAATATTTTAAGTTCTTGGCATCTTTTACATTCACCACTCATCTGGTTATTATGCAAAAAAAGTTGTGGAAAATATTAGTTCAATTATCCATGTTATGGTGGAGTTTATCATTGAGTCGGTGGCCCATGAATGTTTAGTTATCATTCCAGAAGATATCTCTTCTTTAATGGAATTGTGTTGCTGGAGAATTCTACTGGAACTGAAATTGCAAAGGTGCCTGTGATCCCAAAATAAATTGCTCTTTTTCTTATAGAATGTTGTTTCAGTAAAAAACTATTGACGCAACAGGATTTTAAAAATTGAGCTCCCATATTGGATAGTATCTTATTGTTAGCTGGCTTTCACAAGACATATTGAACATGAATAGCTTTTGCAGCCTATGCTTTTTCTTGATTTTCTTTCCTCGAATACTACCATTTTATTTTATACATTTATTTATATTGCCCAATCCCCAAAACCCCAGGCAGTTTTAACTAAGTATCATGAAATCAGCATATAACATCCCAAACAAATATTCTGTCCAATAGCTAGATCAAATCGTAATTCCCCACCCCCAGAACATCAGTAAACCTCAAAAATAAAACAGCAGTAGAATGTCAGCATGAAGTAGAATGAAATATGAAAAACCTCAAATATAATATCTACTTGCCTATGTGTTTTTTACATGGAAAACAGACAATTGGTTGGGGCACTTTACAATGCCAAGGAGGAGATTCCCTTTCTTTTTAGTCTCTTCCTCTTCTTGGGAAGAAATATATCACAATGGTTGCAGATGACACATTAAATTTGCCTCTGCAAGTGATAGCTACACTACGGTTCTAAACAGCGGTGGGATTCAAATATGTGAACAACCGGTTCTCTGGTGCATGCCGCTTCCGGAAGTCCATTCTGGGCCTGGGCAACAAAAAATTAGCTACCGGTTCTGCCGAAGTGGTGCGAACCGGCTGAATCCCACCACTGGTTCTAAACCCCTTCACTTCACTCCACTCCATCCTACCATTTCCTACCTCACCCCTGTCTCAGAGACCTGTTTTATGTGGTGTGTCTCTTATTTCTTCTCCATCTCATCTTTTTTTGCATCTGGTATATTAGTCATTTCTGCTTCATGGACATTTTCCAGCTTGGCTGACAAACTAAGCGATGTTATTGCTCTCTCTTCTATTTATTACTTTTATTTTTCTGCTTTCTCTGGTTAGTCACTGTTCTGTGTGAGATATAGATTTTCATATTTATTATTAAGAAGCAAAAAAAAAATACAAATATTATTGATTTTGAGAGGGATAGCCACAGGTGTAATAGTTTCAGTTAAGCTACAGGGGAATATTTTCTGGAATATAAATGAACATTCCTCACATCTTCTGCGGCTGAATAACTTTTTCTCATCCATTTTACAGACTAAAGTTTCATTTCTTAACTGAAGAAATTGGTAGCTCAAAGACACAAAGGCCAGTTAAATAGGCTCAAGCATTTGCCATGTATGTAATTTAGTTTCATGCTAAGGAACTCAGCAGTTAATGGCATCTACCACCTTCAATGACTGATCTTTCTTAGATCAGGAAGGAAGGAAGGAAGGAAGGAAGGAAGGAAGGAAGGAAGGAAGGAAGGAAGGAAGGAAGGAAGGAAGGAAGGAAGGAAGGAAGGAAGGGATATTTTACGTAATTTTTGTTTTAGCTGTACTTAGAAAAGAACCAGATGAAAAATTACAGTGATCCACCATTGATTTCCTGTCTTCCACTTTTGGCCAATAACAGTGGAAGGCAGAGATGTATGTGAATCAGAACTGCAGCATTGGAGGAAGGAGAATTTAATTAACCTTTTCCCCTTGTGCCATTTTCCTGCTTGGAATCTGCCATTGGATGCTGCTATTTCCTCTGTTAGGGAAAACATACAGCACAGTTTGGATTTCTCCGTTGGTCTTTTTTTTTTTTATAAAGGCCTAGCTGTTTGTGTAGTGTTTATTGATACTGTTTAGCATTATTGTAATGTTGATATGTTTCCATGCATTAGCCCGCTATGCCTTTTTCTTGCAAATAAATCAAGTCATATGGCTTTGGGTATGTGTGTGATCTACTGATTCCCTAGAGAGAGAAAGTATTTGAGCAGTTGATGTGGGTGGTGAGGAAGAAAGGGAAATTCATTAGCTTATTCTAGATTATCCCAACTTCTATATCTTATGGTACATATTTTATAATTTTAATGAAGAACATAAAGGATTTTGATGTGGCATGAAGTGTGCTCTTTTTCTTGCCACTCCTTTCTTTCACATCCTAATTCTATTCTAAAGCCAGTCTTGTACACTGAATCCAACAGGGTTTGCATATAAATAAATGTGACTTTGGCTAAAGTATATTGATCTAGATTATTCTCCTGCTTAATATTTTTAACTTGTTGATTCAGAATATTGGTGCTATCAATCAATTGTGGATCACTGTAATTTTTCTTTTGGTTCTTTTCTAAGTACAACTAAAACAAGAATTACCTAAGGAATCTATCTCAAAGATCTTTCCCTCCCTCCTTCCCTTCTCTAGAAGAAGTCACTGCAATGTATACTGTACTTTCATCTCGAATTTTATCTCCTTGTGAGGGCTTGACTGAAGTCCTAAACCTAAGGTGTAGTAAGCTTCAATGGCTAAACTTGAATCTGGGACCATTCGGGTACCTTACTGTTTCTCATAGTGGTCTTGAGGGCTTCCTGAAGTTGTGAACTCAATTTATCATTTGAATTCATTTTATGCAGAAACCTGTATAATTGCCTATCAAGAATATGTTCTTGAGGTGTGTAAAGCATTTCTCAAAGAAAGAAAAGGGAGAAACTTGAGTTCTGAGGTTATAAATGAGGCCAGCCTCGTTTGCCACGTGTTGTTCATGCTAACTACCTTCCCCTTCAAAAGAAATAACTACCGTGTCTAGACATAATGTCTCAGACAATGTAAAATAGGGTGGCTCAAGAGGAATAAGCAGCCTAATTGATAGCCCGTTTATTCAGATGCATCTACACGTACTGAGAAAACAGGTTTAATTTTTAACATCCTGAGCCTGTAGTAAAAGAAGAACAACACAAAAAAACCAGCATACCATTTGTCTTACGGTAGGGAAGGGAGTTAACCACTGTGTAGACCTTGTAGGAGAAGAGATGAGTTTATGATAGCCAAATTCAGAAAGAGTCTGGTAGAAGCTTTTCCAACTGACAAATTTCAAAACACTTGTTAGCTGGAAAGCTGCTACCAGAGTCCTCCGGATTTCTAACAATTGTGTGAATATATTTTATGAGCAAGATTATCAAAAGCATGTCTGTTTCTTAATTTTTGCCTCGTATTAGGTGATATGGTAAACAGGACTGCCGTACTTCCACACATAGCAGTAACCTTATTCTGTCTGTTAAAATAAACAAATGTAAGAAGCTTGTAATAGGTTTTAAAATGTCACCTTAATTCAAAGGTGGGAAGCTGGCAGAATTCAAGGCAGAAGCTTCTAAGAAGGAGAAATTAGGAAGGTAAATAACTGAATTCTATTACAGGTAGTCCTCAACTTACGAACACAATTGAGCCCCCAATTTTTTGTTGCTAAGTGAGACATTTGTAAAATGAATTTGCCTCATTTTACGACCTTTCTTGCCACAGTTGTTAAGTGAATCACTGCAGTTGTTAAATTAGTAACACGGTTGTTAAGTGAATCTGGCTTCCCCATATGACTTTGCTTGCCAGAAGGTTTCAAAAGGGAATCACATGACCGCAGGACTTTGCAATGGTCATAAATGTGAGTCAGTTGCTAAGCATCTGAATTTTGATCACGTGACCATGGGGATGCTGCAATGGTCGTAAGTGTGAAAAACAGTCATAAGTCACTTTTTTCAGTGCCGTCGTAACTTCAAATGGTCACTGAATGAACTGTTGTAACTCGAGGGCTACCTAGAGCGGTAATGAAAAAAAAAATCCATGTTGCTTTTATTGTAAATTGAATCTTACCATCTCCTTCAGTCACTTTCCCATTCTCTCCTCCTGACACTGCTGTAGAATTAGTCTTTCACCAAAAGGTGCCTCACTAGATGGCAGTAATACCTTAGTTTCTGAAGAAATTTATTCATGGTCACCTTCCCCCAATTTTCTTTGATTTATTTAAACACACAGAGAAAACATACAAATGCTTTTGGTTGTGTGTGAGGCAAGGGGTTTATTTTATTTTATTTTATTTTTTAAAAAGCAGAAAGAGTTGCTTCTTTTTGAAGATAGCATTTAAAAACATATAAAGTATAACATCTCCTTTGAGTCAAGGTTGACTTGTGGTGACTTCATAGAGACATTCATGTAGTTTTCTTGGCAATGCTATAGAAAGAGATTTGCTCTTGTTGTTTTCTGAGTTGCTTTTTCCAGTCTAAACCAGAGCCTGATGTCTCCCATCTGAGTATTAATCAGGCCTGACCTTGTTAGCTTCCCAGTCCAGACAAGGTTTGCCAGATGCTGCTGTCTGCTGAGGGCTTTTTTTTTTTTTTTTAATGTTATTGCCCAAATATTCTTTTAAAAATCTGGCTATAGAGTTTCATATGCTGAGATGTGGAAGGATTATGGCAGCTTAGCAGGGTATCCACATTGTCCTATGAAGCAATATCCTGAAGGCCTCTGTATCAAGCCAGCTGTTTGGGTTCTCAGTGACAAACATCAGCTAGGCTATTTCAGCCAGAAAGCAATTGCTCACCTGTTTTGTCTAGTTCAAATCTTTTCAGTCTGGCACCTCCAGATGTGAGACAACTGTAACTCTTAGAATCCCAAGACACCTTCATCAAGAAATTCTGAGACTTGTGGTTCCCATGATATATCAGGAGTCCCCCATGTTGGGGGAAGCTGATCTGAGTTCTACCATAGAAATCAGAATTGAGAGTGGTGGATAGGGCTCTGCAATGAAATCTTTTTATCCCTCACAAGGTGCATCTACCAGAAATTTGTATGCAGTATTCCAAAAACAGGAAAAAGCAGAAAAAACAGCTAGTCTAAAGTGGCAAATATTTAGTGTGACCTCCCTTTACACTTGAGCAACAGAGGAGACCTGGCTCCCATAAACCTAAATGGAATAGAACCTTAGGTACTATCATTGCTACCACCTGTATGTGTCCTACTCTTTCATGCTAAAATGATGGCTGTGCAAAAAGATCTGTTACACTAGATTTGTGCAAGACACGCTTGAGCATTACATACACCTTGTTGTATGAGAATAATTCATTGGAAGCTTGCTAATAAGACCAACGTTCAGTCACATCGTTCCAGTAAAAATGCCAAAGATCACGGAATTTGACAGACATAAAGTCATATTTTTGTATCAACAAGGCCACTCTCAAAGGGAAATCAATAAACAAACTGACATTCAAGAGGTGGTATTCAAGACTGAAAAACAATTATGGTCATTAAAACTTTGCTACCGCGTTTCCCCGAAAAGAAGACCTATCCCGAAAATAAGCCCTAGCTTGATTTTTATGCGTGCACCTAATATAAGCCCTACCCCAAAAGTAAGCCCTAGTTAAGACCCTGCCCACTCCGTCCCACCATCTGGTTGCTCGCTACCGCAAAAGGGCAGGAGGCTGCGTAGCGAGCTGGTACAGCCATCACAAGTTGAGGCAAGGCAGGTGGGGTGGGTGGAGCTGTCCCATGTGCCCTGCACCCACTTACCTCAGGGCCTCCACAGCCAGGCTACTCCCCGCTTGGCAACCTCCCCCTGCCCGTTGAATGACCTGGCTGTCTGCCTGCCTCTTCCCTTTCACTTCCCTGCCAAGCCAGACTGCCATGCTACAGAGGATGGGTGGGGGAGGCTCGGTCACCTTACCTGGTTCCCCTTCCACCCTTTCAGAGCCAGGGGGGAGTGACAGCAAAAGGCTCCACCGCCACTGCGCAACAGCCATGTCTGCTGCTGGAGGGGCTTTCTTTGGTCCCGGCCACTCCCACTTCACCCCACAGATCACCTGCCTGGTGGCAGCCACCGCCTCCTTCTCTGCCCACTCTCCCATGGCTTGTGCTATGACTGGGTGGTGCAAGCCTCTCCTGCCACCTCCCTCTGCCAGTCCTGGTATAACTGCTCTGGCCACCACTCTCACCACCACCAGAGAGAATGGAGAAAGGGGAGGAGGGAGGCGGCTTTTGCTGTGGGGCTGACCGAAGTTTTTACACCAGACAAATGCAGGTCTCTGGGGATTAGGATAGAGCCCGAAGAGTTACTTAAGGACATGTAAATGCATGGGCTTCCCTGAACAGTAAAAGTAAAGGGGAGGTGGAGTAAGCTGCCTGAGGGAGAGGCAGAGGCGGAATACTGCTGCATCAGCCATGTCCATTTCTTTGGTCCCCGCTGCCCCACCCCATCCTGCAGATCACCTGCCTGGTGGCCATCTTCTCCACTTCAGTCCTACGGCGCCGTCTTGTGCTGCCTGCTCCCCGTATCAATGGTGGCAGCTCTGGAGCCTGCAGTTCTGCCTCGTCCTTGGGCTGGCAATTTTGGCTTCCTGGTCCCTTCATGTCTTTGCCCACACAGCTACCAAAGTGGCAGGCAGCAGCAGCGGCGGCGGCGGAGGCAGCAATCCTGATGTGCCGCGCGGCCGCAGGCAAGCCGAGAGACAATTGGGATCACCTTCCTCCCCCCCATGCCTCTGCCTCCCCCCGTCTCTGCCTGACCACTCCGCCCACTCTGTCCAACTATCTCAGCTGCACATGTTTTCCCCAAAATAAGCCCTAAGACAAAAAAAGAAAAATATAAGACGGGGTCTTATTTTCAGGGAAACACAGTACAACAACAAATCTAATGGTGGCCTAGGGCTTTTGCATAGCACTCTCTCTGTGTATACACACATTTACACACACACACACACACACACACACACACACACTGTTCAAATTTGTTTAAAACATTTTTAATGGGGGATAGAAATTTTATGTGTAGTGGATGAGCTATCTTATCTAATAAAATAACTTTGCCCTTCTCTGCATTATTGGTTACTGCTATCCAGATAGTTGGCTGAAGGTGCCCCAGTTTAATGACTGCATACAAAAAGTCGAATATTACAAAGTCATAATGTTTGGCAGCAAAAAGAGCCTGGGGCACCTCTACTCCCATATAAAAGCTGAAAAGGGGTAATGCTTAAGGAAAGGGGGAAAGGTTTTTATTTTTTAAAATGTGGGAAGTAGGATTATTAAGGACTTGCTTTCTCTGCATCCTTCTTTCCGGATGTTTTTGTCTCCAGTATGACAAGTAATGTGATTTGCATGGCACACTGTGAATGGAATGAGGAAAGTTGCATATGGATAAATTGACTAGGAGAAATTCAATAACGATTTTAATACAGAATAAAATATGGTACAATTACTTGTAACATATAGACCTGCAAAGCCTACTTGGCTAGAGATGTTAATCCCTTCTTGGCAAATTGACTTTCTCGACTTTTGCAGAACAATGAAAAGCTTTAAAAAAAAAAATTGTTGAACAGGAACTGGGATAGGCAATTAAGACATGAGTTTGCATTCCTTGGGGAAAATCCCTCTCTTACATGTTCAACTCTCTTAAAATTATTATCTATCTTTAGTCTCTAAAATGTTTTTGTGTTCAGATTCCATCCAGGTTCTGTGGTCAACGTAATCTGATGGACATAGCAAGCCCATTGATTCCAACTCAATAGCTGCACCATTGGATTGCCCAGGTTATTAAGATAAATGAAGTTGTGGAGTGCCCAGCCAAATTTTTTGTGGCATGGGGAGCTTTCACCAGAGTTTGGCAGCTTGATTTGAAAAACCTTGGCAGAAGGAGCTTCTCTTTTACTGTGCAATTCAGACTCTCTGTTGGCAGTCTACAGACTATGCCAGAACATTTTCAGTTGACCTTGAGCAGCATAATCTCTTTTTAAGCCAGTTATAAAAACTCAAGTAGAATAGTTAAAAAGTTGCCAAATAACTCTCTCCAGTAGTAAGAAAAGGGGAATTGAGAATAAAAACACAAGCATGCTAGAGTTTTAAGCTCCATTTCAAAAAATACGAACCAATCATTAACTGGGTCAGTGAAAGGTGGCTTGGCTTTGTCTCAAAGGCATTTCATGCCATGGAAGGAACCAATTCTCCTTGGCAAGGTGAAGAGATAGTTGATTATCCTTAACTAGGTATTTGCCCACCCTCCCTCCAAGCTTTGTCCGGCACCTTGACTTGCTGCAGATGTTTTCTAGTGCATTCCATAGCTATTGGAATTAGTAGAGGATACTTCAGAAGGGAGGCAAAGTAAAACAGCGTGACCACTTCATTCAGAGAAATCTGTATGAGAGTGTGAATATGGACAGGAGCTGTGTTGTTTTGCAAAACACTTTCAAAACTAGCCTGAATCCTCTGGTGAAGTCAGGTGGGCTATTGAGAACATAGTATTTCCACCATACAGCAAAGGGAAGCCTAACATTTCCTAAGTAATAAGTTCTACCCTTTACAATTTCTTACCATTGAATATTCCCCCCTAATACTGTACTTAACCAGATTGTCTTTTTGTGATTGATAATTATTCCATGACTCATACTCCAAGTTGGTAAGGAAAATCTTGTGGCTTAATTATTCCAATTCTTCTTCTTTGAAGACATTCCAATTTGTCTGAAACCTTCTTAAAGTCTGGTGCTCAGTCAGAGTGGAATTATCTTGTGATCTGCAAACAATATTTCTGTAGCATCCTAAAACTGGGGGGGGGGTGTCCTTTGCATCCTCATTATAGTATTAACTCATAATCAGCTTGTCATTTAAGATCTTTTTCTCAGCTACTCTTACCAATGCATATGGGCATTTACAGGTTAAAACTCACACTTTAAACTGCAGCCAAAAACTTACTGGCAACCAAGGCAAACAAACAGCCTTGATGGAAAGGAAGCTAGATAATCCACTCCCGCAAAAAGGAAATGCAATAGTTGTCAACTGTGGGTGATCCAGCCATGGCTTGCCCTGTCTCCACCTGCTGAAAGCAATCATTCCTCCCCAAAATGAGCATTAATTATCTTTCAGATCCAACCAATCATTTCCCTTCCAGATCTGTGCAAGAGCTAGGAGCTAGCCTAAAGGGGGCAGAGCACAGGCTAGAAAAAATCTTACCAACTTCAGGGAGGCCAAAAAAAGTCCCAGTGGGATGGAAAGGCATCAGCTAGTAGTCAATGCTGTGGCTTCTGTCCATGAGAAGTGAGGATGGAAAATCTGAGTGATTTTGTGGACAAAATGCAGTTTAAGATTTATGGATTTCAATTTCCAGAATTCCTCAGCCAGTATGGCTGGCTGAGGAATTCTGGGAATTGATGTCCACAGGTCTTAAAGTTGCCATGTTTAGAGACCCCTGCAATAAGGGGAGGGGAATACAGTCATTTTGCAAACTCAAACCTGAGATTCTTCCTATACTGAGGCAGATTCACTTTTCATCCTCTTTGCAGGTACTCCTTATGTCATGTGGACCAAATTGAGCCAAGCTCTTCCTGTTTGCTGATCTCAGGGGAGTTGTTTACAGCCGGATACCTTATCTTGCCCCAAGTCCTAACATATTGCAGAAGTAGTATCCCTACTACTCCACCTTTACAGTCAGTTGGTCAACCAGCCAACCCACCCGAATGGAGACCATGATGATGCAAAGTCAGTTTCTGATTATCTAATACATTTGGTTGTTAGACTTGATGACTTTGAAGGAGGATAATCCAGTACATCAAAGCAGACCTGAAAAGCAGTAGGAAGTGAGTGAAAACCAATTCTGAACTAGAGAAAGATTAAAATCTCATTAGCTGTTTCAGTTAGCATTACATGAATGTTATCAAATTAAGGATGGGAGTGAGTAGCCAAAGACTTATAGACTTACTGCTTCCTTCATCCCATTCAGACAAGCTCCATATTTGCAGAGTACAAACTAGAACAGCCATCCATCCATCGATACAAAAGTGCTTTAGCCTAAACTGCCCAGTTATTTTAATTATGCTTCCTCATTTTGGAATGTAGATGAGGCAAAATATAATGTCTTTCTCATAGGAAAAGAACTTTCCCAGGCTGTGTCTGGTGATGATCTCATATAGCTAACATAGCTCATAGGAGATTTTAAAATAAGGGGTGCAAACTTTAAAACCCCAGGGGACCATAGACAATCCTCCAAATCAGGGTTCTCCAAGCTTGGCAACTTTAAGACTTATGGACTTCAACTTCCAGAATTCCTCAGCCAGCCATACTGGTTGGAGAATTCTGGGAGTTGAAGTCCACAAAAATTAAAATTGCCAAGTTTTGAAACCCCTGCTCCGAACCATCTCTTTAAAGTCCCAAATGTGATTTTTCTCCATAGACATCTCTCTAAAGCTTGAAGTATGTTGCCAAAGTGGTTCCAAATTGCCTTGTTTTTCACCAGACCAAATGGACAAGTATTAAACACATGAGGAGTTATTAATAGTAACTATAATTAATTAAACAAATCAAAATTAAATCCAGTCAAATCATTAAACTTTCCTGACATTGCTAGGAATTGAGTTTGACATGGAGGAGACTTGATTTATTTACCCTAATGCAGTATTCAAAGGTCAAATACAGCCTTCAGATGGAAAATGACCATACACTACTGTTTTAAAATCAGTATCTGACAGTGTTTTCATTTGATGTCTGAATTATGATATGAGTCCAGGGGGTGAACAATTTTTGTGATTTGCTTAAGCAGTCTGATGAGATTTTCCATCAGACTACATTTTGGCACAGAAATCAAAACTCAAAAAAATTCAACTCAATTCAGTTTTATCTTAAATTCAAATGCACTTTTGAATCACTTAAATTTTACTTTCTTCAGAAGTAAGTGGAGTAAACTGGTATATTAGCATTGGAAATATATTTTAATATATTCATGGGAGAAAGAAAACCTAGCTTTTGTAATAAAGAGAAGCCAAGCCTTGTAGCTAAGGTAACATGAAGCTGAATAAGGAAGAAAAATTAGAAATTTTAATAGTTGCTTGCCTTATCAGCTAGACATCACACCCCTTCCTTGCACATAATTGTATACAACTGTATTCTTGTGTATGTAATTAAATGCTTTTGTGAAGTACTTTGAATGCTGGGTAATATTAAAGGCACCATTAGGACACAATATGCAGTAAACAATGTTTAAAGCAAATGTAGGTGAAGTTGCTAACATTTGAATAATATCCACCACCAAAAAGTCTTTGTCTTTCCATGAGGTTTTTTTTTACCTGTTTACCTGGAGAAAATCAAACTGTATACTGGATAATATGTACTGTACAATATGCATTGTATATTGGATAATACCTGCTGATATTAAACATGCTATACTTTTTAAAAACGCAGGAAACCATGAAATGTAGCAAAATATCGAAACCCAAATAATATGGGAGACAGCAAACAATTCTGGGTGTGGAATAGTACATTAAAAGACATTTGAAATGCCTTATTTATGAAGATTAGGGCATCAGGACAAGCCATCTAGGCCAGGGCAAGGTCACCTTGTGGACTTCTGGGCAACAGAGAGGCAATAGTGATAGGATCCTGGCGACAGTTTCTTGGATACATGTAGCTTGTTTCCAAGCAGAGCATTTTCAAACTTTTTAATGAACAGCAAAAGTCTGTTTGCTCGAATCTCTCCCAATCACAGCTCATTAATTACGGCCAGCCATAATACTGGGCTTGGTAGAGCTCCTATCTCTTTCTGTTTCTTTTTCTCCGTGTTGTTTCTGCAGCCCAGCCAAACTGAAGGACATTTTACATGCAATCTCAAGAATACTTCCCTCCTTTAGCCATGTTTCCTCCTCCACCTCCCCACTTGTCCCCCCACCCCCCAGTGATATTTTCCAGCACTTGTACTCCCAAAGCTCAACTGTTTGTTAGGCTGTGGTAGATGACAGTGAGTTGTAAACTGTGATTGAAGCAGACAGACATGGTGATCCCTGCCGGCTCCTGGCACCAGAATGGTTCATAATAAATTTTAGCTTAGTTAGCATCTTGCTCAATTTCAGTTGCATAGGGTTGTTGTTTTTTTCCTCTAGAGTGTGTTTCCCCCCCTAAAATGTGAACACTTGAAACAATAGAAAGCCTTATTATACATGTTTTGAGCATTCATCTCGAACATTTCTTGGCTGGATGTTGATTTCTCTCCACGGGCTTCTTCAAACATGGTTGGGGTGGAGACACTGGTAGGGGAGGCAAGGAACAGTTTTCCCATTCTTAGGTTGTCGTTGATAAAATTTGTGCCATTTGGCCTTCGAAAGATGTTTCCCATTCTTGTCTCACTGTTATCTTTCCAAGATTTAGTAACATGCAATACTAACGTGCAAGACAATGTTCTCCTTGTACTGTAAGGGTGTATGGCAGATGTGTTTCTATGAAGGCAATATCTACTGACCAGAAGCTGGTATATAGGGAAAATCTTTGGTGATACAGAATAAGAAATAATATCTTTCATCAAACAAAAGCAGTTTTTGAAATGATTGGAAAAGGGATGTGAACTTTCATAACAAATAACTTTTTCTTTTCTTCTTACAGCATTTCCTTGGTAGGTTCTTTTGTTAATTGTTCATTTGGCATCTTTAATTATTATTTATTAGAAGCCACACCAGAAACAATTATTTTTTTGTTGTTTTGGCCAATGATCCAATGCAGTTTGCTTTTGGTTATTGATCCTCTGTTCTTGCCATCTATTCCTGCTTCAAATTGTAAAATTCTATTTTTGCAAAGCTGGTTAGTCATCCCTCTTCAAGGCATGGGTGAAAGAATTATAAATGTTGCTCAACTGAAACTGCCAGCAGCTCTAACTTGCCAGGCTGACGGCTGAGATAATGAGGGATTTTTCAAGCAATACCTAGAGGACAGTGGGTGTTTTACCTCTGCTATTTTCCAGATAGCCATTTCTCTTTGCACAAAGAGAAAAAGATAGCTTAATCAGAGAAAAGCAGAAGAAATGTTCATAAAAAATGAAGTCCTCTTTCTTTAGAAAATCTATGTATCTAACGTCCCACCTTGTAGTATGCAATATTTCTGCATTTTTCCAGAATCACCTTCCTATTATGGAGATCCTTGAAATCAATTGTTAATCTTATTACACAACAACACACACATCCGGCACTATATAAATACCACACACAGAATAGTCCAAAGAATATACTCTGCTAGAGAGAAGTTCCCTGAGGATGGGCTCCAGCAAGAGTGTGACAGCTCGGAAGACTAAAAATTCTGGTCCTGGTGACCAACCGAGTTGGATCCTGCAACATTATCCTTGGACACATATATTTGCCTTCATTCATGTCAATCTTATTATACAGAACTCAGCAAGCATCAATCAGCTGTTTAAACATTGATCAGTTACATTTAGAGGGAAGACATCCTTTAGCAATAGGCAAAGAATTAATATTTACCAAGTTTAAAGTGATTTCTGGATGGAGACTCACATCAATTTCTGCACCGTAAACACTGCAGACTTTATTCATATTGAACCTTAACTTAATGTGCATGTCATGTTTAATTTGATTGTACAATTCTCAAGAGCTACTAAGATGTGCAAGGGGTTGCTCCAAGTAATGAGCCATGGAACTCCATTTTCAGCTCCTGAGTATTCTTGGGCCCATGGATTGAGTTCACATTTCCAGTTTGCCACTGGTTTCCCTCAGGATAGGAAAGAGTATAAAGGGTATTTCTGTGTGGATATTTTATAATTCATTAGATCTAGGCTATCTAGTACAGGTGGTCCTTGACTTGCAGCCATTTGTTTAGTGACTGTTCAAAGTTACAACAGAAAAAAGTGACTTACGATGGTTTTTCACACTTATGACTGTTGCAGCATCCCCATGGTCCTGTGACCAGAATTCGGATGCTTGACATCTGGTTCATATTTATGACGGTTGCAGTATCCCAGGGTTACCCCAGTATCCCACCTTTCACGACCTTTTGCCAAGCAAAGTTAATGGGGAAGTTAGATTCACTTTACCACCATGTTTACTGACTTAACAACTGCAGAGATTCACTTAACATCTGTGGCAAGAAAGGTTGTAAAATGGGGCAAAACTCAGTTAACAACTATCTTGCTTAGCCACAGAAATGTTGCCTTCAGTTGTTATTATAAGTAGAGGATTACCTGTAGTTGCAGAGAAAATTTTGATTAATACATTTTTTACATTGCATTTTATTCAAAATTCCCAGAGCAATTTTGTTTGTTTGTTTGTATCCTGGCTTTATTGTTTTTAAAAATTACTCAAAGCAGCAAACATATCCAACACACCATCTTCCCCCTATTTTCCCTACAACAGCAACAACCCTTTATTGTAGGTTGGGTTGAGAGAGAGAGTGATTGGCCCAAGATCACCCAGCTGGTTTTCATGGCTAAGGCGGGAGTTGAACTCACAGTCTCTCGCTTTTAAGCCTGATGCCTTAACCACTAGACCACATTGGTTCTAGTAGAAGAGCAATATGCTACCAAACACTGTATTCTAACAGGGATCAGAAGGCATACTAAACATGTGAAATAATACAGATGATGTTTGAAAGGGAGCTTCAAAAAGCAAATTCCTTTCCTTAAAAAAAAAAAAGACACATTCCATTTCTGATTTATCCACAAACCACTTTGATGCATCCATCACCACTGCTATCACCTGACCCCGTCTATTTGCCAGCACCTGTTTTAAACCTTGTGAAGAAAGAGGAGTGTTGCAGATGGCCTCCTGTCTACATGGAAGCTGAAAATGATATTTTGGCTGAGAGCACACCGCTTCTGGACTGGACTGGGAAAAATAATGCATGATGAAAGAACGTGTCAACCTTCCTGATGGGAACTTGAAAATGAATACGTAGTAGAAGGTTCAGCTCAGGAGCAGCATTTCCAATAAAACAATGTCGAGACCTAGAGGTGCCCCACTGTTATTTATTCACCCTACCCTTCTTTAGAGATGTACGTTTGCGAAGGAAAAATCCTTTAGCCCAAATGTCTTGAGTGTTACAGCATAGAAAGGAGATTTTTAAAGTCAAATAAAATGGGTTCTCTTGTTACCCCACAGTCCTCAAAATGGATGCCCAGGCCAATTGCTAAAAGAAGTAGGTTTAATACTACTTCATTAAGATTCTGCAGCCATAAAGCACTATATGAGGCTATGTAAACTTCTAACAAGAGTCTTGCTACCTGGGCAGGAGTGCCTGGGAGAAGGTGATCTGGTATGAGATTAGATACTTAAAGGTCAATGCCAGCAGTTTGAATTCAGTTCTGAAATAGATTGGTAGCCGGGGCAGTTCTTTGATGAGATATGCTAATATTTGCATGTTCCCGATGAGAGCCTTATAGCGGTAGCTGGAATGAATTGACCTTTCCAGGCTTCTTCCTAAGCAAACCATGCAAAAAGCATTACAATAATTTTCAATTTTTTGTTACCAAGAGCTTAATACATAACCTTGCTTGAAGAACAGTTGCAACCGCTTAGTCATGCTTTCTGTTGGGAATGCCATGTGGCGTTTATTTGGGAGGTTACAACTTATATACCACCACAAAGGACAGATCATTCAAAACATGTGTGGACAGTGGCATATCTCATAGGCCTCCTCCCTGCTCCTTAATTGATTGTTTCCCGGCTCTTAAGCTCTTTTCTTCTTGGAATGCCTGAACAAATATTATAGCAATAGCACTAGCACTTAGACTTATAGTATATACCGCTTCACAGTGCTTTACAGCCCTGTCTAAGTGGTGTACAAAGTCACCCCCCAACAATCTGGGTCCTCATTTTACCGACCTCGGAAGGATGGAAGGCTGAGTCAACCTTGAGCTGGTCAGGATCAAACTGCCGGCAGTTGACAGAGTTAGCCTGCAATACTGCGTTCTAACCACTGCGCCACCACAACTCTTGGTGGCACAGTGGTTATCTTCAGTAGTTGTCAAGACACTAGAAAATAAAGAGGGAGGGATAGAATTAATACCAGCAGTATATACAGGTAGGTAGAAGAGAGACCAGCAGAGCCAGGAGGGGCAGAGTTAAAGGAGGGATTAGCTTCGAGTCCCTGCGCAGCCACAAGAGGACTAAATCCAATCACTCCTTGAATGCTATTAAACCTTATCTAGCTTACCCAAGTGAAAACCTTTTATCTGAGAAGATCCCAATGACTTTAGCAATAAATCAGTAATTTGGAACTTCTGCATGTAGCTCTGGTTTTTCGTGCCTGACAAGGTGTGGGTGGATAAGTACATCAAAAGCTAAGAGAGTAGTTATAATGTGTGACTGAAGCCCTGCCTCTTCTGTAAACATATTCCCATCTCATGGGTGTACTGAAGGGATGGAGCTTTGATCTCATTGCTACGGTCGTCATCGTGATATTTTTTACCCCGACCTCCCAAACCCCACTAATGAATACCATTCCATCCTGGTTTTTTTACTCATTATGCAGTACTAGCTAGTGGAATAAGAAGGGGAGTGTAGTGTCTGTCAATTGGCCATTTTTGGATGGGGAAAAGGAAGAGAAGGGCCGTTTTTTCAATTTCCCAATATTAGCTGTGTGGGAGGGAGGAATTAAAAATCTCATGGAAGGAAGCATTGCAAGAAACCTTGGCTAGGCCTCATAATTAGTCACAGGAGTATTGACATTGCTGTACAGGAATATCTTTTATAGATTTAACGGGAAGTAGACTTTGTAGGAGCCAAAAAGGGCTGCAAAGGCTTGAGTCTGTTTACTATTTCAATCAGTATATTTTCCAATCCACCTCTGATGTCCCATTTCAGTACAATATGGGAGCCTTTGCTGAGTGCCAGTGCTCAGTTGATCCATATGGAACCTGGAAACAGAAGCACATATGAAAAAGAGAGTATCTTTTGTACCACCCAATTACAAGCTATGGGATGGGCCTTAGCAAAAGTGCATAAATGAAAGAGGCATGGGTGTGTGTGTGTGGACAAATGCTGCATATGCCTTTGCACTGATGGTATTACCTAATTTGGTAATATCATTGTCTGCAAGAAAACTACTAAGCTCAGTGAGCACCAAGGAGCTCATTTTTGTATTTGCCTGTGTTGGGTGGAGAACATATATTTGGGTAGAGAAGATTCAAAGTCTGTTCTATAAGATTGTGAGAATGTAAGATTGATGGGGGGGAGGGAGGAGGAGAAACAGAAAATCCACAGTGTAGCACTACCACCTTCTAGGAAATTGTAACTCTCAACCTACTGAGAACCTGTCTATGCAAATCTGTTAAAGATGAAAATTGACCAATCCTGTTTACGGGGAAAGTAAACTGGTTCAAAGCAAGCCAAACTCTTTTTCCCCCCCAATGACTATCTTCAGCATTTCAGTCTTATCATCTGTGAGACTTATCAGCTGTTAGAGTCTAGTCATAAACTTCAGACTTCCATTCAGAGTCTCTCCATATTCATTTGGATTTTATATAAAACTGAAATAGGTCTGGGCACCATCAGCATATGGGTGTAAGTCTTCTTTTTGACCAGACCTGATTTATGACATCTCCTTTTCTATTAAAACTGAACTGCTCCAATTTCACTGCTCTAGGAACCATATCAAATCCAGACTACTATATACAAATATAATTAATGGAATTTTCTCACAGTACCTTGAAGTTGTGTGTATATATTGGGGGGAAGAAACAGTTCAAGAGGGCTATGATCTTTCTGTGTTTCCTGAATGCACCTAGTTAGCTACAGAAAGACAAGGAATGATGGCTTGATGGGCATAAGCTGGATTCATGATAGATTAAATGATTTAGCAGAACTCTTGAATTCTTATTACCTTGGTCTGATGCTGTTTGGTTCTAACCCTACTTTGGTTTAGAGAAAATTTTATAGAACCAACCCATTAGCACTTTCCTAATTTAAAGGATTACCACCCTGTAATTTTAAAAAATTGTAATTATACATAGGAATCCATTTCTATATGCAGGTAGTCCTCAGCTTACAGCTAAAATTGAGCCCAACATTTCTGTTGTTAAGTGAGTTAGTTGTAAGATGATTTTTTGCCCCATTTTATGACTTTTCGTGTCACAATTATTAAGTGAATCACTACCGTTGTTAAGTTAGTAGCACGGTTAAGTGAATCTGGCTTCCCCATTGATTTTGCTTGTCAGAAGGTCGCAAAAGGGGATCACCTGACCCCAGGACACTGCAAATGTCATAAATATGAGCCAATTGCCAAGAGTCTGAATTTTGATCATGTGACATGAGGATACTGCAATGGTCGTAAGCATGAAAAACAGTCATAAGTCACTTTTTTCGATGCAGTCACTAAATGAATGGTTGTAAATAGAGGACTAAGTGTAATCATTTTTTACTTGCTGACACCCAACTCCAAAACTCACTTTGCATGGGTTATGACACAGCACAGATTCTTTTCTATTAGAGTGATAAGTTCAAACTTGGTATAACTTTATTTCTTTTCAATCCCCCCTCCCCCTTTACAAAAAAACCTTGAATGTTTGGAGGGAGTTCAAAGAAATGACAAAGAACCATCAAGAGTTTTTGGAGTATTTGCTTGTGAAGAGTGATTTAAGGAACTACAAATGTTCTGGCTCTTCTCCAGCTGAGTACCTTGAAAAAAAAAGTGTAAATAAACTTCAAGAAATGAATTCAAATGAGAAAAATGACTGTGAAAGACATGCTCCCACATAAAAAGCCAAGAATGGGTGCTATTCATATTTCGGTTACAAATCTGGTAGAGTTCTCTGATCATGAGCAAGGTTACAAATCAAAAGGAGACAATAATAATAAAAAATCATATGGGTAGATTGCCAAGCTTTCAGAGTTCTCACATTCTTCTTTAACTCAAATTAAGAATGTGCAGAATCAGACCTACCTAATCTATTCTTATAGTTTTCAATCTCCCTGCCCTTCATTTAAAATGGAATAGACTCATGTCAAATGCACATGAAAAATACTAAGAATGATCTATCCGTTCTTACTTCAACCGTGAATTGCCACTCCAAATCGGGGCCAATGGGAGTTTCCCTTCCTTTCTACATACCTGGGTATGTATCAGAAAAGGAGACAGCCTTCCATTACTACACCATTAATACAATCTATTGCAGCTCTTTCCTATATCGACCATTTGTTAAAAATTAAGCAATCATTTAGGAATAAATGGAGCAAACAATGAAGGTTTATTTCCACACCGTGTCCCGTTACCTGCTCTGAGGTGCAAATCATTGGTATGACTACAAATTTAAAATAGAAAGAAGATTGTACAGTAGGCTGATATGGAATAATCTGCTCAGCTCTACTCTTCATTCTATTTTTCCTGTCTTGGCACACATTCCTCAGTTTTTTTTCTCGTGCCTTGGCCACGTTGGTGCTATGTGGTGGAATGAAAAACAACCCAGCCATTCCTATCAGTCATAATGACAGCAAATTGAGGGTAGCAGACACTGTTTAAAATTGTCTCAAAAATGACAACTGCCTGACTGGCAAGGAGCCACCCAACGCATGCTGCGCCTTTCAATGTAGGTGTTTATCTGAGAGTTGGAATGTATTCAGAACCAGGTTTCTTAAACAATTCCTCTGGCTACTTTTAGTAATTAAGAGAAAAGATGGAAACATACCCAATTTAAAACAAACTAGCTACATTAATTCTCGGTTACTATTCTTCTCATGCAGAATATATAGGTACAAATCCAGGGAATTCTTTGTCTTATAGAAGAATGGAGTTATTTAGCAAATGGGGAACTGAGACCTCAGCAAATGTATGTGTTGGATACCTGCCAATTATCCCTAGGATAGTGATGTTTTAAAGACAGTCATCCACCCAATAAACATAATCTAGGTAGTCCTGGCATTTTTTTAGTAATGAAGAACAAGTCTGACACATGAGCTTGGTCTGCCGATTGTCTTTCTACTTCCTTAATCACCACCAAGTTATCTTCATCAACTGCCAGTATTTCCACCTGAAGGGAGTATGACTGCATGGTCACCACAAGCTTAAGCATAACCACCCCCTTGGGCCAGCTAGATGATCATAAGTACAGAGCTGTGGTGGCGCAGTGATTAGAATGCAGTACTGCAGGCTACTGCTGATTGCTGGCTGCAGCAGTTTGGTAGTTCGATTCTCACTGGCTTAAGGTTGATGACTCAGCCTTCCATCCTTCTGAGGTCAGTAAAATGAGGATCCAGATTGTTGAGGGGGCAATATGCTGACTCTAAACCACTTAGAGAGGGCTGTAAAGCACTGTGAAGCGGTATGTAAGTCTAAGTCAGGGGTTCCCAACCAGGGGTGCTCGAACCCCCTGGAGGTGCAAGACGATATTCCAGGGGCTGCGAAAACTTGCGTTTTCAAAATTATAGTGTATATGCATAATTCGTTGCCATTATTTTGAACTTTTGCAAGGGGTGCGAGAATATATCAGAAGCGTTCTAAGGGTGCGGGGTATAGAAAAGGTTGGGAGCCGCTGATCTAAGTGCTATTGCTATTGCTATAGGGCAGGCATAGGGCACGCTGGGAAATGTAGTCAGGCACAATAAAACAGGAAACAAGGCAGTTCAAATGACTACAGGTATTGCATGCTAAGACTCTACAAGAATCTGACCAACTGATTAAAGCAAATTGGTGGCAAATAAGGGTCAATGGAAGTCAAGGTGGGCTGAACTTAAACCTCTTGTGGGGATGAAGGGACTCAAGACTTCTGACACACTTGACACCTCCCTCAGTCTCAGATGGCCATTTCCTATAGCAGTGATGGCGAACCTTTTAGAGACCGAGTGCCCAAAAACTGGTCCCGCCCCCACTCCAATCCCCCGCCCCATCCCCGCTCTGCCCCCCCATCCCCCACCCCACCTGCCCACAGGACCACTCACCGCCTACAGGGCCCGCCGCAGATCGCCCAGGCAGTCCAGCAGTGCTATGGCGGCCACAACCTCTGCCCGCACCCTGCAGCATCAACTGCAGGGTGGGGTGTGAGGGCAGAGTCTTGTCTACGCTGCCTGGATGCCATGTCCTTGGCTGTGCTGCTCTGTGTGGGCCACGCTCGAGGGCAACTCTCCTTCAGGGGGGCTGCTGGAGAGGAGGGGGTCGCGGGGGGAGGCAAGGCTGGGGCAACGGCACATGTGCCCACAGAGAGGGCTCCTAGTGCCGCCTCTGGCACCCGTGCCATAGGTTCACCACCACTGTCCTATAGTCTCCATGCCACTGCAAGCCTTATCTGGCAGACATTGTGCTAACTGTCCTAGGATACCCTGTGTCACATGTTTGTGAGACAAGAGTATGACAGGAGTGGAGAATATGCTAGTCTACAGTTTGAGAATCACAATTTAATTACTGTGGATCAGAAGTCTACTAGCTTTTGTAAAAAAAAACTTTCATAATTAAGCTTTCCAACTCTTATTTACGCAAGGAAATGAAAAAGGAAACATGCTCAGAAGTAGTACAAAAGTTGGTAGGAAATTATTCTGTTAGCAAAAGTTGATTTAAAACAAACACTGGAACCTTTGAAATGAAACACATAACAAATAAACCAAAAAAAAAGTCAAGGAATGATGGACACTGAGGACCTGAAGATGTTATAAATAATTCAATTCACATATTGAATACTGAAGAGAATGAGAATTAACTTTTAACAATAAAAATATTGAGTTATCACAGAAAGATAAGGGTATTGTAGTTTTCTGTTTCCACATTTCAGATTTTGCACACACTAACAATCCGCTTTGAACAGAGGAATTTGGGCAGACTGGGCAATAACAAATTTCTGTTTCTGCTCATTTAACTGTCAGTCACTATTTGGGTTTAGTCCCAAATTATTTTTCTTAGTTCAGGCTCAGGGAAATCTGCTGCCACAGGGCCACACATGGATCCAGCCCTAATTACTCTTGTGTTGATTGATCTGTCCCTTTGGACTTTGAGGGACAGAAGGCCAGCTGAAGTGCATAGCCCAATCCCATCCTTTTCCCCAAGTCTGATTGGGCTTTGCTTCTCAATGAAGGAGTTTGAGAATTGGACAAATTGTTCTTTCACTGGAGCAGATCTCACATTCATCAACTATATATAATTTATACATGGGTATTTAAGGGTATGCCTCTTCTCCATCCATTTATTTTACTCTAGGATGACTTGGTATATAGAGAATACAAAAAATGCCACCCAAAACATATCAAAGTAATTAAAAAGTTAGAATGTTTTAAAAGCCAGATCCAAAATGTCTATGATTTCAGACTTTAATACCTTTATATGCTTTTGTGCCCACAACGTAAAAAGTTAAATTTCAGCGACATGAAAGCAAAACTTTCCCACTAAATCCAACTAAGCTTTAGGAAATAAATTTCTTTTAAAAGCTTGATTCCCCCCCCCTTTTTTAATTGGTTTTCATTTGAAAAACAAGCAATCCTTTTATTTTCTAGATAATTTAACCTGATGGTAAGAATGAAAAATGGTAAGCAAACCTTATTTTAAGGAAAAATGGGAAAGATGGAGGAGAAAAACCACAACCCCGTTATTTGAAAGAAAACGAAGCTAAATTTATCAGTCCCTTTCCCTCTTTTTTCACCTAGAAAGTTCAATTAGATCTGCTTGTTGATTTTATGGTTCTTAATTAAACGCTTTTCCATTTTAAATAAGTTAAAAGCTTTGCTGAAAAATGGTCCAGAGAAAAGAAAACTCAAGCTCACAGAAGAACTAAGTGTGTGCATCCACTGCAAGATTTGTTTTAGACTGTTTCAAGAATAGCCCATTAAATTTAGACTGAATCAGAGTCTTTCTGCTTTGACATGGACCTGGGCAAAAGTGGGATTCAAAAAACCCCATTGGTTAATAGGACAAAGGGTGAAAGGGAATAGATTAATTTTTCAGCACCATAGATCCTTTTGGCAGATGAAGCCTATCTAATCTTGTAGAAATTTGTACAGCGCATTCAATAGTGGATGCCTTTAAAATACAGATTTTCTTTAAAAAAAACCACAGATTTTAATTTGGAAAATTAGCTGCTCTTTTTTTATAGGAACAAGCCTGCTTCATTTCAGTCTGATAGGAGATGGCCGATTGGCCTGACAAGGCAAGATTACTTTCTAGGCATAGCAGCTGGCAGAGATAAGAGCAAGGAAGCAAGAACAGCATGGATTACAGTAGGTTCAGTAGGTAAACTAGCGTCTTTAATGCTAGTTTGGGATAAATGTAGATTCTTGGAAAACTTTAATAGAGAGTTAATAGAGAGTTCATTAAGGTGGAATCTCTTTGAAGTTTGCCATAACTACAGACCTGTTTGTTTGCCAATATATACAGACCCCCTCACATCCTGGACATAAATATTTCAACTTCTCCTCTCTGGATACTGCTATAGGGCATTGCATGCCAAAACAATTAGACACTGCTGAACACCTAATTCCCACAGCACTGTCTTAGGCCTAAAGATATTTATCCATGTAGTAGGCTGTATTGCTATTATCCTTCTCATCTTCTCATCTTTCTTATCTTTTCATCTTTCTCATCTCTCATCTTTCCTACTACCTTCTCCTATTGGTATCTATGTTTATCACTTGTTGTATCTTATGATTAATGATTGCAACTATGATCTATGATCTATCACTTTGTTGTTTGTGTGTACACTGAGAGCTTATGCACCGGAGACAAATTCCTTGTGTGTCCAATCACAGTTGGCCAATAAAGAGTTCTAACTATCTATTTTTCTCAGTACCTGGACTGAGTTGTCTTTTCTAAGATCAAAACTGTGTTGTAACTTACCCCAGGTTTTCCACTATCTCCAGAAGTGGCTGGGGAGTCCCAGAATGCCCTAGGTTCTTGAAGAAACTCCAGAAAGAGTTTGGGAATGGGTTCTGGAGATAGTACTTGTCAGAGGGAAAACAAAAGAGAGATGAAAGTCATCAAAGAAGGGACAGAGAGGAATAGCAGAGATCATTTGACAGTGGCAAAGTTTTGAGGTGGTAACATTTGGATAGCAGCATAGATGTTTTATACCCCAAATAGGTAACATCATCAGTGCTAGTGCTGATGACTAGCACTGATGATATTATCTAGTTTGGGTAATAAAACATCTGCAAGAAAACAGCCAAGCTCAGAGAGCACCAGGGATCCCTCATTTCAACCCTACAAATATTCTCCTTTATTGGAGCTCCATGTGTATGTATTGATTAGTAGTGATAGGAACAGAAGACAGGGGCAGCTGAGAGAAGTCAGAAGGTGGCTAGAGCTTGGTTAGGAGCTGAAAAAGGATGGAGGCCAAGCCAAAAGCAACTGACGGTAGCAGAATCTTAGCTAGTTGCCTAGTATGAGAGCTTCCAGAGAAGCTTAATCAGATTAGAAGGAGCAACAGCAGCCACACAGATAAATCATAACAGAGGAGGTGGAATGAGGGGGTGCGGTAAGGATTGGAATCCTAACACCCCCACCTCATTGCAATCCCGAGGGGTGAGAGGGTCCCAAGGAAACCAAATCAGTCCACAGCAACTCCAAGGATGACAGAAACCAATGGCAAGAGATGTTTTAGGAAAGGAAATTGGTAAAGGAAATTCCAGTTGGAATGTCGGGGTCAAACAACAAGAACCTCTCTCCATTCAGTCTCCGGAAAAAAAAAAAAATCCAGGCTGAACCAGTTCTGTCACAAGCAACAAAGGCTGCAGATACCATGCCAGTAAAATCCAAAGTAACATACAAAAAGAGGGAAAATGGTCATTTGTTTAATGACCATTTGAAGTTAGAACTGAAAAAGTGACTTATGACCGTTTTTCATACTTATGACCGTTGCAGCATCTCTGTGGTCATGTGACCGAGATTCCGATGCATGGCAACTGGTTCATATTTATGATGGTTGTCCCAGTGTCCCCCAGGGTCATGTGATTACCTTTTGTGGCCTTCTGACAAGCAAAGTCAACGGGGAAGCCAGATTCTCTTAACAACAGGGTCACTAACTTAACAATTGTGGCAAGAAAGGGGGTAAAATGGGGTAAAATTTACTTAACAGCTGTCTCGCTTAGCAACAACAATGTTGGGTTTGTGGTCATAAGCCGAGGACTATCTGTACGGCAGACCAAGACAGTCTATAAAAAACAAAAACAAAGAAACACTCGGATTTAAGCAGTGGTGGGATTCAAATATGTGAACAACCGGTTCTCTGTGTGGATGCCGCTTCCGGAAGTCCATTTTGGGCCTGGGCAACAAAAAATTAGCTACCGGTTCTGCCGAAGTGGTGCGAACTGGCTGAATCCCACCACTGGATTTAAGCTTTGGGCAGAGGAAAGACCACTCTTTTGTAAGTCATTGATCACACATGGGTAATTGGGAAAAATGTTTTTGTGAATTTGCCCTTTTGATGATAAAAACAAACCTTTGCCTAATGGGATTTGGTCTTCATGCTGCCAGAGTTTTATTTCAACATGCCTCTTTTAATTATTCAACTCTCTTGTTTTCCTCTAGCCTGGAAGAAGCACCAGGGAATGCATCACGTTTTGCAAATTTAATTACTACCTTAATGCAGCATGCAGAAGCACTGGATGGTTTATAAAACCTCATGGTTCAGTTGTAGCAGTCCAGCATGACTCAGCTTTCAGGATTCAGCTGAATCCAGCACACGTATCTCTTATTAGGAAAATACCATTAATTTTGGAAATTGTAAATATCCTACAAATGAGGCTAGAATTCTCAAATCAGCATCAAGTTGGAAGCCAGTAAATATATTTAGGATAACGTAATTTAATTCAAAGGAGTAATAAAAAGAAGTCACCAGTGTTTTAATAAAATTTGTTAGAAAAGGTGCTACTTGACTCCTCCAAATAGTGGGAGTAGATCTTGTCAAGTTTGAGCATGCTGAACAAATTGACATTTTTATTAGAATGGTAATCCTCTCCCCCCCCTCTCCCCAGGTATGTTATAGTAAGTAAGGTGGCAGATATATAATCACAATCCAAATCTTTTGCATGTATGCGAATATTACGAATGCATATAAAGAGACATGGCTGGCATTGGGATACCCTTTTTGACCCTTACCCTATGAGTGCCACTGCTTAATCCCCACTAATAGTCCAGTTTAGCTGGACTACTAAGACCCTCGATTAGGCCTTGAGAATATACAGATCTCAGTGTAAAAGAGGAGATTGTCTGAATAAAAAGAGCAGCTTTACTAGGTCTAGAATAAGGTGAAGAATTGTGGCACTTCTGTTCAATCCAAGTCTCAGCATCCCTTACAATTCTGGGTGGGATTTATGGGACTTGTAGCTCCATGTCAACTAAAGAGCTTGAATTCTCCACCTTTCATTTCCATAGCCTTTTATCTCCTTGACTTTGGGACAGCTCAGCCTTTCAGGTAGGTTAAACTACGTAGAGATAAGAGATAAGGGTAGAAGATGCTTACTGCAATGAGCTAACAAATTTACAGATCAGTTCAGGGAATCCTCTTCCTTCAAAGGTTAATTATTATTTAACTTTATGGGTGAATATTTATTTGTATATTCCAGAAAAGGATAAGAATTATTTTCCCCAAACTGGAATAAATCAAGAAATTGGCAATTACAACTATCTGCATTTTGTATTATTATATTCTTATATTTGACTTAATTAATTCATACTGTATTCTGCTTTCCACAGTGCTCAATATGGCTTTTAAAAAGTAAAACTTAATTAAGATACACTAATAAAACAAATAACAGTCCTGTAGCAAATCAAAGCCTGTCCAAAGTAAGATAAATACACACACACACACAAATACACAAACAGCCTTATAAGCTAATTTGATTTCCCTGGGCAGGAATTTCCAAAATGTAAAAGTTTCAAGTAGCCACCAAGGAAGTCATTAGTAATAAAAAAAATAACCAAGAATGGTTATCAGTTAACTTTAGTTTGTTCCAAGGTAACCCATTCTGTTTTATCTATTTTCTGTGGTTAACATCAGTGATCAGTATTCCTACTGAGCATGTTCAAATTTCATTGCTGTTTCATTTATTTCCTTCCCTTCGTGATCTTTTTTGAGACAATCATACCTGTAAACCTTGACATCACCCCAAACATGCTTATTTGATTATGTTTGTGCATGGATGGTGCCATTTTCACTGTTAGTAGTATTGATATCTTCAAATAATCAGCTCCTTGAGAAGATATTGACAAACGTTAATGACTTAAAATATTGGATAATAATAATGCTGAATTATACTCTGATGTGGGGCTTATAAGTCTACATGAAAAACACATTTTATGGCCTCCAACTTGCTGAAGACAGAGAGATTTGCAAGATATATGCAACCTTGCCAGATTATCTGCTTTATATAAATTGTGACCTGACGTTTCAACCCTATAACTGTTCTTTCAAAAAAAAAAAAAAGGGGGGGGAGCTTTTTAAAAATCCATTTTCTAACAAGAGGTAGCATCTCTTTAACATGGTTCACATCATTTGAGAATAACACTCCTTTGTTTTCAGCATAGATATTTTTTTAATCAGAGATAGTAGATCTTTTGTTATGAATGTACTATGAGAAAATGTAAGCCTTATAGGGAAAAGTAGACTGTCTCTTTTATTTTTTTAAAAAAAGAAATGTTGCCATTATGAAAAAACCATAATTTATCACTAACCCATATGGGAGGAGATATAAGAATATAGGCACAAACTACAAGCTCCTTCTAAGGGCAGTTTGATTAGGCAGGACAACTTGGGAAAAAAAAGAGTTAAAAAGCAGAGAATATTAATATGGATAATATCATCAGAGAATGGCCATTGTCTGAAAGATGGTTGATTTCAGGTTGTGGAATATAATTTGTAAGGCTGAGAATAAGAAGCATTGGTTCCAGTACAGAGGGTGATTTGAGAGGCTAATGTCAGACTCTCTAGTATAAAAAAGTGCTTGCAATGTAGCAGTCATTTTACATATAGATGAGAGAGAGAGAGAGAGAGAGAGAGAGAGAGATGAATGACATGAAAGCTTTCACTGGCTGCTTTGCCCAATATTCGTTTCAATAAAATATCCTTCAAAACTGATGCCTAGATTTGTCTTTGTCTTGTAGATCCCATCCCTTGATTGGCCTCAGCCAGCATTTTCACAAAATTTGAGAAGAACTAGGGGACGTGTCTGTTTAAGGTACTGGATGGAATGGAGGTGGCTGAGGAGCTACATAAGGAAGAAAAAAAGTATAATTATTGAACCTCAGTGAGGTGAGTAGCATTGTCTCCACAGAACAAAGCATTATAATCAAGGTAAACTGGGCCATTTGACTCAGCCTTAATAAAAATGCCATTTTCTTCTTTTTATAAAAGTAGATAACATAATTATTTGCACCCTTTCCGTGTTAGTTGCTTCACCTATGACTCTGCTTCACTGTCTCTTACAGCTAAACATATGCCCAATATGGGAAATGTAATGTATCCCTCTGTTTTATGAGAAAAGTACACTCTGCAGTCTAATTTTCCAATTGTATCTCCCTGAATACAAATCTCTGAAGATCTATTGTTTGTATTATGATTCCTGCCTTAAATCTGCATGCATTGTAGAAACAGAACAGCTGTCTTCATGCCATTCAAAGTAGAATTGGATCAGTGGGCTTCTTCTGAGCAAACAACCAGGCACTGTGAATCAATTCAGACCGATGGACAAAGTTGAGCTTCAGGGTTAGTGACTGTGGTCTAGAGTCTAGACGACACTGAAGATGCCAGTCACAGTTGCTGGTGAAACATCAGTAAATATTCTGTCTAGAACACAGTCACTAAACCCTGAAACTCAGTGCTGCTCAACAGATGCCAGCCATAAAACGTACACCAGTAAATTTAGGCTGAGTTTCCTATGCGTTCTGATTCACATACTACGTTTGTGTGTAAGCAAGGATTGTGGAAGTCAAAACTAAAAAAAAGAAAAGAAAAAAGCAGGGACTGTGATCTATAATGTCAAAAGGCCTATTCCTGGATGAAAGATAAGAGGAGTGATATTTGTAGAAGGTGGTAAGGAAAATCTGCAAATAGTGAGCTCAGTGCTGTAATTCTGCCCTTCTGTACCTGCAGAGATGTTGCATGCATGCACAAAAGGGAATGGGGCTTCCATTGCTGTCCTATATATGCCTGCTGTCCTATATATTTTAACCTTGCCCACCTGCAGATATAAGAGAAAGTGATACAAGTGAACAGAATTATATTTCTTTCCTAGCTACTGATTAATAGTAGCTCACTGTAGCCTTTTCTCCATTCATTGAACTGATGGGGACTAGTACAGTCTCTTATTGATATGTCTTTCAACACTAGGATGAGTTCTAGAGTTTATCAAGTTTATGTTCTTAAACTCATCAACTCCTGCCTCATCTGACAGTCTGCAAACCTAATCAGTGTAACTACACACAGGTAATTGCTCATTAGCAAGCCCTTGTCCACATTCAAGCCTTCTGATTTGAGGTTTATAATTTCATTTTTGTAAATGTCAGGAAAGGATGCTTACCACATTGAAGAACCATTTGTTCCTGTCAAGGTTAATACTGATTTAATTCTCTTTCTTGCAACAATCTATCTACAGGCCCTCTCCTCCTTTAAAGTAGCAGCACTGGCCTTAGCTATGATTAGAGCCAGTGAAAACACTAACCGTGAAACATTAATGGTAATTCTTAATTTTTAAGAACAAAGAACATCGGTGCTAGTAACCACTGGAACAATTTGAGGAAGGTGATAGTGATGGATCCTGGTAATAAACAAAGGCAGGTTTTTTTGGTCTTAAAAACTCTGATCCTTCAGTCAGAGTTTGTGAGTGAATCCATGAAAAACTGAGCATGTATCCTGCTTGAAACAGATGACAGTCATCTTCCTGAAGAACTGTTCAATATAACTGTAGGAAAACTTAAAAAGTAAAAGTAGGGTCCATAGATGATGATTATTATCCGACCAGGCACACTTTAGTTTTCTTCACTATGGTAAGTTACATGATACTTTTATGTCAATTATGGTATTTGTCTCTAAATAGTCATCTATATAGAAATAATATGTACATTCACCTTCATTCTCCTCTTTACTCCTCCCCTGTCCCTGAATTCCTTCTTTCAGGCCAACAGCCTTTTTGTCTCCAAACCATTTTGAAATCATTTCAAAATACACCCAAAACTGATTCAGACAGTTTTGTCTTTCTTAGATCCACTGAAGACATTTGCCTCTGTTTTATCCCTTTTTAACCCAGATGCAGGTTGGCTGTCTTTCTCCCGTGCCTTGACATTTCCATATTGAAGGACACAGCTGAGTATATCTGAATTGCTTGCAGGAGTCTGGTACCATTTGCTCACCAAGGAGTTTATATGTTGCACCCAAACTAGAGTTCCAGCGTGCTTTGGTAAGCCTCATCTTCTAACTCCTCAAGGCTAAATGTGTTTTTCAGAATTGAAACTTACATCTATTAAACATGTTAAACATTGACAGGAAACCTGTGGCCTCCAGATGTTGCTGAATTACAATCCCCAACATCCCTAAGCATCTGTCATGCTAGCTGGGGCTAAAGGGATTAGGAACCCAATACAGCTGGAATGCTACGGATTCTTTACCCCTGATGTTAAGAATCATAGTGGAAAATAACATTTTTCGTTGTTAGAAGTAAATAGGTAGAGCTAGGTATAATGCTAAACAGCGGATCTCCTCCCCCCCCCCAAAAAAAAAACAAAAAACCACCCTTGTCATCTGAGAAGCTTCCCTCGTTGCTACTCATTTCCTGGGCACTTAATCAATTATGAAGAATGGTTGCAGGAATTGGTTATGTCTAGTTTAATGAAATGAAGGACGAGGGGTGATATGATAGCAGTGTTCCAATATCTCAGGGGTTGCCACAAAGAAGAGGAAGTCAAGCTATTTTCCAAAGCACCTGAAGGCAAGACAAGAAGCAATGGATGGAAACTAATCAAGGAGACAAGCAACCTCACAATAATGAGAAATTTCCTGACAGTTAGAACAATTAATCAGTGGAATGGCTTGCTTCCAGAAGTTTGGGGTGCTCCATCACTGAAGGTATTTGAGAAGAGATTGGACAACTATTTTTCTCAAATGGTACAGGGTTTCCTGCTTGAGCATGGAGTTGGACTAGAAGACCTCCAAGGTACCTTCCAACTCTGTTATTCTGATTATAGCCCTACAGGTAATATTCTAACTCAGTAAGTCATCAGAAGATGGCTTCCTTGCTACGCATACAAGGAGATATCAAGACCATTGTATAATAGATCCCTTATAAAGTATCTGTGAGCAACTTGCAGGGGGACTAGCAAGAATAGCAACTGCCCCAGATTGCGATGCTTCTTAGGTGCAATGAATCACTACTCTACATGCTGAATTGGGAAAGAAACAGCTGGAGTTTTATCTCAATTTGCTATCTTTCCAGCCACTTCCTTGCCACTATTGCTACTCTGGTCTGGTCTTGGTGGTAAATGCTCAGGTGAGTTTCTTAAAGTGATAATTGTATTACTTTTCCTAATAGGAGAAATAGTTTTATCACGTTGCAGAAACTATTGCTTCTGGTTGCCATTCAGCAATAGCACTAGCTCTTAGACTTATATATCACTTCACAGTGCTTTACAGCCCTCTCTAAGCGATTTACAGAGTCAGCATATTGCCCCCAACAATCTGGGTCCTCATTTTACCGACCTGGGAAGAATAGAAGGCTGAGTCAACCTTGAACTGGTCAGGACTGAACTTCTTGCTCTGTGGGAGTTCAATACTGCATTCTGACCACTATACCACCACGGTTCATTGAAAACAAATTCTGTCCAGACAAAGTGGGATATTTTTGGGATTGTTGCCAATGCTTGAATTGGCAAAGAGACCTGTAAGAAGTCACAATGTCAAAATGATAACTAGTATGCCATGATGTCATTGTGCAAGTTGCCACAATTATATAATTTGCATCATAAACATCTTACAGAAGTATATCATGATATTTGTGTGATGCTGCCGTGAAGCATATGTCATCATTTAGCACTTCCTTTGTTTTCTCCCTGGTAACTGTTGAATGGCTCTTGGGCCTTCAACAGCAGAAGCAGTTGTAGATATCAGTGAGTGATGATAGCTTTCACATCAGAGCCCAAATTTGCTTGACTTCTTGTATGGTATATTGGGAATCTTATAGTAAAACAAATGTAAGAAAGACTTTTCAGAGAAGGCACATCTTGGAAGTAGTTAGCCAAGGAGAAACTTCCTGACAGTTAGAACAATTAACCAGTGGAACAACCTGCCTCCAGGAGCGGTGAATGCTCCAACACTGGAAGATTTTAAGAAGAGACTGGACAGCCATTTGTCTGAAATGGTATAAGGTTTCCTGCTTGAGCAGGGGGTTGGACTAGATGACCTCCAAGGTCCCTTTCCAACATTATTATTATTATTATTATTATTATTATTATTATTATTATTATTATTATTATTATTATTATTATTATTATTATTATTATTATTATTATTATTATTATTATTATTATTATTATTATATGAGCCAACATGGTGGCAGACCAAACATGTGGGTGACACAAACTTTCAGGCATGTCTGATTCCTTCTAAGTAGTTCCAAGAAAGGTGAGTTGGGAAGAGCAATGGCTTGAGGTGCAAGACCTGGTTACTAATACAGTGAACAAAGCTGTGTCTCAGTTTAGAAGTAAAGCAGATCATGTTTTCTTTTTATGAGGGCACCTCGTGAGTATTGTCCATGCTATATGTCCCTGTACTCATTTCTGCACAGAATACGAACAGGAGAAAATCAAACTCCGCAGGTCAGACTGCCATAATATCTATTTGTTTATATCCCTGCCTTTATCATTTTTATAAATATAAATAAAATATCTCAGCCGAAACTTGGGGAAAATGACATTTTTCGAGCTAGTAGTTCTGAAATTTCCTAAGGATGCTCTACTTTCCCTCCTGCATGATGATGCCGAAGCAAAGGGATTACACAATGCCCTTGAGTGCTATTGAGCAGCAGCTGACACCTGCCAGGTGTCATTTTCAAAATGTCATGCCATTTCTGCTTTTCAGAGGCTGTGCAAGAACATAAAGATCCAGATTATATAGCATCAGTTTACTAGACACATATGTGCAGATGCAAGGGAGCAAAGGAGGGTCAGGCTTCAGATTGTTTGGCATTTTTCTCCTATACATTTCATGGGCCATAATCTCTCAATCAATGTTCATTAGAGATGCTATGCCATGAAGCTTCCAAAGTTCATTTGGTTAAGCCTCATCTAAATGCCAAGAAGTTGAACTTGTTCATGACTTTCCCTGACCAAGCAGTGAAAGTGTTTTCTCCTTAGACAGCATCCAGCTGTAGTGAATTACTTAGGAGTGATATCATTAAATGATACCTTACTATTGAAGCCTGGGTTTCAATATCCTGAAAGGTACAGAATTCCAGCAAGGAAAAACAAGTAGGCTTAAAAAAAAAACAATTATTGGTACACAGGAATAACTGGAAGTGGTGATGGTGGTAGGGTGTGAACACCTAGTTAGTGAGATATAAAAATAATAATCCCTCTGAGTGAGCAAAGCAAACGGTTCATATTTTCTATTAACGTAATGACCTTTGGATATTCTGCAGATCTGACTCAATTTTGACCCACATATGCCACTCACATACACCCTCTCCCCCCTCGGTTGCAATTCTTTTGAAAACAAAAATAATTGCCATGGTTTCCGGATGGCTTTGACTTGGGACTGCAAAATCAACTTTGTGACTTCATGAGAGTCTTTGGATTTGCTCAAAAGGTCCATAGTTTAAGCCAGGGGTAGGCAACCTTGGCTCTTTTATGACTCGTGGACTTCAACTCCCAGAATTCCTGAGCCAGCATGGCTGGCTCAGGAATTCTGGGAGTTGAAGTCCACGAGTCATAAAAGAGCCAAGGTTACCTACCCCTGGTTTAAGCCATGCGAAGCAGCTTCCAGGAGAAGCAGGCTGAAATCAATTTAGCCAGAAAGAATCAATCTGATGCACAGCCATGAATAAGGTTGGTGCCAGCAGGGCAAGCTATAGTATATAATCAAGGAGCCAGCCTCACCCTTACTAGCACTGATGATATTACATAGTTGCGTAATGAAACATCTGCAAACAAACAACCAAGCTCAGAGAGCACCAAGGACTCCTCTGTTATTGTTTTCTGGTTTTTCTAGTAATTATGAGCTGCCCACACTTGTGTTCTTAAGATGAGCAGTCATGCAAATATTTTAGACAAATAAATAAATAAATAAATAAAGATGGGATTCAAGACTAAAAAACAAACCCATGGGTAAAATATTTAGTTTAGGAGATGGTTTTAACAAAGCAGTTCAAGGTTAAATGAAAATACTAGCAACCTTATAGTTGTTTTGCTTTATTTCTTGACATTTTAGTAAAAACATTTATTTTCTTATAGAAAGATTAAGTCCAGTGATGGCTCTGGAGAGAGAAGCAGGCAGAAGTTCTTTCACATCAAAATGTACAAAAATCATGTGTTATGATTTGGATGGTGTAATCTTTGGACAGATGATGATTAAAATGTATGCCTTTTAAATATAGGTGGAACATTGCCATCTGAAAAGAACAGCAGCAACCTGCTTTCTTGTTTACCCAAATTATTCTGAGAATATCCTAAATAGAAAAAAAAATAATACACTGAGAAATGAGCAGACCTTCACAGTTTGCATCTAAGAATAAGGCAATCCAGATCATTTGTGTGCAATGGATAGATTGCAGTAAGGAGATTAAAATACACCCACAGCAGTGGTAGGATTCAGCCAGTTCGCACCAGTTCGGCAGAATCGGTAGCTAATTTTTTGTTGCCCAAGCCCAGAATGGACTTCTGGAAGCGGCATCCATACAGAGAACTGGTTGTTCACATATTTGAATCCCACCACTGACACACCGACAAATACACCATTGGTCCCTGTAATCTCACTTGCTGGAGATCCAATCTGGCAGGAATGGACTGTTAGAAATTTTAAACTGTACTTCCACATTGGCTTCATACATTACAAACTAACTCCAATGTCTTTGTGAGGGGAAACCAAACTTCTCACTCTACGGAGAAGTGAGGCAAGGAACAATTATTGAAAGTGATAATGATAATAATATTCAGATAAGATAATGGTTTAAAAAAAAATCTATGAATTGTGTTAAATCTATTTATTTCTCGTGAACATTCCTCATATGTAACTGAATTTAGTTGATGGATTGAGGTTAAGTGAATATATTATAAATATTTATGCTGTACTATCACATTATACATAATTTATGGGGCTACATGGGAAAATGTACTGACAGATGAAATTCACTAGGAGATATTGCAAAATGCTTCAAGAATAAAAGATGTCAAGCTTTCAAGGATAAATATATATTGTGCAATAGATTTAATGCACTGCATTGGATAAGGACCGTGTTTTTAGAGATCAAAATAATAAGCAATTGCAGAAATTGAACATATAATACTAATATTCTATTAACAAAATTTGATTTTTAAATGCAACCAATATTCTCCACAACTGTAAGAATATCGAGAGTTGTAGTCCAAAACATTTGGAAAGTGGGAAGTACTGATTGTTCATTGCCCAATTGTTTGAGATGGGTGGCTACACAAATTGAAAAAATAAAATAAATAACATAAATAAACCCTGGGAAAATATGAGCATTTTTATATTTTCTTATCCTTTTTTTCTATCGTTTCTATGTAAGCATTTTTAACGATAATTTCATGATTTCCAATGTAACAGAAGAACCATGAAAAATCAAGATGAATATGGCTTTCATACACATAAAATCCCATATTTCTTACTAAAATAATATTTAGCCTTTCAACTGATACATACACATGTGCAATTGGCAGCTTGTGCAACTGTTGAGATGGATTTGCACTCATTCTTTGTGTCAAGTACATACTGTAGGATCTGTCCTTAATTTAAATAATACTCTTAAAAAGAACGTATGCACAAAATGGAAAAAAGTATTTTTGTTTCAAACTTGGAACAAAACAGCCTCATCTGAAATATCTGATTAGATTATTTTGAATTGGCTGTGGAACAAAATTCAAAAAGGCTCAAGTGTTATGTCAGAATACAGCTCCACATACAGCTCCGGATGCCGACAACACAAAACAATGGAAACTTGGAACAAAGTTTTTGTTTCCCTTATAATTGAGATCATAACTTCAGGAAGAGATGGGGTAATAGCCTATACTGATTGTTATCTATTGAAATGAATGATTTTAAAAATATTTTGAGTGTTGTTATATTGTTAGATCTATATGCCACTTTTCCTCAAAGAGACAGTGATGATTTACACGCTTCTTTTGCATTATCCCCACAGCAACAACCTTGTGAGCAATCTGCACTGTGAGAGAATCGTTGAAACAAGTCATCCAATGAGTTTCCCTGATTGATGGTAGCTTTGAATCTAGTATAATACCTTGGCAATTTAGAAGGGGAAAAAACTTAGGGAAAAAAAACAAAATACAGATTTTTTTTCCCTTACCAATTAAAATATCAACTTGGCATTGTCTTATATTTTTCCTATTTTTTCTACCTAAGCAATCTTGATAATGGTGTTATCATTACCTACATAATATAGGAAATATGAAAAATATTTTAAACCAGATCAGATTGTTATTGGGAGCTGCTCAGAGTTAAAATAGATGGCTATATAAATCTTTTAAATATATCACCAACTGTAGTTTAGCTTGCTTCCACAGAAAGGGAGATTATTTCTAGTCAAAATTCAGTCTCTGACTTCTGCCAACAAGGGAACATCACTGAAGAGTGCAACACACTTAAGGGGCTTGTTTGTGGTAATAAAAATGTAAATGGGAGCATGGGTTTTGGAAGACAAATCTGATATTTTCCTGCTCCATCTGAAAAGTGACACAAATTTAGCCCAGTTTAATGGAGGTGGGGAATGTCAGAGTGAGAAATGTCAGACTTCTTTCAGTTGGCTCAGCATGAACCGCAAGACTAAATTTTGAAGGACACAAAATCTCAGCTAAACTAGTTTGCTCCAAGAACGCTAAAGAAATGGTTATGAAAGAATTGTAATGATTGTTGTGAATCAACTGCAAAAGTGATTTGTTGTGGAAGCAAGATTCTCATTCTTGTGTTTCTTTCTCAAGTAGCCTTAAGGACTCGAAGCCAAAGTACAGTGCTGTCCCACTCTCTCTCTCTCTCTCTCTCTCTCTCTCTCTCTCTCTCTCTCTCTCTCTCTCTCTCACAACACACACACACACACACACACACACACACACACACACACACACACACACACACACACACGTAACTGTGGTTTAGTGGGTTTATTAATATTCACCAGCAACTCCCTTCACCAAAAACCCATGCCCCAGCATATAAATGTCATGCCCCAGCATATAAATTGTACATAGGTATATATATTGTTGCCTTCCAGCCCCATCTAGTGGCTGGGGGGGGAATACCAATCTATATTGTTTGGAGCTGACCTGGCCCCTTTTAAGAGTCATCTACCCATGAACCTTCACTCCCAGAACAAGTGCATCCTGGGAAGCCAGACTCCATTTCCTTTAGCATTTGGAAGGAAGCAGAAGCACCAGGAAGAATCCAGCCTAATCTGTGGCACATGGTCATCTGAGGACAAAACCCACATCCCATACACACATATTTAGATTTATCTTTGTTAATTATTATGTCTACCAGTAACTCAATACTGCTTATTTTGTACTTGGGTTCTTATTTCTATTTTTCCCAATTTCACCATCCTGTTCCTTTAATAAAGCATCCAAATCTGCACACATGGTCTGTTTTATTGGAGGATAGGTGGCTTTAGCTGCATGTCAAGCTGCACACAGAGTAACATGTAGTGAGGACAGAACAGTCCAGCCAAAAGCAGACCAACGCTAGTCCACAGAGCAATGGCCAATAAATACAAGGCACTTGAAAATTTCCCAATCAAAATAAACCTGCCAGGCAAAATTAAATCCACAATACAAGAGAGTTCATGAGGCAAGAAAAGTCCAGAGTTCACAAGGCACAATCCAAGTCAAGGCACATGTTATTCCAAAGCAAGGCAAGAATCACAATGATCAGAAAACACACTGCTAGGAAATGAACATGTTGTTTCCAGTATTGTCTCCCATCTGTCTGCTGTGCTAAATAGCCACCTTCTGGTGCAGCTCATCAAGAAGGGTGAGGCTTTCTCCTCACAAGTAATCTGGCTGACTTCTGCTCCTGCCTTTTCTTTGCCCTATATGTTCTTGGATCAGATGCAGAAGGCAGTTCCTCTTCCTCATCACTGACCAGCTGCAGCTGTGTGCTTTCCCCACCTGAAGCCTCAGGGCTGTCCTGCTGTTGCTATGCTTCAGCCAAATCCCTCTCAGACAGCTGCTTGGAGCCATTGACCAACTCCCCTCCAGACATGCCTGGAACTGGTTCATCCTCCTCCAAGGTGACATCTAGAGAGATATCTGGGGAATCATCACAGGTTCTGAGATTGTTCCATCAATTCCATTGTGGCTTTGGGAGATTATAGAGCACTTCTTTCTTTTCTTTCCCATCCATGAAGAACTGGAGGAAAGAAAACACATTTCATTTCCCTATCCATCTCATATAAGAATCAGAGGGAAGAGAATTCTCCATACCCCCTCAGAGAGGAAATTGCACACTCAACATCTCAATTTCTGATCAGACTCTCTCTCTAGATCAGGTCCCATGGGAAAATGGGAGGTTGTAGAGTTTCCATGCCAACCTGAAGAAGTTGGGGAAGGAATTAAGGCACCTTATTCAGAATGCTGTCCTCTGTCTGCAGGCTGAAATAGATCAGAACAGTAAAGTTAAGCAGTAAAGTCTGTTCCCCTCCCCTCACAATCCAAAGAATTGGTAAGGGCTTGGGCATATTGGAAAATTAGTTAGGAGTCCTCTTTTGGACTCTGAAGATGACCAAAAGAGTTACCATACAATGCTGGAGGGGAAAATTTACAACTGGTTTGAAGCAATAGATGACTGATATGTAATCCTTGTCTATAGTCAATATTTTTGGAGTTTTCCTTTTATGATATAATTTCTTAGGCTCTTCCTACCCACTCCCACTTTTCCCTTCATGAAGTTTGAAGTTATATTATTTCAGTAATCTTAATTTAGGAATCTATTATTTCCCCTTCTTAATTAGTTCACCAGAATAAACTTATTTTCATTATTTGTAAACTGTTTCTTAAAATTCCTTAATTGATTCACATACACTTATACAGATAATATTCTACAGTGTAAATATGTCATGCCAACTATTCATAAAATGCTAGCCAGCCTATGACAATTTCAGATTATATAAATGTCACCAATTTTCAGTTGCTTCAGGTTATTGAAGCAAAATGCATTTATTTTCAAGTTACATTGGATATGGTATCAAAGAGCAGTATCTCAGGGAAATTGCTAAAAATATGAAGACTATCCTAAAGGAACACCAGGTGGAAAGATTTGATCCTTAAAGGTAAAAAGTCAAGGGTCATAAAAATATAGAATGTAGAGGTGGATCCTTTTAGTAACAAAAAAGATTATAAAAATAATGATTAAAAATACAAATTTACATTCTGAGTCTAGATTTTCATTCCTTATAGGAAACATTATTATTATTCCCTTGGTGATATTTGAATGAGTCAGTGTTTCCACTTATTACTACTTTATCAATGGCTGACATTTAAATTGAATGGTTCTTCATATATGGATTCTTCTGCCTTCAAAATAATGGGTAGTACATTGAAAAAAATGGATTATTTATGTGTTGATTCATGAGTGAGAAAGGACAGTATTATTTGATGAATTAATGAGTGTGAACCAAAAGCTAAGAGAGAACAGGATACATGGGTTGTGTACTTTCAAGTTTATATGATAGCCATGATTCACATATGATCTCATTACAGTGAAGAATGATCTGGAATCACTAAGATTAAGTATCATTTAAAAAAAATGTGTTGCTTCTTATGCACATGAAAAATACAGAGAAAAATAACATTCAAGATTTAACTTCCTCTTTAAAATTGTCATTGGACTTCTTTCAATGTGTAGCTCATAAGACAACTCATTACTGGTATTTAGGCCAATGATAATTTAGGAAGACTTGCCATCCATTCAGGGAACACAGCAAATAGCTTAGTTGGGCATGGTTAAGTACAAGGGGAAGTTATGCCACGCTTGTTTTGGTTTCCCTCCTTTCCTGGAAAGAGAGAGGGAAAGCAGAAAAATATTATATAATGGCATATAAATTGTTGCCATATAAATTGCATATAAATTGTTGCCAAATGGATAGTCCCTTGCATTACAAATTAAAGAAATTGTGTAAAGTACTTTGTCTTGTACTTTAATGGAGCTTTTGTGGTAAGAAACGCTATTAAAGAAAGATACAAATGGATGATGATGGTGTTTAACTCTCCCATAATATTCCAGTCATCGGTAAGGATGTTTCTGCAGTATAAGTACCATCTTATGTATTGCTTGTATTTGGGATTTATAATAATGGGAAGCAGCATATAAATACTGGAAATAACTAGACAAACAACATTGGAATTTCAGAGCAGAGTAACTTTTGTTCATTTTGCTGAAGTGGATAAGTAGTAAATACTTAACTACTGTCATTAAATAGTGTCATTAGTGAGGGCTGTTATCGCGATGTAGTAGTTCTTTAAGTAATGAAGTGTTGTAAAAAGCTTGAACTGCAGAAATGATTCATTTTTCAGAATGCTAAAAGCAACTTGAAAGAGAATCATAGTTCACTAAAATACTAACATCATTCAGGAGGTGTAGAATGAGCACTGATGTTGAAGGAAATGACAGAATCTGACTCCAACTTAAATGCTTTCAACTGAACATCTGTAGAGAATGTCAGATCTGGTTGACTCCTAAATTGAAATACATATATATATATATATATGTGTGTGTGTGTGTGTGTGTTTTGATTCTGTGGCTCTCTGAGGTGAAGCCAAATTTCCTCCAGAGGAACCTCAACTGAATTAAAATATTTCCCAAATTTAATGAGCCCCCAGGCAAAGATGGATTAGTCTCTTTGCGAGTAAAGAACTACTCATCAGCAGGATCTTGATTTGGTGGAATATTGTTCATGAGCTTTTTTGTTTGCTGATTTTCCCTAATTACATAGCTTTCTCTTTCTCTGTTGCATTTTTTTTTAATGACAGGATATTTAAACTTTATTCCTATTGATTAGTGGACCTTTGACTTAAACAAAGCAGCATTCTTGTTACACAGATCCTGTGGCACTGCTTTTCCTGGTATTGCCAGGCATTATCAGGAATGCTATTCTGTCACCTCACCCCTTTAAGTGTTTTCAATAAATGCACATAAATTGGAGGAGTCTACAGTATTCCCTTTTCTGCTGCTGTTCTCGTTAGAAAATTTCAGAATATCCTGAGTTATCATCCCTGCCTCAGCAGTTATACTCAAGGCAAGTGACAAGGCAGAATTATTAAATAAAACGATTCCTTTAAATCATTTAGAAAAGAAATGAGCAATGATGTACATTTGTCCATTTTTTTTATCTAACAAGCAAGGTTTTGATTTTCTTTTAAATAAAATCCAGTACATCTCCTTGGCCTGGAGAACTTTTACAGAAACTTTTATACTAAGATTATTGATCCTTTAAACTCAGGAGAGTTTGAACTGGCTCCCTGAGATCTTCCAACATGTTAACAAGAGTCTCCTCAAAGCCTAACTAGATATTTAGGAATTTACTACTGGATGAAAAGTTGCTTACCCATCTCAAATATATAAAGTTTGAAAACAAAAAATAATAATAATGATTTGCTATTACAAATCAAGTCCAATGAGAAGAGGACATCTGAAAAAATGCACCAGTTTTGGAAAGAATGACATCCAGAATCAGAAATAACAGAACAGGTCAATATCAATTCATAATATGAAATAAAGTATTTACAGAAGTAAAATTTGAAGGAATGTGCAAACGAATGCAAAGAACCAATGGTAATAGGCACCTTAGGTGCATCCCCAAAACATCTTGAGCACCACTTGAATACGATATAGGAGATGACCAGGCTGAGTGGAGGAAGGGGTCAAATGCCTCATCTCCTGCACACCATTGGCATTGACAAAATCCACATCAATCAATTGCAAAAAGCAGCCTTACTTGGAAGAGCTTACATCCTGCAACGATACCTTTAACATCATTAAACAACATCTGCCTATACTAGGTCCTTCGGAAGGACTCAAGAAATGAACAAAAATGCCAAATCCAGTTTAAACATCTGGCTGACTGTGCAACCAACTATAATGATAAAAATTTACCAAATAGGCTTTTGTTGACAGAATGTACTGTAATAAGTGGACAGAGGGTTATTTTCAACTGATGACTAACACTGAAGTATAGAACTACAATTTTTGTTCCTTCTCACCCTTCAACAAAAATATAAAGCAAAATATGATTTTAAAGTTTAAGGGCATGTGAAATGCAACCAGATCATAAATTTACATTTGAAAAACGCTATCTTTCCAAAGTAGGATGGGGTTGTGGGCTGGGGAGAAAATTGTTAAATTGCTAAATTGTTAACAGCTTAAGCAAAATAAGTGAAGGAAATTTGGCTAAGTTCCTTGGACATTTTCCTTTGCTTTTTGTCGGGAAAATAATCAAAGATGGAGTAAGAAAAGACTGAAGTAATGTTGTTAGAAAGTTAACTTACAAGACCTAGTAATGGCTTCACCTTGAACTAGAATTGCTCCTCCTCTTTTTCTCTACGTGTAGGAAGGTATCTTTCAAGTCAAGGAAACTCTTTGTGTATCTGACCAAGTGCTGATGATAAAAAATTGTTTCTGATGCTGTATACAAACAGAAAAATTCCTTTTGTGTTTAACCAATAGATACCATGGCAAAAGGCAATATGTCTATAGGACAGCAGGAAAAACTTTCACATGTGTAAAAAGTAAAGACAAGAGATTAAGGAATGAAATTAGAGGTTTGGGAGTTGTGGTTCCCCCCTCCCCCCATTTTGCAAACTTCTGCAAATGAAGCCATAATGAAGAATACAATAATGCTTTGGTAGAACTCAGATTTCAGACAACCACCTAAGAAATTAATGGACAGCTAAAGCAATCCATTAGTGGAAAAAATAATGGAAAGAATGACTGATTCTCATTTCTCTCGGTGTGTGTATATCCATCTACACATATACCTTAACCTCTAACACATGCATGTGAGATCTTTGTCACAAAATGGGCAGGTCTCGCCTCATCAATATAGCAGTTTTGATAGACAGAGTCAATTTTATAGATTTGTCTATCTGCTTTTTGGCAGGGAGAAAGGGGTTAATATCACTAGAGCATTATTTCTCGATCTTGGCAACTTTAAGATGTGTGAACTTCAACTCCAGAACTCTCCAGCCAGTATGCTGGCTGAGATGCTCTGGGAGTTGAAATCCACACATTTTTAAGTTGCTAAGATTGAGTAATACTGCCCTGGAGTATAGGAAGAGCAACCCCAATGTTCTTCTGGAGCTTTAAATGAATCCATAGATAATATCCTTGCCTTCCACAGAGTCCATTTGAAATAATCTATTTGCTGCAGCCAGTATAGCTATTCCCAGATATTTTTTCAAGAGGAAGAGTTCTACCCATTGTACAATCTTGAATACAGGCTGCCATAATATAGGTTAGCCTTTGATGTGGAGCTAAGCTATATATTATGGACAGCATGATTACTAAGAGAACATTTTCAACAAAATTTTAGTCAACAATAAGTACTTCTGTAATGGGTTCAGAATTTTGAGTGAGGCTGTAATGGATGTAGAAAAGGTGCAAAACAGATTTTTCAATTTTTGTTGAGTTCGGAGTGGATTAGCTTTTGATTTTTAAGTATTAAGAGTCTTTAGGCTTCACAGTAATTTTTCCAAAATCGAGAAGCATAGCACAGATTTTTAGCAATCATGCCGCTACATTGGTATGATTGGGACTCAAACAAAGGCTTGAGAAGGTGGCAGGTTTTTCATTCCAAGCAAGTTCATTTGGATAGAATGGACTGGGAACACAACTGTCTGATGAAGCCAGGAGAAGAGTGGGAAAATGTGAATTTGAATTCACCTAAGAATGTTAGATATATTCAACAATATGTAAGTATGGCTTTGTTTAAATTGCATTCTTGTTACATAAATTGGTTTCTGTCCTGTCTTTTCCATGCAGGTATCTTACTTTGTATTTTATTTGCTTTTTAATATAATCCATTGAGAAAAACATCTACTTGGATGTAGACATATGAAATATTCATCATACTACGGGTAAAGGTATATTGCTATTATAATTTATTTTGTGAAGTGAACAGAAATGAAAGGACCTTCTAACAGTATGGAGTTGGCTTTAGATTCATTGTAAGAAAGACGATTAACACATTTTTGGATGTAAGAATATGATATCTTCTAACTGTACTCTTTCCCAAATGGATTATATTAAATATAGCTGTTCATAATGAATTCCTTAAACAATTTAATATAAGATATGCTTGTAAGAGGGAGAATATATAGGTAGATATTTCTCTTTGACATGAAAGCAGGTTGAATAAATCTGAAAGGAAGCTACAAAGAACAGATCTTTTGTGAAAGAGCAAATATAGCAATGAAGTTGATCAGTAGAGAAAGTTCTATTGGCACCTCATCTTGCCCAAGTATGACAGAAGAGAAGGATTGGAAACCAGCTTTATTTAGACAGAAGGTAAAATAAATTCTTTCTGGTACCCCTTAATGAAAAAAAAAGGCTGAAAACATACTGATATTACTTTTAAAATGTGTAAAAATATATCAAGCAAGAGGAAACTAGTAATACATTATTTAAAGTGTATTATTAAGTATATTTATATTTTACCAAAGAGAGCCTCCAGTACAAGGCTGCAGAATGACCTGCAGACACAGATTTGATGTTTGTGCTTTCTTGTCTACCTTATTAATTTTTTTCACAGGAATGCTAATGCTGTTGATTGTTTTTCTTATCTACTGAATTCCCAGCCAGGCACGCTGGCCAAGGCATTGTGGGAGTTGAAGTCCACCCATCTTCAAGTAGCTAAAGTGAAGGAGCACTGATCTAGAATGTTTTGTAAAGGATGAAGTAATGATTATTTGTGTTGATGTTGTATGACATTTGAGGGTACTTTAACTCACATGATCATATTCTTTATACTCCTTTTTGCGTAATGTTATACAATATGTTGGCAGAATTATTGGAAAACTGTGGTTTTAAAGATATACATATTATATTGAATCATATGCCAACTACTAGGAATCTAGCCTGTCCAGAACAAAAAAAATTTCATATGCTAGAAAAGTAAAAAGAATAACTCTTATCAGGTGGAAAAAAACTGAAATTCCAAATATAAAAGATTGAATTTCAGAGATGTGTGATTCAATGATTTTTGAGAAAATTATATATCATTTAATATCATGTTATCCCTGCAATAACTGTGAGAGAGATCTTGGAGTCCTAGTGGACCATCACTTAAATATGAGACAGCAATGTTCTGCAGATGCAAAAAAAAAAAAAGCCAATGCAATCCTAGGCTGCATTAGCAGAGAGATAGAATCAAAATCATATGAAGTATTAGTACCACTTGGTAAGTGTGCCTTGGTAAGACCACACTTGGAATATTGCATTGGATTTTGGTTGCCATGATATAAAAAAGATGTTGAGACTCTAGAAAGAATGTAGAGAAGATGATCAGGGGGCTAAAACGTATCAACGATTGCAGGAATTGGGTATGTCTAGTTCTGGGATAGGGAACCTTGGCTCTTTTATAACTTGTGGACTTCAACTCCCAGAATTCCTGAGTCAGCATTGAAGTCCACAAGTCATAAAAAAGCCAAGGTTCCCCACCCCTGGTCTAGTTTAATGAAAAGAAGGACCGACACGATAGCACTGTTCCAATATCTAAGGGGCTGCCACAGAAAAGAGAGGGTCAACCTATTCTCCAAAGAGCAGGACAAGAAGTAATGGATGAAAACTAATCAAGGAGAGAACCAACCTAGAACTAAGGAGAAATTTCCTGACAATTAGAACAATTAATCAATGGAAAGACTTTCTTCCAGAAGTTGTGAGTGCTCCAACACTGGAAGGTTTTTAAGAAGAGATTGGACAACTATTTGTTTGAAATGCTATAGGGCTTCCTGCCTGAGCAGGGGGTTGGGCTAAACCGCTAAAAGACCTCCAAAGTCACTTCGAGCTCTGTTATTCTCTTATTCCTTCCCTCTGGAAAAAATTCTTTGGTGAATTTTGGAATTTAGATTTTATTTTTAAATACAGAATCAGGAACATGGAATATAGTTGTCATTACAGATTCTTTGTTTTTTTATTTACATGTTTACTTGCATAATTTGTTTTTTTCCCCTTTGGTAATCATTTTTATTTTATGTATGTTTGAAAATAAATTAATAAACAATATTCAATTTTTTTAAAAAATGCTGATGCTGGAACAAGCATCCTGGGTGGGAGAGCAAATTATTGGAATTGTTTTGCTATTGTAGTTAGGTTTGAAAGAAGAGTAAAAATGGAATATGAATAGGCCCAGTATGAAAACATGAAGTAGCAGGACCTAGAAGGGAGAATGATGCCCATGGCCAGAGACAGCAAGAAGGAACTAGTTTAGGAAACATATTCTGCATGGCTTGCTTTTAATTTGGCCTTGTTGGCTTCTGAATCCTATATGGAGATAAATCAAAGTGTTTTCTACTCTTTCCTTATGGCAAAATAATAATTCCTTGGATGCACATATGTTATTACATATAGCAGTTCAACTCATCTGGACCCCATATTTTTCCAAAGCTGTGCTGTACCTAATGATTGGATCTTATTATGAGGCATACACTAATTTTGCTAAGTCTAAATGCCATCAGAGAATAAATGCAAGCCGAGGTCCTGGAGGTTTAAGATGATTTATTTTGGCCTGTCACTGCTACTTCATCTTGGCCAATGAACATGCAAATCAGTTAAGTCAGTCCATTACCTTTTTGTGCTAGAAGTAGAAAATCCAAATTGTTCCTTACCAGGCACATCTGTGGTCCTCACCCAAAACTGACAGTGCATGGTGCTGCTATTGCTCACAAATTCATATTCTTGTTGATATTGCAACAGAACTACAGCACATTCCTCTCCCTTCGCAACATGCATGTGCACTAAAAATCGTTTTTAAAATTCATCATTGTTTATTTATTTTTACTCCAGAGCATAAATGAAAATGACATCTCTGTGTTACCCATATAATAATATGGAAATATCTACTGTTCCTGAATTTCCTCTAGCTTCAGAAAGCAGTTATGATAATGTTATGCCAGGCAGTTAAATATTATTATATTTTGCGAAAGAAAATTCAACAAGGAAATGTTATGGCAGCATTTTAGTGGCATATATAAAGTGTAAAAACTCCCTCCAAGTTTCATCTTCAATATACAGCAATTGACAACACGAATCATTTTATACGAGTAAAAAATAGGAAGTGATAGAACTTTTTGTAAGTCTTCAAAGCTGCAATTAGCAGATCTGCTCCAGGAAGTAAACATGTCATATAAATCCATTTGTTGTCTTCTATTTTATTCAGATGAGCACCTGGTAAATTCCTGAAGAACTACAGAAAGCAGCATTCTGTCCAGGCTGTTCATTAAAGAACTCTGCCTGTGTTTACTGCCATCATATATAATCTTGTAATAACCATTTTCAGTCACACAATTTGAGATCTGCTTTTCTTGGAGTTAAGAGCTAAACAAATTGAATCATTGCCAGCTGCTACAATGTATTCATTTATAGCCCCTGAAAGCTATACCACTTCTTCATCTGTTCCTTAAGAATATGCTTCTGCCTACAAACTGCAAAAGAAAAGAAAAGAAAAAAGAAAAAAAGAAAAGAGCAGAATGTTTCAACAGAATGGAAGATATATTTTACATGAATTGAAAGTTCGGTCTTTTGGTGCAGAGATTTGAAAATGCTAGCTTTCCTCAATCCTCTTGAGAATTTGGACATGTCAAGATGAGGGTAGATGTTTTATTTTTAAAAATGGAGCAATTCAAAGAAATAAGCTATGTTACACTACCGCAGCATCAAATGCTCCTATAGGTGTATACATAGTTATCAGTTAGGAGGAAGATCTTTCACGAGACAGAAAATATCAGACATGCACAAACAAGCTTCCATTCATGTACAGCTAACTTGTTTTTTGTTTTGTTTTTACTTTTGGTCCATTGCAGACTTCATTATAGCAAAAGCTTTACAAGTTGATTTCTGAAAAAAAGTATGTTTGTTCATTCCATTGTAGAAGCAGGATATGGAAAGTTTACAAACCCAAGAAGTTCTGAGATGGCTAAAATGTCATCAAACTCTCTCTGACTATAATGTATAAAATGTTTCCCAGGTCCTTAAATCTAAAGGGGTGGTCATGATGGCTTTAGGAAACTTCAAGATTCAAATCCTACATGGACTTTCCCCCCCTGAAAATTGACAAAAAAGAATTGATGATTTCAAGATTTATTGATTTAAAAGGATTTGTTTATGGGAAGAAGGGGACCATAATATGTAATTTTGGAAGGTGGAGATGGTAATTAATTTGTTTGTAATTCCTGAAAAGAAAATTGGAAGTTACTTCTTCTTTTTTTATCGTTCACTTTTTATTTTATTCTTTTGTACCATGTTTCCCCTAATATAAGCCCTACCCCCCAAAATATGCCCTAGTTTTGGGGCAAGGCGCACGCCTAAAAATCAAGATGGGGTGGGGGTGGGGGTGGAGCTGCCCCACGTGCCCTGCACCTGCTTACTATTGCAGCCAGGCCTCCCCATGAATTGACATCTGCCTCACCTCACTGGCCCACTTCTTCTGTGGTGCCCCCTGGCCTGCATTTTGCTGTCAGAGGCCTTCCGGAAAGGCCTCTGCAGCCGATAACCAAGCTACAGATTCAATCCATAGCTTGGTTCTTGGCTGCAGAGGCCTTTCTGGAAGGCCTCTGATGGCAAAATGCAGGCTGGGGGAGGGAGGGCACCACACGTGTCAATGCAGAGCTCCATTCTCATCTGCAGAGGCATTTCCTTCAGGCGCAGAAGAAGTGGGCTGGCTGGGCAGGGCTGTCGATGCTGCCACCACAAGATGAGACCGTGGAAAAGACACCCCCCTGAAAATAAGACCTGTTGCCTCTTTTGGAGGCAAAAAATAAATAAAAATAAGACCAGATCTTATTTTCGGGGAAACACAGTGTCTCCTTTTTTATGCTGTCCTTTTTATGTTTTCTAGTTTTATAATCTTATGTAAAATTTTATCTCTGACTCTGTCTCTGTCTCTTGTCTCTGTCTCTTTCTCTGTCTCTCTCTGATTTATCCTATACTTGGTAGACATATATATATATATATATATATATATATATATATATATATATATGCAGGTCTTGGCGTATTCGGGTCTTTTCCCGTGTAAGATTGAGAGTATCTTGGTGACATTTCAACGAGGTCCCACTCGCCATCTTCAGCCTGGTATCTTTGGCTTCGTGCTTGTGCGAGCAAAGCGTGATCAGAGCTGCCGTCCTTCTCCAATCACGCTTTGCTCGCACAAGCACGAAGCCGAAGACACCAGCCTGAAGATGGCGAGTGGGACCTCATCGAAATGTCGCCAAGATACTCTCAATCTTACACGGGAAAAGACCCGAATACGCCAAGACCTGCATACCTGTACCCGTGAAAATCTACGAATATATATATATATATATATATATGTAGGTCTTTGGTAATTCGGGTTTTCTCCCGTGTAAAATTGAAAGTGTCTTGGCAACATTTCGACGAAGTCCCATTCGTCATCTTCAGGCTGGTGTCTTCGGCTTCGTGCTTCTAGGAGCAATGTGTGATCGCAGCTGTTTCTTCCTTTTAACTGCCAGTGGAGGTATGAACTGATTGGATGGGAGCTTGGCTGTGTTCTGATTGGGTGGAGGTGTGTTCTGATTGGTTAGGGGCTTGGCTGTGCTCTGATTGGATGGGGGGTTGGCTGTGCTCTGATTGGATGGGGGGTTGGCTGTGCTCTGATTGGATGGGGGTGTGCTCTGCTTGGGTGGGGGCCCTGTTGTGCTAGGATTAGTCTGAGTTGCAGGGGAATTTGAGATGGAGAGCTGCATTGCTGTAGTTTGGCTTCGCGTTCGTGGTCGTGCCACATCTTCAAGGTGGGTGTCAGTTTGCTTCACGTATGGAATGGAGGGGTTTAAAATGGCCAATGATGCAGCTGTGGTCTGGTTTCTGGTCCGCGGTCGTGCCTCATCATCGGTGCGGGTTTGAGTCTGCTTTTTGCGTGGATGTGTGGTGGTGACATCATGTGTGGTCTTCGTGAGTGTGGGTCCAGTGTCGCTCCTTGTGCTAGGGATTCGTCTGTCAATAAGGCTGGGTTTCCAAATGGCTGGTAGGCAGGAGGTATCATCTCGTTTATTCATGCTGTGTGGCCGTTTTTCTATCTCGATGGCTTCTCTGATTATTCTGTTGTTAAAGTGTTCAGTTTTGGCAATAGTTCTGGTATTTTTAAAGTCAATTTTATGTCCTGTGGCTTTGAGGTGTTGGACCAGGGAGGAAGTTGGTTCCTCTTTTCTGACTGAGTTCTTGTGTTCTTCAATGCGTGCGCTTATTCTTCTGTTGGTTTGTCCGATGTATGTGGTGGGGCAGGCGGTGCATGGGATTTCATATACTCCTTGATTTTCTAACTCAATTTTGTCTTTGGGGTTTCTTAGGATGGTGGATATTTTTCGGTTTGTGCAGAATGCTGTCTTGATGTTGTGTTTGTGGAGGATCTTGCTGATTTTGTCTGTGGTGCCTTTTATGTATGGGAGGAGGGCTTTGCCGTTTTCTTGTTCTATGTCTTGGATTTTAGTGGGGGTTTCTTTTTGGATTAAGTTGGTAATCTTATTTCTTTGGAATCCGTTGGATGTTAGTACATTAGTGAGAGTGTGTAGTTCGGTTTTTAGGTGTTGTTCGTCAGCTAAGCGTTTTGTTCTCGAGATGAGTGTCTTGGCTACGGAGTTGATCTGTGCTGGGTGGTGGTGTGAGAGTGCGTGCAGATAGCGGTTTGTGTGTGTTTTCTTCTGGTAGATGGTGTGTCCTAGGGAGCCATTGGATTTCTTGTAGACTAAGACATCCAGGAAGGGAAGTTGCTTGTTAGCTTCTGTTTCCATGGTGAACTGTATTTTGGGGTGTAGGCTGTTGAGGTGTGTGAGGAAGTTGTCTAGTTTTTCTTTCCCATGTGGCCAGATTATGGGAAAGAAAAACTAGACAACTTCCTCACACACGTCAACAGCCTACATGGGAGAGACGGCCAAACGGATAAAAACCAGGGTACATGAACACAAATTGGCCGTCAAAAGGCAGGAGCAGTATTCCCAAATATGGACGCATATGGTGGATAATGGACACTCATTTGACTTCATGGGGGCAAAAGCCATCGCCCAGGATGCCTCCAAAGGAGGGCGCCTACTGAAGGAGGCCTGGTTCTCAGATGCGGGCTCAATTAATCGACACGTAGAATTGCCCCCGGCATATCAGACATTAAAAGCATATCTGGACGTGCGGCCCGGAATGGCCAATGGGGGGGCAGTGAGGATGCCAGACCTAGCCGCGCGACCCAAAACGCGTGTGGGGGTGGGGGTGGAAGGGGCATCAGGAGCGATGACACCAGGAAGGATAAGATCGGTAAGGAAGGGAGAGGGTGGAGCTGAGGGCGAGGCAGCAGGTGGCTCAGCTGAGCTTAGGCAGATGAGGCAGAAGGATAGGATGCGGCTGTGCATGCGCACACCCAGGCATGCAGAAAGATTGGAAGGAATAGGACCCAGGGGGATAGATAATGGAAGGCAGGTACAGCGGATGGTTCAAAGGGATAAGAAGGAGGGGGGGAAGGTGAGGCAGTTGGCTAACGCACCAACGGCAGCAACATTAGGAAGGATAGGATCTGCAAGGATGAGAGGAGGTGAATTCAGGAGTGAGCCGGCAGATAGCCCAGCTGATCGTAGGCAGACGAGGCAGAGGGATGGGATACGGCTGTGCGCACGCACATCCAAGCGCGGAAGGAAATCGGAGGAAATAGCACTAATAGGGATAGATAGTGGAAGACAGGAACAACGGGCAGACAAACGGGATGGAAAAGAGGGGAGCGGCAATGGGAAGGCATCCAAGACACCGGATCTGGGTGTAAGGCCCAGAACGAGTACGGGGGAGCAGCTGGAAAGCAAGCCAACGGCGGCAACGCCAGGAAGGAGGGGATTGACAAGGATGGGAGGGAGGAAGGTTGGAGAACTGGAGTGCAAAAAAGAGGAGGCGGGACAATTAAGGCAATTACGGTCAGCCAGGACGGATGGCCCTATCACACGGTCAATGAGTAAGCTGTTAGGCTAGCAAGGTTTATAAAAGTAATTTCCACCCCAAAACTTTACTCTGAGGACGCTGGCAGGGGACCAGCGAAAGCTAAGTTGTTTTAATATTGTAAATAGTTGTTTTTATTGTTTTAAACTTTTTAACAATAAACAGCTGGTTTATATTTCTCCCGGAGATCGAGGACTGTGTTATTGAACAGATATGCCCGGGATTCGTATTTTTGCAGTTATCCATGGGCATATGAATAGTGGAAAAGAGGATGCTGGAATAGATAGAAATAGATGAAACTTCCTCAAAGATTTTGCAAAATTCTCTGAAGACGTAGAAGCCAGCTTTTGGGGAGATGCATTGTTACCACCACCACCATGTTTTATATACCACTGTTTCTCTTACAAGGGCAAGGTGGTTTATAACGATCAAAGAAATGTGTAATTAACTATGAAAAAACAATGAAAATGATGAACTTTCCCCAGGAGCAAATGCACGGGCATTTGGGAGGGTGTTTAAGAGACTAAACACCTGGCAATACTACATGTACCTCCAAACATTGGAAGTTCCACTGTCAGGTTATCACTTATGAGGTTTTTCTACTAACATTATGCACTGTGCGGTCCATAAGTTAATGTTCAAGTTTATAGCAATTAAGTGACAGTGAACTATGAATAAAAAGCAGTGTGAGGTCAGCTCTATTTGCAGTCTTTGAAAAAGTAAGTTGCAAACGCATGATCTCAACCCATCCAAATCTTTAATCATATGTGTGTGTGTACACATATGTGTATGTGTATGTACATATATATGTGTATGCCTATGCATATATGTATGTGTATATATGTTTGTGTGTATTGCAAAGTCTACAATTAAATTTAATGAATGGACTTTAATAATCTTCTGGTATTACCAGAGTTCTGAAAATGATTTAAATCACGTCATTTAAGCCCGTGTGTTTTTCAAAATAATTTAATAATGCCATATGCATTACATTTGTCAGCTTCTGAATCTGATATTTAGATTTGCCAACTTCTCTGTGCTGTTGCACAGAACACTGTCTCCTGCAATAAAAACAATCTTTGGGTTGATTTGAAAAAAAAGTACCCAGGCCAATCCAGATCATCGGACATAAAACTCCACTATGTTTTAATGTATTTCAAGAGAAGAAAAAGAAACAGCAAGCATGTTTGCCCCATTGCCATACCATGCAATTGCTTTCTGTGGGAGAAATGCAACCATATGAAATCTGTGGGCCCCTCAGGTGTTTCGATTTGGCTAAACGGTGTTCTTTGAAAACCATTTCCTTTTGAATGCATGGAATCAATCTCCTGTATGCACCCCATTTTCTTTAATTAAAGACAAAAAAATCAGGCAAGGAAAGAAATTACCTCATCTAATGGATATTCAGTTTAGTAGGAAATGAATTCAGCATCAAGGAATACATTTCTCAGAGAGAAATTGAAAAAGCAAGCCAATCCAGAATTACCCTGAGGGGGAGGAAGGAAAAAAATAGAGAGGGGAGGAAGCTGGCAGGATTCATTTAAGAGACATTTGGAGGAGGAGGAGGGGGAAGTCTGAAAGGTAGAGCTGGATGAGATAAAAACAAGTAGACTCCATCCCTGCTAGTTATTGTATTGTAGCTGGCACAGGGGAGCAGTATCTAAATGCTGTAGTCATTAAATGTGTGCTCTAATAAGCAAAATAAAGAGAGATAAACACATGACGAAGCTGTATAGTGTGAGAGGACTTTCAAGCAATGCCTTTGCAGTGAGCTCTGACCCACAGATAAATTGCACAATCGAGTTCTGTGTGGGAGCCAAATGGCACTGGGATGAGAAATTAATTACAACAGTAAGGAGAGACTAAGATTCAAAGTGTGGACTGAACTGAAGACCAATCTTCTCGGCAGCTATGAAGCTGCCAAATCCACAGTGGTGAACTTGAGGTCTTTTTAAGATTCCAGACGGAGGGTGTGAGGCAGCCCCCTTATTATTGCTTCCTTTATCATTATAATTTTTCACTCACTGAAGACAACAATTTCGTAAACAGGAATGAGTGAGGAAATCTGAAAAACAAACTATTAATATCACTCTTAATATTACTAATTTATTTTATGGTCTTGAAGGCAAATGGATTGGTCTGATCATTTCAAATGTGGAACTGTACTGGACTAGCTATCTCCTTTAATTAAGACGATACATCAGGAACGGGGGCTGTAGAAAAGTCCCTTGTAGTTATGAGAATCACCCCACTGCCCAGTTAAAGCAAGCAGGTCCTTCTGTTCAGCACCAGTTGCTGGAGGAAAGTTGCTTCAGAAAGTTGTTGGCGACAGATATCATTTTACAATGGTAAGTATATATTTTCTGTTCATACCACGCAGAAGACAATGGTAAGCCATTTCTGTATCTTATCAAGAAAACCACATGGATAGGCAAGATAAAATGATTGACAATACAGTGTAGAATGATGGATGGATGCCACCCAGGTTTGATGGCATTCAACATGCTACTGAGGAGTTGTTGAGGATCTTTCAGAATACTAAAGGTACTTGTCATGTGACTAGATTTATGTTTTCAGGGTATCTAATTGCTGATGGTGCCATGAAGTTAATCCAAAGCTGCAAAAAGAATTACAATGCAGAATTACAATGAGGATATGGAATCTAAGAAGCATGAAAATGGGAAAACTCAGCCCAGTTAAAGATGAAATGAATCAACTGCACATTGATCTCATAGGTATCAGCAAACTGAAATAGACCGGAGTTGGGCATGTTTACCCAGAAGATCCTACTGCTTGTTATATTCAGAACATGAAAAACAAGAAAGGACTGGCATTGCTTTCATAGTCAAAAAAAGGATACAGTGAAATCTGTACTTGGTAGAGTGCAGCCAATGACTGAACAATACCAGTTAGATTTCAAAAGCGATCCTTTAACACTAACTCTGAATTGATTTGTTTTATGATTCATTTGTTTGTTTCTTTGGATACCAATGGTACTCTCAAGAGTTTTCTCAAAAAACAAAGGTTGTTGAATAAAACAAGTCATAATTCTTAGTCAAGGCCCAAATGTTCATGCTCAAACTATCATAATTCAGACACATAAGATAAAATCCCATCTTAAAAAGTCCATAATACTGGAAAAAGTGGATGAAGAGAGAAGAAAAGGACAACTAGTAGCAATGTAGGAGGATTTAATTACATTAGTGATGTGTGTGCTACTGGGATACCTGAAGGGCTAGCATGGGGATAGATCATCTTGGAGAAGATCTATATGATAGCTAAGAGTCAACACCAACCTGATTGTCCTTAATCAGACAATCAATTTTGATGCTCTATATTCGAAAATGTCTTCTCAAAGATCTCAAAGATAATTATACAATCCTCAAACTTTATCGCATTTCAACATTTATTTAATTCACTCAGTCTCACCCATAATCAAATACACAATTCTCAATATTCACTACATTTCAACATTGACGGTAATTTACTCACACACATCATACACATGATGAAATCTAACATATAAACTGTGGAAAAGTTTTATTATTAGAAGAAACACCATCATGCAAATTGGAGCCTTTAGTTGTAACTTTTGCCAAACCTTGGCATTTTGCCTCAATATTCTAAATTATAAATGATAAGGTGCATACTTGGAGCTGAAAAGGATAAGGAAAAAAGTGTGCTTTTAGTATACTTTTAATAAAATGCAGCAATTTCTATTTTCTCATCCTATCTATAAATGTACAGCCAAACCCCCAAAAAATGTTTCTCTTTCATTTTTTCATTCTGAACATCAAATTATTTCTCTGCTTTTCACTGCTTGCCTTCCCCTTCAAATGACCAATTGCTCTATGCCCCATGTTTTAGTTATGACAAACCAAGAAAGTGGGAAAGTTTTACACACATATCACTGTGAGGTTACATCCTACAATTTTCTATTTTAGGAACAAATAACCAGCAATGTAATGCTAACTTGGAGAACAGATGCAAACTGGGCAAAATTTCAAACTAAACAAAATTCTTCTTTTAAGATGCTCTTTCCAGCTGTTTTAAAAAAATAGATACCAAAATTGCATGCAAACATAAGGGGGATAATGATAAAAATCGATTGATTTCCACTTCTTTCCAAATCTGCAAAATTGTATTGAAATGGGACTAAACAAATGTATGCATGAATATACCAAAACTGATATGTATACATATACATGCTGAAAAGAGTATCTATCTTGAATTTGACAAAATTTCAGAAAGCTCACAGACATGTAAATTAAAAACTGCAAGTTTGAATCATAGCTAATCTTATTTTACTTTACCTATTCTAAATCAGAAATGATCAGTATGTTTAGATCTAGACTGAAGTTTTCCATCAGACGCTGGATGGGTTACTGAAGACTGCAGTGGCTGATATACACATTCACATATATCCTCTCTATGTTTCTCTTCAGTGACTCCATTACAGCTTGTTGCTTCTCCATTAATGATCAGACCAACCAGCATTAAGAATGAAGAGGTTCCTATTTCCCAGCAATTATTCTCCAGATTGCTGTTCTCTCCTGTTATTAATAGCAGAAAAGCAACAGGTCTAAGTACGCACCTTGGGAAAGTACCTTTTTCCTTCCAGCAACCGATCAACCACAAATTTCATAGGCTACTGGGACAAATTGTTTTCTAGCACTCTTCCACACCTAAGCAACCTAGCAACGCTAGAGAGAATATGGAGACGGAACACAGTACCCAGAGAATTTTACAGAAAGGGATCAAGGTCATTGAGTATCCCTACTCCAAGCCATCCCATAGTCTAAATGATTACTAACAGCTTTTTATGTAAGCTCCATGTCTGCCCAACCAGACTGTTGACTAGCATTCAGGTAAGAAATTGATATTGTGAAAATAAGTCAAAACCTCTGCTTTATAAAATCCAAGTTTACATTTTTTTTTCTTTCGCAGTTAGAGAGGATACAATCATTAATTCTCAGCCTCAAGGACTTTAACTCACAACACTTTAGCTGCAGCCAACATTTTACAAAATAATAACTTGCAGAGGTAATACATATTTCAGATATGTCACTATGAGTGTGGACCAATTTCTCATACTATCAGACTGTGAGGATGCAAATAACTATCATTTTGATTATACCAGAGCTGTAATTCTGATAAAATATATTTTTTCTCTATTTGTTAACGACAGCAGTATTTACCCTTTGTATATTTCCATGCATTGTCCTTTTCCTAAGGAAAGCTCAGCTCAACAATTTCATAAACAGATTTTACTTTGCTTTTTGTTCAATCAGTATGAAAAGGCTCACATTATAAACAGGAAGGAGACCTCAAAAACTTTTTATTTCGAATGTTGATGTTCAAAGCATGCTCAAAACCGAGATAGCAGACCAACTTCAAAACAACTTTGTGGGCAGCAAGGAAAGTTGATCAGCTTTGGCAGTGCTATTAGCAAAACAGACCGCAGCCTTTCAAAGACCAACATAGTGCATCTTCCTTTTGGCAGAAGCATTAGCCAATCTGTAGGCTTTAATAACAAACTAGAAAACAACCAAATAAATAAATTGCAAAACAGAAAGAGTTGGGGGAGGGAGGGAGGGAGGAGATATTTCTTTTTCATGAAATCAGCTTGTGGAGATAAAAAATCTTGTATTATGCGAGAAAAACAGTTCCTCCGTTGAGCTCTAAGCTGGGTAGCCAGATGGAGGTTTGAATCATAGATTATACTTGCATTCCTGGGATACACAAAACCACATGAGGTGATAAGTATTAGCGCCATTTTTCTACGAACATGTGTTGAGAGTTCCATATGCTGCCAAATCCTTTCTTCTCTTGTCCCTGGGTATGTCCCAAACTGAATATCCCCATTTCAAAACATTTTTCCTCAACATTCAAGATGCAGAAATTTTCAGTCTATCGGGAACATTAAATGAATGAGTTTCTTTGTTTCCAGATGAAATCTGGGGCAATAAAGTGGTCCTCACATCTTTTTCCACTGGGAAAACTAGCTAATTTTTGAAAATAGCTTTTAAGATCTGTATTCTCATCATGACTGCAAAAATAAATTTGTTTTAATTTGGGAGAAAATTGGGAATCCTGGTTTCCTTGAATGCTTGCCATCACCATCGTATTAAAAAAAAAAGGGGGGGGGAATGAAAAAAATCAACAACAAGACATCTCTATGTTGCTTTATTTCAATATTCTTCCCTCCCAGTTTTTAAAAAAACTGTTCAGAAGCAAAATACACAATAGCTATAGAATATCTTTTGACTGCTAGCATGAGAACAGTCCATGTGGAAGAATCCAAGATTAACTAATTCCAATTAAGTGACACAATTAGTTATTGATTGCTGAATGAAACATTTCTTTCAAGAAAGAAGCTGATGGCTTCCTGTTCAGAAGAGGATCACTTCCTAGTTTTTCCCAGGGACTAGGCTGAAGCAGTTAGTAGAATACTTTCCCCAGAAACAGTGGCTAATCATAAATGACCGAATGTTGTCCCAGTGTCAATTTAAAACCAGATCGGCAAAGATGTAAGCTTCCTTCAATCTTTCTTGTTTATCAATACAGTGTCTCTTTTCTGGTAGACGTTCATTGCACAAATATATATCTGCTGCAAGGCCCACTAGCTTTCCACTGCTTAGAACAGAAAGGTAAGATTTACAACAAAGTTCTAATATATACATATTTTGCCCTTGAAAATACTAAAGATTAACAGTTGGATGTAATTCAAATGTTTAATAGTTACTCCAAAAGTGGAAGCCCCTTTCTTCCCTCCAACATTTTTCTTCAGGTGGGGGAGGGTCTGGAGAAATACATCAACTTTTTTCAGCAATCTCATTTGAGGCATGTCAGCTGAAATGTCCAGATGAGGTGTGTGAACATTCAGAATCTGCTCAATTCAGACATTTCCTTAATCTTTCTCTATCTTTCCGGTTCAATCGCAGTTCAGAACAGAAGCCAATATTCCTCTCTCATACTAGGAAGCTATATAACTCCTGACACAAACTTTCTGTGCAAGTCGAAAACGACCTGAATGACCTCTTGAGGATTTGATAGCTATCACAATATAATTTCAGATACTTCCTATTTGCACTGACAGCAGTATGCAAGGGTGTGTGTGTGTGTGTGTGTGTGTGTATGTGTGTATGTGTAGATAGATAGATGATAGGAAGATAGATGGATAGGTAGGTAGGTAAGTAGATAGATATGGATATTAGTATAAATTAGATATATACAGAGAGTGTATATATATATATATATATATATATATGTAGGTCTTTGGTAATTCGGGTTTTCTCCCGCGTAAAATTGAAAGTGTCTTGGCAACGTTTCGACGAAGTCCCATTCGTCATCTTCAGGCTGGTGTCTTCGGCTTCGTGCTTCTAGGAGCAATGTGTGATCGCAGCTGTTTCTTCCTTTTAACTGCCAGTGGAGGTATGAACTGATTGGATGGGAGCTTGGCTGTGTTCTGATTGGGTGGAGGTGTGTTCTGATTGGTTAGGGGCTTGGCTGTGCTCTGATTGGATGGGGGGTTGGCTGTGCTCTGATTGGTGGGGTGGGTGCTCTGCTTGGGTGAGGGCCCTGTTGTGCTCAGAATAGTCTGAGTTGCAGGGGGATTTGAGATGGAGAGCTGCATTGCTGTTGTTTGGCTTCGCGTTCGTGGTCGTGCCACATCTTCAAGGTGGGTGTCAGTTTGCTTCACGTATGAAATGGAGGGGTTTAAAATGGCCAATGATGCAGCTGTGTTCTGGTTTCTGGTCCGCGGTCGTGCCTCATCATCGGTGCGGGTTTGAGTCTGCTTTTTGCGTGGATGTGTGGTGGTGGCATCATGTGTGGTCTTCGTGAGTATGGATCCAGTGTTGCTCCTTGTGCTAGGGATTCGTCTGTCAATAAGGCTGGGTTTCCAAATGGCTGGTAGGCGGGAGGTATCATCTCGTTTATTCATGCTGTGTGGGCGTTTTTCTATCTCGATGGCTTCTCTGATTATTCTGTTGTTAAAGTGTTCAGTTTTGGCAATAGTTCTGGTATTTTTAAAGTCAATTTTATGTCCTGTGGCTTTGAGGTGTTGGACCAGGGAGGAAGTTGGTTTCTCTTTTCTGACTGAGTTCTTGTGTTCTTCAATGCGTGCACTTATTCTTCTGTTGGTTTGTCCGATGTATGTGGTGGGGCAGGCGGTGCATGGGATTTCATATACTCCTTGATTTTCTAACTCAATTTTGTCCTTGGGGTTTCTTAGGATGGTGGATATTTTTCGGTTTGTGCAGAATGCTGTCTTGATGTTGTGTTTGTGGAGGATCTTGCTGATTTTGTCTGTGGTGCCTTTTATGTATGGGAGGAGGGCTTTGCCGTTTTCTTGTTCTATGTCTTGGATTTTGGTGGGGGTTTCTTTTTGGATTAAGTTGGTAATCTTATTTCTTTGGAATCCGTTGTATGTTAGTACATTAGTGAGAGTGTGTAGTTCGGTTTTTAGGTGTTGTTCGTCAGCTAAGCGTTTTGTTCTCGAGATGAGTGTCTTGGCTACGGAGTTGATCTGTGCTGGGTGGTGGTGTGAGAGTGCGTGCAGATAGCGGTTTGTGTGTGTTTTCTTCTGGTAGATGGTGTGTCCTAGGGAGCCATTGGATTTCTTGTAGACTAAGACATCCAGGAAGGGAAGTTGCTTGTTAGCTTCTGTTTCCATGGTGAACTGTATTTTGGGGTGGAGGCTGTTGAGGTGTGTGAGGAAGTTGTCTAGTTTTTCTTTCCCATGTGGCCAGATTATGAAGGTGTCGTCTACGTATCTGAGCCAGAGTTTGGGTTTATGATCAGACTTTTCTAGAGCTTGGGTTTCAAAGTGTTCCATGTAGAGGTTTGCAATGACAGGTGAGAGGGGTGACCCCATGGGTGCTCCTTCTATTTGTTTGTATTTTTGTCCGTTATAGATGAAGTATGTGTTGGATAGGCAATGGTTGGTCAGATCTAGGATGTGCTTGGGGTTATATTTGTTTTGGATAGCTGTCAAGGCTTCTTGGATTGGCACTTGGGTGAAGAGGGAAATGACATCAAAGCTCACGAGTAGGTCGCTGGGCTGTAAGTTTTGTTTCTTTATGATCTCTATGAATTGGAATGAATTTTTTACGTGTGAGGTGATGGATTCTGAATAGGGCTGTAGTTGTTTGGCGAGAAATTTGGCTAGGTTTTGTAGAGGTGAGCCTATGGAGCTGACTATGGGTCTAGGTGGGGTTCCTTCTTTGTGTATCTTGGGGAGACCATAGAGCTTAGGGCATCTGGATGATTTTTCTCTGGGAATGATTCTTTGCTGGATCTCTTTGCTGATGGGGGAGGCTTTTATTTTGGATCTAGTGGTTTTTTCCAGGTAGGTGGTGGGATCTGTGATTAGGGGTTTGTATATATATATATGTTTTCTGAGGTTTTCACGGGTGTTTGTATGTAGGTCTTTGGTAATTCGGGTTTTCTCCCGTGTAAAATTGAAAGTGTCTTGGCAACGTTTCGACGAAGTCCCATTCGTCATCTTCAGGCTGGTGTCTTCGGCTTCGTGCTTCTAGGAGCAATGTGTGATCGCAGCTGTTTCTTCCTTTTAACTGCCAGTGGAGGTATGAACTGATTGGATGGGAGCTTGGCTGTGTTCTGATTGGGTGGAGGTGTGTTCTGATTGGTTAGGGGCTTGGCTGTGCTCTGATTGGATGGGGGGTTGGCTGTGCTCTGATTGGATGGGGGGTTGGCTGTGCTCTGATTGGATGGGGGTGTGCTCTGCTTGGGTGGGGGCCCTGTTGTGCTAGGATTAGTCTGAGTTGCAGGGGAATTTGAGATGGAGAGCTGCATTGCTGTAGTTTGGCTTCGCGTTCGTGGTCGTGCCACATCTTCAAGGTGGGTGTCGGTTTGCTTCACGTATGGAATGGAGGGGTTTAAAATGGCCAATGATGCAGCTGTGATCTGGTTTCTGGTCCGCGGTCGTGCCTCATCATCGGTGCGGGTTTGAGTCTGCTTTTTGCGTGGATGTGTGGTGGTGACATCATGTGTGGTCTTCGTGAGTGTGGGTCCAGTGTGCGTGCAGATAGCGGTTTGTGTGTGTTTTCTTCTGGTAGATGGTGTGTCCTAGGGAGCCATTGGATTTCTTGTAGACTAAGACATCCAGGAAGGGAAGTTGCTTGTTAGCTTCTGTTTCCATGGTGAACTGTATTTTGGGGTGTAGGCTGTTGAGGTGTGTGAGGAAGTTGTCTAGTTTTTCTTTCCCATGTGGCCAGATTATGAAGGTGTCGTCTACGTATCTGAGCCAGAGTTTGGGTTTATGATCAGATTTTTCTAGAGCTATCTGCACGCACTCTCACACCACCACCCAGCACAGATCAACTCCGTAGCCAAGACACTCATCTCGAGAACAAAACGCTTAGCTGACGAACAACACCTAAAAACCGAACTACACACTCTCACTAATGTACTAACATCCAATGGATTCCAAAGAAATAAGATTACCAACTTAATCCAAAAAGAAACCCCCACTAAAATCCAAGACATAGAACAAGAAAACGGCAAAGCCCTCCTCCCATACATAAAAGGCACCACAGACAAAATCAGCAAGATCCTCCACAAACACAACATCAAGACAGCATTCTGCACAAACCGAAAAATATCTACCATCCTAAGAAACCCCAAAGACAAAATTGAGTCAGAAAATCAAGGAGTATATGAAATCCCATGCACCGCCTGCCCCACCACATACATCGGACAAACCAACAGAAGAATAAGCGCACACATTGAAGAACACAAGAACTCAGTCAGAAAAGAGGAACCAACTTCCTCCCTGGTCCAACACCTCAAAGCCACAGGACATAAAATTGACTTTAAAAATACCAGAACTATTGCCAAAACTGAACACTTTAACAACAGAATAATCAGAGAAGCCATCGAGATAGAAAAACGCCCACACAGCATGAATAAATGAGATGATACCTCCCACCTACCAGCCATTTGGAAACCCAGCCTTATTGACAGATGAATCCCTAGCACAAGGAGCGACACTGGACCCACACTCACGAAGACCACACATGATGTCACCACCACACATCCACGCAAAAAGCAGACTCAAACCCGCACCGATGATGAGTCACGACCGCGGACCAGAAACCAGACCACAGCTGCATCATTAGCCATTTTAAACCCCTCCATTCCATACGTGAAGCAAACTGACACCCACCTTGAAGATGTGGCACGACCACGAACGCGAAGCCAAACTACAGCAATGCAGCTCTCCATCTCAAATTCCCCTGCAACTCAGACTAATCCTAGCACAACAGGGCCCCCATCCAATCAGAGCACAGCCAACCCCCCATCCAATCAGAGCACAGCCAAGCCCCTAACCAATCAGAACACACCTCCACCCAATCAGAACACAGCCAAGCTCCCATCCAATCAGTTCATACCTCCACTGGCAGTTCAAGGTATTGGTGGTTATCTTTAAAGCCCTTCACAGTTTGGGGCTGGGTTACTTACTTACTTCTCTCCTCAGTGATATCTCTTCATCCCATTAGATACGGCAGGAGAGGTGAGTCCTGCCTGCGAGGGAGTGCCACCTCACTGGACCGAGGAAGAAAGTTTTTCTGTCATGGCACCTGCCTGCAGAACATCACCTGCTAGAGATCAGACTCCCCCAACTGTGCTGGCTTTCCACAAGACGTTAAGATCTTTGTTTTGCCATTCAGCCCAGAGTCCTGAGGGCGAGTCCATTTCTTGGCTGTATTGGTTGATTGGGGAAGACTGTTAGTGTTATTGCTCAGCTGGTATGTTACGTGATTTATAATTTTGAAGGTTGTTTTTTATTTTATTTTTAGTTATTAGCCATCCAGTTATGTATCTGAGATGGGCAGCTCTATTAATTTAATATATTCATTTAATAAATAAATAAATAAAACTCTTAAGGCATGTATGGGGCAACTCCACAACTTCGCTGCATTAGCTCACTCTTGGGATGATAATGGAGGTTCCTCAGTGGGTGCTTTTGGGGAAGCAGAATTTATTTTCTCACATGCTATTCTCTCTAAAAGGTACGTTGCTCTCCTAAGTGATAGGCAAGAGTATGGTATTCAAAATAATCCATTTTATGAATCTTAGCTGTTACATTCCCCTGCCTCTCATGTTATTTCTGCAATAGAAACCACCTTTTAGTGGAAAGAAACTATTTTTTTTAACATGCACTTCAACGTACCAGTGATAAAGTACCTGAAATTTTCAAAATCTTTTTTTTTCTTTTATGAATTAAAAATAGCACTATGACATATACATGTAAAGTTAAATTTGGGTTATCCATTTCCAAGTGATTTATGTGTGTCTTTTTTTACAAAAAAAATGGTAAATAAAAGTCACATAATCTCAGTTTCTTATCAATTATTTGGACTTCCTTGTGGAATCTGGAGGTGACCGATCAGATTTCAATTTATACCTGTGTTGCAGGGATTTGGGTCACCTGATCCTAATCTAGAACAGTTGGCATGATGGATCTAATCCCTTTGCTCTTATGGTTATTTTTATCCTGCCAGGAAGAGGTCAAAGTCAAAGTCCCCAACATGGAAAGCTTATTACTGTTTTCACAGCAGAGATAATTAGCTGCACCTTCCTTGACTCTTGCAAGTGAAAGTGAGATCCTCCTTCCAGGGAGCAGAATTCTTTGTTCCTTTTTCAAGAGTGCATGACTGATTCATTTCTTGCAAAGGAGAACTTTCCCCTGTGATTAAATATTCATCACACGTAAGGCCAGCCAAAGGTGTAAGTGCTCCCAATTAACCATAGCAAAAGGCGACAGGAGATGACAGGACGAGTATGAATATTTTATTCTTAAAAAAAGCAGGTTAGGGCCATGAATAGCCCTGTCTCTTCTTGTATTGTTTTTTATTTGTTGGTAAACAAATGTTCACCTTTCTCCCCCCCCTGTTTTCCTTAACATCACATACACTTCTGTAGTCAGGGAAGAGGTTTAGGATGCCGTTATCTTCCTTATTAAGGACTTTCCTTATTGATCTTGAAGAACAAATAGGAGAAAATTTGAAAGGATGGACTGGTGCTTTGCAGGTTGAGGCATTATGCACATTGGCTTACTGGGAAGGCAACAGTGGATAATTGGGACAGGTATAACTCACACCTTAGGCTTTCTAAGTTATTCAGCCATCGTGGCATAAGGTAAAATTGCCTTCTCTGCTATAGAATCATATTAGATCTGAATTGCCATGGGCAGACTACCTGCCAAGATCATTATCTTTTCTCTTTTCAAAAAATGCCACGGCAATAATAATTGAGCAGGTATATCTAGAAGCAGGTGTCTTATTTCTCCATTTATAATATAGTGGCCTTTCCTCCTCTCTAGTCACACATACATACATCATTGGCCATGCCAAAAAGTATGTGAACAATGTGCCCAGGTGAAAATACACATTCAATTTTGCAGCTACTAAAATTGTTGGACGAGCAGGCACAACAACAGCCAGGGAAATGATTGAAGCCTGGGAAACAGGCGCCTCGTCAGTCAACAGGAGTGCTGATTTACCACCAGCCTATCAAGTACTTAGGAGGCGAAGACTGGGCAGCATCAGCAAACAACAGCTAATGACTTAAAAGCCAGCCATCAACAATCAACATCTAAAAAGCCACTTACAACAGGCACTATAAATACCACACCCAGAACAGCACACACTCTGCTAGAGAGAAGTTTCCTGAAGATGGGCTCCAACACAAGTCCGAAAGCTCAGAAGACAAAATCTCTGGTCCTTGTGACTGACCCATATTAGATCCTGCAACATTATCCTGGGGCACATATATTCGCCTTCATTCCAGGTGAAAGTATTTTACATTCATGCATTGACTGCTGAGGGGAACAGATATTAGAAAGCTAATATTAGCCAGAATTGTAGCTAGATGGGAAATTTTACATCCAGAGAAAACTAGATGTTTTCAAGTTGACATTGGAAGAAATTATATGAGACTGTGAGTGGGAACTCAGCTTTTCCTTTGGGGTTGCTCCACCCTCTGCATGATCAAAAGCTGTTCCATCCCTGTTTTAGAAAGCAGGACCACCCTCTGTCCCTTGAAGTTCAGCTGTACACATTTAGACCTTCATTTTGTCATACTTCCAATGATCTCAAACAAAATGAGAAACTAAATCCATTCCAATGTATCAATGATGTGCTATAATTTGTATGCTCCTAGGATATTTTCAGAACAACAATGCAAAGAAATTAGCAGCAAGGTTTCAGTCAATCAAATAGCAAACAAACAAATAAAAACAAACAACCCCCCCAAAAAAACAGCTTGAACTGTAAAAGAGTTTATCTGCTCTCTCCTTGCTTAATTTTTACTTTCTAGCTAGTTCTGTTAAAAAAAAGGACATGCACAGGCTGAGTGCCATGCAAAAGGCAGCTTTGACACAAGTTAACTAAAGACATTCAGATACAAATTCAAGTAAAGATTGCCTAGTGCTATTTGGCATGGCTCCCTGTTCTTGCTTTGCCTCTTGAGGAGCCCTTACTGCAATTAATTTTGCTGCTGTTAGACACAGTAACATTGTTCAGACCCTCCTGATACAACGGTGCAAAATATAGCTGCTCTTGAAGGAGGTTGGGTGTAGAATCTGTATTAGTAATTGCTCTAGGCTTACTATTTTTTCCCCAGGCAGGGGAGATGCTAGTACCTGCTTTCAGGAATGAGCTCTGGCCCAGACTAAGAAACCAATAATGCCATTTACTTTAGGTCTAAAGTTACTTTTGTTGGAACAGCTATAGTTAACAGATAACGGAGTGAGCTCCTGTTACTTGCCCCACCTAGCAAATGTAAGTAGATACAGTAAATAGGTGCAACTTTGGTGGAAAGTAACAGTATTCCAAATGTGCCTTGACATATAGTCATGCTGGCCACATGACCATGGAAATGTCTTTGGACAACGCTGGCTCCCTTGGTTAAGAAATGGAGATGAGCACCGCCCCCCTAGAGTCAGACACAACTGGACAGGGGAAACCTCTACCTTCAACTTTCTAGTAACAGAATCTTGCAAGCCGGACTGTGCTTCCCTTCTCCCTCACTTTACCTTCCCATAAATGAGGGAGGGGCTTGCCTGAGTCATTTTCTCAGTTCATTTTCTAGCTCTAGAACTCAAGCTCTGATTGATCATTGCCTGGCAGCGGTGCTTCTTCCTGCCCTTCAAGGCCATTCCCTATGCACTCTAAACCTGATTAAACATGCCAATAATAATTGTTCAATTTGTAATTTCTAAAAGAACCAATTTATAATTGTTCAGTTGGTAATGGTTAGTTAACACGTACAGACTCATATACAGTATTAGGCTATAGTGCAACTTATATCCATTTTTGCTCTTCAACAGACATTCTTTCCTTAAAAAAGAATACATGTTGTCTACTGGAGATCATTTAGTCTATTTTCCTATAAAGGATCATTACTTTGGCCTACGAGATATTAATTTCAGATCCATTCATCTAATTTCCACCCTGCAATCTAACATTTGCTGCAAGTCATTCAGATTCTTAACCAAACAACATGGCATCACCTGCGTATGCAATCATGTCCCCAACAAACTTATGTGGAATGTTATTACAAGCATCTTTATACATCTATTCACAAATATATTTAACCAAGAAGCATGTCATATCTTTGTCTTAATCTCTGTTCAGTGTCTGCTAAATATTCTGTTTCTTCTCATGCATGCTTTAGTGATATCAAAAACCATTAATTTCCATATTTGCACAAAATGGTTCACAATCCACATGCCATAAATGCAAAGCCACTACTTCCTATATGCTTATACTATTCCACACAAAACTACATTGCAACCATATGCAGGATAGCAGCAGATGAATGATCCTTCATAAATAGATTTATTCAAGTTCTTTTAACAAGAACAAACCTCTTGTGGAAGATGCAAGCAAATCTGCTCTCATATCACTAAATACAACTGATTTTGTACCTACCAGCCACTTGCACCATTAATTCTGTCAACCCCCCCCCCAACAATCTGAGGAATAGTACATTTAGATCATTAACAACCCCTCTCTGAGAGAAAGGAAAAAGTTTTCCCATCATCTTGAGTGATTTGATCCACTACCTAATGCAAATATGTTGATCAGCTTGTACTTCCAAAAAGAAAGGCTTCTTAGTATATTATTATATTTACCAACAAAAAATTATTCCAATTAGAGATATTCTTGCAGGATACAATTTTTGTCTATCCTGGGATTATTACATTAATTAGGAGGAATTAATGAATATGGAGATTGGAGTAGCAAAATAAAAGAGCATGGTACTGTGACTGAAACACTTCTGCCTCCTGTTCCATTATTTCTCCATGCCTACAAGCAAACGTAACATTAACATTCAAGGTCACATATAAGAAGCAATACTCCTGATGATAGATAGATAGATAGATAGATAGATAGATAGATAGATAGATAGATAGATAGATAGATAGATAGATAGATAGATAGACAGACAGAGAGACATATATATTCTCTCTCTCTCTCTCTCTCTCTCTCTCTCTCTCTCTCTCTCTCTCTCTCTCTCTCTCTCGCTATCTAGCTATCTAAAATTTCAAGGATTGTTTTAAATTATGTAATTGCACAAGCTTCCTGAAGAAATCCTGAGGTTTGTATACTTTGTAAGTATTTGCTTCTATTTTGTTATTTCATCTTTCTTAGCAAGCAAGAAACAAACTGAATATTTTATAGGGCTGACTTATTTGACCTACTAATATAGCAATCTTAGCAGTTCAGGTTAGAAATAATGTACTTCCACCTGTATTGTACCTTTTCTTGCTAGCATTTTTCTGATTATTCTGCTTGTCAACAAACTCAGTTCAGAGTTTCTTCCCCTTCAGTAAAATTTGTAAGTGGGTTTCATTCTAAATGAATTTAATTGCTATGCAAATTTGGTAATTATTTGATGAATATTAATATTTCCCCCTATGCACAGCAATAAATATATATATTTCATATTCTGCCTGTACTTGCAAAATAGCATGGCAATTAAAATACACTTAAAGAGCATTAATTTGCATGCAAATTGTCAGAATGATGTGGAATATTGAGATAGAAAAAATAATCTGTGAAATTGAAAATTAAACATAGTCATTATTAATATAAATATCCCCAAATATAATTTCGTTTGGAAATGTTACCTGTGATGCTGAACATAATTGCTGATTTGATTGCTTAACTGTGGAATGTTGTTTTCTGGATTCTTTAATGCTGAAGAAAATCAGAAAAAGTGCACCCTTCAGGGGGCTGTTAAATACCATAAGCAACAGAGCAAATGATTTGTTTTAGTGACTATTAGGTGCAAAGTAGATTGTTTTACAATGCTTTTATTTGCCTACAACTGATTGCTAACTTCTCATGAAGTTGTCCATGCTGATTTATATATCCTAGGTGACATTCACTAGGGGAAAATGTCCTCAAGCTGGTTTTCCAGGTTTGGCCAAGGAACATTGACGAAGAAATCTATTCTTCTGTATCATAACAGAAAATGGAAATATATGAGTATATCCGCTGTGTGAAGAGCGTGATCTCATAGCCTTCCCTGTGGAAATTTGTTTCCCAACACATAATCTCCCTTCTGTCAACCTTGCCAGGATAGTTCCAAATGGTGCTGTTTTAACTACATGTAGTTCTTGATTTACAATCATTTGTTTAGTGATCATTCAAAGTTACAATGGCACTGAAAAAAGTGACTTATGATGGATTTTCACACTTATGACTGTTGCAGCATCCCCATGGTCACATGATCAGAATTCAGATGCTTGGCAACTAGTTCATGTTTATGATGGTTGCAGTGTCCCGAGATTATGTGATGACCTTTTGTGACCTCCTGACAAGCAAAGTCAATAGGGAAGCCAGATTCACTTAACAACCATGTTACTAACTTAACAACTGCAATAATTCACTTAAATGTGGTAAAATGGGGCAAAACTCACTTAACAATTGTCTTGCTTAACAACAGAAATTTTGGGCTCAGTTGTAGTTGTAAATCGAGGACACACATCCCTTCCTACACAATAAAAGAGATACTTGCAATTTAGAATCAATACCCCTGTCTTGCTTATCCATCCCACACTTGAGTACAGCAACTATACAATTCTGAAAACCTCAACCTTTTGAATGTTAGTGACTGCTCTATTCTAATGTCCCTCCCTCCTGGTTAGTGGAGTGGACCTTAGGTGACCTTGTGATGACTGGTGAAGATGTAACAGGAGAGCAGAAACACATATACACCCAGTATGTTATTTTGTTATGGTAACAGAGTTGGAAACAGTTCCAAACACAATATTTTTTAATGCTTTCCTTGCCTTATTATATATTCCAATGAACTGATGCTCAGTACTGCTGTACTATACAAGTACAGTAATGGACTGTATAATTTATCAATAATTTCATAAACTTCTTTTTATTAATAGGCACCCGTGATCTATAATTGCAATTATGAAATAACTGCAGCATTAAATCGAAGACAATGTGTTAACATTATCAGAAGGAGCTGTTGATTGACAGTAGGTTTTCCCCTGTTCTCATCCATATACAACAACAACAACAACAACAACAACAACAACAACAACAATAATAAAAAAGTTGGAAGGGACTTTGGAGGTCATCTAGTCCAACCCCCTGCTCAGGCAGGAAACCCTATACCATTTCGGACAAATGGCTGTCCAGTCTCTTCTTAAAAACTTCCAGTGTTGGAGCATTCACCACTTCTGGAGGCAGGTTGTTCCACTGGTTAATTGTTCTAACTGTCAGGAAATTTCTCCTTAGTTCTAGGTTGCTTCTCTCCTTGATTAGTTTCCATCCATTGCTTCTTGTCCTTCTTTGTTGCTCTTCTCTGCACTCTTTCTAGAGTCTCTTTTTTACATCGTGGTGACCAAAACTGGATGCAGTATTCCAAGTGTGGCCTTACCAAGGCATTGTAAAGTGGTATTAACACTTCTCGTGATCTTGATTCTATCCCTCTGTTAATGCAGCCTAGCATTGTGTTGGCCTTTTTGGCAGCTGCAGCACACTGCTGGCTCATATTTAAGTGATTGTCCACTAGGACTCTGAGGTCCCTCTCACAGTTACTACTATTGAGCAAGGTACCCCCTATACTATACCTGTACATTTGGATTTTCTTGCCTAAATGTAGAACGTTGCTTTTTTTCACCATTGAATTTCATTTCATGAGGTTTTTCTTCTTTTTTCTGTTCAATCATGTCTGAGTCTTGTAGACCGCCTGGATAAGTCCCTGAAGTTTTCCTGGTATGGTTGTTCAGAAGCGGTTTACCGTTGCCTCCCTTGTAGGGCTGAGACAAGGAGAGTGGCCCAAGGTCACCCAGCTGGCTTTGTGCCAAAGGCAGAACTAGAACTCCCGGTCTCCTGATTTCTAGCTTGATGCCTTAAGCACTGGCTCTCACTGAGAAGTAAGGCTCTCTATATTTAGTTCTTTCAAGGTGCATTTAAGATAGCTGCCTTAATAGAGGACATGCCCCTTTTGCCTTGACCTCTATACCTAGAAAGCAAAAGTCACAGAGAGTGGTAAATTTTACTAAGCCCTCATTTCATCAGGGTATGCTAAGGGAGTCTCCATTTTGGCATGCTATAGCATGATCCCCAAAAAATTGGTAATGGGGACAAGTGTAGATGAGACCAAATGGTTTATTATAAAAGAATGGTAATAAAACAGATGGAACAAGCAGCGAGGACGGGGGGGGGGTATGACTTTGTTAAATCCTTTGGATTTTAGTCTAAAATCAAAATCAATTTAGAGGTAAAACCAAATGAAATCACACTGAGAGGCAGGCATAGTTAATATTTTATCACAGGGCCATATTAATTTATAACACTCTTTCCTGTACTGAAGAGCTGTCATAGTCTGTCTGGTATAGGAATGACATATGATTAGATACAAAATGACTAAGCTGTATGAATTTTCTTTTTAACAATCAGCAAACAGACATGTTTAAATAAAAATGAGATTGGATGTACTATATAATTATTGGGCTTCGTAAGACAATTGGACTTTGTGCCTGTTTCCTGAAGATATATCTTCAGATTAATTCTTTTGCCATATATTTTTTATCTTCCTCATTTTACTGCCATTATTTTATTCATGTTTAACTGAAATAAGATTTGTGGTATATAGGCATGCATATGTGTGCATTAATGTTGTATGTGCATATGTGTATTGTGTGCTTATGTGTGTACATGACAGTCATTTTGGTGTAGTGTCTGAGGCATCAGGGTAGAAACCGGGAGACTGTCAGTAGTTCTTCCTTAGGCACAAAACTAGCTGGTGACCTTGGGCCAGCCACATTTTCTCAGCCCTAGGAAGAAGGCAATGGCAAACCACTTCTGAAAAGTCTTGCCAAGTAAACTGCAGGGGCATGTCCAGATGTCTCCAGGAGTGAACATGACTTGAAGGCACTATATATATTTCTGTGGGGTGGTGATGGTGATGGTGATGTTAGTCCTTGGTTAACAGTGGTAATTGGGAGCAGAACTTCCATCATAAAGTGATGCTGTTATACAGCACAATGTGTAAAATTATCTATAATTAATACATGGCTCTTTTAAATGATTATTCTGTTAGTTTTCTTTCTTTTTGTCATGCTTTACTTATTTTGATCACAAAATATATCTAGTTTTTCCTTCTTTGTCCGTAAATATATTTTTTTGTATTGATGCTGTAGGTTTTATTTTAAAAAAACAAGAACAAATTTGGCTTTCACCCTTAAACCAAAAACAAAAGAAATAAATAAGTTTTGGAAGAAGTCATCAGGAATAGTTAAAATATTATACCTTCTCATTTCATGTTCAGTTTTGATCATGGGATATGATTGGGAAGTCTCTGTTATTATCCATTACATTTGCTAAAATGTAATCAAATAACAGTGTGTGCTGTTATGCCTGTGGCATGCAGCTGGTCATCAATTCTGGAATGCTAGATTGAGAGTGACTGGTCCAAGGTCACCAGCTGACTTTGCGCCTAAGTTGGGACTAGATCTCACAATCTCCCATTTTATAGCTTGTTGCTTTGAACCACTACACCAAATTGCTTCTCTGTGAGATTATTGGCCTTATACATTAAAAAGTGGTGGCGGTGGTGGTAGTGAAAATCAAAAGGAAGCTTTATGTTGAATATTTCGAAGTATTTTGAACATTTTGTACTGGGTGTACAAGTTTTATTTCTCGGAGACATAGTTTTTCTCATGAGAAAACACAGGAATAAACGGAGCCATGGTAAACGCATGGCTTCAGTTTAAATAATTACATATATTACCAGAAGAACAGAAGCTTTTTTTAATATGGTAACAGCTAAATAGATTTATTTATTTATTTATAAAATTTATCTTACCATAGGCGGGTAACTCTGGACGGCTTACAGTTACATAAAATCTAAAACATAAAAAATTAAAAACAAACATTAAAACCAAAAGCACATGGGGATTGCAGGGGCAGAGTGGGGGGGGGGAGGGGGGATTTGTTATTACTCAGTCAACCACCTCCATTGCGCTGATCCCCTGCTGGGGCCCAAGCCGACAGGCTCAGCCACGTCTTTAGGCCCTTTAGGAGGGTTGGGGCCAATCTCACATTGGTGGGCAAGATATTCCAGAGGGCAGGAGCAACAGCAGAGAAGGCCCTCCTTCTGGACCCCACCAGCCGGGAATAATCAGGCTGATGGGACCCACAGCATGTTTCCGCTACCGACGCGAGTGATACAGGCCGAATAAATGATAAGAAGATGTTTATTTTGTGAAGAAGTTGTTGTTCCATGATGAAAAAACTAAAATTAATGTGACTATTTTTTCCAGTTTTATCACTGAGAAATCCCTTTAAAAACCTGCCATATTTCCTGCTTTTGGGAGTACTCATTTTTACAATAATTTATATTGTTTTTCTAAATCCTAACCTCATATTTTCCATACTCTACTTCCCCAGTAAAAAAAAAACACAATGTTTTTAAAAATAAACAGTTATAGGTTCAAATTTCATTCTCCCAAAAGAAATATTGTCAAAACTTGGTACTGTACATATCACTCATACCACATCCCCATTTCACTATATATTTGCCAACCTCCAATGGGTATAAAGGGAAGACCTATCTAATGTTCAGCTATTATCTGCTAAACCTTGGTTTACCAGCATCATTCCCATTGATGGTTACTTCCACATGGGAACGAGGAGGATATCTGCCTCATTCTGCCTCCCGGCTCCTGATGATCCAATATACAGCAGTTGTTGGATGTCTTGATTGGAAGGATAGATGGATGATGTGCCATCAAGTCACTGTTGTGTCCTAACCTCCACACAGAGAGTTAGGTCTTTTCATAAAATATCCAAAGTATGATCATTTGAGCCTGGTCATTTGTGCCTGGAGTGAGAATTCTGGATTTGTTCAATGGTTCATTGGCCCTTGGCAGTCTACCCCACAGATTGGCCTGCTCTCATAGGGTCCTGACATCTTTACAAATCTAGGATATATAGAGCCTTCCATGCTGCATTGTAATAGTGAAATTAAAAGATGTGAGCAACAAAACACTTGGTCATGTGGAATTACTCAAGGTGTCCAGGGAGAATTCAGCTTTATAAAAGAGACTTATGCTACATCTGGGACCTCTATACAAGTGCCAAACCACAGGAGAACAATAATAATAAAAAAAAACTCAATATGAACTGTTTTCTCTTTGAATTTAAATAATTTGCACCTGGCACTCATATTTTAACATGTGATTTATTTACTTAGATAAACCTGTCCAAAACCTCCGGAAAAAAAAAGTATGTTCCCACAGCAGCTAATAAAATATGTAGATACAAATATATTTCAAATAGAAGATAATAAAACAAGGCATAGAAACGACAAAATATTCAAACAGAAACAACGGATTCCAAAAAAGGCTTAGTTTGGTATTTCTAGAAAGCCTGGGAACACAGAAATGTTTTGCTTGGCAACTCAAAGATGAGTGAAAGGATCACTTCATTTTCCAACGATGATTGTTCTATCCTATGTTTTAAATAATACCTTTGCTATCTATTTTTAATTCTGTTTTCCTGCTTGTATTTCCTTCTGCTACTCTTAATTAAGGTACTTCCATTCTTCTTTGGGGTTTTCTAATTGAGAGGTGGTATAAAATCCTCTAAAAGAAATATGCTAATATATATCAGGGCTCCTCCATCACACAAATGCTGTGAACATTTGAAGCTAGTGCTGCTCAGCTCAGCTCAGCTGTTGCTCCCAGGGAAAGGGCAAGAACAAAGACATATATAAAACTAGTCCTCAAGTTGCAACAGTTTGTTTAGTGACTGTTTGAAATTTCAACGGCAGTGAAAAAAAGTGACTTATGACCGTTTTTCATACTTATGACCATTGCCGCATCCCCTTGGTCATGTGATCAAAATTCGGACAGTTGGCAACTGACTCATATTTATGACAGTTATAGTGCCCCGGGGTCATGTGATCACCTTTTGTGACCTTCTGATAAGCAAAGTCAATGGGGAAACCAGATTCACTTAACAACCGTGTTACTAACTTGACAACTGCTGTGATTCACTTCACAACTGTGGCAAGAAAGATTGTAAAATGACGCAAAATTCACTGGAGGCTTTTTGTTGAGCTTTCCCCCCCCTAATTTGAAACATTCAGCATAGTGAGGAACAGGGAAAGGGTGGAGCCCTCAAGATGAACACTGCCACACTGGCCAGATCCAGGAAGGTCTGACCAGCCGAACTTGGGAAATGAAGTCATTTGGGGAGAGGTATGCAGTGGTGTGGAAATGCTGCTGGGCAATGAAAGTGGAAGCTTTGTAGAAAGAACATTGCACACAGCCCACATATTGTTAGGCTTATATCGCATTTGGGAGTTCAAGGTGGTTTACATAACACTGTCTCCTGCTCTTTTTTCTGTATAACAAACAGCTTGTGAGGTAAGTTGGGTTGAGAGAAACTGGTCAAAAGTCATCCTGTGAGATTCCATGGCTGATGATGGAGTAGAATCAGAATCTCTTCACTGCTATCCCAACACTTTTTATACCAGAGTACCTCTCATATGATAGAAGTAACAGAATAGAATAATAGAATAACAGAGTTGGAAGGGACCTTGGAGGTCTTCTAGTCCAACCCTTTGCTTAAGCAGGAGACCCTATACCATTTCAGATAAATGACTGTTCAGTCACTTCTTAAAATCTCCAAGGTTGGAGCACCCACAACTTCTGGAGACAAGCCATTCCACTAATTAATTGTTCTCACTGTCAGGAAATTTCTCCTTAGTTCTAGATGGTTCGCTCCTTGATAAGTTGATACTACTTGATAAGTAGTCATAACTAGTCCAATGGCACTCAGCAGAGTCCAAGTCCATATAAACTGAATTTTCATATTTTGCAAATGTGCCTAACATATTTTAACATTTCCCAATTTTAAATCTTTCCAGCATTTTTAATGTCTCCAATTACAAATACAATGTCATACTAGGCAATAGAAACCAGACATTTTGATGTATGAGGGTAATAAATATTCTTTCATTTAAATGGTGATCAATAGCTCTTTTGAGGCTGCACGGGGGGAAATTATGATAAATATTTTTTAATTTTAAATAAAAATAAGCATTTTTACACATTGCATTAAACCAGAAACTTTTGCATTTTAGAATGTTGCCTGAAGTTGGCCATTGTATTTTGAAAATCTTGGGTTATAGCTTTGTGTGATATGTGAACAAGCCAACTGTATTTATGCAAAGAGCCACGATTAAACAATACAGAGCTTCACACAATATATGAATCCAATCACATATATTTTCTCACCGAGCTGTTAATTATATTAAAATGTTGATTTTTTTTCATTGTATTTTATGGTAAAATGGGCAAAATCTTAATAAATGCAAATTTGGAATTTTACAATAATATTAATGCATAATGTAAGAGCCTTTGCTAAAGTTGCAAGAGTATTATTTTAATTTAAATATTAATATTGGAGAGAGTATTACTTAGGCGGCACTCTAATAACTAATTTACAACAATAAATCCCAGTTTAATCAATGAGATTTACCATTCAGTCAGTGTGCTTAGAATTGCATTTTAAGTATTCATGGACAATCTTGGTTAGAAAAATTGTAGCATCCACACCACTTGCGGTGTAAGAATTTCATAGCATTTAATCCACACATATTTCTTGAAAGCACTTCATGGGATTACTGGCACTCAGTTGCATATACTTTTTTTTAAAGGTGATCTCTAAGGGGGAAGCTAAGCACTCTTTCATCATCATCATCGTCATCATCATCATCATCAATCTTCATTGTTATTTGCAATTACTAGGCAATTTCACATTTTCTTTGAATATGTGTTTATTTTAAGAGAACACTCATGAGGTAGGGTGGGGTTGTTAAAGTGATCTGATATTTCATGCCATTATTTTGCATTTTTGATGTGTTAAATGTTCAGAATACATTCAAATGATGATGACTCTCATTTTATATAATTCCTGGTTAATAAAAGTAATTCTATATAAAGAAGTCCCGTCTGGGCTGGCTAGGCTAGACTTGTCCCGTATATTAGCTTTACAGGAATCCAAAGATAGAATAGAATAGAATAGAATAGAATAGAATAGAATAGAATAGAATAGAATAGAATAGAATAGAATAGAATAGAATAGAATAGAATAGAATAGAGCAAAGCTGGAAGGGATCTTGGAAGTCTTCTAGTCCAGCCCCCTGCTCAAGCAGGAGAACCTATACCATCAGATGGGTGGATGTCTAGTCTCTTCTTAAAAATCTCCAGTGATGGAGCGCCCACGATTTCTGGGGGTAAGCTGTTCCACTGGTTGATTGTCCTCACTGTCCTCACATTTATCTAAGATGGTAATATTGTCCTTTGCAGCAGACATTACTTTTCTATGCTATATAAAATTAATTATTGTTTCTGAATTCCTGTTTCTTTGGCTTGATGTCATAATGATTTAGCTACTAACTGACCGGCAGCATTAACAATTGAAGCATTTGTACACCCTTCTGCAGGTTGAATGAATTGAATGAACTGAAGCATTCCCTTCTACAAGTAACTCACATTAGAAAACCATGTAGAAATCACTGCTTTCATTTCCACATGGTATACTGTAGTGGTCTTGAATTGAGCCACCCTGAACAGGTCAAGGACTCAATAGTCAGTGTTGCTACATTTCTCTTTGAAAAATCAGCATTGCCTTGTCCCGCTTCCTCCCAAAAAATTAACAGCACACGCAGACAGGGTAAAAGGCATTGCACTTTATTCTAAATTCTGGTACTGGAAAAAGTGTAACTCAGGTACATCTCTCTCTATTTCTTCGTTATAGCTGTCTTCCTTTATAGCATTTTGATACAAAATTCAAATAGATTTCTTGTACATGGGTAAGTTTAAGATAAGATTGCCTCTCCCCAATTATATATACCGAAACCATCAGAGCAGGAAGGCAGGGATATGGCAACTCCCAACTATCAAGTTTTTCTGCAAGGCCTTGAAAACATGGCTTTGTCGACAGGCTTGGGGACCTATTTGTAGCCAATCAAGTGGCTTTTTTGATTCTGTTGTCACTGTCACTGGGTGTGTGAGGGAGTGTGAAGCTGTGATATATAATAATGGGTTTTTAATGTTGTATGCTGCCTAGAGTCACTGTGTGAGTTGGGTGGCACTATATATTTGTTTATACTGTTTGTATTTGTTTAATAAATAAATATATCAACAGGACAAAACAAGTAAACAAGCAGAAATCAAAGAAACATCGGAACAGGGAACATTCTGGTGGGCTGCAAGGGACAAGAGATTAATTCATCAAGTGTCAATCAAGGACAATGCTAGATATAATGGATCCACAGGTCTCCTTAAGTTGTAGGTGTTTAAACAGACTTGAGAAGTGTAAATAGGAAGAATTCAAATAATGTGTGCTTATGATCAAATAAAGATACATCTTAAATGAATTATGTCCTGAGGAGCTAAACTTGTCCTTTCTACAACTCAAGATGGCCATGAGTAAAACAAAAGAAAATAAGAAGAGGTTTTTCTTTTCAAAAATACATTGGCATAACATGCAACAACATATAACAGAGTAAAAAAATACAGAAATATAAATTCTCCAATCCTGGAGTAGTGGGGTGGAGGAGGAAACAACTCTGTGGCAGGATGCAGAGGGCAAGGGGAATCAGGGACGGGAGGAAGAGCCTCTGTTGAGGCAAGAGTCAGATAAAAGAAACCTGAGTCTGGAGCAGAATTGTAACTTGAAAAAATATCTCATACAAGCCCCTCCCTAGATCTCATGAACTTAAAGGGAGGATAGGCTGAGGTGCATTCATGCTTGCAAGATTCTGCTACTATAATTTTACAATAAAAGTAGTATTGGCCTATATGACATTGGTTTCTAATCTGGTCTAACAAATAGGGACATCCCCAATGGGGGGCAAAACTATTAAGATAGTCTCCATGACCAAGTAATGCCTTCCCTCTTTTTACATCCGTTGTGTGACTAATATCTGTAAGAAAAGAAAGGGCTTCAATCGTATGGTCATGGCTTCCAATTCTTTCTACAGCACACTCACATTCAACAATCAAAGAAGGAAGGAAGGAAGGAAGGAAGGAAGGAAGGAAGGAAGGAAGGAAGGAAGGAAGGAAGGAAGGAAGGAAGGAAGGAAGGAAGGAAGGAAAAAATAAGTGTGAATGGAGAGGGAGAAGGACAAGAGGAGAGAAGGAAATGAGAAGAGAAACTGAGGGGTAGCATACTCAGATGTGCAATCTCCCCCTTATAGGCATCTTGCTCAAAGCACTCTCAGTGCTAGAAAAAACTTTGCTTATATTGTCAGCTTATTTGTGTGGATTTTATTAAAACGGTGTTTGTATATCTTTGCACTGCAAATCTGGCTTTACTGAGGCTACTTAGTGAATTCATATTTAAAGCAAGATTAGAAATGGATACATTTCATTTTGTTTCCCTAGAATTTTTCACGTTTCCTAGAACAACCCACAGTCAATGTTTCATGTGTTGGTCCTATTGGAAAGAGCTAACTAGAAGAACTTCTCTGTCCCGACTCTTTTGCCACTTATTTTTATTCTAATAAAGAACAAACCATGTATCCCAGTCATTTGTCCGGAGTCTCTGCAAACAGACCAGTTTGCAACATACCCTTTGACTGTCCATTAAAACTGACTCTGGACTAAGCATCTATTTCCTCTCTTCCCTGTGAGTTAGACTGATAACTGCAGCTTGCCAAGACTGTGTTATTAAGTTTCATCTCTTGGCACTCAGAAAGACAGCTTGGTTCAAAGGTGGACTACATTATCTTGCTGCAATTTGTGAAAAAGCCTCTCTTTATTTAGAGTTCAAACTGACCCAGACTTGACCACATCTTTGGAGCATAAACAGTTGAGACATAACTGCCAGCCCCCGCCCCTTTGAACGTTAATTTAATTTAACCATCCACCATACAAGAAAGCATTTCATCATCCTTAAAGAGTAACATGTTATATCACTACACCTAAATCACAGCTAGATTGAAATCAGAATTCATAACACATTCCACTGCGGTGTTTTGTCTCCTGTAGAAATGTATGTGTATGAGCATGGAATAAGCATTTATTGAACAGACTTTCTGTAACAATTCAAATCATTCCGATTAATTAGTGGCATATGAAAATTTCTCGCCAGAGGGATGAATATTCAGAAATAATGATGCTTGCTGTGAAAGCAAACGGCTTCCCGAGAAATTAAAATAAGCACATGTTACATTGGCTTAAAAGAAAATTCTATCAGTCAATCAAAAATCAATATGAATATTAAGTCAATACATCTCGACCAGAAAATTTACCTTTAAGAATTTTTTAGAAAATCAGAGTTACATTGCAAATGTGCTAAAATCAATGCTGTTGCATATAAGATGAAATAAGAAAAGACAAGTGATAAAGAATAGGCATGTGCTTTTCTGACGACTTTTGCATAAATTTAATAATTCATGGCATCTTCTCCACTCAGTCTAGTTCTTATGGCACAGCAGCTGCTGCATTGGTTCTGAAAAGTACTTGTGAAATCCTGCAGAGAAGGTTTATGTAGATGAGGTTAATGTGGCTGTAGACAAGAAGCAGAGTTAAGTACTGGACTAAAACAGTAAGAAAGAAAATAAGAAAGTCAAGTTCAGATACTTACTCTGTCCTGGAAGCTCACTGAGTCACTTTTGGCCAGTTATTATTTCTCCCTGGACTTTTTTTCGGAAATCAGTCTGCAGAAGGAAGTGTAGATTATGTTGACGATATAAATCTACTGAACGAATTAGCAAATGAAATAATAGCAACAGAATAAAAAGATGAAGTACGTAATACAGTTGATTTGCCCAACTTTAAAAGACCATCCACCCACCCACCCACCCATCCATTCAAATTACTATGGCCAACTTTGCAGATGAAGTTCTCTCAAAAAGCAATATATTTGATTGACAAAAAAAAAGTAAAATTAGCAGCAATGTATAGTAGCTTACTATTTAATCACTACCAGGGTTCAATAGAATGTATTTTAAAATCAATGTAAATATAAAGCCCATTTAAAAATGAATATAGATTACTTTCCTCCCAAAACTGGCACAAATCTCCCAGTCCAAATATAAGGGTCGGTGCCAGGGCCAAGAACTGACTTGGTCAGAGACTTGCTAGAACTCTTGAACCTGGAGGGCTCCATTGCTGATGTTGCCTCCTTCAGATAGCCACAAAATCAACACCAGCAGAACTATGGCTGCCACTTACATCCACCTCTGTGATCACTCATCTCATTACCATTTATTTAGTCGTTTGTTTGTTTAGATTTTTTAAATCCTACTTTTATTATTTTTATAAGTAACTCATGGTGGTGAACATACCCAATACTCCTTCCTCCTCCTATTTTCCCCATAACAACAACCCTGAGAGGTGAGGGCTGAGGGAGAGTGCGATTGTCCCAAAGTCACCCAGCAGGCTTTCATACCTAAGATAGGACTAGAACTCCCAGTCTCCTGGGACCATCAGATCAAGAAATACCACAGCTACTTCCATAGTTCCTTCCTAACTTTTTTTTCCTCGTACAAATCTAATCTGGGCACGTCACTCATTATGTAGCAGGTCCACCATTTGATTTCATTTCATGTCAGATTCTCCAAAGGATATTCTCCAAACCAGATGGGACTTTTATTCTGAAATAAAAAGAAACCAGCCAAAACGTTGTGATGCTTTTAGTCCAAATTTAAGTGTTTAAAGTTTCAGCAAATAAATTTTGCGGTCATACTTAGCAAATTAACCTTGATTTAAGTGATCTGAATTTTGATATTTTGGTGCTAAACCTGTTTCTGTAGTGGTAGTTTCTCATTCCGTTTTGTTTGCTTAGTGCTGTTTCATACTATTAAGAAGAAAATTCTATTGTGTTCTATGTAATGGAAAACATTGGACATTTTCATTTTGAGAGGGGAGCTGATAATGGGATGAATTGATATCTCCTTCATCACTGTGAAATTATACCTTTTCACTAGGCTTATTTGAAACTTCAAGATCAGAAACAGATATTCATAAAGAATCTCTTCTAGAGCACTATAGGTATATGTTTAGTATGGATATAATTTTTGGTATTTTTGGTGGATGAGGGGTGAAGGTGCCCTGAATTATTATAATTATAATTAATTAATCTGATCCTATTTCTAGAGATTTAGAGCACTTAAAAGCCCCTGATCCAGTGGTGGGATTCAAATATGTGAACAACTGGTTCTCTATGTGGATGCCGCTTCCGGAAGTCCGTTCTGGGCCTGGGCAACAAAAAATTAGCTACCGGTTCTGCCGAATGGGATGAAATAGCACAATGGGATGAAATTGCCAGGAAAAGGCTCTTGATAAGGATGTCAAACTTGCCAATTTTCACAGAAATCAGAGAATTGCCAAGCGTTGTGAAACCTGCCTTTTAAGTGCCTGAAATACTGTAGTGTGGGGGCAGGATAGAATAAAATTTGCAGTAATAATAGTCTCTTCTGCCTCAGACTGATAAATACAAAAAGATTTGTTACAAAGAAGAGAAGCTTTATAAGGAATAATAAAGCTTCTTCCTGAATGCTGTGAAAGTGATTTGAGGAGGCTATATGGGAAGCAGAATGAATTCATTATTATTGTTGATTTCAATAAAATGAATCAGTAATAACTAGGTCACCTAGCTAATGCAGCTCAGAAAAATACTCAGGATGAGAATGGGGGAGACAGTGTGGTAAAGTTGTCCGGTCTTAGTTTGATCATAAGGGTCATTTTGATTTTAGCTCAAGCTGTGCTGAAGATAAATGAGTTACCCTGCTCCACCCTAAAATTCATTCTTCAGATGAATTCTGTTCTCATTCCATAGATATAGTTCTATACTGAAACTGATGTTCCTTTCCATAATCTCTAATTTGAAAAATATAACAATGTTAACAGCTGCTTTCTTAGCACATTTTTTGCAATCCACTATGGCCGAGTCGGCTGTGATCATTTCTTTAACTGTGATTCAGGTTATGGATACATGTTTCACATATGTACATATTCCACAGAAGACTGCAGCTGAGTGTGTAAATTGTATTCTCATGTGAAGCTACTGTAATTTATCATCATCAGTTGCTTCACCGTCATATAGAACAGGCTCAAGAGGCAAGCTTCATTTGAATTAATTTAAAACTACCATAAGTGAAAAGTGAGCAGCTTGTTGTGTTTCCTGGGAGATGTGTGAAATGACTAGACTACAAACAGGTTTATTTGCAATGAGCTGGCAAGCCAATAAATTGTATATGCTGAAAGCTATTTGTTTGTATAAGCTGTTCTGGAAAAGGAAAAAACAAAACAAAAAACCTCAAATCAAATTCAGCATCTGCTGCCAATCACAGGGAATTTTGGTAAGTGGCTGGAGCTTACACTAACTTTAACAGTCACTTACTGTTTGTTTAATTAACGATGTCATTAAATTACCAGAGAATTCTGGGAGTTGAAGTCCACAGGTCTTAAATTTGCCAAGGCTGTACACCCATGAATTAGAATCTCTCTGTATTTCCACCACCTTCCCCCCCCCCCCGATTACTTTTTAAATTCTATCTACACATTCTTGGTCAGCAGGAACTTTTGAAGTTCCTCTGGGTACAAAGACCCCTTTGCAGGCTCATCTGTGAAATCTTTTAATCTATACACCACTCTTTCCCCATTGTCCCCAGTTCTTTGATGAATATTTCATCTGGTTTGTTGATAGCCTTTTTCAAACTTCCCATATTCAGTCTGGATAGCCTGATGTGGTTGCCCATCTTAAGATATTTTCCCCTTCTTTTACTTTTGAAAACTTCCATACACTCTTATCCCCACTCCCTTTCGTTACACAAATGTATGGTATTGGATGCTACAATGGAAAGTGCCCTTGTACCCTTGAAGATTAGCAGACAAAATGTTTACATAGCAATGGGTATTTCTAGCCGTAAAATATCTCCACAGATTATTTTTCAGTGGATGGTTAAACTTCTCTGTAAAAGCCGCCTTTAGTCTCACTATGGGTGACAAAGTGGTGAATGCCATGACGTGCTAAAAGTTTCATCAGAGGAGTAGTTAAGAATTCTCTGCCGGCATCTGTTTGTACTTTTCATGGTTCACATCCTGTCTGGAAGATGTTGTGGAAGACAGCAGCTACCTTGCTGCCCAACTTAACAGATAAAAGAAAGGGCCAGGCCTATTTAGGTAGCACATCGTTAACTGTTAAGATGAACTTTTTTTCCTGTGCTTTTAAAACATTTTTAAATCTTAAAAAACACTTGGTGAAACTCCTCAATGCCCAACAGAAGATAGTGGTTTGCCTTGCCAGGCTAAAATGTTCTCCTGAGTTTTATTTTTTTTTAAATTGGAAGATTCATATAATAAGGATGAGGGATGGGGATGGCGACAGACATTTATTTTATTTCGATATGTGTGTAGTGACATAATTTTGCTTCTCCATGATTTGCAGTACAGGTAATCCTCAACTTACAACCACAATTGAGCCCGAAATTTCTGTTGTTAAGTGGGACTTTAGTTAAGTGAGTTTTGCCCCCTTTTATGACATTTCTTGCCTCAGTGTTAAGTGAATCACTGCAGTTGATAAGTTAGTAACCTGGTTGTTAAGTGAATCTGGCTTCCCCATTGACTTTGCTTGTCAGGAGGTCGCAAAAGGTGATCACATGATCTTGGGACACAGCAACGGTCATAAATATGAACCAGTTGCCTTGCACCTGAATTTTGATTACATGATCATGGGGATCTGCAATGGTCATGTGAAAAAGGATCGTAAGTAATTTTTTTCAGTGCCGTTGTAACTTTGAACGGTCACTAGATGAACTTTTGTAAGTCAAGGACTACCTTATCCCAGTGGATGGGATCCTGATTTAATGATTTTCTTTAATATTCTGCTGTTCCAATAATTACAGAAATATAGTACTGTATAGGTTCTATCTTTATTCAATCACATGACCTATTCTGGAGAAACTATGCTTTTAAAAAAAGTTAGAGGTTTTTTCCCCCAAGCATGTATATTCTGGCCTTGCATTATTTGAACAGAAAATAAAATTCGTTTTCTGTTACCCATTTTGGAAAAGTCCTTGTTTTGCTCAGAAAGATTTTGCATCTTTCTTCTAGAAAGTTACCCATAGTCCTATCTTGTACATTAACTCCCTTTATGTGTTACCCCCGTTTCATTAAGGGCACAAATTTTAAGGGGGACTGGGCATGGTAGTAAATTATTTCTATATCTCCATTACATGTTGTAATGGATAAACTGCATCTATTCAGAACATTAACAGAGTAGTTAAATATTTCATGCAAATAAAGTCAAACACCCAGCACATAACCTTTACATTTATGAATATGCAACAGGAACATAATAAGCCTTCGTCTATTTGAAAAATTAGCTCTTTGTTGGGTAGTTTTCCTAGATTTTTTTTGGGGGGGGGGGGGGCGGGGAAGGAAGAGGGATAACAAATTTACAGAGCACAAACGATCAGGTCCCCAAGAAGTATCTGTCAGAATCTTGACGGCTCTGGTGTTAATCACCAGTTTTGCAGTATGTTTTATGTTAGCTTGGAACAGTTTTTTTCCTTGCATGCTGTTAATAAACTCCATTCTTTGTGCTTTGCTTGATCTAATTAACTTTTTCTGCGATAAACCTTGTCTAACTGTGTAAAATTGTGGTTATGACCCCCATCCCACAGTAAAAATTGCTTTATGCCTAGGAAAATATATTCACGGATGGAGATCCAATAAAAATAGAATGAATACTCCTTCCAATTCTTATCCTTTTATATTGGAGGCAAATGAACCTAAATGTTCATGGAAGTCAAGAAAATAATATACAGTACATTTTAATAGGCTGGTTTAAATAGTCATAGCTGAAAAACAATGCTAAATATTTGAATTCATTTAGATTATAGGTTGATAAACCAGAGAATGCTCAGAATTTTAAATACAGTCCTGTGTTTAAAATTATTCTTACAGTTTTTCTACTTCATAAATCTGTTTTGTATACTATATTCTATAAATGTTTCTTGATCTTTTCTTAATTAATACAGTTTACTGGAAGAGAGAATCTATCAAACCTATGATATGTTTATATGAGAATAATTCATAGGATGCTGGAATTCTCTTTATAATAAAATTCTGAACTGCATAAAATCCATTGTAAATCCTATCTATCCCCTATTTTCACTTGGACAAAAGCAAATCTTGCTTATTATAAGAAAGAATTGCAAAGGGCAATTTCTGATATATTTTCTGGCATTCTTGTGTCAGGGAACAAATTCATACACAAAGAGGAAACAGACAAAAGACTCCCATTTCTTGACATTGACATAAGAAGACGAGACAACGGAGAACTGGAAACCCGTGTCTACCGCAAACCCACTCACATGGACCAAATCCTCAGCATCGTAAGCAACCACCCCATCGCACACAAAAGAAGCTGCACCCAGACCCTCTTCAGAAGAGCCAGGACACACTGCAGCACCACAGCACTAAGAAAAGTGGAAGAGAAATGGCTGCTTGACATCCTACTCCACAACGTCTATCCGAAAAAAGTTGTATTCTGATACACAACATCCAAACCACAATGTACCATGCAGCCAACTACCACACAAAAACTAATCCTACCATACACAAAAGGAGGGTGTCAGAAATGACAGCCAGAATTCTCCAACCGGTAGGAATAATCACAGCCTATAAACCCACAGCCACAATCAGCCAGGAATTATCCAGAACCAAAGACAAGATACCGAAGGATGAAAGAATCAGTATAATTTACCAAATCAACTGTAACAATTGCAACTGATTCTATGTGGGACAAACATCACATCAGTTAAAAACCAGAATCCACGAACACCAGCTGGCAGTCAGTCATCACAATCCCAAATCTCTAATCGCTACCCACACTGACACTGAACAACACCAACTTGATTGGAGCAATGCAAGAATCATCGGTCACGCTACCACCGACCATGCTCATGAGTTTATTGAAGCCTGGCACTCCACAGGCAATTCCATCAACAGACACATTGACCGACAACCAGCCTATGAACCCCTCAGAATTCAAATCAACTGCACAGCCAACCAGCAATGGCACTTGCTCCATATCAACCCACGCAACCCCCCCACACCCCTAACCAGCACTTCACCTCCCAATAACCCTCACCTAATCTTTACCTCCCCGTCACAAGATCCATCACAAGACTTCACCTGATGTGACCCACATCTGACCCATCACAAGACCCATCACAACACTCTCCCCTGATGTGACTCCCCATCACAAGACCTACTGACCACAGGAAGCCCTTATAAACAGAAGAACACTGACATCCCCTAAACTCCCTGGCCTGCTATCAAAAAGTTCGGAAACCAACCCACAAGCTCGGAGAACGAACCTCCACCCTCAAGATTTGCTATATTTGCTGAGCTCAAATTTAAAAATTAAGGGGGGGGGGGAAGTAAAAATACCTTTTACCTTTGACAGAGAGCAAATGAAAAATCAGTTATTTTATGTACTCCGTCTTAACAGGAGTATCATGTTCTGATACATTTAACTTTCTTATGTGGGTCAGCCTGTGCTGTATGGAAATTCAAATTGCACCTTTTCCTGTCAGGTTCTAGCATTTGCTTCAATGTAGATTGATTAGAGAAAAGCTGACCATCAAAAGGATCTTTGTCTCCATTTGACTGGGTGAAACAGCTGACAAGTGCCCTTCTGATACAGCTGCAGGGCAGCAGCACGATGGGATTTTGACAGTTGGCTTCATTATAGCCTTTAGGATACACAGTGGAATGGATTTGACTCTTCAGTGAGCAAAGCCCAGGAATAATTAAGAAGTGGGAGATCAAGAGAAGGAAAATGGCAAAGTACCTGGGACATGTATGAATGAGAAATTGTTCTTTTGAAATCAAGTCTTTACATATAAATACAGAGGATTATCATATATATGGCTTCCGTAACTGGGTTGCAAAACATCCTGAGTTGGAGTTTTTTGTATTCTTTTGCTACCATCAAGTGGTTTCCCAAATTTTAGGAAACCAAATACCGTACCATGGCTGGCTCAGGAATTCTGGGAGTTGAAGTCCACAAGTTGCCCACCCCTGTCCTAGCATGTAGGAAGCACCTATAACAGAGAAAATGAGCCATCCCAGATCCATAAGTTATCTGAACCTTTCTCCTGGATGCTCAGATCCTGGTGATGATCTGGGAAAGTTATGCCATTTGGGGAAGGGAACAAATCAATCTGGCTACAGACATGTGGTTTTGAGGCTATACAGAAAGGACTACAACTAACAATATAAACAAATGTACCGTTTTAGCTTCATTTAATCAGGTTCTCTTTATCTAACTTTAGGACTGGTGAGGAAAACAGATCTCACTTTAGGTCATTTTTATGCAGAAATATTGAACATTCAAAAGGGTTCACAAGCTTTTAAGCCCCACTGTAGGACCTCTGCCTATTGCTCATATTCTATGTATTACTAACGGTCCAATTTTCTACCTCAGCACAAGCCAAATTGCAAAAGGCTGATGTTTTCCTAATCACCCTAGTGTCATTCAGGTGGTTGTTCCAAAGGTGTTTTTTTTTCAAATGGCAACTAGACTGGGTTTTTTTCCTTTGAAAACGTTTCCTTTCTCATCCAAGAAGCATCTTCAGTTCTACCTAACTCTACCTGAATCCCCACCAGTTGGGTAGAACTTATGAAGCTTCTTGGATAAGAAGTGAAATGTTTTCAAAGGAAAAAACCAAGAAAGTTCAGTTGCCTTTGGGAAAAAAGCACCTTTGGTTTTACCCTGGGGGTTAGAGGAGAAGGAGGAGTTGAATGGAGAGGCAGACTACCATCTGAAGGTATTTCTAAGCACAGTACAAGCAATGTGAAAATAGCTTAGGAAGACTAATGAAGTCATTGTCCTTAACTAAAGGACCCTTCACAGGAAAACTGAACTTTTATTGCATTTAACTGATCTCTAGGAGGACTATTAGTGGAGCAAATAGATTTACTTCTGCTTTCCCTCATTAGCTTGTAAGAAAGGCCTGAAAATGGCAAAATTTAGTTGCTGTTGGAATTCTGATGTTAATCAAGTAGAAAATTGAGGCAACTTGTATTCATACCTATAAAAACTGGAGACAAATAAAGTTTAATTAGATTTAGTTAGTAGAAGCTGGAAGGCATATTTATGAACTTAGATACTTAACTGAATTAAAAGATGCAGTAAGAACATCAGACTATCATTTCCAATTGATTTCCTATGCTACCTCGATGGAAGGGCTGTTCTATTCTGTGTCACATCAATGTCACATGCATTCAGTCATGTTTGTTGCATCCTTTTGTGACATTTTAAAATGTATGTGTATTCAAATTAAGTTGGAATTATCCCCTATGAAATATGTTTATACACAATTTAATTCCAAATGCACAATCAAATACGTATTTTACAAAGTTTTTGAATTCAGAACTATGACACAAAAATTTGAAGAAGTACAAAATCTAAAATGCATCTGTGTTCTGGTCTACGTATTCATCTAGGAAATGCAAATAAGATTGGTTTTCTTAAAAATGCAGACCAAATTAGATCTGGAGCCACCCTTATTATACAACAGCAGTTTCTATTCAATAGACTGGTTAAGAAACAAGGTCTGAAAAATCTAATAATATCTAGGTAATCTGGGAACTATAAGCAACCTCCATTAAATAAATGTAATCTAAAAAGCACGCATCTGGGTTATGGGAACAAGGAAAAAGCCTGACTCACAAGAAACAATAAACACATTTAATTAAATTAAGAATGAATTTTCATAACAGAAAGTGGAATTGAAGTGAAAATAACTGTTTGTATCTTCCAGCACCCATGTGTGCACCATGTGGTGAATATTTCCCTTATTGCTCTTCCAGTTCATAAATATGTGATCAAAGTAATAACATATAACATATGAGCTGCCCTTAAGCAGTGACCTTCTCCTTATGCCTCTTTCCCTCATCTGTATCCCCCAGGCACTTGGCAAATGCCAAATATAGTTAAAGTGGAACATATTCATGCATCTCATTAACATGCTGTTGTATCACTAAACAAGTGATACATGCTGAATTCTGACATGTTGGCTCCAAAGCCTTGTCAGCTCTCACAAACCTAGGGAACAAAGGTTCCAAAATATCTTTTAAGAAATTAAAATAATCATCACTCACAAGTAATTTGTGACTATTGAGAGTTTAATGAATAACAATGATGCAAAAAGCTATTGAGAGAAAACTGGATTTTTCAAAACAATGCACGTGCATGGTATTTCTACAGTGGGAGCCCAGTTGTTTTCAAAATCACTATAGTTCCTAATGAGAAGAGTCATCCTGTTGACAGTTGGGAGCAGTAATGGTATAAGGCTAATAAGAAATTAGAATGCAACATTATTGGCTCTCGTTGGCCTTAATGAGAACAGAGAAGTCCTAGCAGTTTGAGGAACCCATTATAGTGAAGTCTTCATTATGCCTGGTAGGCAATAATGCAGAATTTCTTCCATAGCATAGTACAACAAAAATAAATTGTCGCACACCCACAAATGCTCTCACATACACATGCAAAAATGGAAAACAATAGAATTGACTTGAACTTCAAGTTCACACATCCATATCTTGCAATATTTCATAATATTCTGGCATAACATTTATATGGATATGCAGATAGGAGTTTACTGCAGAACTTGCACTGTCATCTGAACATTGCTTAACATGCAAGCTATGAGATACTGCAGCTTAATTACTACAGCAGACACAGTTGATGATATAAGAAAATCACTTGCTCCTTGATAAAGATTGCATGGTCATTGCTGCTTTTGAGGCACAGATAGAAGAAACAATGAAGCCGAAGTTTCGTCGCATGGAAGCTTCTTCAGGCTTTTTAGAGACAGGGGCTTAGTATCCAGCCTCTCTGCACATCAGAGGGGATTATCATGGAACAAAATTAGCATGGAAAAGTTCCCATCTGTGACCTTCCCTTACAGTGTAACTTGATTCTTGCCTCCTTAGACTTCAGACTGTAATGTTTCATATCAATATAACATTTTTTGTTCATTAAAGGCCAGCTCAAAATATGCCTATAAACGTTTTTTGTGTTAAAATGAAAACAATCTAAATTGCTTTATTACAAAAACTTTCCAACATCATTTTATAAAACAGTTCAAGCCTCCTCATGTTTCCCTAATTTGCACTAGTGACTAGTCCATCCCCGTTGGCTTTTGAAATCACCGGTGTAACATCTTGTAGAGGACACACATATCAGCATACTTGGGGATGTCACTGTAGTAGGCTCTTCAGAGACACCGAATTGTTCCTAATTTTGTGTCACTATCTCAAATGCTGGCTTTTGCCTTTTTCCTTTACCTGCAGGCAGTATCCAATAGAACTGGAAGCAGTACTAATGTCAGAGGATGGCTTTTACTAGGGTCTGTTTTAATGTGTTCCCATCAGCCTTGTTTGTCAAATAATAATGAAGTCACAATAAATTAGATGATTTATTTTAGAAAGTGAACATGAATCAACATCACTGAGAATGTACGCAAGTGTTTTGCTCTTAATAACGTTATTTCTTTGTTTCTGGTCAGCTTTCCTAATAACATTTTTATATAAGCATGCCTAATTCAATTTGGAATTCAACTTCTGCACGGTGAAATTCTCATTTGTCAGACCAACACATCATAGATTGACATCCTTGCTCTCACTTTTCCTTCCTGGAAAGTATGCTTTATTACTGCACCAGCAGAAATCATGATTACTTGTTCACCAATGAATAATTAGAGTTGCCCATTAGACAGAACCATGTTGTGGCCCTCAGAATGTTGTGACTTACAGCATGGCAACGTCAACCTTCCCAGGTATACCAGACAGGAAATAGACCCGATGAGCTAACTCTACTTTATTGTAAGGCTACATTAACAGACTCTTGCAAGTTTGAAGGTACAAATCTCCTGCCGTCTCTTTCACAGCCTGATAAGTTAGTGCAGATTCTAAGTTTCTTTCTCTGCCCATTATGCAGCTTTGGGCTCCCTCTCTTCCTTTATCTGATTGTTCCCTAGGCACAATGGTGGGATTCAGCTGGTTTGCACCAGTTCAGCAGAATCGGTAGCTAATTTTTTGTTGCCCAGGCCCAGAACGGACTTCTGGAACTGGCATCCACACAGAGAACCCGTTGTTCACATATTTGAATCCCACCACTGCCTAGGCAGCATCTCTTCCCCTCGGATCTCAAGGTCATTCCCATGTACCATTGCAGGCAATGAATCTTGCTTTAGGGAGTTGGGAAAAATATGGCCAGACAGGCTATACTAAAGACCTATGCCTAATTGTATCTTGTGGTTCTGTTTGGAAATAGGATTCCTATGTTGATTCTGATATTATTTAAAATTATTATTTAGACCTGACTGTGTGTACAATGAACACATTTTGTTTTTGCAATATACTGGTCTGTCTCAGCAGCTTAAGAGACCAATATTTTCTTTTCATGCAACTGGGCAATGCTGCCAGATTTAAAGAATGCTCCTGCCTTAGGAAGAACTATTCCACTGTCTGACTGCAATTGTAAAAAAAAAAAAAAAAGCAAGATCCACTGGTCCTATTACCAAAATAATAAATTATATCTAGCTGAAGAGAATTCTTGGCATTTCTCAAGCCATGATAGGTGTTATTCATGAAATAGAGAATGCAGGCTGAGGTGATTGCTGATTTATGTGGGCAACAAAATGGAACTATGGCAGTGTTTTTATTTTTCATTCATTTTATTTGGAGAGGACAAAGCTATTGCCACTGAATTAACAATGAAAAAAATGGGGCCTCTAATCTTTTCTCGTAATATCAATAGTAACAATTTTTTTTAAAATAACCAAATGAAGGCTGCTATCTCAAGATTTGCAATCTGACTTTCAATAGATTGTGGATGTTTTCTTTTTTCCCTGTCTCATGCTCATTTTCTGTTCTTTGACATTATCTTTCCCCCTACTTTCTAGGGATCCATATATCGTCTGATTTTCTAAAGGACAGGCAGAACTGAGTTAGGAAAGTGCACTGTTTGCCTCAGTATAATTTAGGAAAAAAATTATACTGATTTGTAGTCTTGTGCATTCATTGAACATACACCTATATTATCTCTCAACTCTTCTAAATTTGAAATAACTTCATGGCAAGGAGATCAGATTCAATTTAAAGTGAAATAACTTTAACATTTATGTTTACGTGTCTACCCATAATTAACATATGTATTCGTTATTCTTTAATGCACAAATACATAAAAAGTATCCCATCCATTTTTAGTAGTGGATATGAAATAGTTTATGGAGGTTTGAAAAAAATGATCTGGGCATCCGTGCATTCACAGAAACAAATGGTTTTCCCTGTGTTACACAACATTTCAAAACAAAATCGCTGATTTAAAAATAAAATAGCAGCATCATATTTTTTTTGTTGAAGTCAAAGGTTCAGTGTGTAATTTGGAAATGAGGAAGGCAGGAACATATTATCTGACTTGTAAATCATAACTGTTTATATTTTTGGAGTACATTGCTAAGTTAATGTGATTGTTTCTTCTTGAAGCAGCAACTACAAATGGAATTTACATGTATGGGATTTACATGTATGCCATTCCCCAAGTTATTTGGAGTGCATTTAAAAGTAAAAGCAGACCCTGCAGATATGATATTATTCTTCCAATGTATTTACATATAACATAGTGATACTGACTTGTACAGACTTGATAATTCTTCCAAATATACTCACAGTGGTAGGAGGAAATTTTATCTGGAAGTATCCATTTTCACAAGAACTGCATTCATTAGCTGTCTGCAGCTGCAGACTGAACAATGAAAATAAAGCAGAGAAATAGCAGCCTGCTACATGAAATTATCCTTTCATGTGCACATGCTGTAGCTCCTTGACTGACCAGGATTTTATTTATTAATGGGCATTTGTATTGAGCAGCATCTCCATCATTTTACAACAAATTATACCTATGGCCATCAAATTCCATCAGAAAAATTCATTTACTCATAGAAATGAAAGAGAGAGAAAGACCTTTTAGGCTTCATTTACTGACTGATGGACATATCAAAATACTTCTATAATGTACAGGCATCCGAAATTGAACATGGATGTGAAAGCACCATAGAGGAATTGCAGTAGCAGTTGGAAATGTATAAGGGAATATAGTGAGAAATCTTCCTAGAATGGGAGATAGAGGTAGAATTTGCTCTTTAAACAGGGAAAAGAAGATTTATACCAGAAATGTGTGTGTTTTTATGGTTTTTGAAACAAGTGATCATTAGGAAGCATCCATTATTCAGCATTTCAAGGGGATGCCTATACAGATTTGTGCACCTGCAGGGAAAGAAAAGGAAATCAGCAAAAGTAGCAGCAGGTGGCCATTGCATTACAATGGACATGGTATTTGTCAGAGAGATACCATTAAGGAGCACACAGTTGGTGAGGACTAGACCTTCATTGAAGTTCACAACTAAGGCAGACAAGTCAGAGATAGTCCATACCAAAGGCTGTGACTTATTGACCTGGGGTGATGAGTGCACATCAATTATTGCAATAATGGGAGACAAAGGCACCCAAGGGTAAGTATTTCAGCTGACCCTTTTTAATGACCAAGAGACATCTGCTCAGTGAAAGAATCGGCAATACACTAAGCCCTGGTGTGTCAGTCAAGAGCGCTATACTTATATCATGATTCTTGTCTTTAATTTCTCCAAACGTAATAGTGGCTCAGTAAACAGATTTTCACTGTTTGTTTCTAATATAATCTTACTGGGAAATGTCATTTGTCAGGCATTTTCTGACTTCAGAGTTGGCTTCACAAAAATATGCAACAATCTTGTGCTTGTTTATTGAAAGCAACTTACACTGTGTTCAGTGGGAGCTAATCCCTAATACGCGTTTTTAGCATAGCATTATGGTTTAAGCAATACTTATAATAAAAATTAGAGAGGCTTGGTGCCCATATAGATAAAAGGCAATTCTACTTTGAGAAGATAATTTTCAGAATAATTTCAAGTATCTACATATCTTAGAGAAGACAAAGAGCAAAGGGGCTATATTGAGGAGCATGCATTCTAATGGTGCATTTATTGATTGGATTCTTCCAATATCTGCACATATATAGTGTGATGAAGCAGAGGATATTTCCATGCTCACCAAACTGTATGAACCCGATTGTATGGATTGTCCCAAACCATGTGGAAGTCCCCATTTGTACAACTATGTTTAGAGTACTCCCTTGACATCTCTGGCATTCATTTTGTATGGATGGACTCCAAAATGACAATATGCAAAATTTTAGTGGTGGAGTTCCTTAGTAGAGGCTTGCTCTCCACTTTCATATATTTTAACCAATTTAGTTAACAGTTGAATATGGCAGCAATATTTGCTTAACAGCAACTGAGTGATAGAGTCAGTTATTCTGTTTGTCAACAAACTGCACAGACAATATCATCAAGACAACAAATAAATAAATCAGGAAAAATGTATTTAAATCTATATGGTAAAGCAAAATTATTGTCATTCATCAGTTGTACCCTGAAACACTCTCTCACCACTCTTACAATGAGTATATGTAATAAGGCAAATTCACTACAGATTCAGGATAATTGCATGCTAGCTAGAGGATATTATTTTACAATTCCTGATGGTGCTGAACCATCCAACAGGCAATTCAGAATGTAGTATTTGTTCTAATAACAGAATAACAGAGTTGGAAGAGACCTTGGAGGTCTTCTAGTCCAACACTCTACTAATAGTGGTTGTGACTGGCTCTTGTAAAACTTGTAAGAATGCACATGTTATGGTTCCGAAGGAAGATGCTTTTCAAAGAAACATGAGGCATTGTTTTCCTTTAAGAATCTTTTTATGGCAAACATAGCTTCGGCACATACATAAGCGAAGCCAAAATCTGAACCCTCCTACTTCATCGCACAGTATCTGCAGCACATTCCCCTCCCTCATTTGACAGTCATTAATCACATTCCCCAATTAGTTTAAAGTGTGAACTTTCCCTCCCGTTCCAAATCGTGCTATTTTTTATCTCCTCGTATTTCATCCAGCTTTGAAGATGCTCTGCTGACATATTATTATGGCTAACTAGTTCTGAAGCACATTCTTCTACTCCCCTCCTCCATACTATCTAATAGTGGCTCTAAAGTAATACACAGGTTAAATAGTAAATGTCTGCATCCACATATAATGTCAGACAAAACATTTGATGTTAGCAGCCTTGACAGCACAATTGTTACATAAATATTTTCAAATATATGGCACTTTTATACCAAGTTATTGCAAGATACGTTGTGAACCTTATCGTTTCATGCCATTGTCTGTGATCAGCAGCTGAACTAATATATTTTCAATTAAACTGCCAGGTATCAAAAACATTACACACGTACCAATGTACCCAAAGATCTTTCTGTTCACAAAGTTGAAACAGTGTATTTGGCAAGTTTGTTTATATAGTAGTCTTGCTTCATTCTACTTCATTTGATGTACCGTTCTGTTTACAGGTCCTTAAAGGGGAAAGGTGACTTGACAGTTTTATAGATCTCTCTTCCCAGCAACTGTTCAGATTTTTTTTCACATAAGATCCAGAAATATGTATTATCCTGATTACTTCAGTACTATCATTGAGCTGGACTGTCTTATCTCTTACTTGCAACCTTTCTCATATACAAAGTAATCTAAAAAGGAGGAGGTGGGGAGACTTGACCAGAGTTCTGCCTATTTTACCCTTCTCTTTTGCTGTAAACCAGGGGTCTTCAAAGTTGGCCCTTTTATGACTTGTGGACTTCAACTCCCAGAATTCTTCAGCCAGCTTTGCTGGCTGAGGAATTCTGGGAGTTGAAGTCCACAAGTCATAAAAGAACCAGGTTTGAAGACCCCTGCTGTAAATCAACTAAATGCAAAGTTCAAGTGGTTGTTCCCAACCCCCAGACAAACTAATAGGATAGGAAAGTAATTTCTTTCCTTTTCCTTTCATGAAAAAATGAGGAGTAAAGGGATTTTGCAAAATTACTAATATGGTCTCCTTCTCCATCACAACTAACAAAAAGCTTTTATATACAACAGGAATAACAGTTTCTTAGCTTGGTAGGTTTTTTTTTTTTTTTTACCACCCCTGTATAGAAACTGCTCAGAATTTTCCTTCCTTCCTTCCTTCCTTCCTTCCTTCCTTCCTTCCTTCCTTCCTTCCTTCCTTCCTTCCTTCCTTCCTTCCTTCCTTCCTTCCTTCCTTCGGAAACGTGAATGGCCATAGCAATTAATTAAATATCCTGTTTGGATGGAATGAGGGGCTTTTTGTTGCTGCCTCTACAATAGCTTGGGGGCAGGACATAGACTAAATGAGGCTTGTGTGCTCTTCTATTGGTCAACTGAAGAGAGAGAACGGATTGCTTGTGATATTCTTTGCCTCCTTTTGTCAGTGCTCCAAAGCCTTCAGCAAGGAAAGTTAATTGCATTACTGACTTCAAAATAGTTTGGAGGGAGTGGCAAGTGGAAACAGTGCTGGGTAAAACCCATAATGTACAGTTTCATTGTTTCCTCATAAAAATAATGAAGTTGCAGACTGATCTACTTTCCTAACCACCAATAACCTTTAGACCCTAGCAATGTATGCTTTTCCCCATTAAGACTACTATATTTTCTCTAAGGAACATTCCTGCAAGGCAGGGAGTAGAAAAACTATTTAATTTTCCTCTTATATTGCCATTGAGGTATACTGCCAAAACTATATAGCCAAAATGTAAGTCATCTAATATAGTGGCTATTGTTGCAGAATGCATAAATAAGAGTTGTATTCTCAAATCCTTCTTTAAAAAAAAAAAAAAAATCTGACACAATTTCATGATTTTTTAAAAAATTGTGTATTACAGAGAAAAATGTTTGTTCATCCCCTTGGATACCATTTACAATTTATAAAAGTTTATCGTGCATTGTTGAGGTTTTTTTAAATTTTGAACTATTATTGAACTATTATTCCCAATATAGTTAGCTTTTTCTTGTATTGAGGGTGCAAGTCTTTCACCCTTTGAATATTAATTCTCATCTTCTTCCTTTTTTAATAGCTTCTCCATAATCTTCTTTGGAGGATGTGATGCCCAGTATTCTAATTATATTTTATAGCAATGTTTTGCAAATTCAGCAATTTTAAGATATGTGACTACAACTCCCAGAATTCCCCCAGCGAACATGCTGGTTGGGGAATTCTGTGAGTTGAAGTCCACACATCTTAAGAGTTTCTGAGGTTGAGAAACACCATTCTGTACAACTAACAGTATAATCTACAGTATATTAATTGCATTGTTAGAACATGCTTTTTTCTCTGTAGTAAAATCCTGAGGAACAATCTATTCAGTGCATGTCTTCCTAGATACATCTCACTGAATTCAATGAGACTGGCTGCCAGATAAGCAAACATGGGATTGCACTCTGCTTGAGTGACTGCAGGAAACAGAGATCCTTTTCAATCTTATTCCTAATAGATTCTAACACCGAGTTTGTCTTTTTCACTGCCTTAGCACAGTGGTGGCCTCCTTTCCTAGGAATATATCTTTTTTGTTACCTGCACCCAATTTTGCCATTATCAAAATATAAAGTCCTCCCCCCATTCCACTTGGTAATTAAATTACTTCCATTCTTTCTCTCTGTGACCAAGTTTAGAAGTATCTTTTTTTCAGCTCTTTGCAAACTTTTTAGAATTCTAATCTGGAGTTATTTGGAAGAAGCCACATTTTTTTCTACCTTGTCTGCAGCTGCAAAATTAAAAAGCTGACTCATTTTAGGACACAAATATTAGAAAGTTGCCTGAGAATCATGCAACTATATCTCAGTACATCTGGAGAGCGCTAGTTTGAGAATGACAGGCATAAATACGGGTTTGAACGGCCTGTGGTAAATTGTGCTTTGTCCGGAGTTTGTCATCATTTCCTTTAGGAACTAATAAACTCTCATTTGCTGATAGACCCTGATTTGAAAACAGATGATCATCAGGCTCCCCCTGCCCTGTTTTGCTTGATGCTCCAGAGAAAGAAGAGAATGAGGAAAAAAAAAAAAGCTCATGTATCGCTTTTCATTCTCTTTCCTCCTCCTTCCCTGCTCTCTCCCTCCATCTTGTTGAATAATGCCATTGCTTTGAATAGCCCAGACAGGCCTGAAGATTAGCAAGCCTGTTTGTGGAGCGAAGGGCCAGATGAATAGTAGCAGGAGGCCCGCTCCCCAGGAAAACAAGGCTCTGGGAACTAGGCCAACTGTGAAGAGCATGTGCTGGGCAAAGCAGCAGGCTAGCCCATATGTCAGGCTGTGCCACAAAGACTCCTCTACACATCTAGCATGACAAACAGGATTACGGGAGACAATTAATCTGGCACACTTTATCAAAATCAACCGCTGACCCCCAACCTCTCCCCTCCATAAGCAGCAGATGCCACGCTCCAATTCAATGGAGCTCAAGTCTTCCTCCCCCATCCCCCATGCCCATCGTCATCGCTGAAAGGAATCCAAGCTTGAATGAGGCTGGCATGGACTAATTGCAAACTCGGTCGGATGGTGACAGCCCTAATCAGATAGGATGAGCTCACCTTCTCCCTCCTCCTCGCCTTCTGATGGAAAGGTTGGTGGTGTGGCCAGCCGACTGCCTCAACTCCCTGTCAGTCCTGAACAGCGATGCACTCCCTTCAAAACCATTCCCCCCTTCCCCTGTCAAGCCACCTACCACCCCATGCCTCATGTCCTTGTGGGAACTGGAGAGGAAGGGAGAACGATGGATATCCTGCATTGGCCTTGGTAGCTCTTTGACAAAGAGGTTCAGAGGGTCAGGACCATTGCTTTGGGGAAAAGGGAGTCAATGTGTGGGGAAAGACAAGAGAACAAAAAAGGATGGTAACCACTTTGAGGGGGGAATTGGGGCAAACAGGTGTGGTAGGCTTATGAGGGTAAGTGATGGAGGGATAAATTTTATTTATTTTGGGTTACAGGTAGTCCTTGACTTATGACCATAATTGAGCCCAACATTTCTGTTGCTAAGTGAAACAGTTGTTAAGTGTGTTTTGCCCCATTTGATGACCTTACTTGCCACAGCTGTTAAGTGAATCAGTGCAGTTTTTAAGTTAGTAGCACAGTTGTTAAGTGAATCTGGCTTCCCCATTGACTTTGCTTGTCAGAAGGTCGCAAAAGGTGATCGCATAACCTCTTGGGACACTGCAAGTGTCATAAATATGAGTCAGTTGCCAAGCGTTTGAATTTTGATCACCATGGGGATGCTGCAACAGTCATGTGAAAAATGGTCACCAATCACTTTTTTAGTGGCGTCGTAACTTTGAACAATCACTAAATGAATGGTTATAAGTTGAGGATTACCTGTATGTATTTATTAAATTTTTATGCCTCCCATCTCCCCTAGAAGGTGAGTCTGGGTGGGCTCACAAGTTATAAAATAGAAAAAATAATTAAAATATGAACACTTTAAAACTAGTCAGATTATGATTTTAAATAATACTGAAACCTGAACAGAGAGACAGATGTGGTGGGGATAAGATCTTACCCCATCGGCCACCATCATGCAAAAGTCTTGTTTGGTATTTCTAATCTGACATTCCCATCCCAAAACTACCATCCCAAAACTATTATGTGACAATTGATGTTCAAGATTCTTGCATATTGAAAAATTAGAGTGTCTAATCTCTTTAGCCCCTTCAGAGCAATCCTCTAAATCAGGGCTCTCCAAACTTGGCAACTTTAAAACTTGTGGAGTTCAACTCCCTGAATTCCCCATCAGCCATGACCTAGTGCAGGGGTAGGCAACCTTGGCTCTTTTATGACTCGTGGACTTCAACTCCCAGAATTCCTGAGCCAGCATAGCTGGCTCAGGAATTCTGGGAGTTGAAGTCCACGAGTCATAAAAGAGCCAAGGTTGCCTACCTCTGATAGTGTAAAGAGATTTTCTGGTAATATTAGCAAGGAGTATTGTTACCAAACTAATGCTTCAGTGGATAATGCTAGAGGCTTGTATGTGTGTATCTCAAAGAACAACAGTTCCCATATGAGAGGCCTTGCACAGCTACAGGTAAACTGGCCCATTGCCTAATAGCAATGGCAACCTATATTTGATGTATTTCAGTTCAGGATTTCGAAGGACTCCTGAGGTGTACAAATGTTGCAGCTGCACCTTTGTGTATCAACAGAATGCCTACTTGAAGAGGCTGCCTTCCTGGTTACATTTTTCACATTTCAAAATTATAAAATATTTGGTCAGATAGAAGGGTCATGTGGTACTTCAAGAATGATGGGAGTTTTGGTTCAGCAGCATCTAGGGTCTCCTCCTTGAGCAGGAGATTGGACTAGAAGATCTGTTATTCTGTCATTCTATTTCCCACATGTGATACTATACACAATATTATTTTACTGCAGGTGTGCCTCATTGATACCAGCATTTCAAAATGCTTAAAGTGTGTTGCGCATCAAAGTCCCGTATCTAAATTTGTAATATATTAGTTTAATACTTAATCTGTAGTGACTGTAAACTATGAGATAAACTTAAATTCCTTGTGGGTGGGGTTGTGAGTTTTATTTGGGGTGTGTGTGATATTCTGGGATCTTCCAAGTAGTTGACAAATTATGTGAATGTCAGAACTGAAGCTGACTCCAACTTTCTGCAGCACTCCTCTTAAAAAACAAAAATAAAACATCTTTAACTCCTGGATCCTTCAACCATTGTAACGCCAGTGTTTTAACACTGTGCCAGTCTTTGGCACAGAAATGAAGTGCTGTTCAAATAATTCACTGTCAAAACTATTGTGCATACTTTAGTTAGGTGGCACTCATAATGGTATGTTCAAGTGCTGCTGCATGAAAGCTTCTGACCCTTTCGAGATCTTTTGGCAGCCTCTGTGTTTAACTTGTCATGTTATATATATATATTGCAGAAGAGCAGTGTGGGATCAGTATAAATCAGTTTATAAATCTCCGGATATAGGTAGAGTTTGCTGCTACTGTTGATGAATGGGACATGAAAAACAGACAGAAGGTGGCAGCATTTTAACATTGTGCAGTCACATATAGAAAATAGCGGGGGGGGGGGGGGACACAGGAAAAGAAAGTATATGATCTAAACAACTCAAAAGAAATTTACTCTTAAATTCTGCCTCAATGTCCAATTGACATTGGGCTGTTTATTTGATTCCAGGACATGAAACTGTGAGACCCCCACAAACTGAATAAAAAGAAATGTTTTAGAGAGAAGGTGGGGAGATTTAAAATTTAACACTTAGGCAGGAATTCCGTTAGTATCTTACAGTGTTCTTTTTTAGAGTTGTTGGATTTTTACCTGTTTTGTATCACCTTGACTTCACTTGGCATAATATACACACCATACTGGAATCTTCATGAGTGGCTGCCATTGCTCATAGTCCTGATCCATCTTCATGTTTTCCCTCAATTTTCTTTTGTTTTATTTTCAAAAACCTATGTAGTGTAGTGCATAAGGAACCAGGGTAGAAGCCAGGAGATTGAAAACTCTAGTAGGCGCAAAGTCATTCTCTCTCAACCCTAGGAAGGAAACAACGGCAAACCACTTCTAAAATCTTGCCGAGAAAACCGCATTGGACACTGACAGGAGTCAAGACTTCTTATTCTAGACTCAGTCATGTACACAGAAACCCAGCGAGAAATCATTAACATGTCTGGCATTCATTGGATATAGACCATGTGAATACATGTGTATAGATCATGTGAATTAAGCTAAGGGGAAACAATGTTGTGAGGTGTATAATTAAGTGGCTTGAAATACAAACTTAGTATTCTAGTAATATCCATCTTTATTTCAAACAGAATCCCCTCTCAAAACCTCATTGAGTAATTTCTGTGGATGGAAGACCTCAGCAGAAGGAGCAATGTGCTGTTTTCTCATTATAATAGTAGTATCTATAAAAAGAGGACTGGGGAGGAATAGGGAGGTTAGAGAAAGACAATTTCCAGTTGTAATAGCTATCAGAAACACGTAATTTACCAGCCATAGTTGTTAAACTGGTTTGAAAATTCATAGACGGAATTACAGTCTTAGGAGAGATAATAATTACAAAACATTCTCCAGGATAGAATATTTCCAATTATTTTCCAAATATTTCCAATATTTCCAAGAATCCACCAACGATGCTCATACCTGATGTCCCACTCTGATTCCAGACATCACAGCTCTTTCATTGTTACATGTAAGATTAGGGATTTATGTACTAATCTTGAGTATATATCTTTATCCCTAAGTATTTCCTAAAGCTGCCATTTATTTAATGAGGACCAGCTCCTGTATTCTCGGGCCACTATAGATAGCTATAGAGCAATTTGCCGCCTAACTGTTTGTCAGGCCATTAATTGGATGGGGGGGGGGGAAAGGAAGAAAACATATTCACCAAGGGTTGGTTTCTCAATCTATTTTATAAAATTCTACTATAAATTGTAAGTAAGTCTATAATTTTTGGGGAGATAGCAACGTAGACAAAGCAATAAAAACTCCCGAGATCTTGGCCCATGAACCAGAATAAATTTCTGAAATGAAGCCACCTTGGAGCTTCTGTTTAATTTCTCTGGTTGACAGGAGATATCCTACTAGCTTGACCATGTGTGTGAGTCTCTGTGTCTCTCTCCCTCTGTGTGCCTATGTCTGTGCCTGTGTGTGCATGCCATTGAGCAAATCAGCTAGCTAATAATCTATTAGAGTGATGCTCTCAGAATTAATCTAGCCTAAATGTGACATAAGTGATATAGAATGACAACAATTACAAAAATCACTTTACAAAATAATGACCTTCATTGAAAGCAAGCAAGCAAGCAAGCATATTTAAACTAAATTGATTCAAATAATGCACTGGCAGTGGAGAATTTCTTTTCTTTTCTCTTTTTTCTCCTCTCATTAAGGCAAAATGTCTGCAGTGTCACGATTCTATCTAGTTCACAAATGCCACACTTCATATTTATATTACATTTTTATCTCCTTTTTATGAATTTACCATGCATTAGAAGTAGAACTTCATGCATGACTTCTAATCTGATCATTAAGATCCTTGTTAAAGTTCATTCCATCATAGAAGATGCATTTTAATTGCCACTTCTTCTACTGCTGTGCAGTGCTGTTTATATTGCTTTAAATTAAACCTTTTGTTAATGATGACAGCCTATGTCACTGTTCTAATGAGTAGTGGTAACAAAGGGATCTTGTCACTTTTAAGTTGTCCAAATTAACCAGCATCAAAAAGTGAGACGTGACCTACGAAAGGAGCCACGATTGTGACTTGTACTGAACTTTGGGAAAATGTCAGAATTGTACTTCAGTGGAAACCACTGGAAATATGAGATTTCGTAACTGCAACTTCTAGTAGTTGGTGCCATATTGTTTAAGACTAACACATTCTTCAAATGGAAAGGAGGCCTATGCAGACATATGATGATAATAATACAAGCCTGTATTGGAGATGTGGGAGTTGTCATAAACCTGATCCATTTTCTTACTTTGTAGGACAGGTTTCAATTCTGATATATTTATGCCTCAATTTTAATAAACTATCTGGATATAGAACCGCTTGTCTATTTAGAAAGATATGGGATTGAATTTACTTTGTACAGTGGCCAGGTGCAAGCTATTTCTTTTCCACCTCACAAATGCTCTGTGGCTCATAACAGAACGAGATTTTTTAAGAAACTACTTTTTTTTAAAGTGCTTTTGATGCAAAGTTGTATTGTCGCATGGTCAGTCTAGGAACTGACTTTGCAGAAAGCCCTGTACTGTTGCAAGTGTGAGGCTATTTTTCTATTTACAAAAGAAACAGGGGAAAAAAAGCAGAGACTCTGTCCATGTGGCCATTTTCAAAAGCGGTTCAGACTTCTTCTGCAGAAAAATGAACATTAGTCAGCCTTTGTCCCGACTAATGTTTATTCTGCTGCAGATTAGCAAGGTGCAAAAAAAAGAAAAACCCAACCCCAAATCACTCGTAGATTCATATGGGGTGAAATGATTTACAAGCAGGTAATCCTTGACTGACAACCACAACTGAGTCCAAAATTTCCATTGCTAAGCAAGACACGTGTTAACTGAGCTTTGCCACATTTTAGGTAGAAAGACAGTTGTTAAGTGAGCTTTGCAGGTGGAAGAGGCAGATGGAGGCTTGCAATTTGCAATTCATGGAAGATTTTAGAGACACTGAGAAGAAATCAAAGTGGAATGGAGAACTTCAATTTAAAACAAGCAGAGAAGTTGTCTTTGTGGCAGCTTTTCCCATAGCCAAATTAAGTGCCTTCGTGGAAAAGGACTGTTGGGGAGAAACATATCAAGCCACAATTCAAAAGGGATGACACAACAGTGGACAACAGAAATAAAGCTGTCAGGCTGAAATTTTATCCTGTTGGCTCAGAGAAGCTTTTAGAGTTAATTGCTGGAAATGTTACAGGGCAATCTCCATTGACTCTGATGTGACCAGTACATTTATTAAAGAAAGAGAAAGATCTACTGAATTGAAGATGGACTGGAAAATTTTTAGAGACAGGTGGGTTACAGAATTTGCAATTGGAAGACCCAGGAACTGCAAGACTACATTGCAAAGTGGGAAAGGAGAAACAATTATTTCTCCTTAAGACTTTGCACTAGCCTTAAATACAAAATATGGAGCAACCAAGTCTGTCTGTTTGTAAACTTCTGAATGTATTTGGCTATAGGACATAGAACGTAGCCCGTAGAATAATAGGGCTGTAAAGGACCTTGGAGATCTTCTAGTCCATGGGTCGGCCAGCCGAAGCATCCAACGAGCCGCACGGACCCGTTTCCCTAAAAAAAAAAAACCCTGGGAGCCGCGCCGCCCGCGCATGCGCGCCCGCCCGCGCATGCGTGCATGTGCGTGCCGCCGCGCATGCCCGTTCGCGCATGCGCGCATGTGCGCGTGCCCGCGCATGCCCGTTCGCGCATGCGCACCCTATATCAACTTGTACAAATGGCTGTCCAATCTCTTCTTCAAAACCTCCAGTGATAGAGCACCCACAACTTCTGGAGGTAAGTCATCCCACTGATTGTTCCCATTGTCAGGAATGGCTCTAGATCTCTCTTTAATGATCTCATATGCTTTAGGGAATAGGTTGACCCCCTCTTCTCTGTGACAACCCTTCATATACTAAAAGACTGCTATAATATCACCCCTCGTCCTTCTCTTTGTAAGACCACACACACCTAGTTCCCTCAACTGTTCATTGTATGGTTTAGGCCACGGGTCGGCAACCCGCGGCTCCGGAGCCGCATGCGGCTCTTTGATGGATCACCTGCGGCTCCGGAGCCTCCGCCGCCATTTTGGGCAGCGCATGCGCACGTGCGCGGGCGGGTGCGCATGCGTGAACGGGTGCGCGGGCACATGCACGGGCGGGTGCGCATGCGCGAATGGGCATGCGCGAACGGGCATGCGCGGCGGCGCAGGCGGGCGCGCATGCGCGGGCGGCGCGGCTCCCAGGGGTTTTTTTTTTTAGGGAAACGGGTCCGTGCGGCTCGTTGGATGCTTCGGCTGGCCGACCCATGGTTTAGGCTCTAGACCCTTATCACCTTTGTCGCTCTTCTCTGTGCTCTTTCTGGGTCTTTCTGTGTTGTGGTGACCATAACTTGACAACTATGTGACACAGAATGCTTACTTAGGAAGAAACGCATGGCACAAACATAAGAAACCATTAGAAACTATGCAGCACTTTCTAGACTGACCATATGTCAATTGCAACAAATGATCTTGTAATGTTGCCACACATTACTTGGCTCAGACGGTCTACTTTCTGTAAAGGTTAGGGAAACAATTTTTGATTTTTGGCACAAATATGGCTGGAAGGGAGGCACTCCCATACCATACTGGAAGATTTGGAAGGTGGAACTGTTGAGGCTGATGTGATGAAAATGTACATGAGCTGCATGAATTAGGACATAGGTGTGGCACAGATTGTGGGTGGCAGAGCTCCAGATAGGTTGTTGGCTCAAACCAACAGTCTTCTTATGTTCTTATGTCCTACTACAGTGCAAACTAAAATACAAATCTAACAAACCAAATGTAAATGTAAAAAATTGAAGAGGAAAAAAAGCCTAATAAATAGAAACTTTTAAATGCAGGTTTCATGATACAGCTTTGTAATTGCATTTCTGTCCTCTTCCAGGTTATATTTCTCCTGCCAGACAGAATCAGAATTCCATCTTCTATATCCTCTTATTGATTAATGTTAATCCTTTCTTCAGGATATTTTGTATTGAATTTTTAAAGTAATGTTGACTCTAACTTTTAGCTTGTTTCTAATTCATAAAGCATGGTGGCCTCTTGGCTCAGCTGATCAAAATTCACATAGCTACAAGAGATGGAAGGGGGGGTAATCAAACATTAGACAGATGCTCTCTTGGGAACTGAGATGAAGAATTTTATGCTTCAAGTGAGGCACTACTGCTCTGACTGCATCACGTGGGGTTGTAAAATGTGAATAATGGGAAAGGTGATGACAATTCAACATCCATAGCTCCTTCACTGCTATTGCATTTTCAAGTAAGGCTTTGTATCTTGTCCTGTCCTTCTAAAATGAGTGCATCAAACTGTCCAATCTCCACTGACACAAAGATGCAACGAGACTGATAGAAAGACAGAAATAACTTTAAAGACCTTTGCACATAAACCTTTTCCCTGAGTTGATAGATTCTCAACTCACTTGTTACTTTTGAAAATGCTTATTGTTAAACTGAAATTGAGTTGGTAGATCCTCAACTCATTCCTATCACTTTTTAAAATGTATATTATTGAGCCTAGAGCCAGTAATATAAGGGGATTTTTATCTCTCTCACTCTCTCCTCCCTAAATAAATTAATGTTTCATTATTCCTATTTTATTTTGTTTCCATCTGTTATATTTTATAGTTTTTTTAAAATGGAGATTTTATAGTATGTTGTTCATATGGATATTTTATTATATTTTTGTAATCAAGGAGAGCTATTAAAGAAGTAAATGGTATGCAAATTTTCCAAATAAATAAATAATAATAGTGTAACAGCTGAGTAGTGTCTATATAAAACTTAGGGACCCCACAGCTACCCTGAAATGACTGAATCTGGAAATGTTTCAGAAGCAGCAGTTTCTGGAACTATCTTTTATGAGAAACTTTAGATGCCTCAAATGCCAGTTGACTTTATAATTACTAGAGTAACCTCTTTACACCAAGGTCTGGGTCAAAAATCTCCTCTTAGCTAAAGAACTCCAAGTAATTAACATATTTGTACAGCTAATTGGCACATACTTGAATGCAGCACAATCAGAGTGACACTTAATGGTAGGGTGCTACTTAAGCCTTATGAGGAAAAAATTCACTACGTAGAACCCAAAAGACACAGGCCTGCATAAAAATGACAAAAACCCTCTGCAAATGACATAGTGGGGCTCTGGAGAATTCAGGGCTTACCTCTGAAATGTTAATTTGATGGCAAGGCATGAACTTCTTCAGGACTCTGGACAAAATGAATATAGATGATGAAGCACCAAGAACCAAAGCTTAATAGTCATGGAATGTATATAGAAAGGTATGTATTCATTTATAAAATTTACAGTCTGTTTTAGTCTAAAAGATTCAGATGCAGAGATTCCAGGGTGTGGTTCATCTGCTCTTCGATAGTTAAGTGGTAATAGTCAATAGAATTAGAACTTTAAAGACAAGGAAGAAGTGACACAATTGGCAAACAGGGTGCCAGAGAGAGGGAATAAAGTAGAAACATTTCTTAAACGTTTGCACAAACAGAGTATCCATTCTTGGCTCCAAAGAAAGAACATTATGTTTGGTGTTTTAAATTTAACCAGTTTGGTCTAGTGGTTAAGGCATCAGCTAGAAACTGGGAGACAATTAATTCTAGTTCTGCCTTTGGCATGAAAGCCAGCTGGGTGACTATGAGCCAGTCCTTCTCTCTCAGTTCAAACAACCTCACAAGATTGTTGTTGTGGAGCAAATAGGAGGAGGAAGGAGTATTAGGCATGTTTGCTGCCTTGAATTATTTATAAAAACATTAAAGGTGGGCTAAAAATCAATAAAAGGATACAATCAACCACAATATTTATTTTTTTCAAAAAACAAGGAACAATACAAAATAATACAGTATTATAGAGTGTAGAGAATAATCAGAAATTGACAACTTGGTGAAATACCCCACAACATTTTCAAAGACCCATAGACTAATGCCACATCAGATCAAAGTAAAGAATCCAAGAAATAGAAATTCAGAAAATGAATTCATCCGAGTATGGAAAACAATGAAAAGTGAAGAGACTTCCGAAAATTACAGGTGAAGCAACTGGAATTCAAGCTCCTACTTCAAAATCTTACTTGGATTACATTTCTTCCAATATCTTCCCACAAGGGAAGTTGTCCAAGGAACGGATTGTAAGATCTGTCAGCTGAGCTAATTTGGAGTGTAGATAGACAAGAGGAAGGGAAATGGGATGAAGTGGGAAAGAGCTCTCCCAATCTCCCTCCCACTTCACTCAGTTCTCTGTGCCTGGGATCTGTCCCTCAGGCTATTGAGACAGGATGCTAGGCCCATCTGAGAAGTCTGCACTGTGTTCAGTAGTAGCTCGACCGATATGGCACAGGTGTGGAGAATGTGAGGAATATTGGAACATTGGAAGCTGACCCTGGGAAGAAATTAGATTAAATGGCAGAGAGGAAAGCTATAGGGTATGATGGGAAAAACAGATTGATAATGAGCAAGTTCTCTCCTCAAGGAAATGGCAGTGCTAATAAGTCACTGTGACTGGCAGCATCCAGACCTAGCCTGAGGATCAGGCAAAATAGTACTGCTCCCCAAACTCCAATTATGAAACAGTAAAAAGTATAGCTCCACAAAATACTTTTCCAGCTAACGTATCTGTAGTGCAATCACTGAAGACAGAACTAGCAATATACAGCTATCGGAATCACATTCTCTTTTTTGGTTTAAATCAACATTCTACACAGCTCTCTGAAGAACGTCCCATTGCTATTTTTAAGCACAGGTCTGGTGCTCTTTCAAAAGACTGTTAAACCGCTGTTTTATAACGAAATCTGAATCAAACCCATAAAAGTGCATTTCTAATATAGCGGCATCAGGCCTGACAAATGCTTCAGAAAGCATCAGGCAAGTACTATGTGGGCAGATCCTGCTGCAAAAGCCAGATGTCTGAACTTTCCAGCAGCCTAAGTCAAAAGGGTCCTGAGGGATATCGTCCTCATGGATTTGAGGCATAACAGAGGCATGACCAGTCTGAATTAGCCAATGGGAGTTGGGCAGATCCAACCATGACCTTGTCAGTGAACTCTCCTAAATTGTGTCTGTGGGAAAATTTGTTGGGAGAAAGGAAATTTAAAACTACCTTAACATTACAATAACTAAGACCAGCTTTTAGCTGCTTCAGTTGTAGGTTGGAGAAAAGGAGAAGGTAATACCATTATATAAAAATGGTTACTGAAACACAGTTAAGGGGACACGAGGATGATCAATGTGACATACTCTTTTTGATCATTGATGATTTTGAAAATTATTCAGGTGTCTGGTAAATTCAGTTTAATCAGTTTACTCACGTAACTAGTACTTTTATATATAAAAACGTATCCAAACTTTCTAATACATTTTGTTCATCTTTGAAAAAACATTCCAGTTTATCCAAACTCTTCAGTCTAATTTTCTCAAATAAGCTCCTATATTTATTTTTAACCTTCCCATCTACAATATGTATTTCACGTTCCTACCACTATTACTGTAATATCCTGGTATGTCTCATCATCTTTTTTTTTACCACAAAATTTCATATTTCATATAATATTACTCTTGTAGGTTCTACTTGTCTTAATCCAAAATCCTTTAACTTGTCCTGTACATCTAATCTATCTGGACATTAATAATGTGTCTCCTTTTCTTTCTTTTTATTAGTTTTTGTTTTTCAATTGGATTTGATAATTCTTGTAGTAGAGGGCTGTCTCATCTCTAGTAGGACACATGTCCATCCTACTTGATGAACCTGTTGCATATAATTTGGATTAAACAATCTTGTTCAGAAATGGGATTGTCAAAAGTGAGTCATTTTCTGATTTCAGCAAGTCCCTGCACATTAACTCTAATGGCCTCATTGTGTGTATTGCTTATGACTCATACAATGCTATTTTTCTGTTATAAAATCTTTATCCCAACAACTTTAAGGCTAAATACCAGGTAGTTTCTGCACTGGAAGTTAGTGCTCCCCAGTGGTGGGATTCAGCCGGTTCGCACCACTTCGGCAGAACCGGTAGCTAATTTTTTTTTGCCCAGGCCCAGAATGGACTTTTGGAAGCGGCATTCACACAGAGAACCGGTTGTTCACATATTTGAATCCCACCAGTGGTGCTCCCACTAACAAATGATCAAAGCTAAGCCCTAAAAACAGAGTCTCTACTAGCCATGGGCAAAAGTTCCCCCTTCAGGTAAGGAAATAATGTATATACTAAAGAGGGAGCTCTTTAGAATGAGCTTGAGAAAAGCAAGTCTGGGTTAAATTGAACCTATTCCCAGTACAAGTCTATACAACACTAAATTTCCACCTTAGATATAATGGATCTTGCTAGCTTGTTGAAAGTATTCCAAACCTGCTAAGCTTAAGCCCTTTGTTGACACTCTAAATGCAATTTAAACTGGGGTCTCATTGATTCAGCACAGTTCAGTTCCTTGAAAATCAATATGAACACATTAAAAAACCCCAAAATAAAACAGATTAATAGTAATGCTCCTGCAGGACAATGCTTTTGTCCTTGACTGTGTACACCAGGGGTGTCAAACTGCCAGCCCTCGGGCCGGATGCGTCATGGCAAAACCGCGCCCACCCCATTGCCAGCAATGGAAAAAAAGTCACGATATGTCGTGACACGTCACGTGATGTTGCAAGTTTGACACACACACACACACACACACACACACACAGGGAGGGAGAGAGAGAGAGTATGGGGAAAAAAATTTGCACTGAGTTCAGTGGCATTTATTCGCAGATGCCTATAATTGCAATTTCAATAGTGTAATTTAGTAAGCAATAGTTTTCTAAACCATCATCTAAAGAGGTTCAGAGAATCTGAAGTGTGTTTGCAGCAAATTCTATGAATCTGAATTTTGGCTTGGCTTATTGAGCCTCTTTCTGTACTTCCAGAGATTAAGAGAAATCAAGTGGAAACTTCAGATTGAGTGGAGACAACAACAACAAGAAGAAAACCAAATTGGGGGCTTGTTACCAAAGTTTTGCAGTGTGAATTGTGAGAGGGTTCTGAAACCCATAATGGCTGCTGAGAAGTAATGAATTGTCTGCACTGCTTATGTTTTTGAACAGAGAAATTTTTCAGCAGCGCTAGAAGATGGGTGAAAGATACATTTACCATCTTTCCTTTCTATAAAAGCATTTTACTTAGTGAAAAAAGGAAATACTAAAATCTCCCTGATGCCAGAAATGGATTTGTTAAGGTGAGTTCTGAACAGCTTCAATGTCTTATCACACTTTTCTTGGCTAAGACCTCTTACTGTCACTCTGTTCATGCTCTGCAGATTGTCCAATAGTGGTGAATATCTGTAGCTCAGGTGTAGGATGAGGGTGAAGTTTCGTTCTCCGAGCTTGTGGGTCGGTTTCCAAACGTTTGTCTGCAGATTGTTCTTATGTAAAAGAGATCCTGGACTTTGTTAACATAAGGCAAGGAATGGTAAAAAGACTGGCAAGAGGAAGGAAAAGTGACGAAAGTAGGAGCAGTCAAATAATTACATGCCTGTCAATTCCTTTCTTTCCTGTTACAGATTCACTGGATTTAAAAAAAAAAAAAAAATTGGCCTGCAAAAATTTAACATAGCGTTGTCTCTCTCTCTAGCTCTCTTGTGAGAAGAAAAATAACAATTCTATCTGTAGTATAACCAAAGCCAAGAATGTTTTCAAATTTATCTCTTTTACATGCTTTAAGATTGGCAGCTACATAATTAGGTGGAACAAAGCAAAAAAAGAAAAAGAATGAACAACCACATTACAAGTCAATCAACTTTTAAGGAGAAAAAACATGCTGTATAAAGCTAATTAAATAAAGAGAAATTTTTGGAATGAAGAGAACTTTAGGGTTTAATGTTAGATAGAAGGAATTGGAGAAGAAAAGTTTAATTTCCTTTCACCTCTGTACAAAATACAAGTGGGGGAATCCCAGAATGACTGAGGCTGTTTGCTCATAAGATGCTTAAATTATCTTTAATCTCCTCTTGTCCTATTGAACACAATTTAGAAGCATTTCCATGTTTTTCCTTCATGTATTAGTTATTCAGATACATTTTATTTTATTATTTTATTTTATTTTACTTTACTTTATTTTATTTTATTTTATTATTTTTCACTTACGTAGCCACCCATTTCATGAATGTGGGCAGCATACAATAAAAAACAGAACAATAAAAACACATCTTAAAATAACCACAAAAACAAGAAACATGCACGATCCTAATTATATTCATTCCTACAGATATCAGAGTGATTTATGCTAAATATTAAGACACATAATAATTGAATGTAAATAAAAGAGCCATAATAACATTCACTGAACAAACTCAGCCAGGAAACAGTACAATATACAACCTTACTTAAATAGATAAACAAAACAGTTTTGATCTAGACCTGGACGCATTGCAATTTAATCTTATGAACTATTATGTTGCAAAGATACCCCTTCTCCTAACATTTAAGCCTGTCCAAACCCAGACCAGATGTCTGAATTCTGGGAAATGCTTTCATGTCATGCAATCAGATGAAAGTTTCACATGTTCTAAATGTAAAATTTGCCTTCCTGCACTCCACTCTGCCCCAGAGGAAAGGGCAGGCATTCTACAGTCCATAGGAATATCAATTACAGACAAAAGATTACATTAATTGATTAAGCAATGCAATACTTTTGTTTCTTTTGAATATGAATGAGCTTATTGGCCCTTGAAATCAGTAGGAAAGATCTTCAGTACAGAGTGAATACTGGATGGATATTGGGGGAGGAAGGGGAGATTAGCCAGATAGGTCATATCCCTGTCCACTATAACACATTTGTTTGGATTGCCAATTCCATGGTTGTTTGTGTACAATTTTGCACCAAGTCAGGTCATCCCTTTTGCCACTATAATGATTAAAGTCTTATCATCGCTATGTTGCATGAATACAGGCAAGTCACTGTCAAATAATAAAGCAGATTCCTCCACCCCCATCCCAACCTCTTTTCCAAAGAACATTGCCATTGGCTTTATTGCTATGAAAATGCTGCCTTTGTAACAGCAGCTTAACCGAGAGGAACACTACATAGCTTAATCGAGAACACTTCTATTTCACAAAGGAAATTAACTGGGCAACGATCCATTGTGCAGGTGGTTAGAATGAATTCAAGTGTTTATTTTATTTTACCTTATTTTATTTGTAAAGGGAGAAACCAAACCATGGATCATTACAATGAATTCAGAACTCAGCATCTCCAGAAACGTCTTGGAATCTGGCAAGCTTAGTCATTATTTATCTCATTATTCTTTCTCAAGATGATTATTCCCTGCCTTTTTTTTTGTTCTATTCATACCAAGTGTGTTTTAAAAGATGTAATTTTATGGCTTATTGACAGGGAAAAAAACACATTAAAGTTGGTTCACTAATGTTGCTTTGAATAGAGGGCTTAGGTATATTACAAGTTTAGTACAAATTATGAAGCAAAGCCAATCTTGACTATTTTTGTTCTATGTCTCCATCAGTATCACCTCGCATGCCTTGATAATTTTGTCATTTATTATCTACAACCCTATTAAAATTCACAGATCTTCTCCAAAGTATTGTACATTTAGTTTGTAAATGGTAAGCATTAATATGTATAAAACAGATATTATAACAGGAAACGTCTTCAAAATCAAAGTACTATGAACTACCTATACAATGTAGGTAGATGTTTATGGAATTAAACAGCTATATAGTACAACATACAACCATCATCACAGTGCTCATGATTCTTATTTCTACCTGACCAAAACCATCTCATTCTCTTCATTTGTGTCAGGGAAATTTGAGAGAAGCCAGGAATCATGTTGAAGAAGCTAATAATAGGGAATTAAAGAAAATAAACCAGTTTAGAAAGAACTTGTTACTTAATTAAGGGGTAACTGGAAGAGTAGCCCACTTACACTTGCTTAATCCAGGAATATCCAACAAAGAACTTAATATGTACAATCCCTGATAAAGCAAGGATCAGCAACAAATTAATGTTGAAGGCTTCATCAAACACCATTGGCAGACAACTTCCATTATTTCTTCTGATTTAAAGGCAGAAAAGGGCTTCACAATAAATGGAGTTGCTTCACAACATGTCTGTCCACCTCCTTAAAGCAGTTGTATCTTCTGATATAATTCTATTTAACAACTAGCAGTGCAATCTTATGGTGTAGAAGAGATAGAAGCGTATTCCCTGTTGCACTTTTATCTACATGATAAAAATTGATAGAAGGTGGCATTTTTCTCCACCTCTCTTTTTAGGACCATTTTTCCTTCATTGATTACAAGGAAATGAAAAGACTATTCCAGGCCCAGACTGGCGAATTTTACTAGGGATAAATCTGGAGAAGGCAGGGGACTTTAATTCTGTTTATCCATACTTGTAGCATGTCTCCCTCACCTCATTTCACAAAAGCACAAGTTGCCATTCTTTTTGTACAACTTATAAGGAAGCAATGTACAAGGCTGGATTTTCTTTTCTAAGGATCTCTCTCTTCAAATATATTTGATGGAACCCAATATCTTTACATTTGGATCCTAGGTTACATATACACTTAAGAGTCAATCTATACTTGACATTAAGTAATTCCTTCTCAAAAAGAAGTATATGAGTGTGAAGGGATTCCTCTTGGTCCTGATGCTTAACTTTCTGTGTTCTTTCTCTCTCTCAAGTGATTTTGTTCAAGTTACATTTTAGAGGCCTGTAACCCAACCAAGGAAAAGACCTCAAGATGGACACCCTACGAAGGGAATCATTGAATAGAGGACTATTTCATGTTCCTAATAACTTTTATACTTTTTAAACATTACCATGTTTATAGCAATATACCATTGAAATCTGAGAACACCTAGGAGTAAGTAAAGTTATAACCAGAAAGCAAGATGGGTTTGTGAAAAACAGATGATGCCAAATAAATCTTATTTCATTCTTTGTCAAAGTGACAAAATTAGTGGACCAGTGAAATGCTGCGGACATAGTATACTTGGATTTCAGTAAGGCATTTGACAAAGTAGACCACAACCTACTTCTTGATAAATTAGAAAAATTTAGGATAGACAGCATCACCACCAGACGGATTTGTAATTAGCTGACAAATTGCACTCAATGAGCAGTCCTTAATGGTACTACATCTACATCAAGGGAAGTAAGCAGTAGGGCACCACAAGGTTCCATCTTAGGTCCAGTATTCTTCAATATCTTCATAAATGATTTAGGTAAGGGAATAGAAAGGGAAATTTGCAGATGACACCAAGCTGGCAGGAATAGCCAACACCCCACAAAATAGGCTCAAGATCCAGAAAGATCTTGACAGACTTGAACACTGGACCCTATCTAACAAAAATGAAATTCAATGGTGAGAAAAGTAAGGTTTTACAATTAGGCAAGAAAAACCAAATGTACAGGTATAGAATAGATAGGACCTGGCTCAATAGCACTAACCGTGAGAGGGCTCTTGGAGTCCTAGTAGACAATCACTTAAATATGAGCCAGCAGTGTGCTACAGCTGCCAAAAAAAGCCAATGCAATCATAGGCTGCATCAACAGAGGGGTAGAATCAAGAAGTGTTAGTACTATTTTATAATGCCTTGGTACGATAACACTTGGAATAATGCATCCAGTTTTGGCCACCACAATATAACAAAGATGTTGAAACTCTGGAAAGAATGCAGAGAAGAGCAACAAAAATGACTAGGGGGGTGGAGGCTAAAACATATGAAGAATAGTTTCAGGAATTCGATATGTCTAGTTTAGTGAAAAGGACTAGGGGTGAGATAATAGCAGTGTTCCAATATTTGAGAAGTTGCCACAAAGAAGAGGAGATCAACCTATTTTCCAAAGCACCAGGCAAGACAAGAAGCAATGAATGGAAACTAATCAAGGAGAGAAGCAACCTAGAACTAAGGAGGAGTTTCCTGATTGTGAGAACACTGGAGGTTTTTAAGGAGAGATCGGACAGCCATTTGTTTGAAATAATATAGGGTCTCTTGCTGGAGCAGAGAGTTAGACTAGAAGACCTCCAAGGTCCCTTCCAACTCTGTTATTTTGTTATTCTGTTAAAATGTGTGATAAAATGAAATAAATAGAAGGTTAAAAACTGAAGGGAAACTCCCCCTCCCCCAATCCTGGCTGAACACCTTAACAACCACATCAGTTCCTTGGCTGGACAAATGTATTGAGATCCTATCTAATTATGTCCATGAAGGTTCCTTAAGGAATCTCAAGAGACCTATTTCCAATTTCAGATATTTAACTTAACCTTCTGATCCACAGAGAAAATCTGCAAAGAAAAATTGGGACAAAGGATACTATTAGAATTACAGCAAGAGCTGCGAAGAGGAAGGAAAGTTCTCAAGCAATATTGCTTTTCAGTTCCTTATCAAGATTTCTTAAAAGCAGACTCACATTTTTCTCATTTGATGCAATTTCTAAATAAAAAAAATATCTTGGCATAAATGCAATTTATCTGCCATATGTGAGGCATCTGGCATGTTCATGATAACAGTGTACTTATTGACTAGAAGTAATTAAAATATAGAGCTTCGGAAATTACTCTTTCTTAATTCTACTTCTGTATCTCTGAAGCATCCACCAGTAAACTTATGCACTCTGTGCCCCAGTTTTGGAAGGACCACCATGTTCTCAGGGAGATTTTTTTTTCACATCTGCCCTCTCCTCCCTCTCAGTCTCCTTACCAAGTAATTCAAGCCATAAAGAAACCTGCAAAATGTCACTCTGACATCTTTATTTAAACTCAGAATAAAAGGGGAAGAACCGAAGGATAAAAGTGAACATTTGTCTTCTCCTGATGCACTGCAGATGCAGCAGCTTTCCCGGCTCCTTCAGATAACCTAACTACAGAGCTAATAGCCTTTAAGGCAATTACATAAAACTTTCTGCATCTGATAAAAATTGACTTACCTGCGGATTCACTATATGCTGTTCTAAAATATGAATCTCAAGGCCCCATAATCTTGGTTGAAGGAAGTGCATTATATGAAGAAAACAGGATTAAGATACCCACAGTATGTAGGAGACAAAATAATTGTTTGAAATGGCTTCAATCTAAGACTTTTAACTTATGTGCTTGTTTTACATGAGGAACATTATTGTGTCATTTACTTTTCTCTGTGAGAAATGTATGTTAGCTTGGATTCAGCTGTAGTTATTCAGAACTAGTATATAAAATGATTTTTGCCACAAATTCCTCTGGGAAAAGATTTCATGGCTGGACAAACAAAAGCCACAAGGCCAGTTGGTTAAGATTTGCTCTTTCCACACAAAAATCTGGAAACATTGGGTGTGTGTGTGTGTGTTCATCACTGAGTTTCAAAACAATGTGCAAATTTGTTGGAGGATCTGCTCTAGAATTGTTTAATCTTAGGAGGTCAGGTCTGCATGCAAGCACCTTGAACAGTTTCATTATTCAGCACTTCCTGGACAGACCTCAAGGTGCCTGCAATAAATTGCAATGAAGCCAAAATGACAACATGCAACCAGTGCATTTATCAAACAAGTAATGATGTCATCAAATTGTGTCCCATCTGCTACAAGTGAGTAGATTAGCTTAAAGATATCTGCACACCATTGCTCTCCTTTCTCCCTCTCTCCCATCATGTGGGAAGCAAACAAGAAAGAAGAAAGAGTGTTTGAGGGCTCTCTCCACAAAGGAAGGACACCTGATGGGACCCAGGAATACAGCCTTCTCTGCTTTGGCATCTGCCCTCTGAAACATCATCCCCCTTGAGGTCAGACTGGCCTTGACCTTGCGTGCCTTCTGGAAGGGCCTGACCTGGGGATTCAGTAATGATGATGTCGAGCAGGGGTGTCCTACCTTAATAACTTGAAGACTTATGGAGTTCAACCCTCAGAATTCCCCAGCGTGGCTGGTTGGGGAATTCTGGGAGTTGAAGTCCATAAGTCTTCAAGTCACCAATATGGAGTCTGCAAAGTGACTGTACCATTAGAGAACCTGAGAGCACTCTTCGGCGGATTATGTTTTTATGGTCTTAATATTTTTTTTTCATTTGTTTTTAATGATTTTAATGATTTTTGTTATGATTTCAATTATTTTTGGTACTGTTTCAGTATTTTTAATTTTGTGAGTTGCCCAGTGTCATGCATGTGAGATGGGTGGCTACATAAATTTACCAAATAAATAAATGAACAAATAAACAAATCTTCCATATAAGTCAAATAAAGTAAAATAAATAAAAGTGTAAAGATTTTTTTACAAGCTAAACAAATCTAAAGAAACCTCTTTGGATATCTATGGATTACAACCTCTGATTGTCCCCGTTCACCCTGTTAGATATTTCTATGGAAGTTTGTTAACCTTCGTGAAAAATATCCCCTCCCAATTGCCCTTAGTCTTGTGTAAATTTTCCTCCCAATATTAATGGTAGAACAAAGAGGATTCCTGAGAATTGTGCAGGGATGTATTTTAGCTGTAGTTGTTTGTGGTTACATACAACGGTAGCCAAACTTACACTTGATTCATCAATTTAAATGAAACTAAATGATGTGGAGAAATTTTGAGATGACCTTGAAACAAATATGCAGCAACAGTTATGAAAACAAAAGCATGTGTGGATCACAGGAAACAGAGAAAGCATGGGAAAGAAGCTCAGTCTGGCTCCTCCTAATTCACTAGGGTATAAGAAGGAGGGAAGGGAGAAAACACTGTTGGGCTTTCAATTTTCTGCTATTATAGTCTAATTCAAGTTCCAGTCAAACTTGTGGAATCTACTTCCTGACAAATGATGACTTTCAGCTGTATTGGGACTGCAGCTTTTGAACATATATTTGAAAGAAAAGTTACTTTTACAGTAGATCAATAATCACTTTGGATAAAGGTATGCCAGCTTTCCCAAACTTGATGCCCTTCAAATATCCTGCATGGCCAATATTCCATTTTGGCTGAATATTCTGGAAATTTTAATTCCAAATCTGGGGGAACTGGAGTTGGGAAAGGCTGAGATATATTGTTTTCCCTGAACTTTCTCTTTTCCTACATGCAACATGAAAATTATGCAACCCTTTGCTCTTTCTCTCTAGGGACTTACAGAATCTAAACAGCATCACTGAAAGCCTGTTCTCCTACGGTTAGAACAGCACAATAAATAATCGGATGATGCTAGAAAACACTAAATGGGAATGCTGTACCCAAGTTGCACCAATCCAGACAACCAGCTGATAGAATGGGTATTAGAACTTTGTATACCTCTTTTTTTGTAACAGTTGATCAGAATTCTGCAGCCAAGATACTGTATAGTAAGATCTATACGTTTTTGGATTATAAATTCTGTGGCCAGACCTGCTGATTTTGGAATTCAGATAATCCTCGACTTAGGATCACAACTGGGACTAGAATTTCCACTGCTAAGGAAGATGGTTGTTAAGTGAATCAAGTCCAATTTTATGATCTTTTTACCACAGTTATTAAATGAATCACTGCAATTGTTAAGTGAATCATGCGATCTTAAGTGAATCCAGCTTCCCCATTGATTTTGTGTTTTTAAAGCTGGCTGGGAAGATTGCAAATGGTGATAACATGATCCTGGGATGTTACAACAGTCATAAATACATATTTATGTTGCCAAGTGCCCAACTTTTGATCATAGGACCATGAGGATGCTGTGATGGCCCTAAGTCAGGGTTCTTCAATTGTGGACTTCAATTCCCAGAATTCCTCAGCCAGCGTGCCTGGCTGAGGAATTCTGGGAGTTGAAGTCCACAAGTCATAAAAGGGCCAGGTTTGAAGAATCCTGTCCTAACTGAAAGGACCCATCATACGTCACTTTTTTCAGTGCTGTTGTAACTTCTAACAGTTGCTAAACAAATGGTTTAAGTTGAGGAATGCCTGTAGTTTTCAGAAAGGTGAGAGAAAAATGGAGCTTCTCTTTTTCTGCAGCCTTCATCCAACTTCTAAATAAGTTGTGGTTTTTTTTAATTCTGTATATAAACTTTGCAGCCAGCTTTAACGTTAGGAGATCAGAACATTCAGGAGGAAACTAGTGATCTGATTTCATACTCTTATTAAAGATGTTTACCAAGTGAAGTATTTCACCATATTGCGATACTTCCTGTGCCAGAATTTTGGAGCCAATTGTCAATATCTTATTTTATTTTTTTCCAAATACTTCTGTGTATTCTTTAATGGAGTCCAAGAAGCTTCCAAGGAGCATCATGATTTTATTCATTAGATTAGATGGACCCATTTAGCTTTATTGTCCTAAAGCAAAGGGTACAATCATGTATTATTCAGCAGCTGAAACTGGACAGAGTAAAAAAAATAAAAGTAACATATTGTGGTGTGATCTGTTGAAAAAAAAGGAAAGCAACCAATACCTCCCACAGAGATCTGAAAAATTATACAAAACCATCAGTTCCTGTGCTGCACCTGGCGTAGAAGAAAAATCAACAAAACCTTGTTCAGGGTTGTATTAAATACATTTTCTTTGGCAGATCAATATACAAAACTTTCAAGCTCAGTCTTTTGCCACCTGTGAATACGTGTGATAATAATAAGTACGATAAGTTTAATTCTACTGGATGTTTCCATTTGTTTCCTTGAACAAATCCTCAAAAGCTGCTAGACACATATTGTTAACAAATGACTTACCAACGGTAGGTTTGTTTATCCAGATCCAATGACAGATCTATACAGTAATCCTTGATTATAAAATGGAATTCCAAATGATAATGCTCAGTGGCACAATCTTTTTTTATTTTAAAGGATCCAAGCATGACAACAAGAACATCATTAGGTTGGAATGATGCCAGAAATTCCTATTACATTGTCTATGCTTATAATCTGAATTTTATTTGTATGTGGGCAATCTTTGTCTTAGACTGAAATAGGTTTCCCACCTGTATCTCCTACTCTAGGCTGGGGTCTTAACAATCCACATTTAGAATTTGTTTTTTCTAAAAAAAAATCAATTTATGTTTATTAGAGTTTAATATTACATACATAATCAATACCAGGAATTCTGTTCTTGGGGATATAATGGCTGACTTTCATATTGACCAGTTTTAGACAACAGCTCATGATGTATTTGCAAAGGGTTTGTAAATTTAAAGTCCATGATTAAAATGCTGCAGAAGAATTAGGCATTGTATTGGCTAGCATTTATAAGACTAGGAAAGTGTTTAGTATTATGACTCTACATGTAGCTGCCATTGTTTTTATTGTAATTCAGTATATTTTATAGTAATTCTTTTCTCCACTGGCCTTAGATCCTTTAGAAGGTTGATATATAAATTTAAGTAATTGTAATAATAATGAATACATTAGATGTTTACTACAGCAGAAACCATAGGTATGTAGGTGTGTTTGTATAACAATAACAATAACAATAACTAACAATAACAATAACAATAACAATAACAATAACAATAACAATAACAATAACAATAATAATAATAAAGTTGGAAGGGACCTTGGAGGTCATCGAGTCCAACCCCCTGCTCAGGCAGGAAACCCTACACCATTTCGGTGTATGTACATAGGATGAGGGTGGAGGTTTGTCCTCTGAGCTTGTGGGTTGGTTTCCGAGTGTTTTGTTACCAGGCTAGGTAATACACACACACACACACACACACACACACACACACAATTCTTTTTTTTTTTTTTTTAATATATTTTATTAGATTTTATAGGGGTACAGGGATAAGATTAAGGTGCTTAGGAACCACCATGGAGGTGGGTATATTAAACATCCAAAAAAAGAAAAACAATCACAAATATATAGCTCAACTCAAGTCTTTTAAATTTCCCTCTCTAATTCCCTCATTTAATTTTACATATTCAAATTAATAAATTCTATATAAGTTTCAAACGGTCCTATCAAATATCAGTTACATTTCAATTCTAAAAATCCAAATCCTGTTTTTAAGCTTTACTAACTTACAATTACTATATTTCAATTAGCCTTAAATAGACATATTATTAACACTTCGGGTGCCCTTTTTTTTTATATATATAATTATATCTGGTATATTGTTCTTACAACAACATTCCCATATCTTCTTCATTGATACCATTTTTTTTTCTCTTATCACCCATCCCTCTTATTCTCCTTTTATTTCCAAATAATTCTCTTAAAGTAAAAATATCAGGCCAACAAATAAATTTCTATCTAATTTAAATATATATTCTATCAATGCCTCTATATCTATTAAAATCTTTTTAAACCAGTAAATAAAGTTTACTTCTCCAATACATATCATATCTAAAACAGAGTAATATTACAAAGGGTATCCTCTTAAAAATTTCACGTGTTCCATTAGTTGTTAAGTCAGTCAAGAAATCAAAGCCTTTTTAATCCCATTAAATAAGACTTTAAAATACATTTTTAAATCTAACTCTAGGCTTCTTTCTATGCCATAGTGGTTTCCATAGTAAGGTTCCTAGACAATCAAACCGCACTATTAAAAGGTCCATATTCTTTAACGCTTCAAATTGGTCAAAGTTCTCTTTCCTTTCTTCTAATAGCCTTTGGATGGTAAAAGCTGTTTTATTCCATGTTATATTTGCCAATTGTTTATCCATCTTTTCTCGATTTTCAATAAGTTGTATCGGAGTATCAGTCTCTGTTGGTATTGGTATTGATGCTTCAGACATCTCTATTGAAGTTGTTGTATAGTCATCAGACTTCTCGATAGGTTGTGTAGAAAGTTGAATAGAATTAGTTTGTTTTGTGGTTTCCACGGTTTCTCTCAGTGTAGGGAAAAGGGATTGAAAATAGGAGCTCACATCCTCTGCAGCTTCTAAAATTGTTTCCAATATAAGTTCATAGTCCAGTTGTGTATTAAGTTCCATATTGATAGTAATAAGGCTTTTTAATCTTTAATCTTTAAAGAAGGCTCTGCTTCATAAGAATCAAACAAGCATTCACCTTCAATTTTCAATAGGCCAGCTGGATCCGTTATCTTGTAATTATGACTCTTTCAGGGTCATAGCCATTCCCAGCCATAGAGAAATATAATTGCAGTACCACTTTTCGACACAAGATGTCCTCAGCAAACCAAAAAATCTCTTTTTTTTTTTTCCTTTCCAAATAATAGATTTTTTATTTTTCGTGTTGAAAGAGATGAAGAAAGGGTTCAAAATAATAAATGCATAGTTGTAACAATAATAGTCAAAAATAAAATGTTTTCAGGTCCCCTCAGTATTCCAAAATTTAAATAGTCCATCGAAATTAACTGGTTTTTATTTATATCTTTTTTTTTTCCAACGCTGTTTTTCCCCATTGCCCAAACGCTGCTTCCTCACGACAGGGAAATAGTTCAAAGAAAGCTTTTAACAGGAAAGTAGTTAAGGAAAAAAAAAAGGGGGTAGGAAAGGTCTCACCCGGATTCTCCACGGGGGTTCTTTTGCTTAGATGTTCTTCTGGCTTTCAGCTGGTGCGACGAAGTGATCGTCCATTTTATTGGGCGATCTTTTCCTCCGGCGGCCCTAAGGAGAAAGCTCGAACTGCGGAGAGCCGCCGCTCTTCCCCAGTCGAGCAGGAGCCTCCTCTAACGGTGGTCGCCTCTACGGGGCGACTTTCGACCCGATTAAGGGTCTACCGGCGGAGGGAAAGCAGCCGATGGGAGAGAGAGATCTCTCCGTGCGACTGCTGGTGTCGCGATCCGGAACCGGAAGCCTCACACACACAATTCTTGATATAGGACCGTAATGGAGCCTGCCCATTACAGTTATATGTCATAGTGTAAGTAAAATAGGCGTAAAATACCTTTTTTTGCGGTGGTCATTGAGATGGAATCATAGCTAAAAATAGAAGAGGGAGTAAAGGTATTCCAACTTGGAGTTGTTCTGTGGGAGGAAGTGGCAGAGGCCAGACTACTGAAGCCTTTATATGTTGGTTCCCAAGAGACTATAGGAATCTTGCCAGACTGACTGCAAATAGGTGGACAACAATACAGAAACTGTTTGGCCTACTCACGGAATTGTTCTGGTTCCTTGTGCCTGACGGTCATTAAATGGACCAATGGCTCTTAGGGATGCTGCAAATGACTATAAATGCAGTCGTTTTGCTGAGCACTCGAAGTTAAATAAGTCATAACTCAAGGACTAAATACACACATACATGCATATATACACACATATTATGTGTATGTGTGTGTGTATATATATATACACAATATATAGAATATATATATTCTTTTAAAATTTGCCCCTAATCACCCCAGAAACCTGAACTGGTATGGTAAGGAAGGCAATGGAGAGAAATCTGCTAATTTTGCTTTTTTTTATTTTTTATTGCTTGCCTTTGTTGATAGTTTGCCCATACAAATTAGTGACATCTGGCAAAACATCTCAAGATTTAGGTTTCAGGTACAGAATTTGAGAATGTTTAGCCATGAATGTTTATGATGGTTTACAATTGAAGATGCAGTTTAGGAATTGGACTATTAACATATAGTGTTGGGTTTCTACTGTATTGTTGTATTTCTGTTTGAAATTCAAAAGACATCAGAGTGATTGCTGCTGTCAAAGATGAACAAGTTCTCCTTGGCTACAGCTGCAATACTGAATTCATCAAAGTATCAAGAATGTGGCCCCTTTGCACATAAGCATATTACCAAATGAATTATTATACAGGATTGTAAGAATAAATCTACATCTGATTTACTGCCACAGATTTATACCATTTGTCAATATTTGAATTATTCTTTTTTTTCCCAGCAAAGGTCCAAGAAAGAAGTCTTTTGATTAATTTGGACAAATATAAATTTCCAGGGGGTTTTCTCTTCTTTTCCCCCCCTCTCACTGCAGGTATCATATTCTATATGATGCTACATTGCTTTAATAATGCACAAAAATTGATTGTACTAGTTGCTTCAGAAACGAGTTGAGCACAGAATGGAGTTGGCACAAATCCATTATCAAATGAAAGTTTGCATAATAATAGTATCAACCGCTTTCTGCTTATGGACCGTCGTGTCTGCTCTGCAAGGCACTATGGCTATAAAGGACCAATGTTAAATACTGCATTGCCCTAGGAAGACTTCCATATTTATAGTCATGTTCAATTTTTCTTATTCATGTCCCTCATGCCACATCCATATCAAATGTACAAAATTTACATTGTTGGCAAGTCCCTGCATACCCAGTGCTGGGCAGAATGAAAAGGAGATAAGCATCCTTCTGCTAATGATCAGTAACTCTCCCATTAGCACTGCTCAGCAAAGTTTGGTTGAGAAATGTAGTATCACAGTCACACACTGTGTGGTATTTTACATGGTTTTGCCATAATCTCTATTAATATTTATTCCATCTTTTTGTCACATTTAAGAGTTACCTATGCCCTGCATATCTTTGCAATCAGAAGGTCTAGAAATCTGTTTCATTCTTCTCCCGTCGCACCTTCCAAATCAAAGACAAGCTTTATAACTTAAAAATCTGGAAAAGATAGAATAATATTCCAAGTAAATGTATTCTACAAACCGATAGCACTTATAAAGCCTACAATAAGTCAGGATATCAGTATATCTTGTATAGTATATAGTTTATCTAAAATAAAATGCTGGGGATATAGGGATGAGAGAAAAATTGAACTGGTTTGAAAAATAACTTGGCATGAAGTATAATGTGGGCTTTTTAAATTCTTGGGACACCTTATACTTATTAAATACAGATGCTATGGCCATGGATATTTTCTTTTTTTGTCAGTTCGCCAACATTTACATATTTCTTTGTCAACAACACAGAAAGAACTTAAGATTTGAAAAAAAGAGAGGAAAAAGCAACATGCACCGATTCATCCAGTTTTTTGCTTCTAGATGTTCCTTGCTGTAGATAATGCCAACATTGCTTTGAAACGGGGGATTCTGTATTAATTACATTTGGCTGATCCAATGAGTGAGAATTGTTTTGGAAAATAAATTTCCAAAAATTCTAAGTTTATAATTTGTATTAAAAAAAAATGGGTCCCTTTACAAATGGCACGTTCTCCACCCTAGACGGACCAATCTCTATTTGAGGGTGGATATTCGTTCTCCATGCTTGTGTTTATAAGGGCTTCGTGTGATCAGGAGGTCTTGTGATGATTAGGTCACATCAGGTGAGGGTCACAATAGGTCAGGATCTTGTAAGAAGAACAGAAGAACACAGACACTGAAATCCCCTAAATTCCGCTGAAGATATTACCTAGCCTGGTAATGAAACGTTCAGAAACCAACCCACAAACTTGGAGAAAGAACATCTACCCTCATCCTACACCTAAGCTACAGATATTCGCCACTATCTCCCAGCTTCTATTTCTTAACTTCACTGCTTGTTACGTGGACAATGGAGACAATTGAAATGTCAGGCAGCAAATGTATGCTACCTGAGTTCCTTTGAGTGCCACCTGGGATAAAAATGCAATAAATAAATATAAGGAACATCTTGCAATTTTCTTGTTGTTCTTACTGAAGTCTCTTCTATTCACTTTTAAATGGTCTTGGCATCAATTGTCTCTTTAAAGTGATAATGTCAGACACATTTCCTTGGTTGAACAGAAGTTGCTTTTAAACAATGAGATGAACAATTTTTATAAAACTCCCAGAGGATATTTGTGAGCCAGGCCTGTATGAGATCATGTAATGAGAGCAGAGTCTAGTGGTGCTTTAATTCAGTACATGATCACATTTATTTAGCACTAATAGCTTTAACAGAGAAAAAGCAAAGACTTTCCATATTTGTAGCCAAAAGTGATCGTGTAAGGGTTCCCTGATGGGTTTTGAAAAGAAAATAGTAACCAATTAAATGTAATTCAGATATTACAGAAAGAAAGAATGGAATAAAAACCAAGTACAATGCAAATCAGTTGGATTTGATATTTGAAGGCCATCATTGAGAACTATGTCTTTTTAGACTGTGATCAGTTTGGAAAAAGGACAATTCAGATCAGACTGATACCTTCTGAAATGTTGGGAGATAATTCTTAGTTTTGTCAACCATTGTGGCAAATCCTTGTATTAAAACATCTGGAGGGCACTAAGTTGAGAAATGTTGATTGATCTAATCCAATGAAATAAATCTGAACAAATCTTCTATAAATATACATAGACTGAGACTGATCTAGATTTTACCTGTAATATGTATGCAGTACATAACAAAACAGATTTGTATTCCATTTATAAGTCCTCCTTACATAAGTGATAAGGCCAAGGCTCTGATAGGGAAGGTAGCATTGACAAAAAGCAGGCTAGAATAACAGCCTACAATATAAGAAATATATTGTGATTCTGAAGAGGATATATTGAATGTACTTATTTGTGATATGAACAATGGAAAGACAATGAGCTACAAATTTTAAGTTCTCCAGGAGTTCAGAGAGGAAAAGACAATGAGCCAGAAACAGTAAGGCCAAAAATTCTATTTGAAGCAGGAGGGTTTTTTGTTTGTTTGTTTGTTTGTTTAAAAAGTCCAACCCTTAACTTAAATTAGATTTCTGCTGATGAGTGCTATAAAGGCAAATTCAGCAGTCAGGTTTTGGCCTATACTTAAAACAACCAGAACCTGGCACTTTGTCCACAGGCTGGCAAACTGTTTTGTCTGAACTCCAAATAAAATAGGTACAATTCAAGTCTTAAAAATCCTTTCAGAGCAAAATATTCTTCTGAAATCTCTGAAACATTAAAGGTAAGACTCAAAGATCTCAGTCCATGCATGTATCCTAGTGCAGACTAAGGTCCTATCAGACTGTTGGGGGTCCTGTGCCCATCACTATGGAAGCAGGGAAATATATAATTATGCCAGTTCCTGAAACCTTACCCAACACATCTGATTTTCAAATCTTTTGAACACCAATACTACTTTCCATAAATTGTATGGCATATATGCTCCTTTGTAAGGAGGAAAAAGCATTATAGTATCCAGACAACTGGATTCCAATCGCTTTAATTATGGTGCAGAAGAGAAAATTTTAGCCAGTGAACTTTATGCAACATATTTGAATAATTGATGAAGGGGAATTATGCCCTGTTTTACAACCAGTCACATCAAGATTTAATTTTCCTCCAGTAAAGAAGTATATACTGTACATAAGCAAGTGTATAGCCAGGTATCTTATTAGGCATCATTCTAGATGTATAAAGCTAGATAGAAGTATTTATGTAGTTATATTTGGGGGCTGCCAGCGTCTGGATGGAAAGCATGTTTTTCAAGACTAGCCTAAGACATTTGGGTGCCTATCAAACCCCACATAACTGGTTAGCCAAAAACAAAAGAAAAGAAAAGAAAAAAGAATAATATGAATATTAGAAAGGTATCTTTAATGGAAATATGGAGTAAAAGCATAATCTTAAAAGTTGTAAATTCCAAGTAAGGCTTATAGTGATTTCATTAAATGAGAGTTCCTTCAAAACATTTGCTTCCCACAATTCTCACGTCATGTTTCTTCTTCTCACCTAAACTCACTTTTCCCACTGCCTGAGCTGAAAACAAAGATGTTCCAAGAACACAAGGCAACTGGAGTGGCAGCTGACTCTTATGTCACTCCTCAAATGCAGGAAGTTGCCTTCCAATGAGTCAGATTATTAGTGAATATGGCCTAGCATAGTTAACTGTGATTAGTAGAAAGTCAGACTTTTTGACAGATGTATTTTTAACCCAACAAATTTAACCCAAGAGTTAAATTTAGGATCATCTGTATGTAAAATGTTGTTTAACCACTTAGCATACCTGGAATGGTGGGCATCTGTTAGAATCTTGTATTTAATTTGCACTATATTATATTGTATAGGAAAAGCAAAAATCACACTTGTCATTTCTGTAAACAATCATACTCAGAACAGAATTCAGCAAACTATCTAGATCAGGGCTTTTCAACCTTTTCACCGATTGTACCACTTTTAGGATATGGCAATATTCGAGTACCACCTAGCAAGGTGTCAAAAACGTGATGACCAAAAAGATAAGATAACCTTTATTGTCATTTTTATATTGTGGGCACAATGGCACACATCAAAAATGAAATTTAGTTGCCCGCTCTCAAAGTGAAACACATACATGACACACACCTAAACATACTATGTACAACATATATATAGACCCACATCCCTACATATACATAGCAAATAAATATTAAATACTGTCCATTTTGAATATATAACCCAAGGAGGAAAAAAAACCCTGTTCAAAGTTGCAATTGCACTGAAATGACTTATGACCATTTTTCACACTTATGACATTGCAGCATGCCCAGGGTCATGTGATTTATATTTGGATACTTGGCAACTGATTCATATTTATGATGGTCACTGTCCCAGGGTCATGTTTGCACAAAAGGCTTTTGCAGCCTTTTGACAAGCAAAGTCAATGGCAGGGCTGCTGCTGGCCAAGTGCTAAGTTCCCTCCCTCCCTCCTTCCCTGCCTCCCTCTTTCTCATGCCCACCTCCTTCTGAAGGAAGAATTTGACCCCCCCCATATTTTCTCTCTTCCATATATTCATCAAACAAGGAAAAGCCTCCAGAAACAGAAAAGACAAACTGCTGAGTGAACTAGCTTAAAAAGGCACATTCTCCTTTAAGAATTAGCTACTGGCTAAGGAAAGTAAGGAGCCGGCAGCCGGCACTTAAGGAAGAAAAAAAATGTAGTAAGTATTGGCCGCTGGCTAAGGCAGCCTCCCCAAATGGCTCCATTCATAAGTAAAGGAATCTACAGGAAAAATCCATTCAGGAGAAAAATACTTCAAAATCCCTTGCAGCAAAACTTACAGCTAACAATAGCAGAGCAATAGAAGCTAACACAAGACATCAGCCATCAGCCATCAGCCAAATAGAAATTGCCAAACACTCCTTAAGAACACAAAGCCCACATTGCACAAATCCCAGAACTTCAAAGTCACAAAAGCACATAATCCTTCCATTCTCCATCTCCTCCCAAGGCTGCTGCTTTTTTTCCCTTTCCCGCCCAAACTGTCTCCTTTTATAGGTCTCCACCCCCCTCCTCCTCCTTTCTCATGGGGGAAGGTGAGCCAGAAGTGAGCCTGGGGCCTTTGTCTTGCCCAGCCACTCTGCAGCTCCAGAGGACTCTCTCACTGTAAGTCCTTGCCTGTGCTGGCTCTTTCCCTTCCCCACTACACTTGGCTAGGCAGGGCTGCGTACCACCTGCCACTTGTTAATGTACCACAAGTGGTACATGTACCACAGGTTGAAAAGCCCTGATCTAGATCACCTGAAACATTTATCCTTATTCTTACTTAAGACATGGGAAAGAAATGATAGACCGAGGCAGAACTCAACAGTGGAGTCTTCTATTTGCATAAAAAGGAATTAAATTACATTATCAAAGTGTTAAAAGAATAGAATCTCCTTTGTGCAAATAATACAGTTAATGAGGGTTTAATTTTAAAAAATAACTGCTAAAAGTGTCAAATCAAGATTTAGGTTGGGTTAATGGTACCTGAGATTTAGTAGCAGTGAGTCCCCAAACAGCCTAGAATTTTGTCACTGAAATTCAGCTAAATATTTTTCACTTAATTTAATTGGTGCAACTTTGAACAATTTGAAAATGTTTAAAGGATGGGAATTGGAACTCTTTACCTCCCAGGAGCTTCCTGCTCTCACTGTCATCTTTTATACTCTCAAAATACTAAACAAATTTCTTTGAAATCATTGCCTTTCTGAAGACATCATCTGTGGCCATCTAGTCTGTCATAGAAATGGCTTATAGCCATTAACCCTGAAAACTTGCTACTTACGATTTACTCTTTACATATTTTGTCTTCTCATTCAGTAAAGCCTTTTTTCTTTAATGCATATGTACCCACAGTATATAAGTGCTTCTCAACGTCTTCCCATTTTGCTGTCACAGGCAGAGAATAATACAGAAGCTCAGTCATAACAATGCATTAATAGGGTCTCCTTTTCACAAAGTGAAAGCTAGGTGGAGGGATGACTGATAACCCTTGCTTTCTAGTAGTCTTTGATCAGATCCAAGTAGTTAGAAAATAAGGAATGGCTTTCAGTGGCATAGATAGAGCACTAGTGACTTGATTTAGTTGCATCCATTTTAGGAAATAAATAGGAATTGTAGCACAGATTTCTTTTTCATTGGTCACATCCTATAGATCCACAACAAGGAGCTAGGCCAGTTATAGTTTCCTCTACTTCAATAACTGTTCCTAAAAAACTGCAACAAATGCAGATTGCATTTTATACAGGGCAAGCTTACTTAACCTATTATTATCCATTGGATGGTTGAATTAGAACTTGCCTTATCCCAACTAGCATAGTCAGAAATGATGGATGACACCAGGATGAAGACAACTGATGGAAGAGGAGTCTGGCCTTTCTATCCTATTGATTTTCTCCAAATACAGTTTGAAACACCATGAAATGCCAATTCAAAACAATTTTAACAACAACAACAACAAAAGAAAAGAATGAGAGCCAACAGAATAATCTGCAAAGAAGAATAAAACAGAAAATGTAATTGCAGCTGAAAGTTGCTGCAAGCAAGGTCAACTTAATTTGACATCTAGAAAAAAAATTAATGATGATGCCAAGCAAGTTTGCTTGAAGAAGGCATAACAGTGACATTCTCAATGCTGCCTCTGATAACTGGATGTAGCAAACGCTTTCCACTGTAGGTGAAGTGTGAAAGCATAATCAACCTATAATTGGTTATCATTATTCAGAGACGCGCCATTTTGACATGAGATAGGAAAGGTCAAGCAGTACTCTTTGGTTTCCTGGGATAAGCCATGAGTAAATAATTAACATCTGAAATCACTATAAAGAGATCTCAATAAGCATGTAGGGAAAATATCAAATTAATAAATTTCTGCTCCTTTCATCTTATTAAGGTCCAGCCTTGGCAAGAGTCAATTAATGTAAAGTTGTTGTTTTGGAAAGTTTTTACAATGTTAAACTTGTTTTGTCTATTTCATAGGTCCCAATACAGGGAATATTATATAGGCCTCCTAAAGTTACTGAAATCAGCCACAGTTAAATATGGTTAGCTTGTTAAATGTTACAGGTTTTCCCCAGGGAATTTTATTTATTTTTTCACAACGTGTAAAACTCCTCTTTGTTCCTCATTTCCCTGGTGTCTCTGATTTTTGTTGTTGTTGTTGTTTGCTCAAAGGACCAAACCTGTGACTTCTTTGTTTCTTGCATTTAATGTCTGCTTCCACTTCTGAAAACAACAAAGAAGCAAACTTTTTGGCAACACCCATACTCTCAGTCATGGTGCTGGCTTTCCATCAGGCAACACAATACAAGCCCAGAAACATAATTACCACAGTTGTATTAACTGACAGTCCGGGTGGCAGGTGTCTGCCAAAAATATGGTGCTGGCATAATGGCTCTGGGGATGCAGAAAGTACATGGGGTGGGGGTGGGGGGAGAGAATAGCAGCATTAGCAATACTTTTGTTTTGAGAATGCAACAGAAAATCTCTAGCTGAAGTGTATGTGTGAATTTATATCAAGCAACCCAAGATAAATCATAAATGTATATCAGCATTTGAAATTGCACTTGGAAAACCACAGTAAATTATACAAAACAAAGAAAAACGATGGTGCACACAATTTAAAAGCCATCCAGTGAAATACTATATATTCACACAATTCATTTGAAAATATCTTGAGAGAATACAAATTGAAGGAAACAAGGACAAATAAATAGGCTGCTAGTAAGGTAGGCTCCCATACAACTTTATCAAAGTATTCTGATAACCTAGGATCGAGGCTCAACAGGACAAAAAGCTTAAAAGTTCTTCACTTAAATCGTAAATGGGTGTGACTTCAGATTATCTTTCATTCCAGGGTAGTTGAAGTTCAATGCATCTGGAGGAGACCAGTTTCAGAAAGGCTGATTCATATTGGCCAACAATGGATCTTCTGGGATTTAGGCAAGGTTCTGTTTAAGAATTGCAGCCACATGTGTAAGAATTTTCTTCATGCGAAGTACAGAATTTTCTTTAAGCTTGATTCTTCACTGTCTTACATATTCTGTAAATATTATATAAGGTGGAAGGAATAAATTTTAAAAGGTAAGGAAAGCAGCTTGTCTCATCAGTAGTTAAACAAAACCTTCAGTGTAATTTTCCCTTATCCCAGGCAATCTTACCAAGCTGTCTCCAGTAGTGTTGCCAAAACCTAATGTACACCTAGGCCCAAATCAGAATCCTAACCCTGATTCACCAATAAAGCCACTCACAACTCATCCCATATGAATGGCACAAAAATTGAGCTGAATATTAAGAGACAAAAAAGTGATCATGGGGATGATCTTAAAGATCTTAGGAATTCTAAGCCACCCAGAGTCATTGATTAAGATGGGTGGCTATAGAAATTGAATGAATGAATGAATGAATGAATGAATGAATGAATGAATGAATGAATGATCAATCGATCTTGGGAGTAGAGATTTGATTTTAAGATTTGATTTTGGCCATGACACAAGCATAGGCCAGTCTGCCTTACAATCAAATCAGTTTTGATGAGCACCAGCCAAATTAAGGTCACAGTTTGTAAGGAAGCCCTTGCGGCTGGATGGAGCTTAATGAGTACTAACTGAAGGATGATCAGGTACTTAAAGCCGCTTCTATAAAGATCTCTGCTTAGGAGTATAACTTGGGAAATTGTATAACTGATCTCTTGTTCTTTTGGTTTGCATGGCAGACTTTTGTAGTGAATTCTAGATACCTTGATTTTGTGTATGCAGGTGTGCATGTATACCATGCCCACATGTGCGAATATGGTATTTTCCCAAAGATGCAAGTTGCTGGAGACAAATATGGTATTTTGATACTTGTTAATTTAGTAAATGGTTTTTCATGCAGAAACCTCTAGCAATTTCTTCATAATTGCTATACATTATGAAAATGGGGGGATCATGAAGATAATAAAGAATGGATATAATCAATTTATGGTCTATAATACAGATCATGGTAGTGCCAAGTATTGTGCAGCCAACTAATGCAAGGTTTCCCATACATATAACTCTGTTGATTATCTTAATACCATTCCAATTTTTTATTGTATTTACTAATGTAAATACATTGTCCATAATAAGCTCTGGTTGATGGATTCATCCAATTAATTTTAAGACCACCTTGCTTAATCTATTCTTGATCTGGCTCAGTTGGATGGAGGTCTAACCATTCATACACAGTGCCTCTATTCTTTCACTTAATAATATGTCAAAATGTCCCTTTGAAAATGAAGGTGAATTAATTTGGAAGGCTAACTACAATATAAACTGTGTTCTGTTCATTGCATTGTGAAAATAATAACCAGGAAGAGAGTAGTAGAATTGGATCCATTCTTTAAGACTGGCATACTCAAATCCATACTCCAAATTTGAGGCAAATGTCAAATGACAAAAATACACTTGGCCAATACACAGAGAGCATGTAATCAAATATGCTCTCAAATGAGATTGTCTGCCTGTAAGGATCAGGTGTTTGTTCAATGGGAATGGAATCATCTGGAATATTGAACGATCTCATAAAATTCATCCACTCCAAAGCTCTCAGTAATCTCCATGGTTTATTTTATAAATGCTATCAACACTGGATCACCCTAATAGCCACTGAATGCATGTGGCTTGAACTGAGAATCTCTATTTTGAGCCAGTGACAACACTGCCTTATTGTCTCTCTGAAATCTAACTTTATAAAAGCAAACTCTTAGCCTAGCAAAGCTAGGAGATTCTGTTTTCATCTGGTTCTCCAGAGGAGAAAGAAGCTATTACGACATATGTAAGTGATTTAAGAAGGGGTTGTCTATGCTGATAGGAAAACATTTAGTTGCCTGGTGACTCAGGAAATGTTGGAGGTTTTTTCTCACTGAACGGCTATTTTGGAGACACCAGCAAGTTAAGCTTATCTTGCAGGATAAATGCTAATAACTATGTCAAGGTCTATAAAATAAGAAAGAGTAGTAGAATGTAAAAGAAAAAAAGAAGAAAACATTCTGCATGGATTTTAACATTGTTTTATTTATATTCTGTATTTCTGTTCCAGCTAGCACTTAAGATAGCTAGCAAAAATGTATAAAACAACAGAATATACAAAATGTAAAAACATGGATTAAAATGATGACTAAAATAGATACCAACATTAATAAAAAGTTTTACAGGTTTTGTAAATAAATAAATGTGTGTATGTGTATATACAGTATATACACACAGATGTATTTGTCCTAGGATATCTTAGATAGGCTTAAGAGTCTGAGGCTGTAAAGTTCAAAGTTTGCCTGACAAGGTTTTGGCATCCGATGCAGCTCTTTCAGCACAAGCTTGCTGCCTAGCTGCCACATTTTATTCCAGCTGTAACTTTCAACACATTTTTCAAGAGTAGAGCACATTACAGCAATCAGAACAGAATCTAATCAAGGTAAATTGGCTCTGCGTGGGCCACATTTGGCACCCTAACTACAATTATGCAAAGGCACTTCCCACCATCGCTTCCATCTGCAAACCCAGTGACTATGGAGGGTGAAGGAACATTCCCTGAATCGGCAACTTTAAGGAAATGTTGGATTTCAGTGCCAGAATCTAGTTTATTATATTACTCCAATCTAAAGGTATCTGGTCTAGAATTAAATTAATTTAACTTGTAAGCCACCCAGAGTCACCTTGTAAAGGAGATGGGCAACATAAAAATTTAATAAATAATAAAAATAATAACTTCAGCTTAATATCTCTTGTCTGGACAAACTCCTACAGTTTCCTTGATAAGATTTCAGAAGTGGTTTTCCCTGGCCTTCTTCCTAGGGCTGAGAGATAGTAAGTGACCCACGACCATCCAGCTGGCTTTGTGCCTAAATTAGGACTAGAACTCCCAGTCTCCCATTTTCTAGCCTGATGCCTTAACCTCTATACCAAACTGACTCTCTCTAATTCAGGGGTCTTCAAACTTGGCCCTTTTATGACTTGTGGACTTCAACTCTCAGAATTCCTCAGCCAGGCACGCTATAAAAGGGCCAAGTTTGAAGACCCCTGCTCTAATTGAACATGCACAATGTTCAAGAGTACTGATTACTTCTTTAGATTTGAATAGTAGAGAGCTATACAATTGTTCCAAAATTTCAGATAACCTCTTCCAACAGTGCCATGTAAGTAGTGATTGGGAGATTACTTTGAACTTGTAAAAACACTATCTGCAGAACACAGTCTGACAGAAAGCACCAGAATCATTACCGATGGTATGAAAAGTACCAACAGTAGAGCTGCACTCTTCCGTCCAAAGTCATCCAGCCACAAAAGTAGCTAAAGCAAGTTTAGTATATACAGTACCCCAGTAAAAAGGCTGTTAAATAAGCAAGTGGTAGCTTTCATCTCATCAGACACACTGTGCATATTCTTAAAATGTGAAAGCTGAAAAGAATCCACATTTTTTTTAAAAAAAGTTATATACCAATGACCTACCCCAAAAATGAGATCCAAGTTAAAATGGAGCCAATTGACTTAATTCAAAAAGAATGGAGATTTGTTCACAGCAAGCTGCTGACTCTAATGTAGAGAACAAATGTTATGTTCTCTTTTGGGACATCTGCCTGGCATCTTTCCACAATATCAAAAGAGTTGCATAAATATTAAACTGAAAAATAATCAGTATAAATCCTATTAATGTTAAGGTATTACATGTTTCTGACTTAATTTGGAATTTGAATATCAATGAAGATCCATCTTTGATGTTTATCTTCCACTGAATAGTAAGTGGAAAATGAATGAGCTCCCTATTAATGAATTGTTGTCCATATTAATAAATATGGTATATTCAAAAACATGCTCACATTCTCTATGTGAGGAAGAAAGCACATTTTTCCAATCAGTATTGGTGTTCCAATTGTTCTTGTGTAAAATCATTCCTTTGCATTAATCAGTAATTTTCAATTAATATACAAAACTAGTATTTAAGCTTAAGCAAATATTATTTCAATATATTTGCTCATAAAATAATATGTTTCAATACTATTTTTGTGAAAATAAAGCCAGAGTTCAATATATTAATATAATGTAATGAACAAATGTTGGCTGTTGAGATTTATTGCTTTTATTTACAGGCTACTGGGTAGGCTGGCTAGGAAGCAGAGTATATTTTTCAGGCCTAAAATGTATGCTTTTCCTTTCAGGATACATATTTTAAAGGTGTGCTTCTTTAAAATGTATGATTCAAACCATCCATCTCTAAAATTAGAGATTGAGAGAGTTGTTAAATGGGAACCTTTCTCAAAATATTCAATAGAAAAAAAGATTTTAAATCTTTCCAAATCGTCAGCAAGGGAATTAGGACTGAAAATTGTGTTTCCAATAATCTATGGCAGACATGTCAAACTCATGATGTCACATGATGTTGCACGACGTATCAGAGCTTTTTCCCCATTGCCGGCAATAGGGTGGGGGCGGTTTCGTCATGACACGTCCGGCCCGCAGGCCGGCAGTTTGACACCCCTGATCTATGGGGAAAACTCAGGAAAAAAAGAAATGAGGAAAATTTGTTGCAAAACTGAAAGTATTTGAGAACTGTGTGCCATCGTTTTTAACTGAGTAAAATATGCCTTAAAAGTAGGTTCCTAAACATGTATTAGAAATGGAATAGGATAGCCTTCTATAAAAGCTTCTTCATAAAGAATCATTTGACATTAAACTCTATTATTAAACCCAAATATTTTACATGCATACTTCAGTCCTAAAAGCATGAGACAATACTGGAAGTATTATTATTGTTATCACTGAAATGGCTGTTCCAGGCTTAGTTTTTCATATTTAGCTGCTTCATGGATATATATACATCTTTTGACCTATATTAGTTGCTCCCATAGCTGAGTAGCAGCTGAGTATGTAAACTGATTCCACTAACTGTATATACTAGATGAGAAAGGCTTCCAGATTCTGTGGAATTTGGTTCGTGACATCTTATTTACACCATGATGTTGCTGTTGTCAAGTGATGAACCACATGTGTAATTGTGCTACACTTTTCACACAGACTTTCATTTCACTGGAATAAAAAACATATAATTCAAACAGAGTAATGATATCTCCCATCTCTGGGAAATCCACAGATTTAAGGATGCCTAAGACCATAATCCTAAACTCATTTAATAAAGAATATGTTTCATTATTTTTCATCAAATAAACAAGCTCTCAGAGAGCACCAGGAACTCCACAGTTCAATCCTGAGCCACAAACATTGGAGGAGGGACAAGGGACTTCCCTGCAGCTGCTGCTGCATCCGCCCTACGGCCCCAGGCTTGATGGTCTTCCAAAGGGCCTGATTCTGCCATTTTAATTAATCAGAGTGATTTGGAATCCATGAACAGCTGTACTGTTTTTGAATGTCTATGGAGATTCTCAGTCATTGAGTCATACTTGTCCAAAAGAAGCTTTTTCACAAGGCAACTGGATTTTTTTGGTTTTTGGTTTTTTCCTTTGAAGACATTTCACTTCTCATCCAAGAAGCTTCTTCAGCTCTGACTGGATGGTGGGGAATGGAAGGATTTCTACGCTTGCAGACAGCTGGTCATTTGCATTCTTTCAGAGAGTCATTGATGCCACCTGGAGCTTTATCTGTGTCATCAGGGTCACCTGAGTAGTGCAAATGGGTGCGGAGCCTTCTTAGAACTGTTGAATGGACTGTGTTGTAGACTGAAGATAGGTGATGTCGTATCCCTCCTCCTCTGTTGAGAGAGGGATACTCAATTTTGACATAGATGGCATTTCAAACCAGCAGTCCTCTCTGTCCAAAATGTGGACTTTGCTGTCTTCGAAAGAGTAGCCTTTGTCTTTTAAATGTAGATGGACTGCTGAATCTTGTCTTGATGTGTTTGTTCTCCTATGTTGTGCCATGCATTTTTGAAGTGTTTTTGAATGGCTGTGCTCTTCTGATGATTATACTGTAAGGGGTTTAATTTAATTGTTTTAATGTTTGCATTGTCTTTATGACTGTTTTGTTTTTGTTTTTTAGTTTTGGGCACTATTAATTTGTAAACTGTCTAGAGTCACAACTGTGAGATGGGCAGCCATATAAATTTAATAAATAAATAAAATGCCTTTTTCTATTAGTCCTTACTTTCAAATAAAACAAGCCTAAGCTTGTGGCTGTAGAGGTAGTCTTTGACTTAGGACCAGTTACATAGTGAGGATTCGAAGTTACAACAGACCCTTGCAAAGCTGTTTATGACTTGGATTTGAACTTATGATGTCTGGATCCTTCCATAGTCATGTGACTATGACGTTTTGGATGCTCAGCAACCAGCCCACATTTACAGCCATTTGATCACGTGAGGACAATTTATGTTGTTTTCACTAGAAAATTGACAATTACTTCTTGTTTCCGGCAAAGCCCACCCTGTAACAAACAATGGGTTTACTTAATGACCATAGCATCTGCTTAATGGCCATAGCATTCACTTAATAACTGCAGGATTCACTTAATGACTACTGAGAAAAAGGTTGTAAAATCAAGTCTGGTCACGTGATGACCCGCTTTACAACCATCACAACTTATGACCAAACCAGTGGGCTCAATTTTGATCATAAGTCGAGAATTCCCTGTATGCATGTATGGTCCCTGAGTGGGATTTTTCAATTCTTCTCTTTTACTAAAGGCATAAGAGATATGCTCTCAGAGAGGCAACTTTAACCTCATAGGTCTCTTAGCAATGGCTGTGAAAAAGTCCAGAACTAGGACCTTTTTGATGTCCGAGAGGACCAAAAATAAAGAATGCCCAATCCAAGTGGAGCCAACAAATCTATAGTGATCCTGTTCTTCAGAGAATGGGAGGGGCAAGGGAAAACGGCTGTTGATAGGGTTTATTTCTCTCCAGCTAAATGTAGCTAAAGGGGAAAGAAAGAAAGAAAGAAAGAAAGAAAGAAAGAAAGAAAGAAAGAAAGAAAGAAAGAAAGAAAGAGAGAAGCTGTGCTGCTTTCAACTTTTGCCCTATCAAAATGACCTAGAAATGCATAGCAACATGATTCCCCTTTCTCACTCTTTTCCCCTCCACTAGAAAGACTCTGATTGAGTAATTACAATGACTTACACCCGCAGAGGGATAAATATATTTACCACAATGCCGCCAATTCACTGAGCTATTGGCTAGTTGCAATTGCAGTTATTTGGATAAAAGGGCAGCTCTCCAGTTGTGATCGGTAAGAATGTTTATATTTTTCTATAACCGGGAAAAAATAAGAAAGCCCCTTACATAATGCTCCCAGTGCCAGTTAAATTTCCATTGCCAGCCAATTCATAATGGAGCCGAGTATGACTAGGAAAAGCCACACGGGACCATTTCCATGGGAAAATAACAAGACTTTATATTTAAATGAACCATCTCCTCTTCAACGTAAGAGTTTTTTTTCTGTCCCTATGGCCATTGGTAATCCAAGCCCATTCCTGGGAGGAACCAACATTTCTTCTGCAGTGTTGGCCTCGGTCTCCAATGGCACTGCAATTTAGACAGTAACATGCCGAGCACATGATTAATGAAGCCGTGAACTGAGAAGAGGACAGCTGCTGGATCACAAAGAACTGCTTTGTGTGCATGTTGCTGCATGCACTACAAACTCCACAAACTGATAATTTGTTAATTAGATGAATCTCTGCCTGTGTAATGTTAATGTAAACTTCAGCTGAAACAGTGCTCAAAATCAGGGAGATTTTCACCAAAGCAAAACAAACCCCACTCCCCAAGGAGTGATTTCCTCCATTTCTCTCCTTCAGGAAGCTGTTTTGTTTTCCAACGCACAAAATTGCATGCTTTGTTGTTACAAACTGTTTCAGTTCCAATCAAACTCAGAAGGGTTACAACACGGTATAGTCTGGCATACTTAAAAGGCAAAGAAATAATTCTGTGAAAGAAGTAGATAAAAAGCCCTTTGAACTGTGAAAGCAGTGACATCTGTAACCAACAGTGATGATGCCAAAATGATGAAACACATGCAACAACAGCATTGGCCAAATGCTGCAACCACACACTTATCTCACAATGTTTGATGCCAGGGGATAAATAAGTTGGGGTACATGTGGTGACATCATCATGCACATGGCATTATCTGCCACCTTATCCCCCCACCGCAGATGTCCAAATATGGAGGGATTCAACTTGAACTTTTTTTCCCAAGGTTTTTTTTAAAAAAACTCCCCATAATTTATTTATTTATTTTTAAAGATTTTTAAAATCCTGCCTGCATTATTTTTTATAAATACCTCAAGGTGGTAAACAAGGTGGTAAACAAGGTGCCCTTGGATAGTTGCTAGTCCTTCCTCCTTCTATTTTCCTCACAACAACCACCACCATGTGGGGTGAGTTGCACTGAGAGAAAGCGACTGGTCTAAAGTCACCCAGCCAGTTTTTCAGGTCTAAGGTGGAACAAAAACTCATAGTTTTCTAATTTCCAGCCTGGAGCTTTAACCATTAGAGCAAACTGGCTCTTTTATTTGTAATTATTATTAGTCATATCTTATTTATTTACTCAGTTTATATATCTGCCCATCCCACCTCTAGGTGCCTTACAATAAAAAAAATTCACCTCAAAATACATAATATAAACTGAAAGAAAACCACATAGAAGCTAGGCATGATCTAAGCTATCATCCATACAATCCAGACATGAGCTCTAACCCATGCCCAAGGCTCACAAAACCAGGTTTCAAGGCTGTATGAAAGGCCCACAGGGACATCTAATCTCTGATCTCCTCCCATCCCAATCAAGTAATTAAAAAATTAAATAAAACAGAACCAGAAATGAACACATACAAGATTTCTGGAAGCAAATTTAGGTGTCCTCAAGCAAATCATCAAAACAGCCCAAAACCACAAGTTTGCTACAGCAGACCCATGCAAAATCCCCTTGTTTCTTTATGCTTGTCACTCGATGGGCCTCATCTTCCTGCTTGCACCCAACTGAGGCACAAACATGCCTAAGGTAAGATCTCTTTTCTGCCATGTTTATTTGTCCATTGTCATGGTAATGGGGTTTTCCGCTTTCCATCAAGGCTATCCTTTCCGTTCTCTACACTGGCAGAGACTGAGGACAGAGAGGTAATACTGGCAGAATAGAGATCCCCAATGGGGACAACATTTTTCATATCAGTACTGTATAGTTTCCCCTGCAAGTCCTGCTGTGCTGCCTCTTCGTGGCAAGAGGTGTCCTGGAAAGGATAAGGAAAGAATGCTGGGAATATATGCCAAGAGTATATATTCCCAGCAGGGTCATCCAAGGTGTAAAAGTCATTTCAGCTGGCCAGCTAAAGCAAGCAGGCAATCATTTTCTACCGACTTGGGGTTAATACTTCAACTCAGCAGTGGGTCAACCCAGCATTAAGATTCCTGTAGAATGCTTTCTGATAATCTTCAAGTGAACACAGCTTTGCAAATCTAGCAATGAGGAGGGAGCTGCACAAAGTGGTCTCTAAATCTCTAAGTGTAATTTCAGCAGGCATTACAAATTGAAATTCCAGCACAGGAATACAGGCACGGTTAGATTTACAGCTTTTCTCAAATTACTCACTCCAATAAAAGACAGCAGTAGGGATTTTTCCATCATCATTTTCCTATTTTTCAGGCAGGGTGCGAAAATCACACCAATATCCTAAAGAAACTCATGATTTGTTGAATCGTGGTGACATTTTAAAAATGAATCGTTCTGCGTTCCTCCCCAAGCAGCTTTTGAAAGTGTTGGTATGACTTAGGCATCTCCACAAAAGTCTACTCTGTTTTACTGACCATTATAGTGAACAGGATAGTAATTTGATTGATCATTTATGAATATTTTTAAAGTGATCAAAATTAAGAAGGGTTAATAGGTCATGAGGTGCTAAGATCAGTTCCGTTTGGATTTGTAACCATGAGACTTAGAGATATTCTTTTTTGTATTTATGATTTATTAACGGGGCTTTCGCACCATGCCTAGATTTCCTAGCACTATGTTAACCCTGTAACTATTTGAGAATTTGTCTTTTCATTTTTATAAGAATTTGCTTTTGTTTTTGCAAGGGTGCCTTTAAACAATCAACCAGAGCAATAAAAATTCTATACCAATCACTTCCATAAATGCTGAATGCAGGAATGCTACTTCTAGAGTTACTGATGTTCAGTTTTGTTCCAGTCAAATAAATACAGGTAATCTTCAACTTACAACCAAACCTGAGCTCAAAATTTCCATTGCTAAGCAAGACAGATGTTAAGTGAGTTTTGCTCCATTTCTTGCCACAGTTATTAAGTGAATCACTGCAGTTGTTAAGTAAGTAACATGATTGTTAAATGAATCTTTACTTGTCAGAAGCTCACAAAAGGTGTTCACAATATCCCTGGATACTGCAACCATCATAAATACATGCCAGTTCCCAAGTGTCCAAATTTTGATCATGTGACCATGGGCATGCTGCAACGGTCACACGTGTGAAAAAATGGTTGTAAGTCACTGTTTCCAGTGTCACTGTAACTTTGAGCGGTCACTAAACAAATGAACGTAAGTCAAGGACTACTTGTGGTGGTGGTAGCACTGGGTCAGATGCAAATGCGCTGGTATCGGTGTTTAGATCACGGTGTCATTTGTGTGGCACTTTTTATTTTGATTTTATGACCTGCTGTTTTCCCCCTGCCAACATCCTATCAACAGACAACTGAGTGGGCAAAGCAGAATTCAGAGATTCCTTTTATATTTATATCTCCATATAAATGTGATGTCTTTTTTTAATCTCTAAAAGGCAACCTTATAGACATGCAAAGGACGTGTTATAAAACCGAAACAAGAGTAATCACCAAGATCACTCCAGACCTCACACTGGCCTGTGAATGTGAATAAGTAATATCAGAAAGCCCCCATTCTCTCTTTTCCCTTTATGAATATGCACCAAAATCTGCTGCTTTTATGTGCAGAAGCTTAGCCAAACCCTAGCTGTGCTTGTGAACAAAACAATTTATCAGATCCCTGCAGCTGTCGCTCTTTAGTGACCTGAGAGAGACAAAATCCTCTAGAGGGGTGAAGTTAGGATGAGAGATGCCTGATCAGATGAGTCAGCTCAGTGGGTGACAGACTATTTAAGATGAGGTTGGGTACCCCTCTACCTAGGAACTGCCTTTTTATGTGGAATATCTAGAAGCTTGCCACCTGAATGCAAAGAGTTTGTGGAATTGTATGAATATTTCAGGGCACATACATTTAAATAAAATACACATTTTCTGTGTCAGAGGTGCATTTACATCATTTTTTAAAAAATTCTAATGCAAGGGAGTAAATGTTTCAATGTGCTGGCTAAATATTTCATTGCATCATAAATATCGAATGTGTCTATAATGGTGGCTAGGTAACTAAATATTTGATTTTGTGCCAGCTGTAACAGCCTTGTGCATGAAAAAGTGTTTTCATCATGATGACCCAATTATGAACACAATGAAATCTCCTACAATAATTCAAGAGACGAGCGAACCACGGACATATCGGTGTAATGGGTGATCCTGACAGTATTTGAAACAAAGTGGCTCCTGTATTTTCCCTCTGGGTACTTTCTATGATTCCATAAAACCATTAGGGTTGTAATCTTTCATTAGACATGTGAGGAATTGGGATATTTTCAACTGGTTGATCAGTGGAAGATCTGGAGTCCCCATAAGATAAGAATTTAAATTATGAGGTGGAAAATTCTACTGGAAATTTCTATTCACTCATGCAGTAATTCCTCAATATGACACACTGTTCTAAGCAATAATATACTATGCTTTATTTGATTGGGCTTAGAATGTAATGCATCCATCTTTCACAATGACTTGAGCACAAACAGGACTCTCCAAGTAAATGAGAATTCCTATGAAATGATGGCCCTAGTAATGCAGAGGTTGCAATCCATTTACAAGTTAACAGAATCCATAAGTCCCTTCAAAGGCAGCTTGAAATGGCTAGAACGCACATGCTTTCCCTATATTTATCTCTCACAAGAGAAGGTTAATGCTCATCTTGGGTTCAAGAACCCACATTGCTATTTTGCTAATAGAGAAGCAATCAAAGAGGCAGGAAAATAACACAGGAATACCCAACCCCGTGGCCGCAGCCCATTACCGGACCTTGAGCCTTTTGGAACTGGGCTGCAGAAGTGGCAGGAGAGCAAGTACGTGCATGTTGTATTTGCGTGAGTGGCAGGAGTGCATGCCCACCACTCGCACAATTGGAGTTGCGTGCATGCTTGCCCGCCGCACACACAGAACCATCCTCTCTCTCCCCCCCCCCACCCTGGGCTGGTCCGCAAAGCCAGAAAGGTTGAGGACCTCTGACTTGGGATATTGCATAACCTAGAATGCATCAGACCATACGATAATTTTCTACCAGAACTTGAAATCCAAAAAAGAAGACACAATTGCATGTTGATTTGTATACCAGTAGTCTTTGCTTACCGGTCATTCATTCAGTGACTGTTTGAAATTATGAGAGTGCTGGAAAAAAAGAGGTCCTAAGAATTCAGTTCCCTTTCAGACACAAGGCCAGTTTGTTTGGAATTCCAAGGCAAAAGGTTGCTGAAGAGCATCAGGAAATCACTTAGAGGCCAAGTTCCCTTGCAGATTGCCAGCCAGCCCACGTTCAACTGCTTCTACCCCAATAGTTCCAAGATTATTTCCATAATTTTTGCCCTAAAAATGGACACATGCTGAGTCAACTTGAGACAATTTTCACCCTTCAGCAAATGCTTTCTGAATCAGCTTTTCAGATAGTCATCAGTCAAAAAATGCAAACAGCTGGATGCTTCTGAAAACAAATCCGTATATTGAATATCATCTGCTGGGTATTTACATTTTTAACAACAACAACCTCTTACTCCTTTTATAGAAATGTGTTATAAGCACAAACTTGCTTTTGTTTTGTCTTTTTCACACCATGTTCAATTGGTTCTCTGTGTTTAAGACTATCCGGTTTTAAAATGTTACAACTACAATGGATTTATTTTTGTTTTTGTTATGTCCTGGGCCTTGCTGAGCCATTCAGCAAGGCTCAGGAAGGCTGCAGGAAGGCTGCAGAGACCCGGACAGACCACATGTCTGCCCGGGACCCAGACAGACTGTCTCCGGCCTTGCGCGCATTTGCGAGGTGGGAGAACAGCCTGCAATGATTGGATGTGCATCCCCTTGCAAGGGGATATAAAAGGCCACTGGCCATTGTGTTCTTGCTTCTGTTCTGTGATTGTGTTTCAATAAAGAGATCTTGTTGTGAACCAGCCTCGTCTCAATGTCTTCTTTGCAAGAACAGAACATTGGCGATGAAGGTGGGATTAGCCGCAAAGGAAGCCAAAGGAAAAGAAGCTAGGGCCAACTCACCTGAAGGCCTGAAGTGAAGAGAAGCGCGGCATCCAGGAGAAGCAACCGCCTGCCAGTATGAAGACGCTGGAGGTGGGCTTGGCTTCGTGGGACCCCTTCTCCTTCCTTGCGGCAAGAGACATCGAAAAGGCTATCGGTCACAACGATGTCCAAGCTGGGCCGTCTTGTCGAGTTCGATATTTCGCACCCAGAACATTGGAGCTCTTACGCAGCTTGCGTTGAGAATTACTTCAGGGTGAACAAGATCCAAGAAGATGAATTGAAAGCTGCTACCTTGCTGTGTGTCTGCGGGCAAGAGACTTTTGACATTGCTGAGAACCTTGTAGCCCCAGCACCACTGGAGTCGATCGCCTATCCAGATTTGAAGAAAATGCTGCATGAGCATTTTGAGCCCAAACTTTCCGTAATAGCTTGGAGGCACCAATTCGAGCAGCGGGATCAGCGGCCGGGAGAATCAGCTGCGGACTTCATCGTGGCTCTGAGGCAGGCTGCTAGGTCATCTGCGTTCCAAGACTTTGAAGAGAGGCTCCGAGACCGGCTCGTTTGCGGATTGCGAAGCCGTGAGATGCAACAAAAGTTATTTGCTAGAGCTAATGTGTCCTTCCAAGATGCCTGAGAGAAGTTGCAGCTGAAGAAGCAGCTGGCGGCGCGGTGAAGGCCTTGCGGTCGACCAAGAACCCTCCAGCAGCAGTTCCCGTCCATCAGGAAGTCATGCGAGAGGCATCCAAAGAAGAATCTGAGGAAGAAGAGGTGGGCAGACTTCAACAGTCGGTGGAGAGAAGACTGCAAGAATGCAGAGGAAAGACGCCTGCATCCCTTCAGTGTTTCGGCTGTGGGGGTCGCCACAGGAGGGCCGACTGCCGTTTTCGTTCTGCTGTTTGCTGGGCATGTGGCAGGCAAGGCCACATCGCATCAGCCTGCTTGGGTTGCCAGAAAAACAGGTCCCCCGAAGAGTTGCCTCTGAAAGGTACCAAGGTCCCCAGCCAACACAGGGTGGGCTTCTGCATGTCCCGTAGGGGGGTATTCAAAACTGGGGTTCACCGGCCCCTTAAGAAAAAAATTCGCATTGATGTAAAGTTGCAGGGAGTTCCCCTGGCCATGGAGCTAGACACAGGGTCCACTCTTTCTATTATTTCTGTTGACACGTTTAAGAAGGTTTGTTCCAGGAGTGGCTCATGAGTCAAACTCAGGCCCTCCAATCTCATCCTCACTGACTTTCAGAATTCCCGAGTCAGTGTGAAGGGGGAGGCCATGCTTAGAGTACAGCGTAAGGAATTTGATGGGTTATTAGATGTGGTGGTAGTTGGGGGTGATTGCACGAGTCTTATCGGACTCGATTGGTTCGAGGCACTTGGGATCCAAGTGACTGGGCTTAACCATCTACAAATTTGCTGATGTGTTTAGCCCAGAGCTTGGCTCATACAAGGGGCCTCCTATTGCTTTAAAGTTAGATCCAGCCATCACACCCATCAGGGTTAAACCAAGGAGGGTGCCTTTTGCCCTCAAAAGTAAAATAGATGCTGAGTTGGACAAACTGCTCCAACAAGGCATTCTAGAACCTGTGGATTCTAGTCCATGGGAAACCCCCATAGTGACACCATTAAAAGCCAATGGTGAAGTCCGAATTTGTGCGGACTATAAATGCACACTAAACAAAGCCTTGCAGCAGCATGCATATCCAGTGCCTGTGGTGGCCACATTCTGGCCTCACTGAAAGGGGGAAAAGTATTTGCTAAGCTTGATTTAGCTCAGGCCTACCAACAGTTACCTGTTGATGAGGCAACAGCTGAGGCCCAAACTATAGTTACTCACAGAGGGGCTTTTAAGGTAAAAAGGCTGCAGTTTGGGGTCAGCATTTTCCAAGGGGTGATGGAGCGAACGCTCCGTGGTATTCCTGGGGTCTGCCCCTATTTCGATGACGTCCTCATTGCAGTAGAGTCATCTGGGAACTTGGCTGAAAGGCTGAGAGCTGTCTTGCTGCATTTCCGCCAAGCTGGGCTGAGGTTACAGGAAGACAAATGTAAGATTGGTGTAACATCCACCAAATTTCTAGGTTTTCGTATTGATGCTGATGGCATCCACCCTGCAGAGTCTAAATTTCAGGCTATTCAACTGGCCCCAAGCCCCCAGTCAAAAGCTGAACTCCAGGCTTTTCTGGGCCTGCTAAATTTTTATCATTCATTTCTCCCCCACAAGGCTGCAGAGGCTGAGCCGTTACACCGGCTCTTGGACAAGCAGACTCCATGGAAATGGACGAACATCCATGAAAGGGCTTTCAAAGAAGTCAAGGCCTTGCTATCTTCAAATGCGGTACTGGCGCATTTCAATGAGCAATTGCCTGTGTGCATTGCATGTGATGCATCCCTTTATGGGGTAGGAGCAGTGTTGAGTCATCTCAAGGCTGATGGGACTCAGGTCCCTGTGGCCTATTACTCCAGAACTCTCTCATCTGCAGAGCATAATTATGCGCAGATTGACAGAGAAGCCTTGGCAATAGTATCAGGCATCAAGAAATTTCATGATTTCTTGTATGGCCGCCATTTCACGGTTTACACTGACCACAAGCCCTTGCTGGGTTTGTTTACAACAAACAAACAAACCCCACATATCATCTCCCCCAGAATGCTGAGATGGTCAATCTTCTTGTCAGCTTATGACTACACCCTGGTTCCCAAACCAGGGACAGAGATGGGCCAAGCTGATGGCCTTAGTAGGTTACCTCTGAAGCAAATAGAGGCAGACCCTGCTCCTGCTGTACACATTCTCTCCATTCGGGAATTGCCTGAATCTCCCCTCAATGCTAGGGATGTGGCTGCTGAAACTGCCACTGATCACACGCTTACACGCGTGCTGACATGGGTGTTGTCAGGATGGCCTGACACCTGTCCTGGTACAGAATGCCAAAGCTTTTGGCGTAGGAAACATGAGTTTTCCACTTTCAAAGGGTGTATCCTGTGGGGTAGCAGGGTAGTCATCCCGGCCTCATTGAGGACTAGAGTCTTGCTCTCTCTGCATGAGGGACATCCAGGAATTGTGAGGATGAAGGCGCTCGCGCGTAGCCATCTTTGGTGGCCTGGACTCGATAAGGACATCGAGGCCCAGGTTCAGGGGTGCCAAGTGTGCCAACAGTCACGGCCTGAGATGCCCCAGGCCCCTGTACATAGGTAGGAGGAGACACTCACTCCATGGTCACGTGTACACATTGACTAAGCTGGGCCCTTTCAGGGGCAATTCTTCCTTCTCCTCGTGGATAGCCATTCCAAGTGGCTAGAGGTCATTCCTGTATCCTCCACTACTACTGCCAGGACCATCCAGGTGCTGAGAGGAATCTTCGCTTCCCATGGTCTTCCTGATGTCCTTGTCTCAGACAATGGTCTCCAATTTACCTCTTCTGAGTTTCAGGCTTTTCTTCAAGCCAACATGATCTGGCATGCTACGTCTGCTCCATTTCACCCTGCCACCAACGGTCAGGCTGAACGCATGGTGCGTATCACCAAGGAGGCATTAAAGAGAATCACTCGTGGACCCTGGCATCACAGGTTAGCCGATTTTCTCCTTGCACACCGCACCACACCTTGCACAGCTACAGGAAAGAGCCCAGCTGAACTACGCTGGGGTCGCAGACTCATCACTAAGCTGGACAGGTTGCACCCAGACCGGGTGGCTTCACAGGTGTCACATCCGCGGGCACCTAGGAGACTCCAAGTGGGTGATCCGGTATGGGCCAGGAACTATGGGCATGGACATCTTTGGGTAACTGCTGTGGTATGCAAGGTCTCTGGGCCACTGTCCTACGAAGTGGCGTTGGAGGATGGTTGTGTGCTTAGACGCCACATTGACCAATTGCGCAATTCCGCTCCTGGCTCTGCTCTCGGGGGGGAAGGTGACCCCAATTATGATTGTGGACCACAGTCTCTCCACGAGGGCGCTTATCCAAATGTTCCTCCACATGTTCCAGGTGGGGGTCTTGCCATGGAGGCGGCTCCTGACTCTGGCAGAGGTCCCTGGCTAGGGGCAAATGGCCGTAAATCAGCTACTCAGGGTACTCCTGCTGCTGGTCTTGGGCTCGAGGGACAGTGCTCCCAAGAGGAGTCCAATGGAATTTTGGGGAACTCCACCCCACCAAGGGACTCTGGTTTGGGTTTGGTGGATCCAGCCAGTCAGCAGTCAGGGGGAACCCCTGAGTCTTCTGGGTGACAAAGTCCTGGTTTGTTTTGTGCAAACCGGGAGCAGGCACTCCAGGCACCTATTCCTAATCCTACACCTACAACTACACCTGCACCTAACCTGGCTCCATGGAGATCAGAGCGGGTTAAGGGTCCTCCTAAGCATTTAAAGGAATATGTAAGGTCCCTGTTTACTATACAGGAGGTTTACTAGTCCTTGCCATCTGAGGAAAAAGACAATTGTAGTGTTGCGATGTTAATATTGTCAAAAAGTGAAAGTCCGTGTGTATAACAGGGAACTGAAGGTAATGGGTTGTAATGGAGTAAAGGTTGAATGTATAACATGCCAACCGGCCTGCTATGATGTGTTGGTGTGTAAAGTGTTAAACAATATGCGTAGTTATTGTTTAATCCAAGAGGGGAGGGGTGTTATGCCCTGGGCCTTGCTGAGTCATTCAGCAAGGCTCAGGAAGGCTGCAGGAAGGCTGCAGAGACCCGGACAGACCACATGTCTGCCCGGGACCCAGACAGGCTGTCTCCGGCCTTGCGCGCATGCGTGAGGTGGGAGAACGGCCTGCAATGATTGGATGTGCATCCCCTTGCAAGGGGATATAAAAGGCCAGTGGCCATTGTGTTCTTGCTTCTGTTCTGTGATTGTGTTTCAATAAAGAGATCTTGTTGTGAACCAGCCTCGTCTCGATGTCTTCTTTGCAGGAACAGAACAGTTTTCTTCGGCAGAAGGAGCATAAGAAAGTAGGAGAAGCTGGGATTTGTTAAAAGGAAAAAAAAATCATGACTATATATGAATGAGACAAAGGGTAAAATGAAGTCGGAGGCTGTTTTTTTAAATTATTCAGATGTTCAGCTGCAAGAGGTAAGATAGGTTTAGTCGTGTCATGGTTAAGAAACAAGCTGGCCCAGTCACAGAGAATAGGGAAAGATTGCAAATCCAACCCAACACTTTGAGTTATACTAATATTTAAATCATGCTTTACAGCAAGCTTGTTGAAAAGCATTCACGTTGCCTTGTAGTTTTCTCTCCAAGGTTCAGACACACACAGAGCACCCAAAGATTAAGTCTAATGCAGAATAATCTGTCCTGTGGCATGGTGAGCATCAAGGAGATTTAGTTACCTCAGTGGGGGAAGAAAATAAAGGCCTGTGGCCAGAAATATCACACAGATGCAACTGTTTGAAAATCTGCTGCACCCTGGGATTTCTCACTTCCACTCCCCCCTTCCTCCTTTGCAACCATTTAAGAACAGATGAAGTGATTTCAGCATGAGGCCCTGCTGAGGTATAAAGGGTCAGTATGAATGTGCCAGGCTCTCTGTGAATTACCTATTGCACCTCATAGCTTAGAAAGCAGCTGACAATGTTGGAAATGAAACGCTATTGATTTTTTTTTTTTCCTGAGGAATAGGATTTTGGTCAAGCTCCTGTGTTTCTTTTTCATTTTTTAAGCCAATGTATTAATAGCTTAGCTAAATGTTATCAGCTTCTCTAAAGGAGTGGTGGCCTCTGCTTCTGCCTGCAAGATATATTAGTTTCAGAACCAACTCTCTCACTTGGGGGGGGGACTCCGTCTGAAACTGGGCCTCCAACTCCAGAATCTGGTCCTGAGAGCATCAGGCAATACAGCAGATGAAATGACAAGAGTGTTCTAGAATATTCGAAACATATTCTTTTGTTCACCAAACCACAACAATCTATACCGGGAGGCCATCCAGTTCAGTGAATGTGACTTGCAAGACAGTAATATATACCATTTGAAGCAAATTTTTATCTCTTCTCAAGAAAAGTCGCAATAAAAGTTCAGGTAAATAGGAGTGAGACAAAATGATTTTGCATGTCATTTAAAAAAGTTACATGCCTAAAAGAATATGTTGCCTGGTATACTAATTCCAAATGCAATATTTTAAAATGTCTATTCTTAAGTTGCCTTACACTTATCTGGGAGCAAGCCCCATCCAGTTTACTCCATTGATTTTTTAAAAAAAACATTTTGATTATTTTAATTCTATTGTATTTCAACAGAAAATAATGGGAGCTGAAAGTAATTTCCCCTTTATATATTTCTTTGTTTTGCATCCCAGGGACATAAGAGTAGGTAGAATGCCAATCTATGCTAATTGCTACTAGCCAACCTAGTGCAGAAGGCACCACAAAGTCTTGGGATGGGGGGAAAAAGTAACACAAATTAATTAATCATTAGCAAGCATAATATCTTATTATAAAGATATTTATAATATAAAACCCACCCTTTTCTCAGTAGAGATCCTTTCAAACCCTGGAGTGGTCCTTTTACTGAGAAAAAGAGAGATAACCTCTCTGATCATATCCTTAGCATGTCAGCCTAAAGATAAGAGAAGCTGCACATAGACATAAATTTAATAGGCTGTACATGGACTTTCCATTCCTATTATCTGTCTGTCTGCCGGTCTGCCTGTCTAGACATACACCCACTCACTCACCCACCCACCCACACATACAGGATAAGGGGAGAAGAACAGTTAAACAGATGAGCAATGCAGGGCAAGAAAAATAAACAAAAGTTCATCAATAACCCCAAGTGGCATTTTCAATTTTGTCATTTAAAAATGTACTCTGGAAGTGCAATTGGGTATAAAGGCACCACAAATGTCAACAGACCAACCCCAAACAACATAAAGACTTTGCCTTGTCAAATGCCCTCTTAATCTTTCATATCAGCAAAGCAAAAAAAAAACAAAAACAACCTTGCACAGAATACATACATCTTGAAAACCTGAACAAAAAACTAAATTTGTACTAATAGGGTTTGCATTGACAACTTTAACAGCATTAGCAAATCTAATTGGGAAACACCAGTTATGAATTCATTTGCCTCCAGCTATAGTTAACTGAATTTTGTTTTGTTTTGTTTTGCATTGCTACAAATAGACAAACCAGTCACATAACATTCCACTTTACATACAGGTAGTCCCTGACTTAAAACCATTCATTTAGTGACTGTTCGAAGTTACAATGGCCCTGAAAAAAGTAGCTTATGACCATTTTTCACATTTATGAGTGCTGCAGCATCCCCCTGGTCATGTGATCAAAATTCAAATGCTTGGCAACTGACTCATATTTATGACCATTGCAGTGCCTGGGGTCATGTGATCACCTTTTGCGACCTTCTAACAAGCAAAGTCAATGGGGAAGCTGGATTCACTTAACAACCATGTTACTAACTTAACAAGTGCAGTGATTCACTTAACAACTGTGGCAAGAAAGGTCGTAAAATGGGGCAAAATTCACTTAACAACTGTCTCACTTAGCAGCAGAAATTTTGGGCTCAGTTGTGGTCATACGTCTAGCACCCCACCTGTATAGCAAAACAAAAAGCCACAATATTTAAAGGGAGTACTAGTTCACCTGAATGTACTGAACAATCTACTATGCTGCTCCCAAGAGAATTGTCTCCATGTGAATAACACATCAGGTGGTGTGTGTGGCCTCAAAACAAATGCATCTTTTCATACCCAGAACTGGTCATTCAAGGAGGAGGGAGACTCATGGGAACAAAGCTGAAGGTGAAAGGGACCTACTGTATGTGAAGTAGGGCCGAATCCCTCAATATAACTTCCTCAGATAAGCTTCTGGTATGGATTCATGGTGAACTAGATATACCTGAAGGAGCAGGGATAGCATTGTGACCAGATTGGGGGCTAGACCGTGGTGGCGCAGGCTAATTCTACTGACTGCCAGGGATTCAATCCTGACCGGTTCAAGGTTGATTCAGCCTTCCATCCTTCCGAGGTTGGTAAAATGAGGACCCAGATTATTGAGGGCAATAGGCTGACTCTATAAACTGTTCAGAAAGTGTGGTAAAGCACATGAAATGGTATATAATTCTAAGTGCTATTGCTATTGCTATTGCTAGACAGTGAATTCTGACTGGTGAAGTTTCTTCAGAAAAAGGAGACATTGTGAGATCGCCCATTTGCACTCAGGATAACTGCTCTTTGTTAGTGGACTGCAGGAACTGAGGTTTCTGTGGTTTGTGAATTGAGTGGCTGGGAGTCAGAGGATTTTAATTAAGCTCACAGCCATTGTGCAAGGTTCATACAAACCTCATTTGTTAACCACTTTTGGATGTAATTGATTTATAGCTAAAGAAAGATTTTCTGAAGGGCAGGAAAAAAAATTCCTGCCAAAGCCTTGTGAGATAAAAAAAAAAAAAAAAAGAGCACAAGGATTCCTACTATAGCCTCTCTTATTTATTTTGGTTCTTGAAATACTGAATATAGATGTAAGGAGTAAAGATTAAAAAAGAAACTTTTTTTTATAAGTTATAAGGGCTTTTTGCAGATAACTTGTTGTTGGTTCTAAAAGATCCTTTAAAGGGAATTGAAAAATTACTGGGCAAATTAAAAGAATTTTGTATGTTAGCAGGTGTCAGGATTAATAAACAAAAGATTAAGATGTTAACAAAAATATGAAAACAGAAGATCAAACAGAATTGATGAATACAACAGGTTTTAGGATTGAGAAGATATATAACAATAAAAGGATATTGTGACAAATATGAAATGTATATTATTCAAATTTTGTTAAGGCATGGAATGAAGTTAAAAAGGATACGTTAAGATGGGAGAAACTACAACTGTCATTGCTGGGGAGAAATATTGTACTAAAAATGGATGTCTTGCCTCCATCTGAAAAACAACTCTTTTTTATTTTTTTTTAAAAAAACTTTATTATTTTTATTCACTTATAATGTAAAATACGAAAATACAAAGGCAGATAGTAGAGAGCAAAGGTAAGAGAAAGGGAAAAAGAGAAGTGTGGAAAAGTGGGGGGGGGGGAGAAAAAACAGGCATTGACCTCCGACTCCCTCTGTTGCAGTAAAATAAGGCATTAGCATCGAACCTCAACTTTTTACATTTTCACTAGCCATTTCTATATCAACAAATCAATGTAATCAGTAAGACCCAAAATCAAAGTATCATTCTGACAACAGCTCTTTTGATAACTGATGCATTATTTAAACAGTGGCAGAAGGATATATCTACATTTGTGTGGCAAGAGAAAAAAACCATGAGTTAAATTTAAGGAGTTGCAAGATGCAAAGGAAAGAGGAGAATTGACTTTATCTGATTTGAAATTTTATTTTGCACCTTGCTGTTTAGCTTGGACGAAAGACTGGGTGCCGCTGAAAAACCAGAAGTGCTCATCTTGCCTTAGGCATGAAAACTGGCTGAGTGACTTTGGGCCAGTCACTCTTTTTCAGCCCCTAATGCCAAGCTCAGGCAACAATTCCTGTCATAACCAACAGATCAACACTCCCTTGGTCCAAAATAAAGCAGACCCTGCACATGCAGGAGAAGAAGAAAAAAATGACAGCCAGAATGACAGAATTGAACTCCAGCTTTGATCATTGTAGTCACAATCTTTCCTTTTAACTCTACCCTCTGGACACTCCTGATTGAAAGAACTGTGAAAACAATTTCTGAGTTGAATGGGAGATTAATAAGTGAACTTCCAAAGAGAGTGAGAGATGGACAAGAACAATTCTAAGGAACCATCGGGGAAAATCTGAATAAAATCTAAGCAGCTGAATAGTCTTTCCTTTGGCTTTCTGTTAGTATCATACAGATTCCAAGGGAACAGAGGCCTAGAGTAAAATATCTTATAGAAAAAACAACCCAGATTTGTTTAAGAACAGTGGATCGTTTAATTCTGGATTTTACTTTCTACTATTTAAAAACTTGTTTATTGTTTTAGTCTCTGCATTTCTTTTATTTCTTGTTTTTTCTCTTTCTTAAATATATATTCTAGTTTATATCCCATTAAATTATTTCTTTATTTCTTTTTCATAGTAGTAAGCATGGTTAAAGTTATTCAATTTCTTGGATCTCAAGAGAAAAAAGGGGGGAAACACATTATCAAAGAAACACCATATAACAAACATGGATGCAGATCTATATAACAGCTGAATATGATAATTTAATGGCATAGGTGCAAATTTAGAACCAATAAACAATATTTAAGAATCCCATACTTTTCACTATGGGGGGCACTTCATCAGGTGAGCCTTCTATGTAAGGACCTTTTTAATGTGTTTTTTTTTAAATCTTTAAATAAATTTGGTTGGAGAGCCTTCAAACAAAGTATGGTCTCTAAAAAGAAAGGCACATTTTCTGTTTATGAAAAAAGTCTGTAAAATATTATAATTTGAATCAGACCCATTACACAGTACTATTAAAAATGCTGCATCAAACTATTTATATATCATATGGGATAAGTTGATTATGTATAATAGTACTATATAAAATTTATTAAAATTATTAATAAATGATTTATTAAAATGATAAAATTATTAAAAAGTATTCTATTATTTAAAAAATAGCAAATGGAAGATATTTCATCAAATCCGAGCAAAGAATATACATGCATACGTACATACATACATACATTCTAAGGATAATCTATGTAACTAAAGAAGAGGTATGTGGATAGCCATAATGGCTATAATTTAGCAGAATAGTATCAGTTTGAAAAAGAGGAGAGAAGCAGAGAAAAATTCAGTTACCTTCAAAACACTTTCCTGAGCTGAACAATGTTTGTTAGTAGAATTTTGTGGAAATAATGGGGCTCTGTGGAAATTACACCCTATACTTTCTCTGTCATGCACATTTACCAGATAGATAAAGCAATGTGAAGAATAACTTTGAATTTGCCCAAAGAAAAGTGATTGAATAACTTACAATATAAAGTAATGGCAATTTACTGGACCATCTATTTAAAAATAAGTACTCTGGATTTTGTGGACTTTACATTTTCTCTGACTTTCAGGGGAAAAAATCACCTCAGAATTGCTTTGTAGTATCCACTGATTCTGTGAAGTCAATTATGAAAATATATTGGCAAACAGATATGCAGGAATGCAATATTTAAAGTAACCCAAGCATTTTATCTTCTATATTGGCATAGAGTCAGACTATATTAATCCAACATTTTTAAAATACAGATAGTATGCATGTATTTTTACACATGTCACTTCCCTAAATGTATTAGGAAATGTATTCTATGAAGCAGTGTTTAAAGATTAGTCTTTTAACAATAAATAGCTTCAGTGCTAACTCTCTACAGTGCTTTAAGGCTGTTTAAGGATGGGATGAAAAAAGATGTATCATATTGGAACTGGATATCTTGAAAAATTCTATTTAATATTATATACTTGTCTATCACTGACAGTTTTTCAAATGTAATTTGTTCCACCAGTTTGCATATCAGCTTTTTTTTTTTTTAAACTTGTATGCATCTGTAAGGACATGAACACATTTGTATACATTTTTCTACACAATTTCTCCTACTGTGCTCCTTTTGTGCATATATAACATGTATCAATTTCCATAATATACAGTTACTTGAACATATGTTGTAATCAGCAAGCAACATTACAAAAAGCAGAGAAGCATGGAAACAAAATATAACTGTATTTCTAAAAACAACCCCAGGCTTCTGGTTTATACCACTTTACATACCATAGATTTAGGCAAGAAAAGATTGAATAGAATGTCGTTTCGGGGGGGGGGGGGAAGCAGATAGGGCTGCCTGTTCTCCATGGTCCAAAACAACCTAGAAGTTCTTGCATGAGGGTGTCAACACATCTGTGGCTGTTTCTGAAATCATCATGTGCACATTACAAAGTCCATGCACCAAGAAAATTCTAAATACAGGGATCCCATAGCAGAGTCTTCTCACTGATGGCACTTGGCTTATGGAATGAATTGATCTTTTATGTAATATCCTTCCTCCCTTATACATTTCCATTTGGAAATAAAAATATGGTTCTGGGACAACTAATTTGGAGGATGCTGGGATATCCACCCATGTTGGGCAGTGCCATTAAAATGCACATTATTGAACATCGTTGGATTTTTAATCCTCTGAGTTTTTCTCTATACTCTGAAATTTTGGGAGTCGCTTTTGGGGAAATGTTAATAAATATTTTTAGACAAGCACGCCATGGAGCTGTGTGCATTTTTAAAAAAGCAATATAATAATTCCTCCACAGGAGAGTGAAGAGGGCTGTCCTGGACAATTAATTTGTCTAGAAAAGACACCATCCACAATGTACTCCGGAAAAACTCAGAAACAAACATCTGTCTTTTAAAGTCTAATTAGGACCAAAAGCTTTGTATGGCCTCAAAGCATAGACTGTCTGGCTATTTTTAAACATTCAGCCTTAAAAAATAGCTGAAGAAACTGATGGGATGTTGAAACTCTTTATAACAACATCAGAATGAAGTCACTGTTTTTGTAAATAATGTTTTACAGAAATTTCAGGTTAGGAGAGATTTAAAAAGATTGCACTTAGTTTTGCAATTTAAAAAAAGGTTGCAGTTAGTTTTAACAGAAGCACTGCAAGCCCATATTTCATGCAGGCATAAAAACACATTTTATGGAAACATTAAGAAAGAATAACATGTATCATTATGGCCGGTATATAAAAAGAAAGCTTTCTTCAAACTAGTGTTATAAAGGGTTACAGCAAATTGTTGGGTAGCCATCTCTGGTATGTGTACTGGTACTTAAATTTACTGATATTTTGATATTTTTTTAAATCAACTGATGGTGGAAATTGCCTGGACTATTACCTAAATGCCTCAACACCAGACAACACTTTACTAGAATGAAATATGTGCATTCTACTTCATAGTGGCCTGCTTGCCAAATGGTGGTAGTGAGTTTCACTTCACAAAACTTGCTTCCCCCCAGCAGAGGTATGTAAAATCCTTGCGCTCTTGGCTTCTCATAAGCATGTAAAAGCAGTCTTATTCCATTGGGCTTTTGAACCTAGCTAAATGGGAATGCTATAATAGCTTTCATCATATTCTTATTCTAATAGTTTTAATTAGTTGTTGCTATTCTTTTGCTGTCTGATGCTCAGAGTCCATTGGGAATGGGGTGGCTTAGCAAAGCTGTAAAAATAAATAAGGGCATAAATATCTTTTAGTCTGGTCAGCTAAACTGGAAAAACTATGTAATGTGGATCTAAAACTTCATTTGGAAGCAGTTTCAGCAGTTTGGATGTGTATGAACATGTATATATAAAATTCAATTTGCAAACTGCAGTTATCCTCCATAATCAATGCCCCCTCCCAATTATCTTTAAACATTTGGTTTCATGGAAAATATCTACCACTTTTTTTTTCCTAGTGAAATTCATGTGAGGGAAATATAGATTCCTTCCTTTGCTTAGCTACAAAATGTCTTTCATCCAACGATAACATCTCCAAGAAAAGGGCTTCTCAAGACTTTGAGTCCTATCTTAAAGGAGCAGTGAGCATAGGGGTTGGGGATCAGAGGTTTCCTTCATCTGCCAAAGATCCTGTTCAAAAAATATTTTTGTCAAGTTTTTAAGTCAAAAAGCAGGTGGGGTTGCATTCGAATGAATGGTACTGCAATCAATTAACTAAATGGTGGTTAGTTTGCAACCTTTTTTAGGAGAGCATAGCTGCAACGTGTGGAAATTTCTCAGATCAAAAAGGAAGGCAAAGAATACAGTCATGAAAAGAAAGACAACAACAGCACTTTTGCCCCCACAATACGCACAAGGCAGTGAAAGTAAAAAAAAAAGTCAAGACGGCAATTGCAACAGAGTGATTGAAACCTTACCCTTTTGTGTGTGTGTGTGTGTGTGTGTGAGTGGGGCTTTGTCACACAGTCACAATTATCATCTTAGGGTTTTTTTACCTCCTGCTACCTAAATATATTCAAAAGAATTTTGCAAACAAAGTATAAAAACAGAAGCTTCATTTTGCAGGAAAATATGCGGCGGGGAGGGGGAATAAACACTGAGTGAAACATAGGCATTGTTTCTTAATGAGGTGGCTCTAAACCAACCCTCCTCAGTCTAAGCCAGGCTGGGGAATTCTGGGATTTGGAGAGGCCACACATCTTAAAACTTCTTGAGGTTGAGAAACATTTCTATAAACTTTCCTGCCCCTTTTATCTTATTAGATAAGATGCTACCTTTCAAAAATTCAAAAGTGAATTTTCCCAGGAAAGATTGAATTCTTAGGAGTCTATGTTGAGGCAAGTAGTTTTATTAGTCCTGTGTTTTGCAATACTTTGTATTAATTTCCTCTTCTGGTCATGTTTGATTGGCTGCCACAAATGAAAGTCGGCTCTTTAAACAATTTCTTCCGGGATTAGAAGAGCTATCTATGACTCTGGCCTTCTGGGGCAGGGATTACTCCCAGAAAAGCAAATTGTAAAATACTGCTGGCTCCTTCTCTTTCAAGCCCACTAACTGTTTTTCAGCTTTCCAGCTTTTATTGAAAGCCTAAAAAACAAAATCAAAAAGTTGATTCTCTTTGCTGATAATTCTTTACAAAGAAAAAAAAAAGCATGTTATAACTTCCTAGGCTAGTAGTATTTTCCTCTAATAAATTCAGTGCTTGATTTAACTTTTGAAAGAGGTCTTCCTCTTAATTTGTGAGATGACAGCAGATAAATTCCTTGTGGTGAGATGGGCAGCAAATAAATGTAATAAATATGTGGTTGCTATCAGATGGTAATGTATAGAAATATAAGAGCCTTGTCTAAATGTCTATTGGGTATAATTTGATGTACACTTTCAATACTTCAGATATGAAATGTTCAGACCTGTAAGCTCATACTGAATCCCGGCCTAAGTCTATAAGATGTATTGACTAAATCACTTGTTCTTTGCAGGAAGTTCTGCCAAAACATTTTCTAAACTTCTAACAAACCACACAACTCTAATGAAAATCCTGCATTTTTAGCTGGTTCAGAATACAGCACAAACATCCAGTTTATTGGAACTCAACTGCTCTCTGTAGACCTGGGACTAAGAAATATGAAACACACCAACCTTTTGTAATCTTGGTCTAAAAAGGGAAAGTATCACATATATCCCATACATCCTGCTTGAGCAGGGGGCTGGACTAGGAGACCTCCAAGGTCCCTTCCACCTTCTATTCTATTCTATTCTATTGTATTCTATTCTATTCTATTCTATTCTACTCTACTCTACTCTACTCTACTCTACTCTACTCTACTCTACTCTACTCTATTCTATTCTATTCTATTCTATTCTATTCTATTCTATTCTATTCTATTCTATTCTATTCTATTCTATTCTATTCTATTCTATTCTATTCTATTCTATTCTTTAAGGAAATAGCTATATGTGTCTGATCCCAATGACTTTCTGTAGTCAATGGAGGAGAAAAATCTTCAATCTAAAGGCTTCATCATCTCCAGCCATCTGTGCCTGGTGCTACACAGTAGCAATGAGCGAGGCAAACAAATGCAAATTTCACACATATCTGACAGACACACACAAACATCCTTGCATGAATTAACTCTATCCTTGTTTTTGCCAATGGAAAAGATAAGATGAAGGCATATAGAGCAATGGAGAAATATCACCTGCAGGTTCTTCTACTGACTTCAAGTAGCTGCTTCATGGACAATAAAGGTGGTATTGTTTCTAGGAGAGGGCGTAACCTCACTAAAGTCTCTGTTAGATAAATTGGAAGGTGTGGTAGGCTAAAGTTGGCCAGAATTATTGTACGTCTTTGTTTTTCCTTACACCTTAGAGAAATGGAAGCATGTCTGGAATACCTCCAATCAGTTTCATACCTGACTTCACACTTGTCTTCTCATTTTTAAAAGATGATATATGATACAAGGCCATTTTGGGGTCAGAAAGGTTTCTATTGTTCAAAGTTAAAACAGGGGAAAAAATTATAATGACCTTACCAAATGTTGGCTCATGTGTGTTAAATGTTTGAAAACTACTGCAAGATCATTTCTGAAACACAGAGCCTAAAAAACACAACTTAGTAGAGTGTGTGTGTGTGTGTGTGTGTGTTTGCTCTTACAAGCCATCTGACCGGCCTATAAAAACAGATTCATTTCAAAGAAGTCTCCTATTACTTGACCTATGCTTTCTAGACTCAAGGAAAAATATACACCTATTAGGGCTTCAGAGCCAGAGGTTTCTGCAAATATTGGAGTACAGCTGCTGGCTTTCTTTCATGTGAGTATGTTTAGGTCACCATGTCAGCCTTAAGGCAGGCAGACACAACAGAAGCCACCCTCTGATCTCAGAGTAGCATGTAAAGTTTACAAGACTGTGGTATTGACCCCCTCACTGTCCAGACCTTTGAAATTCACAAGATTTGCTGGGAATACATAGATTTATATTCTTTTGTAAATCTCTGGTACCAATGTAGCTGTGCTACAGGGGCAAAAATTACTCAAACCATCATTTCAACAGCAGTATTGGAAATATGTGGGGGAGGAGGAGGTTTTGATGGTGATTTGCCAGTTTTGCTTAAAGGAAAGTTGCTAATTTGGGGGGCCCGTGATCCTTGCTGAAGCAGGATAAGAATTGTTCACAAAGAGCCTTGTCTTTGCTTAAGGTACATCTGCATTCAATTAGAAGGAAGTTGCAGACATGAGATTAATTCAATAGAAATGAACGATAAAGCCAACTTTCTCATCCAGTGAGGCCATTTGGTGGGAGATTTGGAGGGAGGTGTGCATTAACAACTCTAATGACCTGATGACAATTGCAAATAATTTCTGGTGGAAGAAAAAGAATCTCCTTGTCATTTCTTTCCTGAAAGAAATAATGAGTTTATTTCCAAATGGCATATTTGTGCATTCAGATACAAATCAAATTTCTGAAACATACTGGAAGCTGAAACCGGCAAATGCTGATATGCATGGAAAGTAGATAAGACCCAAACGTGATCCCTCAAAATTTGCCATACTTCTGTCAAAGCATAGTACCTGGATATTCCCAAGGGTTTTAGTACAATTTGTACTGTTTAGATTAATAGTGCTCAGTCTTGTTCATGTGTGTTCTTAGACTACAAAGGCCATCATCCCTGACAATTAGCCATACTGGTTGGCTGATGAGAAGTGTAGTTTGAGAATATTCTGAAGCCCAAGACTGGGGATCACTGGCTTGGAAACAGATTTAGTATTTCTCATTGATAAATTTCATAGAAATTCTCAGGCGTCTTCTCCAACACCAAAATTCAAAATTACTCTTCCTATATTGCTTCATCAGAATTTTCCAACTTTCAGTCCCACATAGAGTGTCACATACAATACATTGGCTCTTGTATGATTGACCTTTTATGGCATCTGAATATCTTTTGCAAGGCCTTCATAGCTGCTCTACCAAGTGCTGATCAGTGATGTATTTCATGACTACGCTTCCTTTATTATTGATAGTTGGTTCCAGAAGACAGAAGCTATTTACCATAACAATATCTTCATCGTCAATTCTAAGTAAATGATACTACAGAGCCTAAAAATGGTGTTACATTCTAAATTGTGTCAGAAATTTGTACTTATACAGAACCATCTCTCATTGTAATGTCTGTTTAATTTTGGTTATCAAGTGCCAGATTTAGATTCCAATATATGAACATTAAGGTATATCTTTATTTGAACCAATGTTTCAATACTGGGAAACAAGTACTGGCTGAGAGTTTAAAATAGAAGTATTTTTTGTTAAATGTTGTTTTACTCACAATAGGTCTCCCTCATTTTAAATTATGCTAAAAGCCCTCATTTCTGGATGATGATGATGATGATGATGATGATGATGATGATGATGATGATGATGATGATGATGATGATGATGATGATGATGATGATGATGATGATAATAATGATAATAATAATAATAATAATAATAATAATAATAATAATAATAATAATAATAATAATAATAATAATAATAATAATAAAAGAAGTTGGAAGGGACCTTGGAGGTCATCTAGTCCAACCCCCTGCTCAGGCAGGAAACCCTATATCATTTCGGACAAATGGCTGTCCAGTCTCTTCTTAAAAACTTCCAGTGTTGGAGCATTCACCGCTTTTGGAGGCAGGTTGTTCCACTGGTTAATTGTTCTAACTGTCAGGAAGTTTGCCTTCCTCCATTGCAAATACATGACTTTTTGAAAAAAAGATTTATTATGGCTATGTAAAATTTCTCCTCCTAAGATTACAAATGTAATGACAACATGTCTCCTGGCCTTTCTGAAATGGTTGAAGACCTGGCTTTCTCTAGTCACTTGAAGCCCACAGAGATGCATGGCAACCAGGGGGCTGATTAGTGTCCTGAAGCCCCTCCTCTACCTTCTTAATTCTGATGATTTTCTTCTTGTTTTCAACTGTTTCTATTCCAATATTTTTTTTTTACTGTACATCGCTTTTATGTTTTTATGTCTACTTCTACACCGCCCAATGTTGCTCTATGAGAGTGAAGGGTGATTTCTGAATATGTTATATAAATAAATAAATCTCCAACAATGCATTTTTACATATTCCTGGTGGCAGTTTTGGATTTTGTTTGCTTTATATTAGCAGAATTTAAAAGATTTTAGGGAAAACAGCACATAAACACTGTTAATAAAAATATAGTTAATAAAAATAGAGATGTGGTGTTCATTTACAGATCTTTTAAACAGATTTTTTTTAAAAAAACAACTTTTTAAAAATGCTGAGGAAAGCAAAATACTTTAACCTGCACATCCTGGGTGATCATATTCATCATTCAACATAGAGAACAATACTTACCCTATGATTTTGTCAGAATTGGAAGAAACGACAATAAACACATTCCTCTCTTATACAGAGTTTGTTGTTGTTGTTGCTATTTCAAAACACCATGTTAGAAAAAACATGTTAGATTCTAATTTTTTTCATCCTCCTCCTCTCTCCAACCAACATTTAAGTATGAGGAGGAGGTATTCCTTTGGGAATGAAGATGGAAGTGGCTTTAGAGATAGGGAAATAGATGAAAGAAGCAAATGGCTCTTATTTCCTTTTTGGCCTATAGTTACAATTCTTTTTTTTAAAATAAAAATCAGCATAAGGGAAAAATCAGTTTTTTTAAATTTTCTTTTACTACTAGTATGATAACATTGAAGGATGAAAGTGGGAAACTTTGAACTTTGACCTAGGTCAGAAATGTAAAGTGCCTGGAAATAAATACCATAACTACCTTACAAGAGATCGCTTTGGCTTTTACAATCTTACAACCAAAGAGAATACTTTCTTCTTCTCCCCCTCTTGTTGTAAAAATTGTTTATGGTATCTGAAACTAAATAAATGCTGGCGGTGACAGCTCAACTCTATGACAAGGAATCATATTGGCACAAATGAAGGCTTCATTTTGTACAATAGAATCCACAGCTTAGGGTTTATATAAACAGAGTTCACCTCTGCCCGCAAGCAAAGAGATTTGTCTATGTAAGCATATTAACTGAATTTCTGTTTTTTGTGGGGGGTTTTTGTTTACAGAGAAAAATGTGTACTTTGGATGAAAAGAACCATTTGATCAAGCAGCAAGACAAATTGCACAGAAACTGAAAGTGTTTCTCTGTCTTTCGTCCAAATTTTGGACACTAATCATGGTTCAATCAGAGCTGTTTAAAAGCTGATAAGAATTCCAGGGAACTGTGCAATCTCTGTTCTAACCCACAGACCACAACTCCAGGAAGTTCAGAGCTTTGGATGCAAGAGATATATATTGCAATACTGCATTTGCAGTAGCAATTGATGTCAGTACAAAAGGGTATATAAATCATTTGGTATCCATTATGGAGATATGTCCAAAAATTATTTCTTCCCAAATTTTATTTTGCAGTCATTTCCCAACCTATTTTGTACTGCTAACATTGATGATCACATGAAATGAAAAACAGATTCCCAACTAAGGAAAAACAATTTCACCATATTTAGTGATGTATAGCTCATTTTTTATGGACCTATTATTGATATATCTTTCCCAGTTTTGATTTCCACGGTTATTAAGCAATTTATCTTCCAGATTTATCCCTACTGAAATGCTAAAACATTACAACATTCAGAATATGTTTTTTTTTAAATAAATGTATAGCTTAGTGTTCCTCTGGGCATTTTATATTTTATGGTGCTAAATATGGAAACATGGAAAATGCTGCATCCTGTCTTTGCTATTGACAGGCTGTATCTTATTCAGTTCCTATATTGAACAAATGTTCCTTGCTATTTCTTGGCAATGCAATGTCCATCAAATGCATTGCCTAAATTTAAGATTTCAAAATCAATCAAGCTTGAAGCTGAATGGCAAGTGGAAAGAAATGACAAGTGTTGTTTTTCTCTGATTTCCTTTTTATAAATAAAATAAAACTTATTTTCCATGTTTCCATTTTAATATCATTCTCTGTACCATAATGGAGCCCTTGGACCTGCTGTTTGTGGAGTACCAATTTCATCTATGGTCCCATGATGGGAAAGTCTCAAGCCCATCAAATGGTTGCATTTCTAAAGAGATTAAGATATTATGTGGCAAATGGTTGTCCTTAGGAACTCTGAATGTGATCCAGTAGAGACAAAGCAATGAATGGATGCTTGCATGAGCCTAGGAGTCTGGCAAAGATGACGTTTCCTTGCAGTGAGTTCCTTGTTCTCACTCCAGAGACTGAAACAGGTGGTGACTTGAAAGGGCAATTTGATAACATGGAGATTTCCCTATTTTACCATTTCTGGTGCTGGCATTTTAAGAGGTCAGGACATTCTGGCCTAAGTTGCAAGACGCCATGGAGAGGGAAAAATAGAGAAGACTCGCCAACGATGTCTCTGGAGATGGCCAAATTCGTTCTCCCTTCTAGAACTGTCAGATGGTTCAAATACTCCCTTCATTGCGATAGTTGTTCATTTACCCCCTCCTGACCTGACTGTATCAGGAAGTCCATTTAGAATGTGAAAGCATATCTCATAGCCTTTCATATATGCCTCTTATCGTTTTCATCTTTCCTTCATAATTTTTTCACCTTAGGGGATTGAAATAATAATCCCTTGATGCCTCCTAATGGAATAAAGTTCACCTTTCATCTGGTGCAATAAGTGGCAGAATTGCTCTAAATTGTAACCCAAGGAAGCAGGATCCTGACAAAGACAAATGGCAATAGCAAATCTTTATTAGAAGCTCCTGCATGGGTGGCACAACAGTCACCTCTAGTGCTTACAATTTATGCAATCTCTCTAATAACAGGTGGCCCAAACAGGTATAAAATCCCATTTCATCTGCTTTGGAGAGCATTCCTGCTATGAAAACCTGATAGGCTTTTAAATTCCATAGGCCACCCATAGGCCACTCCAGAGATTTATGCAATAACTTTTCTGAACCAATTAGTTGTTTAAGTCTCTGCCTGTATTTTGAGCTGAATCAACATTTCCTGCCTCCTAAGATTTGTTTGGAGTTCACTTTTAATTGTTTAAAAATGCCTTGGCTTGACTTCTGTGCCAGATGATATGGGCAAAATACGTTTTCTTCGCTCTGCTTCTGCTTTGTCTCTTACTTGCAGATCTCTGTCTAGCACATCAAGCAGAGAGGGGAAGGGAATCTGTGGACTAGCTTTGCTTCCAAAAATCCCACGAGAGTTTACAAGTCAAAGAAGTAGGCATATGAACTTTCACAGGTATAAATTGGATTGTTAGATGCTGAAAGAGCTTATTTTTTGGTTCAGCAACAAAGTTGTTCGGACTTCATGTATTTCACAGACCAGGGCAGATTTATGGAGCTGTGTATCAGCTTTAGATAAAAATTCTTAGAAAGTTATTTTTCTCCTGACATGGCAAAAGGAACAACAAAAGTGAGAGATCAGGCAATCCATCAACCTGCTGAATGTTAATGTAAAATAACGACTGTTTATGATGCACAGCCTTTCCTGAGCCATAGGCAGCAGTTGAATGGTATGACAAAGGATCTAAGCAAATCACATTAATTTAATGTAATTAATATCATATTAATTAGTATGCTAATATGATTATTCTGTATGTATTTAATATTCTTCTCTTTTGTGGTATTAAAAATTATAACTCAGCAACATGTTTAAAGTGGGCTCTTTAAATTTAGGCATTGGTTTGCAGGCTATATAGCATTACAACCTATTCTGTACTAATGAATCCGGTATTAAAGTGCAACACTCACCCCAGAAGAAGGAGCTCTGATGATCGGATCCTTCTGTCCTTCTCCTCAGATGACCAACCACCTGGCCCAAACACAACTTGTGGGATTTGTGAGGTTTTCATTCAGATAATAGTCTTGTTTAGCCAAAGGTGATGAATCAGGAAACTGCCGCCAGATCAGGAATGCAGCCATTTCTGAATTCTGCCTTTGGCTAGAATTGTCACCTGTCTTATGGCAGCAGGAATGCAGTCCACAGCCCAGAATGCCATAGCAGTTCTCTCCCTCAGAACAATACTGTCGCTCCCTCCCAGTCCCTTTTCCCTGCATTATTTTAGAGCCTCCTCTAGGGACTGCCTCCTGGGCCTCCTCTAAATTGCTGGGACAGGTAGTTCTGTTCCCCTGCACACTGATTCCAATTTCCTGCTCTTGAGACCGCCTCTCTCTCCAAGTCAGACTCCCCCCCCCACACGCATCCTTGTCCTGTTCAAGTGGCCAGATTCCAACCACCAGCCAATCAGGGAGCACCAGCTAACTAGCCTATCAAAGACCGTCTCTTTGCAATTGATCACAGAAGTTCTTATCTGGTTGGAAGGGCCTGAGCAGCTCAGAGAGAAGAGAAACATCAACAGCAGCTGTTAAGTCTTTGTATATTTGCAAGATGACAACTCTGCTGATAAAGCAGGGCTACAAAAACATTGATCCTACAACTTTTGTTTCATATAAGCACAGTTCCTATTTCAAACACTGGTTTGAACAGCCAAGGATGTATGCCCAATCAAATGGGTTGTAGCCTATGAGAATCTCTACCGGAAAAGGGGAAATAATTTCATCAGTTCTCTTCTTATCCTATTGTGCTCCCTGAGAGGATCAAAAGAGTTTCTGGTTGGGCAGCAGTACATGCAAAAGATCAGAATATCATAAATGAATCACAAAGTGAACATAAACATAAACAGTGTGAGAAACTTACAAAAAAGTCATATGCTTTCCTAAGCTGCATCTACAGAAGTATATTGTCAGACTCAAGAAAAAAATTATTCTGTATTCTGCATTAGTCAGACCTCGCCTTAAACATTACATCCAATTTTGGGCACTGTATTTTAGAAAGGACATTGGCAAACTGGACTATCTCCAGAAAAGAGCAAACTAGAAGAGAAGGAGGAAATATTAGAGGAAAATGCTATGATAATAAATGATTTTTTTTTTGTTAAGCCTAGACAAGACTGTGGGAGACATGATCACTGTCTTCAAGAACTCAGTGACTGTCATGTGCAAGATTGAGAAGACATGTCAGCATTGTTTATAAGACAGGAACAGAAACAATGAATGTAAATTAAAAGGAAGTTGATTTCAGGTGGAGATCAGAGAAAAAAAAAGGTCCTAATGGTGAGAACTGTTCAATAATAGAACAGGCTACCTTAGGAGAAAATGGACTCTCCTTCACTGACAGTCCATCTTCTCCTGAAGCAGTCTGTCTTATTGTTGAACAGTTCCCATCATTAGGATTTTTTTCTCTGACACTGAAATAGAAAACCATTAAGATTTTTTTTCACGACATGTTGAAACCAAAGTTGAATGGCCATCTGTTGTGGATGCTATTGTAATGAATTACAACACTGGGCAGGAATTTAGAATAGAAGATCTCCAAGGTCCCTTCTAAGCCTTACATCCTGTGTATTTATGACTTTTAAATATTTCATAAATTATTCTGTTACAATTACTTATCAGTTGGACAAAGTGTTCCAAAAGAAAAGATACAATGAAAAGAAAAAACAATAACCTTTGTAATGGTAATGGTACACATTGTTATTTCAATGTATAATGAAATAGTAATAATAATGAAATAATAATAATAATCAGAATTGTTGTTCATATAAAATGGCCTCTTCTGCTAAACCAGAATGCTGGTTCAGGAATTCTGGGAGTTGAAGTTCACAGGTCGTAAACTTGCCATAATTGCCCAACCCTGTGCTAAACTCTTTACAGCTGTTCTATTTTGGAACTGCTGATGACTTCATGATGAAAATCAGCACTGCTCTCCTGAATTAAATACTGATTTAAACTCTATCCATTCATACATTTGTTGTTTTTTAAAATCAATGATTTAAATGCTAGTGATAATAGCTATCTAAGAAGAAAGACACACTTTTTATGTATTTACATGATTTTCGTGGCATCTAATCATATAAAAAGGGCTTTTAACATACAGATACGGCAAGGATCATCAAGATTTCAACTTGCTATGAACTTGTGTGGTGGCTCAAAAGGATTGCTAAGCTATATTAATTTCAAATGTGGGATTCTGATAGAAAGCAATTCAGAGAGGTAACTAAATAAATCATAAGCTACTTACTTAAGCCCTATCAAATTCATTGCTTCACTGGCCTTGGAGGAATATATATATATATATATATATTCTCAAACTATATCTATTTATTTTTAATAAGCAAATGCCTTGTCCTTGTTTTTGATGGTGTAATAATTCCATTTCCCATCCAGGACCTTTTGGTTGCCTTTTTCTTCTGGGCTTCCATCCAACATTAATCTCCCACTATTTTTGTTGTATAGCAGGAACAAACACATCTTTATGGATATAGCCAATTTATCATAGATGTCTTTGTATCATGTTCTATTGATGTACCTTCTTTGTAAACAAAAATATTTTCTAATAAAAACTGTAGTTGAACACATATATTACTGTAAAAGCAGCAAGTTGCCCAGCATGATCCAGATTCCACCGAATAATATTTGGGTCAAGTACATATTGCATTCTGCTGAATTGTGCTGTCATGTAATAAAAGCAATGGGAGATAACAAAATGTATGTGCAACAACAGCCCATGGAAGAAAGAACACCAATTGTCATTCAATGTACTAATCCCTTTGTCAACAAGGAATCAATCAATTGGAAAGATGATTTATTTCTTCTCTTAAAGAAATACAGTTGTTCTTCATTTCATCTTACTTATACTCAATGTAAGCATGTTAAACTCATAAAATGTGAAGAATGGAATTTTAGATCTTAGTGAAAAGGTACTAGCTGTGTCTTTGATGTTCTATTCCTTTTTTAAGTAGAAAAGGATGTCAGATAGAAATATTTAAAATTAAATTAAACATAGTAAGATGTATTAAACATAGAATCATAGGATTGGATGGTAGCGTGCAGGTTTTCTATTTCAACCCCCTCCCCAGGACAGGAATCCTCTTATTATTCCAGACAAATGGTTGCCAGTCTTCAAAACCTCCATTGATGGTGTTTCTAATATTCCAGAAAATATGCTGTTCCATGGCTTAATAGCTGTCACTAGTCAGGAAATTCCTCCTTATTTTGAGTCTAGATGGTCTTCCCTGAAGCTTCTATTCATTAGTTTTTGTCTGACACTCCAATACTTGGAAAATATATCCACACCTTTGTCCCTGTGATAACCCTTCAAGTAACAGAAGACTCTTATCATGTTTCCCCGTAGCCTTCTCTTCTTTAGATTAAATATGCCCAGTTCCTCTTATCATTCTTTGTAAAATTTAGCCTACAAGGCCCTTATCATGTTTACTACTCCTATATGTTCTTTTTAGTTCTTTAGTATCCTTCTTGCATTGTGATGACCAGAATTAGGCAAGGGTATTTCAGGTGTAGTTAGATGAATGCAACGTAGTGTGGAACTATTACTTCCTGTGATTTCAGCACCCTATGCTTATTGATGGAGCACAAGATTGTATTAATTTTTTTGACCACTGCAGCATGCAGCTCACTCATACTTAATCTGTGATCTATCACGATGCCCAGATTCTTTTCACAAATACTACCGCTGAGTCCGTTATAATCTGCATGATGCTTATCCATCTACCTAAGTACAGAACCACCTATTTTTCATCATTGAACTTTATTTTGTTAGCTAGGATCCAATATTTAGATTTATTGAGATCCTTTACAACTTTCAGCTTGTCTTCTGAGGTGTCAGTAATCCCTCTTTTGCTTTGTGCCATCTGCAACCCTAATAAGCATCCGGTTATGTAAGTCATTTATAAAACTGCTGAAGAACATTTTACCTCGGTGCCCAACTGTACATTTAATGAATCATAATTATATAAAATAAAACCAGGACTTAAATAATTATAAAAGCAAACTCTGAAGTAACTGAAAAGCTGATCATCATAATAAAAAATATACCTGATTCTTTTAGAAATTATTGAAGAGGGAGTACTGCATGTGTATTTTCCAAATAAGAAAGGTGCAGAGGATTTTATTTTGAAATAAAAAGAGAGATTTCACCAACATTTCCCAGGGGGCAAATATATAGTGCCTATCCTATTTCAATGTAGGCATAGCCAAATAGCATGCTACAGAAGGCTTGAAAAGATTTTCTAAAGACTGTCATCTACCACGCACTTTTAATACTCTTCCCGGTGTTTTCTAGTGAAGTGCCACAGAAAATCTGGGGTGACAGATGAGTTTTAATTTGGTCTTCCAAGATATCCCTATGGGCTAATAATGAAAATTTTCTCTCTGGTGGTTTGTACCTAATTGGAAGAATTAGAGATAAAATCCACATTTAGGATTGCAAAGTATTGAAGGGATGTCAAAGTGTTTTCTTACAATAGATGAAAAGATAGGGTTTTTTCTTTCTTTCTTTCTTTCTGATGTATCCTGTATCAAAGGCCTTGCACTGAATCATGAGCAGTAAATGTTTTGTGTAGTGACATTGTTTTTGGACTGGGTACACCCCTTTAGATGAAATGTTAAAGCAGCAAAATCGTTCAGACAAAAATAGCCTTTTGCCTTGGGTCACAATGACCCCTTTAAAATGTCATTGTGCTATTATTATTTGTGGTGCAACCGGCCTGCCTACATTCCTCTAAGGCAGAAAGGCTAGTGAACATCCATTTTAAATTTCAAATATCTTCCTGAATATTCAATTATATATCTCAGTAAGGCATAAGTGGTTAGAAATCCTTCATTATGTACACACTAAAATGTAAGTCTAATGATACCTAATGATGCTTCGTAAAAGCCTGAAAGATTTACAGTCTTCTTTTTTTTTAACCTAACTAGTACAGACCTGTTAACTGTAGCAGTTTTTATCTTACTGCTTTCTTTGTTTCATAGGCTGTATGATGCCTTGCGAAACTGTTTTCAATAAATAAATAAATCACTGAAACCACTTTTTCTACCATTGGCTGAGTTTTCCTCTGAAAATAGAAGGACTAAAGCTACTGTCTTTGCGACAACTTTACCCCAGTCTCCATTTAAAGGAACAGCTGAGCAAAAGAAATTAGCTCCAAGGAGAAAAGCTTTATTAGACTGTAACATTGTCAGGACCAGATCTAAAGTTGATTAAGATATATTACTGTCTGCTCCTTGAGAAAACCCAAGGACTGGAGGTTGTATGTTCACAAGAAGTAGGAACAGTCTTCATTGGCAAGTAAGGTCCTCAGGGCAAAGAATTATTGGGAAACCTCATTGCAAGTTGATCAGGTTTTATTGCAATTGTCCAGTTATCTCAAGTACTACTATATGCAGTCAAGGTTGACACTGATTTGGCATCTAAGCTCATGGACCCATCACAAAAATAGCTGGCACTCTGGACAAAAAGAAGTTATTGTAAAGAAAACTGTTCCTTAATAAGCATGCTAATTATACCTTAAAATGAGGTGAATCAATCATATTTGAACTTTCCCCCCCAACACAATAAACATTATGAATAGTTCCAAAACTTCAGGCTACTTACATTTTTGACAGACTCTACCTACCAAGGAAAATAGGTAAGTGTGGAATGTTGCAAGTATACCAGATGATTGAAGAAGAAAAAAGGGCATTGGAAGAATACCTGAAGGACAGTGAAGAAGATATACTGAAGCTGGTATACTAGGAAGGCTCACTGACTACTGGAGAGACCAAACTGGCCTACAAGAAAGACCAAATGAAGAACAGAATGGAGGCATGAGAAGACAAAGCATTACATGGCCACCACATTAAAAAAAATATCAGGGAAAGCAGATAATAACAAGACCTAGTGATGGCTAAGAGCAGGAAAGTTGAAAAAAGGGCCCAAGGGACTAATTATGGCTGCACAGTACCAAGGCTTAAGAACAAATGTATACAAAACCAGAATTGAGAAGACAGAAACAGATAGTAAGAGCCACCACCTAGTAAGCTGCTGTAAGAAGATCACACACACTGACTACAAGCAACAGCATGACAAAGTAGCAACAATGGTGCATTGGAAGATCTGCAATGAAAGATTATTTGCCTGTAAGCAAGAACTGGTGGGACCATAAAATAGAGAAAGTCATAGAAAATTAAGAAGCTAAATTGCTCTGGGGCTTTAGAATTCAAACAGACAGACACCTGTCACATAACTTCCCAGATTTAACAAATGTCGATAAGAAAGACAAAAGAGTCTGGATAGTGGATGTGGCAGTACCCGGAAACAGCAGAAGAGAAAAGAAAGAACAGGAGGAGAAAATAAAATACAAGGATCTGCAAACAGAAATAGAACAACTGTGGCAAAAGCAAGCAAAGATAGTACCAAAAGTAACAGGCGACTTGGATGCAATGCCAGAACAAACTGGAGCACCACTTGAACACCATCGGCATTGACAATTTCCCCATCAATCAATTGCAAAATGCAGCTTTACCCAGAACAGCTTACATCCTGTGACGATCTGTAATACCATCAAACATCCAGATCTGCCTATCTCATTTCCTTTGAAAGGACTTTATAGGGAGACAAAAATGACAAATCCAGTCTGAGCATCTGTCTGACTGTGCGATGAACCATAATAATATATTATATATATTACTCAACAACAAAAATAAGCAAAAGACAAAAGAACAATGATGGAAATCAATCAATCAATCAATAATTATTTATTAAATATTTATTTATTTATTTATATAAATTAAAAAAGAGACATTAATTATTCTTTCCAAAGGCCTGGGTGAAGAGACAGGTCTTTAAGGCCCTTTGAAATACTAGCAGGGTAGACCCCATTCAAATTTTGAATTTTATAGTAGAAGATGCAAGTGGCTATGATAGCATGCAGGTACTTTGCACCTCTTTGCATCACTGTTATGGGTGAATGTATTATTTCTTTGCTGTCTCTAATAAGGTAACCTCTGTAGGAAGAAGGCTATATCTAATGAGGAGGTAAAGCTTGGTTAACCCTATGCAAATCTAATAGCCATTTGTTCACTAGGGTCATAAAATGTCTTTTAGAATCATTGAACTATCATTGTGCCAAAATAATAGTTATGGGAACAAGCTTTATAGCATTTTGGTAATGATTGGGTGATGCTATGCCGATGCTTAGCATCACCCAATCATTACCGAAATGCTATAAGTCACTAGTGGAGAAATGACTTAGGTCTGTTCAGAGCTAAATCTAACTCTCAGGTTAGATAACCAGATTAATTGTTCCCTTTTGATGTTCCTTCAGCAAACAATTCCCTACTTTCCCAATTAAATTTGTTGTAGGAGCAGAGCCAATTTCTAGGTAAAAAGTGATGGGGAGATGGTACAGCTGGTCTATTTTGTTTTTATTTAAAGTAGATCTTCTGAACTCTGCAGAAATATTTTAAAAAAGCAAAATACATTTAAATGAAAAATATGTAGGAGAAAACTGTTTTCCTGACAACTTAGGATGATACTGCAGAAAAACTAAATATACAAAACAATTAATGTAGAAGCATCCCGAAATCCATTCACCAATATACTTACTTATAAATGGTGTTTCTTAAAAATGTGAAATGTGGGTTAATTTAGAATCATGTTGCTATATAATCCCATCAAATGTGTGAAGAACTGCAGCCACAGACACCTGCTGTTTTAGACATTAACACGTTGTCTAGATTCAGACTTTTAATAGGAAAAAAACATAGCTTTTAGATCACATTTTACATTTTATTGTAATTATTTGCATCTGAGAACAAGGCACTGAAAGAGAAACATGCTGCACAAGCATCATAAAGTATTACAAAAGGCAAATTGGAAAGCAGACATATAGAAGTAATGGATAAGGTGATATATTATTGTTCTGCATTTGCGTTACTGAATTATTTAATTTATATATAAGAATGCATGAGCTACACAAATGGAAAAAGCAGACATAATTATAACTTATTTATACATTTTCAATCTTTTCTTCAAAATGATCTTCCTATTGTTGTTGTTATTGCATATAAGAGTTGCACATAGTTGCACACTTTGGATTAATAGACAAAAATGCTTTGGCATATGCAAGGGCACAAATATAAGATCCACTAGCAACTCTTTAAAGTAGCCATGTCTTTCCTGGGTCACACAGTTGCCTTCTGCAGCTGCTACACAATCTTGAGAAAAGCGGCAATTGAAAAGCAAACACCCATACACATACATAGCAGATAGTTTCAGCAAGGGAGCGAACTTAGTTCAGATCATATATATGTTATTATGAACCAGACATTACCACCAGCTTTCTTGCTAGCTACCCTGAGGAGACATATGCACATGAAATACAGTAGAAAATAGTGGATTCTCAGGACATGTAAACTCTTCCAAAAAAAATATCCGAAACAAACATGAGAGATAAACTAAACGCCTTGAGGAATATGCATGTCTAAGCAGTATCTGTGAAGTACATCACCTTATAAAAATGAGATAAAAATCATGCCAGTCAAGAAAATAGGAAGGAGGAGAAAACCAATAAAAAGTGATCGGTTCAGCACAGAAATATAGAATGTGGAAAATATATTCTCCAAAGAAGTTCTTTAGCCATGACGCAAGATTACTGTTTTGTGACTCAGAGCTACATAATTGTAAAAGAAAATGAATTAGAACAATCTGTTATTTTGTGAACTGACATAAGTGAGTTGATGCTTTGACAGAAATTCCAGACCAAATGTTTTATCTTATTTATGCCAAACGCAATTGGTATTGCACAAGTGCCCCACGATTCATGTGTAAAAATGCCATTTGGGAAAATCTTTAATGGTGAAAATTGTGGAAACAATGCTAGTGTATTTTAATTTTCAAATTATTATTCTACAATATACATTCTTAGGTAACAAAATAATGTTGACATCATTCAGACAATGCATATTCAGGTGACTGAAAAGACACAAGAGATATGCCATCAAATACTAATTTAACATTATTATTATTGAAAATATTCACATATAAACCTATGCAGATAAGATAACCTACATGAATGTAGATATACAGGTCAGAGGCTGGGTGAATTGGCATAAACCAATAACTATAATGATTCTATAAGTGCCTATAAATTATACGGTGGGTAAGATAAATTCATATCTAGAGTGATTACGAGTCATTGTCCCCACTTTCAGCACTATTACAATATAATCGGAATAGACTGGCTAATAACATTCAGCAGATTTTATGGCCTTTAGCTATTCATTCCAGAGCCCTTGAAAATAATTATGATCCACCTAAGATCCAAGCAGCATAATGCCATAAGCCTATTTTCCATATTGTTGCACATCTCCTTTTCTATCTTCTAGAACAGGGGTCCCCAACCTGTGGGCCACGGCCCATTACCAGGCCGTGGCCTAATTGTTCCTGGGCCATGTGAGTGGCTGGCCAGTGTGCACGCACGGCCCCACTCGTGTGAGCCTCATTACAGGTATTCACTGGCACTTGCACGCATACACACACACACCTGCACCTGCACCTGCCCCTCCCTCAAAATCATCCCCTCTTTTCCCCTCCCCCCCGCTCTGGGCTGCCAACCCAGAAAGGTTGGGGAACTCTGTTCTAGAATACAACCACACAACATCACCATAGTACACAAACCAACCAAAGCCCTCCAAAACATCTTAAATGAATCAAAAGACTCAGTGTCCAAGAAAAAAAATAGGAGCCATGTACCACATAGATGTAAGGAGTATAAGGAGAATAACATTCCTTACTGTATTGCTACTATATATAGAGAGGCAGAAGACTAGCAAAGCACACCTATGAACTCCAACTAGCTGTCAGAAGACACAATGAAAACTTTTTAATTTCATCATGCATGGACTGTCTTTACATAGTTTAACTGGGAAACTATGAGCATCTTAAAACAAATGATTCAAAAACACCAGAGAATTCCTAGAAACCTGGCACTCGGATAAATCATCCATCCACAGATACATAAAGAACATTTAATACCAGGATTAACCCCTAGATCGGAGGTGGGGAACAATGGCCCCTTTTTTGACTTGTGGACTGAGCATGGCTGGCTCAGGAATTCTGGGAGTTGAAGTCCACAAATCATAAAAGGGTCATCATTCCCAACTCCTTCCCTAGACAAAAAAATGAGCAGTAAAAAATTCCCTAAACAAGGAACTATCAAGGAGAAAGCAACACCCCAACCAATGACAGGGCAAGGGTAGGAGACGACCAGGCTGAACCCAAGGGCAGGGTCAAATGCATCATTAGTTTGGAATCTCTACTCTCTGTAAGAGATCTAAATCCACCCCCACCTACTCCCCCTTAAAGTCTGTTGACTCTTATCTGGTGCCAATTCATCCTGGCTGTTAGTAGTTCAGACACCTGTGTATAGATAGCATGAAATAAACTTGTACTTTTGAACTCTATCCTGGTCCCTGACGTCTTGCACCTGATAGCAAGTCACTATATATAAATACAGAACAAACCCCATTCCCTTCTAGCACTGACTGATAACAAAACATCTGCAAGCAAACAACCAAAATCAGAGAGCACCAAGGACTCCACAGAATAGATTTATATAGTAGAATGAGATATGTGTGTGTGTGTGTGTGTGTTTTCTCTAAGGGATGGAATGTGGGCTGCTGGGACGCTCATTCCACCTGATAGTAGGAGCCTTGCATGTAGGACAATCAGGTATCTAGAGGACATCCAACTATAGGGATATGCAAAATGACTCAGAAATATCTTTAAATGTATTAAAATTTCTTTACTTTCTTTGAAATGTAACTTCCCTTAACATTCTGCTTAAAATGGAACCTCCAGTATGGGGCAGGCAGGTCCACTTTAAACTCTGGCCACTTTGGAGGCTTGCTGTTCTCAAATAGCTGCTATTATGAGTAAGTCTTCTAAAAGAAATGAAAGGAAAACAACCTGCCTAACGGCCTTGTTGGCCCATGCAGAGCGAATAGACAGTCTTGGAAATAAAGATGATATTGGACAAAGGTGCTTTGGTTCACAACATACCAGAAAGATTCTTGGAAAATATTTGACATTGGAATGGGGCAGGTGCCAAAACTCAACAGTTGAACCTGCCGTTTTATTGTGCTTAAGATTCGGCTTTAGATTACATCTGACAGAAACCATATGTTGTGTAAATCTGTAAAGATTTAGCCAAGGACTAACTCTCTAAAATTCTCTGTACTCTATTTTTCCTATTTAAATGTTCCTCATAAAATGTTCTTCCTACCTTCTTTTGTTGTGACTGGCCTTCTGCTTTGTTGCCATATTGCTTCTGTAAAGAAAACAAGGAGGCAAGGCATGACCTTCTGAGAGAAAATAGTCAATAACAAGAAGATGGTTTTATTCCTCTGAGGGACATAGTGTTAAAACTTTGATAGGGAGATGTTGCAAGCATAGTGGGGTATAAGGGAGAGGGGCTAAAAAAAAAATACAAATCAACAAATATAATGCTTTAGACCTTCCTGTTCTGTTTCATGAGATGAAATAATGCCAACAGATTTCATGTTAAGTGAAACCAATTACGCCAATATAAGTCATGCTTTTTAAATAGGGCTGTAAAATTACAATATAATTAGAGTTCCACTAATGTCAGCATTGGGTCATGCAGATTTGGACATTAGTCAGTGAACTAATTCTAGTAGAGACTATTTTGACAAGGCTTGATTAATTTATATACAATAGCATGATTCATCAGCTATTCCTTGAAACGTTCATAATAGCTGCTTCTTATGAGTTCCATAACAGTCTATACTAGACTGTATTTTTTAGAAAGAGAACTTCTCTTAAAAAGTGTAAATGTATCCTTGTGAATGTTAGCTTGTTGTATGTGCATCTAGATATTTCTATATATGTTTCTACAGGAAACATCTAGATGCATATACAGCAGTCATGAAGCCATCATCATAACCATCCATATGTTTTAAATAATATTATAATATTGATTTTATTATCAGTATGAAAAAAAATCCTTTAAAAATATTTAGTTATTCTCTTAACTAAACTATTATCTTAACTATTATATTATTACACATATAATTACAATTACAATACAAATCATAGGTTTTTAATCTTGGCTTTATTTGGTTTAGCCTAATCTAGTCTACTCTTTTATTTTTTGCTTGTTACCTGCTTTGAGTGCCCTTGGACTAGTTTAGAAAGGTCAGTAGAACTTAAAAATATAAATATATAAATTAAAACGATTAGAGTTATTATTTCTGCAAAAATGACATTAAATAAGATTAGATTATTTGACGATTATAGGGTAACCAACACAAAGAAGATTCATGAAAAATCAATGAACTTTGGAAAAGTTACTATGTATTATGAAGTAAAATTTAGGATAGAGAGAATTTCCGCAGTTGGCTTGATACGTCTTCCTGATTTCATCAGCTCTGGCTTTAAATATACTCTATACAGAAAGTTTAAAGGTTGCCTAGTATTTTTCAATATAAAGTTTAGGTCATTGTACCCAAATACTGAGAGGTTTTATGTGGAGTTTTGTGTAGTAAAATATTAAATAAACAGCAGTTTGATCAGATGACAAAATTAATACATTTAAAAATAAAAAGTGAGATATCAGGTATTATAATGGAAATGTGCAACGTTTTTAAATTCTTAGAATAAGAAAAAGAGCAATAAAGATAGGAGGGAAAAAATCACTTAATGTTCAAAATGGTGCAAATGGAAATATTATTTTGATAGACGCTCTAAGCAAAAATTGTTGTAGGATTTGAATTCAGGAACCTGATTATATTTCTGACTCTGGGTGGCATTCCAATGTAACATCTAACTGTTTTAAAAGTTATCTATGATAACACTTACTACTCTGTCTTTGGAAAATTGTCCTGAGCCAGATCTGAACATATGCAGCAAAATATATGCAGTCTGTGCTCACCAATCATGCTTAACTGGGTCAATGTAAGATGAGATCTGTGTTAGTATAGGATGGCAAAATAATCAGGAGTCTGTTAGCAGTTTTCCTATCTAATGAATTTTATTTAAAAACATAGGTTTATGATGAAGTGAACTGCAGCTCATGAAAGCTTAGGGCTTTTAATGAAATTTGTTAATTGGAAAAGGTGCTACCAGACTCCTGGTTTTTAACTGAGTCAAGGAATTAGCAAGTTTTAGTCCCAAATATTTTTGTTTTCAATAAATTGTCCCCCCTCTTCTCTCCCAGGATATGAAGTTAATCCTTTCTTTCAGCTTCCTGGTGCAATTTTAACCAGCCCAGCAAAAATAAGACTGCTCTAAGAACTTCATATTTCTCTTTTTCTTTTACTTTTCCAATTCTCCCCAATCCACAGAGCTTCCTAGGTTGATGAGGTTAGTAATTTCACACAGTCAACCATTAGGATCATATTTGTGGATTTTTCCATTCATTCAGAGCAGAACAATTCTTGTGGACACAGTGAATGGAGTTAGCACATTATTAGCCAAAATATTTCTCCTCATATGAATAATATAAATATTTGTCTGATTCCACAAATACATTTAATTTTGTTAATTCCTAATGATGCATAAATTATTTACACAAATACTAACAATGTATAAAAAAAAATCAAGGATCAGAAGAAGGACTTTAGCAAAAGTCCATCTTAAATATTATATCATCTCATTGCCCGCAGAGAAAAGAAATAATTTACACGGGTAGCTAACATGCACTAGTAAATTCTATATTTTTATAGGGAGAAAGAGAGATGCTCAGAGTCAAAGACATTTGAAGATTATCTCAGTCATTATTGCAACTAGTCTACTTCTCTCTCACCGTGTGCCAATGGTTATGGGTCACGTTTCATGATCATGCCAAATAATAGATTAATGAACTCTCAAGGTGGAATTCCTTGGAGTTATTTTTCTTATCACTCACAGAACAGTTGTTCTGTCAGCCTCTTCAATCTCCACAGAGCTTAAATAGCAGCTTTTACAGAGAACTGGAAGCACTGGTTCATTTCATTTACAACAAGGCAATAGTATTCTGTTTGTGGGTTCTGTCCTTTCCCTACCCAGCATCCAGGGAGCCCCTTTCAGTCACAATGTACCACTTGTGTGGCCCATCCACTGCCAGTTTAATGGAAAATAAGAATTACACACATTTCATACAATATGATAGGCCATCATTGATGGCAAAAATGACAATGGAGATGATGAAAATATGGAAAGTGTGAATTAGCTGATTCACTTAAAAAAGGGAAAGGAAGAAGTAAATTCTCCAATATTATAGATACACACAAACAATTATCACCTTGTACATAAGGATTATTAACAGCTGCGAGATGTCATTTAATATGACAGAAAATTATCTGCCTAAGAGTAGCCCAACTCTACTGAATGCTTTTGATAGATTACAGGCAATAACAGAATGGCAGCAGACGAAAGATCGGGGACCACTGGGGAAGATGGTATGTTCACATCAGGCTAAAATGCCCAATAAATGCAGAGGGAGAGGAGTTTTTCAATTCAGAATTTTCCCAGAAAAAGACCCAGACCAAGAGCAGACATGAGCTGGATGAGGAATGGAGGAAGAGTTTTAGGGTTACCACATCCTAGAATCTCTCAGGATATACTGTATTTAGTAGCTTAGAAAGTTATGGCTTTCATTTGGCAAGATTCTGTCTATTAGGTATAAGCAAATAAAGGATTGGATTGGATTGGATTGGGTCTCACTCTCATCTCTGGGTTTGCTCCTGACATGATCAATATCAAATCAAGGATAGCTGATCCTCTCGTGAATTTCTCTTTTCTCTGAAGGAGAAAGTCAAAGAATTTCCTGGAAGGACTATGCTTGGCGGAATTTGTCTTCCAAAAGAAGTCAGAATAATTAAAATTTCACATCGCTACAGTTTAATATTGCTTTTAAAATTTTAAAATTTGCTTTTGGAAGGCATCATTCATATTTTCTCTTCGAGGTGGGACTTCCTATATTGTTGACAATTCTCCCCACTCCAATTAAAATGGGAAAAAAACTTTTGCACTTAAAATGATACACACATATATTTTCTCATGCAACTTCCAAATATACTGTTTATTTCTATGAAGTTAATACAAACGCACAGCATTATGCCCTTTCTTTAGTCAGTTTGGGATTCCCACATATTTGGGAATCAATTGCATAATAGCAATAGCAATAGCACTTATACCGTTTCACAGTGCTTTACAGCCCTAAGCGGTTTACAGAGTCAGCCTCTTGCCCCCAACAATCTGGGTCCTCATTTTACCGACCTCAGAAGGATGGAAGGCTGAGTCAACCTTGAGCTGGTGAGACTCAAACTGCCAAACTGTTGGCACCGGGCAGTCAGCAGAAGTAGTACTGCATTCTAGCCACTGCGCCACTATAATGATTGGAAGGGCAATTTTCTGTGTCTTTTTGTGGTGGAATGTAATCCAGATTCCCCAGGGGAAGAGTTGCATTCCAGAGGAGCAAGATACAGCAAAGTTTAGATAGTCAAACTCTAGGTTGTCAAGACAGCTCCTCCCTAGAAGTTCTCAGGATCTCTTTAATGATGCAGTTTGATTTAGTTTGGCAAGATTTCTGTCTATAGGTGAGGAACAAAAAAAGGAACTGCTTTTAAATAACACTGTGTTCTTGGTTTTTGAAGCCTGGCACTGCTGGAATGTGCCTTCAGTGTTCATACATTATGATAAATGAATTGTTTAGAATTTGTTCTTTGCCAATAGTTTGGATGAGTTGAAATATTAAGCCTGCAATGTTTGTATCTTTCCAGGGGCAGAAATAAAGCATAAATCCCTCCCCAATAATTGTATTAATTCTCAGGGTTCTGTGATAGAATAGAATATTATAAATGTCTTGACCTTTTTATATGAGATGATGAAGAATTAACAACAGCAATAACATTATATTATGTGGCCAAAGATCCATTAAAAAGTGACCAAGATTAAAACCATCATTTCTCTCTCTGCTGCCTATGGGAAAAAAGCTGTTATAACCACAATTCACTTTTCACAAAAGCCATAATGACACTAGCTTGGTTTTGTGTAAAACCAGATTATTGGCATCAAATCACAAGTTAGTATTATATGTGACTTTAGCTACTAAAGATTTATGCATAGTTAAAACTATAAATTTAATGATAGTGGATGACTGAACAAAAATGTTGCAATGGTAAGTAGTTAGCTTAGTTATAGTTTGGAAGAATATACAAAAAATTACTATATGCCTATGAAGATATATATATTCTATATTAAACTACCAAAAAAGAAGGGCTTGGACAGATACACAAACCAAAGATTCAATTTAAAAAATGTTTCTTTAAAATCAATTAAATAAGCATGGATGTTATAAAAAAATGTATCATATGAAATATATAAAGAATATAATTGGTTAAATTTACTAAATCCATTAAAGTTAAAAAAGGAAGGAGCGTGAAAGGGAAGAATAGAATGGAAGAAGAGATTTGGTAATAACTTTGCAAAATTGTATCAAGATATGCATTTAATCTTAGGAGTTTGGTGCTTTATTTAAAAGACAATGCCAACATTTCTAAGCAATTGTGCACTTTTTCATAAGCTAAAGAAAAGTTGCTAGCAGTACTCTGATTTTGCTGCTTCAAAAGCAAAACACCTAGCACTGTATCTGCCTTCTATCTTTGTTTCCACATCAAAGCGATGGATTACCAGCTTGAGTTTTCGGTGCTGTTGCCCAGTTTTAGAAATGATTTGATAGATAATATGTCAGTACATACAGCCAACTTTTAAAAATAATATTTTCTGTTCGTTGCCTCACAGAACTTAGCTGTCATACTTCTGCCAAATATCAACACTGCAGATTAAGGAAGGGAGAGGTAAAGGGAGTAAATGCAAAATGCTCACATATTCAGTATGCAACCAGGAAAGAAACTATTCTAACACAGAGGGCAGTAAGGAAAAATTATACAGACTATATTTAAAATAATTTTCTTCCCAGTCCCCAAATAATTTCTTGTAGATTATATAATGATTACAGTAGAATAAGTGTAGGAAAACAATAGCAGGATCATAGAGTTGCATGGAAACAGTACAAACTGTTTCACTTGGACCAATTCCTCTTGCTTGCACACTGGGGGAAAAAATCAACCACTACTTGTTTAGCAACTACCTCAATTAGTGACCATTCACAAATACAATGAAACTATGGTAAAAAAAAAAATTCAACCAATGTGCACATTTATGACTGAAGTTTGTGTACCTGATAACAGTTGACAGTGAGGAATGCTGGCATAGTTGTATGAAATAACTTATCTGAATGAATTATCTCTCTCTGTTACATGTTTACTTCATGATCATTTTGCTTAACAACTATTTTTCTCTTGACTTAAGGAATGCATTCACTACGCAAGGAGAAAATGTACTTTTCTTGTGTGTATATAGATATATAAATGCAAGTACTCCTCACCAACGACAATTGGGATCAGCAACTCCATCTCTTAGCAATGTAGTTATAAAGTGAAAAGACACATAACTGGGTGTATACTGGAACGAAACCCCCTGCAGTCTGTATGGCAAGAGTTGATTCTTTCCAACGACTCATTGACTCTCTGCCTACCCAAATTTTCATTTTGACTGAAGAAGTTACTTGGATGAGTAACAAAACGTCTCAGTTTTAATAAACTTTGGTCCAGTTGCCATGATTTAAACCTTTTAAATCACATGACTGTGACTTGTCTTAGGACATTAGCTTGTCAGTTCTGGCTGTAGTTATTAAACAAATCATCCTATGTCATTAAGCTTGAGATCATATGACTGCAACCTTTGACTTCCTCCTACTTTCTCCATTGACTTGTCGGAAGCTGATTGTGAAGGTTATGAATGGCAATCACATGACCATGGAGAATATTGCAACAACAGCTGCAACTTCAAGGACCAGTCTTGTCTGCTTGTTTAGAACCATCATATCTTTAAACAGCTGCTGAACAAATGGTCAATAAGGAAGGACTACCTTTATAGATGTGGATGTAGATGTAGATGTAAACGTAGACGTAGATGTAGACAGAATGGGACAACTGACTTCAGCCAACTCACCATGACCAATTTGCCACGGCACAATTCAACAATTCAATTATTTAAAATAATTTTTAAAAATATTTTAATTCTTGTCATTCCCATTTCATTCCCCCCCTCCTTTTGCATCCTTTCTTTAATGATTCTATTCCACTTTGATATTCGTGTAACTCTTGTCCCGAGGCAAGTTGTCCCGCAGTGAATTGGCTGTGGCAAGTTGCCCACGGAGAGCTGGCTGTGGTAAGTTGGCTGCCTAGACCCCATGTAGATAGAAATGTAGATATACAAATGCTTTAAAAATCAATCTTGATTCCTGATGACCTCCTGGATAAATGCATGTAGTTTTATGGCAATGTTTTCAGGAGTAATTTGCAGGACCAGAACTCTCCTTATTCTCAATCCAACACCATAATCAACAACACAATTAAAGAAGTGCCATTGTTTCCTGTTGAGGTTCAGTGGCATAATTTTATAGGAGCTTCATAGAAGGGACTCATTGGTCAGGTGAATGCTGCTTCAGTATGACCACACAGGTTTCCTGGATGCCCTAAGACCCATGTATGCTATAATGGGAATTTCCATGAAGCTGCATTTGAACACTCAACTATGGAAAACAGTATGTAACCTATCCATGCTGGGTGTTTCAGAAGCAGTTTTTTGCAAGCAGGGAATTGGTTTTTAGAATGTAATTAATCTCAGTGATTGCATACTGCAGGGGTCCCCAACCCTGGTCCACCGACCGCTACTGGTCCACAGCCAGTTAGGAACTGGGCTGCGCAGCTGGGAGTGTGCTGAAGGTGCGTCTTCCACCTCCAGGCATGTGGTGAGTTTGCAGGGGTCTGGGCAGGGGCGGGAGAGTGGCGGGGCAGAAGCCATCTTGCTCAGTGCAAAGGTCCTCCAGTGGCTGCACTTTCAACTGGCTTGCAACATCTGAGCTTCATGTCCTCCCTCCTCTGCCTCCTTCTGCTTCTTCTGCTATCTCTTCTTCTGGCTCCTCCTCCTGTTCCTGTTTCCTTTTCCTCTTGCTACTTCTTCTTCTTCCTCCTCTTCTTCCTCACTTTCCTCTTCTCCCCCTCCTGGCCCCCAGGCTGGGCTCGCGCTACCTTCATGCAACTCTTGCAAGTTGGCAAGACAAGCATGCGCCAGCCCAGCTTGCCACCAGGGGCTTCCCCAAAGACTCTTTGGAGGGGGACCCCACCCCCAAGGTATGTGTGTGTGAGAGTGTCTTTTTTGTGGGGTGCAAATAGGGGCAGGGAGAAGCTACCTTTCACCTTAAGCACTGCATCTCCCAGAGAATCTCTCTCTCATCTGCACCTTTTCTAAGACGCTGGGCTCCACTGCACTTCAACTGGAGTTTTTTGCTCTTGTTTTGATGCTTCGGGTGCCTCATGTTTTGGCAACATCCTGCCTGCTTTTCGTGGTTTAATTTGGTGTGGGTATTTGTGTGTGTGTGTGTGTGTGTTCCTCCTTTCTTTGTGCAGCTCTCCCAAGTTTGCAAACCAAGCATGCTCCTACCTGGCTTGAAATGGGGGAGGGGGAGGGGAGAAGCTACATTTTCCCTTAAGCACGGTGTCTCCAAGGGAATCCCCGCTGAGTTTAGGATTGTCTCTCCACCCCCACTTTCTTAGAAGCAGAAAGTCGCTGGTCTAATCTAATACAATGTAATAATAATAGAAATAAAGTGCATTATTTATTTGTTTGTTTGTTTATTTAGAAAATTGACAATAAATGTAATGCACTTGAATCATCCTGAAATCTCCCCCCCCCCTGCCCTGGTCCATGGAAAAATTGTCTTCCATGAAACCAATCCCTGGTGCCAAAAAGGTTGGGGACCTCTAACATACTGGAAATAGGATTTCTATTTATTTATAATTAGTAAATAAATCTAGAATTAGTAAAGAATTAATAAAAAAAATTTACTCAAGCAAGTTGTGGCATTATACAAGAAATAGAAAAGTTATGCTTCAGTAGAATTCATTCTGACCATTAAAATCATAACGAAAGCAAAGCAAAAGCATAAAAACAAACCAAACAGCACTCAGGGCACATTTACTACATGCAACTATATTAAACTTACGCAGCTTGGCTAAAACTAAAATTCTCGGATGTGTTTGTCTTTATCATCAGTTAGAAACTGTAGGTCTGAGGTTAAGAACAGGCTGTTCTGTAATTTGATGAGGAAAAATAGGCATCAACTGCTTTGCTTTGCAAATGTTATGGGTTTCTTCTAGACAAAAAAATGGTTGAGAGGTCAAGAGAGCTATCTTATTATTTATTTTTCGAGAGGAAAAGTATCAAGATACCCTTCCCTCTTGTGAAGAGTTTGATTGCATACAAAAATCTTCTCAGTTGTAACACAATAATGTTTTAAGTACATCTCAGAGGAGGAAATAAGGATGCTTAAGAGTGGAAAAGCCAGAAGATTCTCATTACAGATTTGGTAACCCTTTCTTTGGAGTAGATTCCATATACACATCCACACATACATGCAAGATCTCCAGAGATAGGCTTGTAGATATTGTGACCTATAGGCCAGAGATTCTGCATTAGCTGATTTACAAGGTTCAGGAAATGTTTGGCTATTTGTGTATTTGTTTTGAAGATTCTGCAGCACCCACCGGAACACTGGATTGTGTGTAAGTAGGTTTAGTTACTACTTAAATTTTTATACCTCTCTAATTCCTTGACTCAGAATGGTTTACATACAAAAATAAGCATTAAATATATGTATTCTTTTTTTAAAAAAAAAAAACCTACCTATTTATTAGATTTTTATACCATTTGTATTTTTGGTCAGCTCAAGCATACCTAAGCTTGCCACCTTTTATTTTTCCCACAAAAACAATCCTATAAAGTGAATTAAACAGAGAGAATGCCTGGCCCAAGGTCGCCCAACACCCTTCAAGTTTAAGTGAGGATTACAACTCAGAGTCTTCCAGTTTCTAGCCCAGGCACCCTAATCACTATACTAAATTGGCAATCCTGATTTAGGGAAACAAGATGGGCAATGCCACATAGCAGCCTTAAACCGTATGTCTCATGCCCTGGAAATAACTGAAAATGAAGGTGGTTTACAAAATTGCCACCTATATTATGATATTCTGCCATTCTGTTTGAACTGCAATTATAACAGATGACACCTGATGGGTTCTTCCATTTTTACCCTCCCACTCCCGTTTGGAAAGCAAATGCCAATCACTTTCTTTTGTACTGGTGGAGTTTTGAGGACATCTGGTTTCTCTTGATAGACCTTTTGTATAAGCTCCCTTCCATCAACTCACCCTTGCATGGGATGCTTTTGAACTCGGCATATGAACAAACATCATGTCTAGCAGTCCTGGGGAGGCTGTTCTTTACTCACACAATGAGCATTTCAATGGTGGACTGATGGGGTAAAGAAGCAAACTCAAAACATGTCTGGTCACTTTGATTAGAATAGGAAATTAGCTGAAGTCTTGACAATTTCATGCCAGCACCAAGTTTTAAACCCTACCATTGTTAGAGAACATAACACAGCTGCTCCTCTTAAGATATTCCAGGTGTGCTCCCATTCTACTGTGATGTTATATGTTGTCATATGTGTCCCCTTCCTCCATTCATATATCAAACCAACCCAAGTTCCTCCTTTCATTAATGGTCAGTTGCAAGGAACCTGATCTAGTTTCACATCATACCCATATCTGACATTAATATAAACAGCTATTAATACAGGTAGAACAGAGGAAAGGTATCAAGCATTAGATCTCCATTTCATTTTTCATAGTTTTAAAAGTTAACTTATTTTACAAAGCAGAGACTATATCACAGGCCTAGGTTATGAGCCAATACATCAACCATGTTCTGTCATGGAAAATATATATTATTTTTATGGTGGGGTTGATGGAAAACATAAGAGGCTCAATTTGAGAACATGTCTAGAAACAAGTAATTATATATGATCAAATGAAGACCAATTTGTAGATTGTAGAGTTGGATGTCTGAAAACCAGAATTCATCCAGTTGAATTTCAAGCCCATTCCACCCTTTTTATACATTCATTTTTCTTATGATCTTGGAAATTAAGAGAGCTTCTTCATTATGTTGAAAAGAAGCTGCATGCTTTTTGGTTGCAGAAATATCTCTGCTGAAGGAGACCGAAATCTTCAAAAGCTTATGGCATAATGGATTTGACACTAGTAAATTTTTGATTCAAGCTTAACTCCTAATAGCTTCATAAGCCTACAATCTGGTATTTTCTAGCGGGTCTCCCATTCAAATGCTTCCAGGGTCCTCTGCTTAGCTTTTCAAGATCAGTGAAGGACAGCTCCAACGCCATGGTTTGACTTTGGAATACTGGTCACTAGGGCAATAATCTTGAAATGACTAACCAAAGAGCTTAAGGTGGTCAAAGGCACTCCATGGCAAGATCTATGTAGAAATTGGTTTGTGTGTGAACACTGGGTGGCAGTAGTATTTCAAAATTAAGCTGTTATTCACTTATTTATTATTGCATGTTTATTCCTAAATGTGGTGAGTATGGGTTTTTCTTCATTTTGTCCCTACAAGAGTAATGAATTCTTTGAAGTAGGTTGGTTGACAGAGGGGGACAGGGCAAAGGTCAGACCAGTGAGATCTGGGACAGAGATTGGCTCCCCTGATTCAAGTCCAACACTTGGGCTACATTGGTTGCTCAGAAGGCACAGGACAAATAATGTTCCACACTATAGTGATCCTAAACTTAGGACCACAATTGGGACCAGAATTTTGTGTTGCTAAGCAAGGCAGTTATTAAGTGAGTCATGCCTAATTTTTAGACTGTTTTTGCCATGGTTGTTAAGAATATCACTACAGTTGTTAAATGAAAACATTCAATGAATCTAGATTTTCCCCATTGACTTTGCTTGTCGGAAGCCAGCTGGGAAGGTTAATAATAATGATGATGATGATGATGATGATAATAATAATAATAGTAGTAGTAGTAGTAGTAGTAATGTTGGAAGGAACCTTGGAGGTCTTCTAGTTTCCTGCTCAGGCAGGAAACCTATACCATTTCAGACAAATGGTTGTCCAGTCTCTTCTTAAAAACTTCCAGTGTTGACGCATTCACAGCTTCTGGAGGCAGGTTGTTCCACTGATTAATTGTTCTAACTGTCAGAAAATTTCTCCTTAGTTCTAGGTTGCTTCTCTCTTTGGTTAGTTTCCATCCGTTGCTTCTTGTCCTGCCTTCAGATGCTTTGGGGAATAGCTTGACTCCCTCTTGCAAATGGCCATCACATAACCCAGGGATGCTGCAACCATCATAAATGCAAGCTCCCAAATTTTGATCACATGACTGTGGGGATGCTGCAACAGTCCTTTTGACTGGTCTTAAGTCACTTTTTTTAGTTCCATTGTACCTTCAAACGGTTGTAAATGAAGTGAAGACTACCTGTATTCACCATGTTTAGAATTTATGGGCATATGTCATAACTGAAGAAGATGTTAAAAATATCATTTTTCATGAGCAAGAGTATTGCAGTTGCAGGGTTAATTTATTTTATTATTTTCCCAATTTTCTACCTGTGAACTTTCCCTGCACATTTGATGTGGAGTTATTGGTGTGTGTGAGTTTTTTTAAGGATTCTAATGCCCATGAAATCCTTACAGGCACATATATTGGGGAAGTCCTTCACATTGCCTAATTTGCCTGATGTGTTAGTTGGATCATCTGATCTTTTCACTGAACCCAATATAATTAATTTCACAATCTCATAATCACTTTAGTGATGCCAGCAGAAAACTTATTTTTCCCTGCTTGTATAGGGGAAAGTACATTTGAGAAGCAATAGTAGTCACCAGTCCACTGAAACCACAATTCATCAAAGGCCCATCATAAAAGGATTTGGAAGGGGGGAAAAACAGGAGGAAAGTGTATGTACGTGTGTGTGTGTGTGTGTGTTGCACAAGGAAGGCAGTTATCTCATAGATTAGAGATATATCTTTGTGTTCATCTGGTCCATGTCATATACATCATTTTCACTGTTTAGGTTTCATGTTTTGCCTTTATTAATAGAATACAGAAAACAAACTATAAAAAAGAATTATAAAAAGTTATAAAGAAGGCAAAAAGAAAACTGGAAAAAAGAAACAAAGGAAAAAATATGCAGGGTGTACCTTCAAGCACACATGTACATATCTGAAGTTTCTACAAAAGCATTTCAGTGAATGGCAGACCTATTTCATTATCATCATCCATAGCTAATCATGTTAATAAGTAATTCATTAATAAATTACTAATATCAACAGTTTAGCAAACTACTCAATAAAGTAACTTGTACTTCCGCTAGCAAAGATAAATCAAGGAGCATCTCAAGTGCATATTTCTTCTTTTAATCATGAGCTAATCTTGGAGGAACAGGCTATCATTCTCTCATGTGCATTTGGAGTCTGGTTATGTTGTCTGAATGTAAAATTTGAAATATGAAACTGTCGGCCCTGGGTGCTATCACAGCCTTCTGAAATACCCTAGATCCAATACTTGCTTTAAAAAAAAAAACAAAAAAAAAAACGCCTCTGAACTTCAATTACTATGAACATTTGATTAAGTTGAAACACGAATGACCAAACTTTGCTTTAGTTAAGAATATAATATCTTCATAGTTTTTATGGAGGAGGTGTATAGTAGTTCACTTTAACTAGTTTCAACCTAGTTTCAACCAAGTTCTTATTCCATATGTTTAACTCTTTCTTTATGAGTGGTGGTTTTTTTTAAAAAAAATCGATATTGTAGTTGCCAGATGAGTGTATTTATTATCTTGAGGATTTTACCCCAAAGAAACACATGTTGATAATCAAGACTACAGCTAAGAATATCATTTATATAGGTTTTATTTTCATAAATATCCATATGGTTTAATTTAAACTTATGGCATGATGTCTAAGTTGTGAATGCTGAATTTTCTTTAAAGTATTTTGAGCATCCAAGGAAAGATTTGTTTTACGACACATATTATACTAATTCCAGTTGACTGATTTTGCATCAGACATTTTGTACTAATATGTATAACGTAAAATCTGTAAAAAAAAACCTAATATGCATTTCCATTTTAACCAAAGTGAGATGAAATGTACATCACACACACGCATGCACACACGTACATACACATTTAATAATTCAGAAATTGTATGACAGAATGCTGGCTTTCTGCTAGTTATGCAAATTTGTTGATGTTCATTTCTTAGAATGTTATTATGACTATTAATTCATATCCTTTCTGTTTGATTTTAGAGCCATATAAAATAGTTTTGTTTGAATATCAAAGAGGGAAAAAAATCATAGTTTTTTTCAACAAATTATTGAAATCTGGCTCAGGTATACAAGGCAATCAGTTAGATTAATAGTTTGTTTTTAAACCAAGTATGTGACTTGAACATTGAATGGTGTCAATTTAATGAAATAAAAGATCTTTGTGAAATGCCTAGATCAGACATGTCAAACTCACGACATCACGTGACATTGCGCGATGTATCGGAGCTTTTTCCCCATTGCTGGCAATGGGGTGGGCGTGGTTTCCTCGTGATGCGCCCGGCCCGCGGGCCGGCAGTTTGACACCCCTGGCCTAGATGAACTAGCTCGCCATTCTCAGAAAAGGTTCTGAATATTTCTGAACGTCTCTGCATATTCAGCCTTTTATGTAGTACCATGAACATAACTGCTTTGCATGTTTGAAATGATATATTATTGAAAAATCATTGTCATCAATGGCAATGAGACTTTTAGTTCATCAACAACTATGGAGGCATCTACTTTAAAGAATCACCAATTCTTTTCAAGACTGTTGTTTTTAAGACAAACCCTACTATATTTGTTTCAACTCCTATTTTAATAAAATATAATTCCTTTTTTCAGGGAGGTGGACTTTTGTTCACTTTTCTATCTTGTCTAGCAGCTGCAAGAATGTCAGAACATTCTGAAATCAGTGGAATAAGCAGAATCATTTTCAATTTTATTTCCATTTTTCTTAATCTTTCCTTCCCTTCTTGGCTGTCAGAGGCATTTTAAAGGCCTTCAGGCTTTCAACACATGCTTTAGAGTAGGAGGAATCTTCAGCCTCCGGCATCACATTTCAAACGCTCAATACGAGGCAGAAAAACCTGGAGTAAAATGGTCAATTTTTAACTGTGTGGGGGTTTGGGGCATTTTTCCTCAAAAATAAGGCTGGAAATAGAAAAGAAGCCACTGGGAGCATGGTTTCCATAACACAAACACATACTTATCCCAAGTAACATGCAAGTATACTGCCTATTTCCAGCGGTTTGTCTGCCACATTTGAATGGCATATTCTGGGGCTTCTTCAGAAAGGACTGGGAAGAACTACAAAAGTAAAATGAAAGTGGTTTGCTGATTCGCACTTTTAAAACACTATCACCACTACCACTTAATAAGCAGACCAAAAATATTAGTCCCACCACTATATCATGTCATCATTTGTCCTCTTGCTGAGTGGTGCGAGGTGGAGCTCTCGCCTCACAATCAGGAGGCTGTATGTTCGATCCGAGGTAGCAGCAGATATTTCTGTCTCTGGGCACAATGAATCGTTGTTTGCTGTGAACTCTGTGTAGGCTTAGGAAGGGCATCCGGTTAGTAAACTCTCAGCTCTATTCAATCACCACGACTCTACCCCGATGCAAGGGATTACAGGGTCGTTAAAAGAAAAAAAATGTCCTCTTGCTCACCTGAAGACACTACACAGTTAACTCTTATTAAGTTAATATTATTATTAATAAGTTACAGCCTAGATTTTGTTTGTTTATTCATTTATTTGTAGGATTAATATGGCTGCCCACTCATTCTCAGTGACGCTGGGTAGCTTACAAACAATGAAAAAAACCCAGTACAAAAAGAATAAAAACAAAAAACAATAACCTTAATAATAATAATAAATGAATAATAATTTGAATATATTTTCAAAGTTAATGACATATCAATGACTATGTTAAAATCATATTGTTCAGAATCTTTTATCAGAAGGTTCAAGTGAACTAAAATCCTGTTTCACTTTCAGTTTTTCTAGATAAAAATATTCTGTTAGAATGACCCGTTTAAGTGTGAACGTCAATGAAACTGACACCTGAAGGTTGTGACTGCATTATAATCTCCTATGTACTATAAATGTCTGCATTAAAGTGTTTCTTTTCAAAGCAGGAGATCATTTTTCAGTTATGAAGGTTCAATCCAACCTTCATAATTACAACAAATGAGCTATAAAATATAAGAATCAAGGACTATTGTCCTTGGACAAGACAGAAAAATATTGTATTATTATATTATTATTAAATCTCAGATCAGGGTATTGAAGGGCTGCACATTCATGAAGCTCAGATCAATGCAGGCACTTTGTGTTAGTCCATAGTTGCACAACCAGATAATCACTGGATAAATTAAATAAGAACCTAAGCAGAATGCAGTATGACTTTTCTGGGTTCTAGATGCCTTTGCCTTCAAGACCCCCTCCATAAATACAATTGTTGTAAAAAATATATTCCGTGTGATTTCATTTGTATTTTTACAGAGAAATAGGGAACAGTAAATAACATATTATATATATTGTTTTGCAAGAATAACCACTTTTTGCCAGTTAATTGTGATATCTATTGCATGTCATCAACGTAGCTGAATGTTAGTATTTATACCTATAGGTTACATTGGTTGTTCAAATTTTGTGTATTTCTTTTACTTCATTTGTATTAATTCTGATTTTAAAAATTGGGTGGACCTTAGGCACTGGGCCTGTTGTGCATAACAGATAAGTCCATCTTGATTTCAAGTATGAGTAGTCCTTGACTTACAACAGTTTGTTTAGTGACCATTCAAAGTTACAACAGCACTGAAAAAAGTGACTTATGATCATTTTTCACACTCATGACCGTTGCAGCATCCCCTTGGTCACGTGATCAAAATTCAGAGGCTTGGTGACTAGTTCATATTTATGACAATTGCAGCATCCCAGGGTCCTGTAATCACCTTTTGTGACCTTCTGACAAGCATAGTCAATGGGGCAGCCAGATTCACTTAACAACCATGTTACTAACTTAACAACTGCAATGATTCATTTCACAGTTGTGGCAATAAAGGTAATAAAATGGGGCAAAACTCATTTAACAAATGTCTCATTTAGCAACATAAATTTTAGGCTCAATTATAGGTCATAAGTCGAGGACTACCTGTAATGAGATAGGAACAGGTGGCAAATTGGATCCAGGTTGTCATCTACTATCTTTCTGATAAATCACCTGGGGCAACTGGTTCATTGTATCTAAGGTACATGACTCTGGAGAGGTTTCCAACCACATCAGTATCCTAGAATGAAACCTTTTAAGGTAGCTGCCTCTTCTTAATAAGCAGAGACAAAAATATGTAGTTCTAAAGCAGGTTTTACCAAGGTAGGGTTAAATGGATATTTCAATAATGCTGGAGTTCTTCACAACAGTAACTCAAGATACCAACTTTGGAAGTAGGCCTGCTTTTTGTGCTCTATATCTCCAACTATTAGCTGAACTCATTAGTTTCTTTTGGTATTAATGGACTTCTATTTTTTATAGGTGACAATATATTATAATATTGTAATTTTAGAGATGTTCATGCCAATCTATATATTATTGGAATAAAGAGGGATAAATAAATAAATCTTTAAAAAGAGATTGTGCCTCTAGAAATACTATTAGATTTTTAGAATTTGTTTAAAGTTGTTTACTTATTCACTGTTCATGCTTTCAGTGGGTTCTCTGTTACTCTTAGTTTTCTCATAATTGATAGAAAGCTTTTATCAGTGGAAAGATAAATTCAATATTAATCTTAGAATACAAAAGTTGAATCAAAGTTAGCAACTTCTTGTGCTGATTGTATCTGCCAATTTATTTCATAATCTATTTCTGTCATTCAAATAAATAGTGACACAGCAATCGAAAAACACTAATGTTAGCTTCCAATGCTTCACATATTTATTAAATAAATGAGCCAACACAGAGCAGTGATCCAAGATTGAACATCCTTTATAAAAACCAGCCTGCTTCAGATAATGTTGTTTGTCATAAAATAAACCTCTAATTTGTATAATAAATATTTAGAATACAGTTTGGCCACTGTATCTATTAACTGATTGGTTTGTAATTTGCTGGAAGCTTCTGGTTCTTTTCTTATATATTGGAAACAAAATCCTAACATAGTGTAACTTCAATTTAAAGGGCCATTTGAAGAAAAGGGGTATCTGTTAAATCAGAACATCAGTTAAAGATGAACCTACATCATTTAAGTATATTTATGCAAATGTTTCCCCATTTGCACAGTTGCATAATAACATCAATTACATCAATTTTCTGAAGTTTGGTTCAATGGACTTGTCTGCTAAATGGACGTCATTGTCCATTAATCACCTCAAATTTTGTCTGATGAATGTTAAATCTTTTAAACCAAAGTCTGTTAAATTCAGAATTCTTTGTATTCCATTGTTGGGCAAGTTTCTGACCATGTTAAAATTGCTTAATTAAGATAGAACACATCGACATATATTATTTTAAATACTTCTGCAAGAATATTTTTCTCCAGGAATTATATTATTCATAAGAAGCACTTTTCTTATGGGCTTGGGGCTATCCCCTGGGGCTATCAAAGGCCTTGGTTCTGTAAATGCGAGATAAAAGCCGCTTAGTGTATACGCTCCTTACATTAAAGGCAACAGAACTGTTACAAAATATACAAGTTATTTGGAAGTTGGCAGTGAACCCCTTCTATTTCTGGTGACTGGAAAATAAGTAAAATGATGAATCACGTTCATTTTTAAAAAAGGAAATAATGAAACGAAAGCATGGAAAGAAAAACAATACATGCTTTTAAAGTTTCTATTGAGGTTTGAGTCAGCATTACTGGAGTTGAAGCCCCAAAACTGCCAAGTTTGAGAAACCCGGATCCACAGGCTATTAGGGAGAAGCATCAAAATACTAGCTGCTTCACTTCAGTGTCCTCAGGTAATCCTCCACTTGCAACCATCCATCAGCCACAGCTCAAAGTATGTCGGTGCTGAACAAAGGGACTTACAACTGGCCTCCAAAAACCTATGGCCGTTGCAGTTCCTCTGTGGTCATGTGATCATAATTTGGGCATTTGGTAGCACTTAGGACTGCAGGAGTGCTTCAGTCCCCCAGCTAGCCTATCTCTCCCCCCTCATCCATGCCCTTTTTGGGTGCAAAATGAAAAAATCAGCAGAGGGCTTGAGTGCTGAGCAGTGAGGGCGACTGGGCTGGGGCTGGGCTGGTTATGATTCTCCAGGATGCAGCAAGCAGCCCCAGAGCTGCATGGTTCACAATATGAATACAAGAAGGCAGAATGTAGGGAGACCAAAAGGACACAGATTGGGGAAGGAGTGGGGAGGGGGGAGAGGTGAAGGCAACCTCTTACCTTACTGAGGTTCAGGGCTGGGAGAGACCAAGCCCAAACTTGATTGGATTGGGATGGATTCTCAGCTAATGAAAAGTAAAATTTGCTTAATAATAGCAACGGGCTTTGCAGGAATTCTGATCGCTAAGCTACATGGTCACATAAATCTCACCTTATGACTGAAATTCTGGCCCCAATTGTGCTTGTAAGCTGAGGATTACCTGTAATTTGATAAATAATTTTCTGCTTCTGATTTTTAAGAACCTTTTAACGAAAATGGACCTCTGTAAGAATTCATGGAGTGCCAGGAAGGTTAATATAATTGGTTGGCAAACTTGGTTTCTCCTAGAAAGGGCTTTCCCTGGGATATCAAATTGGATGGGATTTGGTTACAATAAGACTAGAATTAGGAAATTAGAGCAGTAAGTATGTGAAGCTTGGTGTCTTTTGTGTAGAATTTGGTTGTGTCATTTTCTAGAAGAAAAAAAATATTTTGACGAGGCCTTGCATGTGTTTGCTGCTAACCATACTCTTACAAGTGAGCAATCAAAACTGCTTGTCAGTCAGAATTTAAAAGTCATATTTGATTCAAAAGTGCATAATTGATTGTTCAGTCTTGAGCTCATGTTCAGAGTGCTAGGAAGTGGAATAAATTCCCGATTGTGTTGATGGTACTAGTATAAAAGTAATTCATTCCATTAATTCAAGAGAGAGAGCAAAGCTAAAGCTTGTGGCTGACCACCTTATAGCTGAAAGCCGAGAAAGTGAATGAAGCCCTAGCAATATTACTTTTGACACAAGAACTCTTGAGAGGCAGACATTCAGTGATAGGATAAAATCCAGTAGCTAGTTATTCATGTCAGTGTTGGAGGACTCATCATACACCAACCAATTTCAATATTCTACGCATATGGAATTGAAGTTGCAATATTGACATTGTCTGAAACAATCCCCGAAGAAGCAGAAAAACCATTTGTGAAGAGCTACTCAAAGCTGCAAAGCACTTCAAGACCAGCTGATTCAGTTTATTGCATCAGAGGGGATCTCTGATTTGTCAAGAATGGAGTCATTTGACTGAAGTTTAAACTAATCAAAACAGGTCTCTGAAGCTTTGCACAACCTTATGATTCATTTGATATGTTGGCTGATAGTTTCCTCACCTGATCCTTTCCTAGCTATAAAATCCCTTTGAAGCGTAGAGAAAATTCTCAAGAAGGAGTAGATTTGGTTACAATAAGACTAGAGTTAGGAAATTAGAGCTATAAGTATGTTTTCTTTGTATAAGGAAAAAGATGATCCTAAGCAATGGAACCATTCTACATTCTGTTATAATAGCTTTGAAAAATAGAGTCCATAGCCATTTTTTTTCTCTACTAGGGACAAATCTTGCTTCCAGACTGGGGTTTATTACTTACTAATTTCCATCTTCCCAAAGTCTTTGTCCCTAATAAGAAATACCCCAGACTATCTGGGAACCAATAGCAATTTCTACCATAACAAACAGCAGCTTTGGGTCATTTTAATCAGTATGAATGCATTGGGATGTATTTACTATGTTTTTTTTTTTAAATGGCTTAGACAGTGCATGTGTCAACGCTGCTAACATCGGATGTTTTTGCATTGACAACAAATGGAAATGTAGCCATCTTTTACCTTTTGCTTTTAGAGTTAGATGATGCTAGGAGGGGGAATGTGAGCAGGAATCCAGCTAGACATAATTGGGGAATGTGATTTATGACTGTTAATTGGAGGAGGGAATTGTGCTTTGATACTATGTGCTCAGAGGAGGAGAATTTAGTTTTTGGCTTCATTTATGCCAGTGCCGATGCTATGCTACTCAAAATAAAGATTCTTTAAGGTAAACAATGCCTCAAAGTTCTTTGAAGAGTTTCATCTGTCGGAACCATGACAGCATGCTTACCATTAAAAAAATAAGAACCATGGTAAATGCAACTTAAAAGGACAGGTGCAGTACCAACTCAGTAGTGGAGCACTTGCTTTGCATGCAAAACCATCAACCCTAATATCTTCAGGTAGAATTAAATAAGATGAGTATCTGAAACACGGGGAAGCTGCTCTGTTTGTCCATGCAGGCTGGATATTTTGGGATTTATAATCCATTATATCTAAAAGATAGAATTAGGGAAGGCTGCTATAAACTAGGGTGGGCTAATAGTGCACTCAGTAAAATACAGTTTCTTATGTTCTTGTGATGATATACTGAGTATCACTTAGTCTCTGAATAATAAGCTTTCCTTTCAAAATAATTTCAGAGTAATAGGCTGTATTGGAAAATGTGATCCCATTGCTTATCTAAAAGGAGCCTTGAGCTAATCGTGCCTTTGTGAAACCCTAATGATTTTTCTATCAGTAGCAGAGAAGCAACAGATATTATCCACCGGGACAATGATATAAATTCTACAGAACATTTAAGTGTGACTATCTGCAATAAGCATGCTTCACACTGAAATTTGTATATTAGCTAATAATGCGGGATTTTATCATAGTTTCATTTGCTGCTGCTGAATATTATTGGTGTTGTGATACTGAAATTATTCATGGTATAACATTTAATATTCAGCTCATTCAAGAAAATTGTTGTTTTACCTTATAGGTGAATCAGTTGCTCATGCAAAAAGCTGAGTTTTGATCTATACGGCCCTTAGTAGTTTGGGTCCTTGGTATCTAATGGAAGCTTCTTCCTATGTTGGCTTTTGTCTGTCCTAAATATATCTTTGGAGACCTGCAAAGCTGACAAGTCGCTCCAGAAGCAGGGAAAGCTCTAGCACAATGTTTCTTAATCTCAGCAACTTTAAAATGTGTGGACTTCCACTCTCTAGAGTTCTCCAGCAAATGTGCTATCAGCTATCTGAAGTTCTAGGCAGTACATCTTTTTATGGATAGATAATAATGCAAATGGAATTTCAGGAAATAAAAGCAATGTTTGTGAATCTTGGAAGCTATGTGTTCAGTCTATGAAATCTCACTCCTATCAATTAGATTAGGAACTGTTTTGAGAAAGGATAGTGCAAGCCACTTCTGTGATGCTACAAAAAAGCTACATGGATGTCCCCAGGAGTCTAGCTGAACTAAAGGTTGTGTTTTTCTCTTAGTAATGCAAATAAAGGAAAATGCATGATCCTCACCTTATGCCATAGTGTTTCCTCTGTCACAAGAGTTATATCTCTTAAGGCACAATGTGACTCAGTTTCCCAAGGTAGCTAGAAGCTATAGAATCATGGGGATACTCAAAGTGGTTTCAATTCCAGATTCGTGCATTTAGTCAAGCTCAAAATTAATGAATGCAAATGTGATCCCATAATCTTTATGATATGCTGTTTAGCAAATTCTGGAGATGAATAATCTGTCACTAATTATATGTGAATATTTAATGAATATTTAATAGTGAGCATCATCAGTTGACCTCTGAAGTTTTTGCAACATAGTTTAATATTTCACAGCATTTGGCATTTGGTGTGGTGTAAAAACCAATATTTTGCAGCATCTAATCAACGTTTCACCATATGTGACAGCTGGCAATATTTGACAGCATTTGACAGATTACTTGAATTCATCCATTAATCCAAACAGTTTAATTTTTAATTTGAATGTTTAATTTTAGTTTCCAAATTCAGATGTCAAAATCGAAGAAATTAAAATGGGTTTCTGAAGGGTCCTGAAAAATTTCATGTTAATTTATCTCACACTGAACATAATGTAAGGCTTGTCATAGAGATTGACAAGCCCTAGCTGTTCTAAGAAAGCTCTGGATCTTGATATATGGTACAAACCAAGTTTAGTTTGTATTTGTTTTTACCATTGTAATCAAAATTTTCAATCAAAATTGAGTGCCGAGGGCACTCAAGTCCTTTTTTCTTTTTGAGGAGATACCCAGTAATGTAAAGAAATTCTGAACAATAGGAGAAATTGAATATACACAAAACTTGAAGTGTTATCGGATAAGACCAACTTCTTCTTCTTCTTGTGCCATATCCGTTATTGGACGTTGGCGATCATGTTGGCGATCCTATTTTTATCAGCAGCTGCACGAAAAATGCTGCTGAGTTTTGTCCAAACCAGTCCCTTAGATTTTGAAGCCATGATGTTCTTCTTCTGCCTGGACCTCGTTTGCCTTCAATCTTTCCCTGGAGGATTAAATGGAGTATGCCGTATTTTTCTGGGTGTCGCATCACATGTCCGAAATATACTTTCATTTTTTAATTGTTTTGATAATTTCCCTTGACTTTCCCAGGCGGCTTACAGCCGCCTGTAAATCCACATTTCAAATGCTTCTAGTCTCTTCAGGTGGCCTTCTGTCAGAGACCAACTCTCTACTCCATAGAGCAGGATAGAAAAAATATAACATCTGACAAGCCTGATTTTCAATCTTAGGCTTATGTCGTGACTGCAGAAGACCTTTTTCATTTTGAAGAATGCTGTTCAAGCTTTCTCTATCCTTGTCTTTACTTCAATGGTCATGTCCCAGCTTTCATGTAAATTAGAACCGAGGTGCATGATCCTTTCAACTTTTTCTAATGGTATTCCTTCCAAATTTATTGGTTTAAATTAACGGGTTGTTTGCTGACGACCATGATCTTGGTTTTCGAGGTGTTAAGCTTCAAGCCATATTTTTCAGATATTTCTGTGACTCTGTTGATGAGGAGCTGGCAAGCAGAACTGTATTGTCAGCATATCTTAAACTGTTGATCCAAACACCGTTTACTTTGATGCCAGCATCAATGTTCTCCACTGCCTCATTGAAGATTGACTCAGAGTAGATATTGAACAACAGTGGAGAAGAATACATCCCTGTCTGACCCCTCTTTGTATTTCTGTATCAGCTGAGTATTTTTGGCCTAGTCTCACATTTGCTACCTGATGCCAATATAGATTCTTTATGATTTGGATGTCTTTGTCATCTAGTCCCACTTGTTTCAGGATTTCTAATAGTTTGTTGTGTCTTATTTTATCAAATGCTTTTTCAAAATCAATGAAGCACATGTAAACACTGTGATTGACATCTCTACAATGCTGTACAAGAACTTGAATGCTGAATAGCGCATCTCGTGTACCAAGATTGTTTCTGAAACCAAATTGTGTGTTACCTAAATGCTCCTCAATTTTGTTGTATATTCTTGTGTGAATTATTCTCAGGAATATTTTCAGGGCATGACTCATTAAGCTTATTGTTCTGTATTCAGTACACTTCTTTGCATTTATTTTTGGGGGGATTGTCACAAAGGTTGATTTTAGCCAATCATTTGGTATCTTTCCTGTTTCATATATTCGATTGAAGAGCTATAGTAAAAAAATCTTCCCATTGTCTTCCAGCAATTTTAAAATTTCTACTGGGATATCATCAGGTCCTGTGGCTTTTCTTCTTTTTGCTATTTTTATTGCATGTTCAACCTCCTCCATAGTGATGTTTGGTCCAGTTGTTATACTTCCCATATCTATATCATCCCTAGTGTCCTCAAAAAGTTCAATATATTCCGTCCAGCTTTTTAGTTTTTCGTCCTCATCTAAGATAATTTCCCCCTCTTTGTCAACTAAGTTGCTGGTTTTCTTTTTGTAGAGGCCTGCTGCTTCGTTCACTTTTTTGTGTAAATTGAAATTATCATGCATACATTCTGTCTCTTCTATTTCCTTGCATCTTTTTGCAAACCACTTTTCTTTTGCCAGTCGAATTTTCTCTTAAATGAATTTCTAGTTCTTCTTTTATCTTACCTCCAAGTTTAATGATGAAGTCTCTGTCAATTCTTGGTTTAGCAGGATTTGGGTTTTTCATCCTTTTTAGTTTCAGCTGGACTTTGGCAAGTAGTAGATTATGATCGGATGGTACATCTGCACCTGAGTATGTCTTTACAGATTTTACTGAGTTTCTAAATCTTTTGTTTATTGTAAAATAGTCAATTTGGTTCCTTACTATATTATTTCGTGTATCTGCTGGTGATCTCCAAGTATAGAGGCGTCTTTTTGGCAACTTGAAAAAAGTATTCATCACACATTGCCTATGTTCCTTGCAGAAGTCTACAAATCTGTCACTTCTACCATTTCTGGTTCCTAAGCCAAAGTTTCCAACTACAGGAGCATCACTTCCTTCTCCCACTTTTGTATTGAAGTCCCCCATGAGTATTGTGATATCATTACTTTTTAGGATTTTCAATACACTGCTTATATCTTTGTAGAACTTCTCTAAATCCTCATCACTGTCATCTGTGGGAGCGTAAACCTGTATAACATTCATATTTACTGGAGTACTATTTATTTGGATCATCATCACTCTATCGATACAGGAATAAAGGACTTGATGTATTTATTTACAAGTTTGTTTACGATTATAGCTACTCCATTTTGATGGTGTTTGCTATTTTCACCAGAGTAGTAGATAGTATGATCTCCCATTCTACACATTCCATTTTCAGGCCAGCACATTTCACTCACTCCCAATATAGAGATATTGTATTTGGACATTTCTTGGATAGTGTTGTGTGTTTTCCCAGCTTCATATAGGCTTCTCAGATTCCACATACCAATTCGTAGTTTTGGGCTTATCATGGTTCTAGCAGACCGGGAGATTCTTAGCACCCCTGCCCCATTTAAGGGGCGCCCGTACTCGGGGCCATAGTTAGGTTTTGCCACCATTAACATGATTTTCCTGGGAAATATATAGTGTAGTAGTCTTCCCTTTGCTTTCTACACCACTGTGCACACGTTGTTCAAATGGCTGCCACCACACCATGTGCTGTTCTTCTGAAGCCATTCCAACCAATATGGTCTCTGCCTTCAGTCGAAACTGGGGAGCCAGCTGCCACTCACCAGGCCTGTTGGTCCACGGGAGGTATTTGATTACCTCCAACCCACCATTACGGCTTAAAAGCCATAATGGGTAGGGGCCCCCAATCCGCCACCCGGGGACACGCTCTGTGGGGGTTCCAGGCTCCTCCTAAGAGATAAGACCAACATTATATGTATTTTCTTTTGAGCAGGCTTCAGTCTCAATGGAAGACATTTGCAATGGAGCATATTCACAACTTAAAAATGGTCTTAGGGCCAGCATTGTTTCTGGAGGAACAGGTTATTTCTCTGGCTGGAAACCCTTTGCTCTCCTTTAATACCCCTTTTTGGAGAAGGAAGATCACCTCACGTATTAAATTATGCTACTATGCTATGCATATTATTATGTTTCTAGAACAGGGGTGGGCAACTATGGCAATTGTACGACCTATGGGTTTCAACTTCCAGAATTCCCGAGCCAGCATGGTTGATTCAGGAATTCTGGGAATTGAAATCCACAGATTGTAAAATTGCCGTAGTTGCCCACACTGTGCTAGAGGGCTATGACAGCTCATTTTGTCCAAAGAGATATTTACAAATGAAGGTAAATATACATGTCCTGGGATAACATTGTAGGATCCAATCTGGGTTAGTCACCTGATGAGCTCCAGTATGAGTCCAAAAGCTCAGAAGACTAAACCTCTGGTCCTGGTGGCTGATCCAGACTGGATCCTGCAACATTATCCTGGGACATGTATATTTGCCTTCATTCATGAGAAATATGGGTGGCTAGCACTTTGAATGAGGATGTTTAATCTTTGGAGCTTTCGAACTTGTGCAGAAGCCCATCCTCATTCAAAGTGCTAGCCACCTATATCTCTCATGAATGAAGGCAAATATACGTGTCCCAGGATAATGTTGCAGGATCCAATCTGGGTTAATCACCTGATAGGCTCCAGTATGAGTTTGAAAGCTCAGAAGAGTAAACCTCCGGTCTCGGTGACTGACCGAGATTGGATCCTGCAAAGAGATATTTAGATTGTCTGGCATGTATTTTTAAGACTTTTACCACAATTATACTGGTTTCCAATGTTTCCAAAACCAATTCATGATGTAGAAATGTACAAATATTCTGTATGCAAGCTATATTCTTCCTCAAAATCCCTGCTTTAGGGACCTCTTTGATAGAAACCCAAAGATTTCCCTCTAGAAACATTCAAACAATTTTTTGAAATCCTTCTCTATAGACATTCAGTTAAACTTGTATAGTTTCAACAGGACTTATAAAGCACCCTGATCTTATTTTAAAGCATGTTTAATTTTTATTGTATTAATGTCATTTTTAAAACAATAATTGTACACTGTTCTGAGGGATTTGTTAGGTAGATCATTCATAAAAACTTTAAAATATATTATTGTTTAAATTTCCTTAACTTTTTATATGAAGCGTTACTGTATACTATTTTGGTTGCTGATGACAAACTATTTTCTAAAAATCAATCTGAATCAGAAAATTAAAAAAGACAGAATTTCTATTAAGAATTAAATATATCTAATTTTAATATGCTCTCTTAAAATTGTATTCTAATTAACTAGATTTTTTCCCCCCGATTTCTTTGTACTAGGCTTAGATGTGTTTATTTTTCAGTCAGTCATTATTCTGCTCCTTATTGCTCAGATGTTGGTCATGAATAGCTTGTTTCCTGACAATAACTCTAAAAATGCAGGTCCAAGAATGCATCAATCTGTATGTGTATCTGTGTGCATGTTGTGTGTGTCTAGGTAGGTATGAGAAATATTTGGCACTGTTTTTTCTTAATTGAAATGCTCCTGTCCTTGCTGATTTATATGAGCAGGAGGAGGAGGAGGAGGAGGAGGAAGAGAATGAAAAATGAACAAGTCATGGATTTTTCAGTGCTCTAATGACTTGTACTAATGTATTCCTTCATCTAAATACAGATTTCTATTTAAAATTCAGCACACAGTAGTATTACGAATTCGAGTTTAATGGATTCCAAATAATTGCCCTTTAGAAATGATGAATAGCTGTTTAAAGACACTGATAAGAATATACTATTCCTCTCCTAACAATGGGCCTTCTGCATTGACTGTGTCATATATGCCTGAAATTAGTTTATTAATTTTTGTATTGATATGCAAAGTACAGACTGATAGCAAATAAATTCCTCTAATCTTCCCCACCTACCCCAAAAGTCTCTGTGCAGTCATTCGGAGATGGGGGTTGCGAAAGAGATAAGAGATAGCTTTTTGTATTTTGAAGCCATGCCACTGAAATGCAGATGGGTCTCATTTTCTACTTTCTTTGGTTTTCTCAGATTTTTTATGCTTTAAGAAGAATAGGATCTAAAGATGAATTAATGACCAGGTTTTGCAAACTTCTGCATTCAAGAAGCTTTTTATAGGCAATTCATGGTTCCTCTTTATACAGAAAAACAAAACATTTTTTAAAAAAAACTTGTTCGCCCCCTTTCTAAAGCCAGGAACCCAGCACGAATGAAATTAAAAATGCATTATTCATTTATTCAAACGTGATAACAGGCTGACAAAGTTTTCACTTAGCAGCAGAGATGGTTCCTTTGTTAATTGTATGGGGGAATCGTTAAAAATTCACCAAATTCTAATGATTTCAATGGGTCTTAGGTGGATTATGCCCCAAATACTGTACAAAGGGATGCATTTTCCAAATGGGCTATAGGGACATGTGTAAAATGCTATATTTTTTGCTTTGAGGGATTCTACAGTCCCAATTTTTCCTTGATGTGTTAAACATGAGAATCAATAATACTTTCTCCTAAAGAGTTGATGTGACTTGGGGGAGGGAAAAAGGAGGAGTAACCCCCCCCACACACACATACACACACACACTCCCTTTGAAATAGCTCTACCTTTTTTTCAGTATCTTCTATGCCTGCCTTCTAAAAGAAAGACACTTGTCAAATGGCCCTAAAGAGAGGCTAAATCAGCCCACTCACTTCTGCTTCCTCTGGCTTTTGATTCAGAACTCTCCTTTTGAAGCCTTTTCTTTTCTCTATAGCAGGAGTGGAGAATAATGGCTCTTTTATGACTTGTGGACCATGCTGGCTCAGGAATTCTGGGAGTTGAAGTCCACAAGTCATAAAGGGGCCATTGTTCCCCACCTATGCTCTATAGCAGGGGTATCAAACTGCCGGCCCGTGGGCCGGACGCGTCATCGGGAAACCACGCCCACCCCATTGCCGGCAATGGTGAAAAAGCTCCGATATGTTGCGCGACGTCACGTGACGTCGCGAGTTTGACATGTCTGCTATATAGGAAGAAAACCAATTTGGTGTAGTAATAAGGCAGGGGTGTTAACCTTGACCATTTTAAGATCTGTGGACTTCAACTCCCAGAATTCTCCAGCCAGCCATGCTGGTTGGGGAATCTTGGGAGTTAAAGTCTGCAAGTCTTAAAGTGGCCAAGGTTGAATACCCCTGAGTTAAGACATCAGGCTGGAAACCAAGAGACTGAGTTGTAGTCCCACTTTAGGCACAAAGTCATTGGGTGACCTTGGACTGGACTGTGGGAAGTCAGCCCTCCCCCCCCCAAGAAGGAAATAGTAAAAAAGCAGAATATTATATTTCCCCAAAGGATCTTAAAGGCAGAACACCCCCCAAGTCTCTCTGCCCCAAACAGAAACCAGGTCTGCAGAAATGCATAATCTTGTCAGAAAGATTGGAGCTAGGAAGCTTGGATTAGAAAGACAAAGATCTCTAGAATCAACAATCCCTCACACCAAAAAAAAATCCAAAAGTCATCAGCCACACTCCCAGGAAAGCAGGATATGACCTTTGGGACATAATAGGATTAACCCACCACCATCAGAATACCAGAAAGTGCACTCAGACTCAGGTCAAAGTTCATGCCACAGGAACAACTCCAAACAAAAGCTCAAGAAGGTATAAAAACCCACCACCCCCTACTACATGTGGTCAGTTTTCCCAGAGCCATCTTTCTGTCTGGCTCTTCTCTTCAATAAACTACAACCTTCTTTCTAAAGCAGTCTCCATTTTGTTTATTCTCGGCTTGGACTGGACCCTGATGAAGATTTTTCTTTCAACAGGACACTCTCAGGAAGAAACTAGTAGCAAGCCACTTTTCAAATCTGGCCAAAAAATTTACAAAAACATGACAACACTACAAGTATAAATATAAAATGGTTACTATATATAAAATAGCTGCTAATGTCAAACTTAAACATACTAAAATCATAAGCACAATAAAATCCCTTCACTCTCAACCCAAAACCCTGTGCTCTGGATGCAAAGGGTCTGCTTGCTGGAAGCTACCTCCCACCACCAGTTTTCAGGGTAAAGGCAGATGATGGGCTTGAACAGATGGGATTGGGAGGAGCATTGCTTGTAAGAGAATAGAAAACAAATGGCTTAGCGGTGATCCTGAGCATTGTTCAGCAGGTAAGATGTTTAAAAAAGGGTAGAAAAATATTGGAGCAGCTATAGTGGGATAGTATTCTCTTCACAGGTGGACTTTTGTTGCCTAAACCTGATAGGCTTTTGATGTAATACTGAAAAATGCAAGTGTAAGGGCAAAATCAGTGGTTTTTACAACTCTCTCCCCCCCCCTTCCCCACCACCCTCTCCATGGCCATCATGTAAACATGAATTGGAATTCGGTACTGGGTATTTGTAAATAAAAACTTTTGAAAGAAAAAAGGGCAGATTGGGGCACTTATTTTCCATATATTTTATTCATATATTATTCTGAAATAAAATATTAATTGTTGTAAACAGAAAACTCAGGACCGTATAGGTTGGAAACATGCAGAAGAGGCCTTCATCCTGCAATGTATAGACAATGGCTAAAATGAATGAATGAATGAATGTTGTAAACCAGACATGTCAAACTCGCGACATCACATGACATTGTGCAATGTATCGGGACGGTTTTGCCATTGCCGGCAATGCGGTGGGCGCAGCTTCGGGAAGACTCGTCCGGCCCGTGGGCTGGCAGTTTGACACCCCTGTTGTAAACAATTGACTCTTGTAATAAACAAATGACAAGATTGAAGAACTATACCCACACAGCACTTTACCAGGAAAACAGCTGATATGAGAGTATATAAAATGAATACAAGAGCTTTAAGTTTATTATTTCTAGTGGTGACAAGCGTGATTTTAAACTATTTTTATCTGCAAATAAACTTAGAAGAACTCATTTCATTTCTGACTACATAAGCCAAGTTTCCACCACAACTAAGAGAGTCAATGAAGTAGAAATACTAAATAGGAAGACACAATCATATAATCCCTCTGGGCAATAAAACCATGCTTGAAAGAATAAAGAGATCCAAAAGGAGAAGAATTCTTATTCCAGCAAGTGATTCAACAGACCTAACAGTTAATGGGATAAAGTATGCACAAATAGAATTGTGATTATGAAATTGCACATACACAGGTAGTCCACGATTTACAACCACAATTGATCCCCAAATTTCTGTTGGTAAGTGAGACAGTTGTTAAATGAATTTTGCCCCCTTTTACAATCTGTCTTGCCACAGTTGTTAAGTAAATCACTGCAGATGTTAAGTTAGTAACAGGTTGTTAAGTGAATCTGGCTTCCCCATTGACTTTGTTTGTCAGTGGGTTCCAAATAGTCATCCTAAATATAAATCAGTTGCCAAGACTCTGAATTTTTATCACGGGACCCTGGGGATGCTGCAACGGTCGTAAATGTGAAAAACGGTCATAAATCACTTTTTTCATTGCTGTTGTAACTTCAAGCAATCACTAATAGAACAATCTTCTGTTCTGTTCTATCCCACTGTACCCTACCCTACCCTACCCTACCCTATCCATTCTGTTATACTGCTTTAATTCTGCACTATTTCTATTCTAATTCTTTTCTATTTTTAATTCTATTGTAATTGTAATTCATTCTAGAATTAAAATAGAACAGGGAGCAGGTTTGGGAATCAGAGGGGGAGGGGGAGGGGACAGGGGGAGAGATGGGAAGAAGAGAATGGGGATGGGAAGAAACCCTGTTCCCCTGCCCTTTCCCCACCTATCTACCTCCCTTGTTCTCTCTCCCCTCCAAATTCCATTTCCCATACCCCTGCTAGTCCCTCTCCCACTCCCTTGCCCCTCCCTGTCCATCTCCACATCCCCTTTTCCTCCCTCAGTCCTTCTCCCACTCCCACTCTTCCTGTCCCACTCCTCCTCTTTTTCCCCCTCCCCCTCCTGCCCCTGCCCCTGCCTTCTCCATTTCCCTCACCCTCCTCCTCCCTTCCTCTCACCTCTGGTAACCTGCATGGGTGAAGTCATGAAAACATTAAAATCCCCCCCATTTGTTCTCACCCACTCTCATCTTTACTTACCCCTCTGAGAGTTGGTGCCAAAAGGAGGGAAGCTTCGGCAGAATCCAGGAGCCCTACTGAAGAGCAACTGACCTCTAGGAAGGCAACTTCACTCTGATAACTGATAACTGACAATAACTGACACTTTAGCCTGCAGGGATGAAGTCATAAAGCCATTAGAATTCCCAAGAAGATGACCCGCCTCGCTTATCCTCCTATCAAAGGGCACCTGATCCTCTGCCTTTGTGACCTGCACCCATGCCACACAGAAAGATCTCTATGAAGCTACCAAACCAATCACCGAAGCAGCCTATTTGTCATTTTTTGCACAGAAACCATTGGTCTTTGGGTGTGGATTGCCTCTTGTTATAGAAGCTCCACCAAGCACTTCAGCACTGCTGAGCAGCTTAATAGTCTGCTTTGGCTTTCTAAAGTCAGGGGTTGGAAGCAGACTTGACTGTGTTAAGGATAGACCTTGAAATAGATTTGTCTCCTTGAAATCAGCAAGACTGAATCTAACAGATCTCACTGATTTTAGTGGCGCAACTTTGACAAACTTTGAATCCATTCTGTTGGCTGGAAAGACCAATAGATTTTAAACCAAAATGATTCAGCCTGTTCCATTTAGACCCATTGCAATATATACTCGATTACATTGTTTTCTGTTTCAGAAAGGGATAAAAAAATCAAAGAGGCAGGGCACTATAAACAGTTGAGAAATGACAGTGAAAATGGAATATGGAAAGCAAATTAAACTGCATGCAAACCTAGAGGATCAAGCTGCTTGTGTGCAGGGGGTTGAACTAGAAGACCTCCAAGGTCCCTTCCGGCTCTGTTATTCCATTATTTCATTAATTTAACTATTGTAGGTCGAGGACTACCTGTAGTGTATTTTAAGAGTGTAAGAACAACACTTAATAGAAAAGGCATGTCTTTTCCCACAGAGGTGAACAAAGGGCTTGCAAGCAGTAAGTAGTGACCAATCTTTTGTCCCACCATCTGTCTGCTACATCTGATATTTGGAGTCACACTGGAGATTACACAAGAGTCTTCAAGGCTGAGCGCTCTCAATAGGTCTGCTCTCATGACTTTGTTCAGTCTCCTTCTCAAGCCACCCAAGTTAGTGGGCAACCCCACATCTTGCAACAATGATTTCCGCAGATTAATTACGCACTGAGTGAAGTATTTTTTAAATCCCACCTAAATCTCCTTCTAACCAGTTTCACTGGATGATGACCCTTAGTCCTAAAATTTCAAGAGGAAGAAAAATGTCTTCCTGCCTACCCTTTCCTTGCTATGTACAATTTTTAGACTCTTTGATCAAGTCCCTTCAATCACCCTGCTTAAAAAGTCCCAGATTTTCTAATATTTTGCTTTATGGAAGGTGTTTGACCCAATCATTTTCTCTATTTTCTTCTGTACCTTTTCCAGTTTTATCCTATTCCTGCACTATTTACAGTATTCCAGATGTGGACCTAATGCAGATTTGCATAAGAGCATTACAGTGCTCACAGTTTTATTTGCAGCCTTTTCTAGTGATTTGAGGCATGGGATTTGCTTTTTTTGTTTTGTTTTGTTACAGCTACCGCATATTGAGTCAATATATTCCTTGAGCCATCCAAAATGTCTCCATGATCATTTTCATGCTTATTTACAGACAGCTCAGACCAGTCAATGTGTACACAAAATTAGATTTCTTTTTCCTTCCTCCAGTGTGCATTGTTTTACAATGGCCTAAATTGAATGGCATTTTAAGTAAAATATGTAATGAAGATGCTTTGCCTTATTATGGATCTTAGTGCCACAGTATCTATTCAACATCTATTTTTTAAAAAACCTCAGGAGCATTAAAATTTATCCATATTTTGAAGGCAGGATTTGATCTTCCAGGATCACCATGCGGTCAAAAATGTTAGATTGACATCTATGCATATGTGCTTGTTAAGGATATTATGATATTATAACGCTGTTTAAGACTACAGAGATGACAAATAAATATATTAATAAATGAGTGACCCTTTCATAATAACTTTAAACTAAATTATTCTAATAAATGTTTACTTTATTATATAATGGAAAGGGGGGAAAGCCTTCTCACTACTATTTAATTGTATGTATGTATGTCAAAACCAGAATTTGAAAGTTCAAGATTTAATGTGTCTTGGCTTGATGTACATTAGAATGGAATTAATGGGCTTTTTTCTTCATAGGAAGATAATATATTACCATCTCTAACCTATTTTCCAGTTAAGCCATCCTTTACTATGCATTGATATTATAGATGTGTGTGCAATAATTAAACCAGATCATCAAATTTCTAAAAAGTCTTCACATTTCATACTAATTATCATAATGGAATATTATATTTATATTAGTGGACTTGCTTCATCTCCCACTCTTTATTATCATGAGTCCTTGGGCCTTTGGTGGTTAGAATGTTATAAATCTTCGTTAAACAATGACAACAAGTTAAGAAGCTTGTAATCAAGCAAATTAGATGACGATGGAGCTTTGCTCAATTTGCCTCATTTTGGAGAACTTGCCATGGAGTCCAGCAGGGCTGAGAATTGCCATAATCTTCTGAGGGTCTGGAAAGGCAATGGATGGATGGATGGTTAGATGATAGATGATAGGTAGGTAGGCAGACAGACAGATAGATAGATAAAGACGGATGTGTGTAATGTATCCATGTATTTATACTGTACATTCATATGATGATTTTATCTAGGGATAGCTGCACTGCATTTCCATGATATGCTAGGGCGAAATTGCCTCGTATTAATGGCAACTTTGCATGATAGCAATATATCATATTCTTTGCAGCACCAATGACAGGATTTTGAGTAGGGCCTCCTTTTCTTCATGCGCTAGGAGCTACTTGTGAGTTTCTCGGAATCATCAGGCCAGGTTCAATGGGAGCAAAACATTGTAGCAGATGACTCTCTAGACTGAACCAAAATATTTTCCTTACATTATGGTAAATTTTAATTTTCTTATTTTATTTTATTTTTATTTCTATGCCCAATCTTTAGAAATACTGTAGATTAGAAATGACTAGAGCTACTGGTCACAAGTTCATTTAATAGTGTATATTGTTTTTTTATTTGCAACATTTATATGCCAACTATAGCAGAAGAATTTAAAATGCCAGATTTGACTTCTGTCTGTCTTCTGTCTTCCACAATTTTTAGTCTAACCCCACAGTTTACACTCTGTAGAACAGGAATATTTAGGGGTTTGATGGTGGGTGTCAAAAAAAGCCAAGATGATGCAACAAAAATGAAGCCCCATCCCCTTTTCACATGCAACACACAGAAAAATGGCAGGGCTTGGATCTCATAGTCATGACTGCCATTTTGCCTTTTTTGATTCCCTCTCCTCAGGGATGTCCCTGTTCTATAGAAGCTGGGATTGTGGGACACATCTGCTTTTGGTATGAAATGATGAGAACAATCAAAATAAAATATTTGTATTAATTAGAGCACAGGGAACTTGACAAAACAAATAGTATGCTTAGAAACTCAGCAGTTTTTCTTCCAGCTTAGCTTACTGATGATAGAAAACACAGCATTGGTATATTGGAAATAGCCAAAATTCAGCTCCCTTACCCCATTAAGTAACTTTTCAGAATAATACAAAGAAACCTTCTTCTAGACCCCATGAAATCACCAAAAACGAACCCACCCCTCTTTGCCATCAGTTGGAGCCTATAGGATATAATCTAACAATCAAGTTGTGATTAGTGATATTCATTTGCAGTTACTGGACTGACACAATTACCAATCTCAGTCCATTTAGTAAAATTCCTTTATATCCATCAAGACATATTTAGTTTGGAATTATTGTGAATCTACTTCATTAACTTAATATTTATCCTTTATAACAGAGGTCCCCAACCTATGAGCCGCGGCCCACTACCAGGCTGTGGCCTCTTGGCCACCGGGCTGCGTGAGTGGCTTACCAGTGCGCATGCGCGTGTGCGCATGCTCCCTTTCCCTTCCGCCGGCGCTAGCCAAGCCACAAGCCTCGCGCCAGTGCTAGCAGCCCCATTTGCAGAACGCGCATGCTCATGGCCCCGATCGCACGCTGCGTGTGCAGCCACATTAGCATGTTTGCACATGCGTGCATAAAGGTGCCTGCCCCTCCCTTTTCCAACGGGCCGGCAACCCAGAAAGGTTGGGAACCCCTGCTTTATAACATCACTAGTGATGATTTCACCAAGTGTCTGAAGTTGTGTTTTTTTTTTTAAGCAATTTGAACTTTGCTGAGATAGCATCTCCCTTATTTTCCTGTTTCTTATTTTTTTTTTTCAAATGCCTAATGTAAACACATTAACCTGACATAATAGAAATGTCTTATTTTCAGGAAGTTAATATTAAATCCCCTAGTTTGGCAATATTTATGATCTATCTATAACGTTAGATAGCTCATTATCTCAGACACACATACACAAATGTATAATATATATGATTGCTATATATTATCTCCATAATTAGCAGAAGTTTCCATCTTTTCAGTGCTTTCAGTGCTAATAGTTGGTGGCGCTTTCTTAATCATGATTTGATTATTTAGTTACCTATGTATAAACATAAGAATATTAATTTACTAGGCTGCTTCTGCATGCCATAGTGTTCTCTGTATGGCTTACAATAAAAATATTATAATAAGGCATAAGACACAAATGCTGCCAAAAATTACACATCAAATAAAACAATAACAACAGAAACTGTTGAAAGTCTGCCTGCTCCTCTATTGTAAAAAATACACGAGGGTGAAAAAAGAAAAGAACTTCCCTACATCATAATGAAGATCTGGTAGGGTATATGAGCACTTGGATTTAATGTTACATACAATAGAACAGTCTCAGAAGAAAAATGTTTCTGAACAAAGACAAAATAATTCATAGTGACAGCTCGTCCCCTCAAAGCAGAAAAATTATACATAAGAAAATGCTTCTAAAATTGGATGGTGCCTTGCAAGTAAATCCATGTTTTAAACATGCATTATCAAGAAATACCAAGTTTTCTTTTCCCTAAAGTTTGTGTGCTGTGGTGATGCTACATGGTTGTAATAGTCTGTTGGTGTTCTGAGACGTTTTGGATATATGGCAATGTTATCTTTTTCACAGCTTGTGTTGGTTGTGCTATATTGGGTTGAGGCACTTTTTGACACAAGGAATTATGATAATAGGGAAACCCAACGGAGTCTTAACCATATTGGGAATCCTACAAGAATTGGGTACAAAAGCAGATGCTTGGCTGTGACTAAATTGTTGCACTTGGCTTAAGACTTTGAGTAGCACCTTTCCCCAAAGGCTCTTTAATTTCTTCCTGTGATCAATCATTGATCTCAAAATCAGCAGTTCATATGTAAGCTGCAAATTTCTACAAAATGCCAGGACATCTTTCTAGCACCTCTGGCAAAGGTGATAACATTGGCTAAATTAGTGGTTTTACAAAAACAGGATTTAAGTAAGTAGATGGTGACGTGATAATCAAGTAGTTTCTGTACAGCAATATCTTTTAATTTACTCATCACACTCTCTGACCCTTTTGCCTGTTGATGTTACACTGCAAGCCACGAGTTGTATTCCAATCTGCAGGGTAATAATAACAGACTGAGTCACCCTTTTAGAGATATTTCTTTACTTAAACAGAGAAACAGAATGACCACAGGCAAATTGCTATTGTTTTGGTTTTACAATTAAAGAAGAAAACATTTTATTAAAGAAGGAAGATCACTAGCTTTTTTTGTTTTCTAAAGAACACTTTTGATGATAACATCTGTGGTTGATCTATCATTATTTAAGAATAATGTTTTTACTTCTTTTTCCTTATACATAAGCAACATATAGCTGACCATGCTGGAATGTTGTTGTGAAGAAATATAGGAAGATGGAGCACTATGTATGTGCCCTGAGTTCCTGAATAAAGATGGAATATAAATATATATGTGTCAGAGAAGGGGGCACATAAAGCAATAAGCCTTTCTTCATACACCTTTAAGTTATTGCTTCTTTAAAAGTCCCACGATGAGTCAATTCCTTGCTGCTGGGTGGGGGAAGGAGTGAAGGGATTGTGAGACTGGCTAGGAAACTGTCACAGAACATTGAAAATGAAAATCACGTGACTGCAGCAGCAGCAACAGGCTGTCAACAGGAACAGCATGAAGCAGCCACAACTTTCCCAAATGTCATTTCCTTTGGAGTCATGGATTTTGGATTCATTCTTCACATTAATTCATTTGAGATACCTTAGTTCAAAAATGGTTGCCTCAGTTAAAAGTCATGACAATGAGAACTTTAGTAATATATAGATAAAGGGCACAATGACACATCCCAGAAATTTCTCTAACATCCAGTTGGAACAATAGAAGAATATCACCAAGTTAAAACTCAAAAATAAAAAAGGGTACAGCAACGAAGTTGAAATCATTGACTCGACAGACTAGCTACTACCATATATACTCACAGATAAGCTCATCCCTGATAAGCCAACCCTTGAATTTTCCCCCAAAATACCATGAAAAATGTGCTACCTGGAGATAAGCTGACCCTGAAAATTTTTGTATGTTCTGATTTTCACAATTGGCTTATCCATAGATAAACCATGGATTATCCATTTTTCATGATATCTTAATTACATTTTAATTAAAAATTCTACATATGGGTAGTTGAAAAAGTATTGCTTTTTATTTTTGCAGATAAGCCTATTTGCAGATGAAGTGAATCCAGTTAAGTCCAGCTAGGATTGAAAGGCTACATTTTAGACAGCCTTCCACAGGCAGTCAAACAACAAAAGCTTGCAAAGATCCAGCGTCCTCCATTTTCTGGCACAACTTTTAGAAGTGATGGGTTTTTTTTAGTTCAGAAGAAAAAACGGCAAAAAAGATTTCCCCCCCTTGCTGGCTTCGTTCCTCTATTCTTCAGCCTGGAGTCAAGGTTATGTTTTTAAAGGGGGTATTGGTTGGAGGGCAGAGGGAGAATTTAGTTTTAGCACCTAATTGGAGGGAGGGCAGATTTAGAATAGAATAACAGAATTAGAAGGGACCTTGGAGGTCTTCTAGTTCAACCCCCTGCTCAGACAGGAAACTCTATAACATTTCAGACAAATGGTTGTCCACTCTCTTCTTAAAAACTTCCAGTGTTGGAGCATTCACAACTTCTGGAGGCAAGTTGTTCCACTGATTAATTATGCTAAGTGTCAGGAAATTTCTTCTTAGTTCTAGATTGCTTCTCTCCTTGATTAGTTTGCATCCATTGCTTCTTGTCCTGCCCTCAGGTGCTTTGGAGAATAGCTTGACTCCCTCTTTTTTGTGGCAAACCCTGAGATATTGGAACACTGCTATCATGTCCCCCCTCGTCCTTCTCTTCATTAAACTAGACATACCCAATTCCAGCAGCCGTTCCTTATATGCTTTAGCCTCCAGTCCCCTAATCATCTTTGTTGCTCTTCTCTGTACTCTTTCTAGAGTCTCAACGTCTTTTTTACATCATGGTGACCAAAATTGGATGCAGTATTCCAAGTGTGGCCTTACCAAGGCATTGTAAAGTGGTATTAATACTTCACGTGATCTTGATTCTATCCCTCTGTTAATGCAGCCTAGCACTGTGTTGGCTTTTTTGGCAGCTGCAGCACACTGCTGGCTCATATTTAAGTGATTGTCCACTAGGACTCCGAGGTCCCTCTCACAGTTACTACTGTGAGGTAGTATAGGTACCTCACAGTATAGTATAGGTACCACCTATACTGTACCTATGCATTTGGTTTTTCTTGCCTAAATGAAGAACCTTACTTTTTTTTACTATTGAATTTCATTTTGTTAGATAGCGCCTGATGTTCAACTCTGTACTGAATATTTACAAGTCTGTCCCTCCCATCTTTTTGTTTGTTTTTAATTGAAGAAATGTGGCTTGGGAGGAAGAGGGAGCAGATTAAGCAAAGGAAAAGTTTTGGGACACTCCTCCTGAAACTGCCTTTTATGAAAGGGCCAGCTTCCCAAAGCCTAGAAACAGGAGAATTTGCCAGCCTCCTGCTTGCCAGCTAATAGGCGCAAAATGCTGTGAAAGCAGCTGCCATTTTACAGGTGCTGAAAATGGTGATTGCTTCCAGGAGGCATGGGGAACAGGCTGCAGAGGATGAGGGGGGGGAGATAGGAAGGGGAGGGCAATGCAGCATCCCCGTGGTCTGCCATAAGTGCGAATGATCACGTGAGCTTTGTATCTGTCATAGCTTTGAAACAGGTTTGTATGTAGTTTTGGAGTGTCTGTCATTGTTTCAAATGGTCATTAAATGGCTTATCATTTCTTGAGGATTATCTGTACCAGGGCAGAATTGCTTGAGAATTTTAGCACCTGGGCAACAGATAAAACTAGCCTTTGGAATGGTTCATGGAAACCAATGCATTTTCTATAAAAGGTGAAAGTTTCAGATGACAGTTCAAGAGCTTAAGGTTTTTTGGGAAGAAAGGTGATATGTTGGCATAAGGCTACAAATTATGTACCTCTAGCTGCTTGTCCAGTGTATTTATACGCAGAACTCTATGGCTGATAGTATACTTTAAACTTTGCCTTCATTTTTGTGATGTGGCCGCAAAGATGCATATGCACAGCCCAGTAGAAACAGGATATACCCTTTTAAATAAAGAAGAAGCAGTGCTCAGTAGCAATTTCTTTTTTTTAAAAAAAATTCTTCCAACAAACTAGTCCTCATGGGTATATCTGGTCGGCCACTATCAGCCTATTGAGTCAAAGCTACAATCTTGTTTTTAATTACTTAATTTATCTTTATTTATTGCAACAGTGATAGTGTTCAAATGACACTAGATCATTTAAAAACCTCTTAGCCAGATTCTATTGGGACTGACATATAATTGAAAACATTTAGCAGAATATTTTAGGGAACGATGCCAAGGAATGAACAAGAGACTTACATTTCAGTTTAAACTACCAGACAAAAATCATTTCAAACAGTCAAGGCTGTAGCTGGGAGAAAATGCAGGCTTTGTAATTTACATAGACTTTATTTTTTTTATAACCTAAAATTATTTTCTCTCTTTGTTGCATTTGACATCTTACTAACATCTCTTCTGAACTATCTGACATTCCCTTTAATTAACTAGCAAGAAGTAACAGACATAAAAGGATTACATCATTAGCTAAAAGTGCTGAAGGAATCAAGACCTGCATATCAGGTTGTGGAAGCAGTAACCTCCATGAGGATAGCGAAGGGTCAGGCCATATGCAATGAATTTTCCTAGTAAGGAAATAAATAATTCCCACTTTTTCCTATGAGGGAAAGCCACATATCAATTGGTTACAGTGAATCCCTCCCTTTCTCTCCCCCCTCCCTCCCATGTATGTGTGTGTGTGTATCATGAGGTGAAAATATTAACAATGATAATGAAACATAATCAGCAGCAGTTAAAGGAACCAGCAACTTACTAGAACAGGAAATAGAATTGGCCAGATCAGCAGTTGGCATTTTCTTGAAAACTTACCCGCAAAGGAAAAATGCAGAAATGTCTGCTTCTATACTGATGTAGATCCCAGACAGACTATCTTGATTACCATGGACATCCATTCCAATTAATGCATCCATGTGTTGTAGCTTCCAGTACAGAGTGACTGGTCTCATCAATGGATACCCCAAATGTCAGTGATCCTCTGAAGTCTAAGGTATTCATTTCCTTCCCTGAATTTGGTGCAAAATAATAACTTTGGAAAAATATGTAAACTTTTCTGGAAAAAAAATAGTTCAAAAGTCAATTTATTAAATAGTGTAATGCAAATAGAGTCAAAGAAAGGACACAAATACTCGCCAATAGATATCTTTAAGATCGCAATCAGATGTTCCAAAATATATTGTGTCACCTCTCAATTCTGAGATGTTTTGCAATTAATTATTAAATTGGCTGGAGAGACAATGAAATGATTTTTCAGCCTGTCATCAGAAATTGAACAGAGATCTTTGTATATATTAAATACAGGTAGTCCTCGACTTAAGACCACAATTGAGTCCAAAATTTTGAATTTTGCTCCATTTTATGACCTTGCTTGCCACAGTTGTTAAGTGAATCACTGTAATTGTTAAGTCAATAACACGGTTGTTAAGTGAATCTGGCTTCCCCATTGACTTTGCTTGTCAGAAGGTCGCAAATGGGAATCACATGAACCCAGGGCTCTGCAACCATAAATAAATATGAACCAGTTGCCAAGCATCTGAATTTTGATCACAAGACCATGGGGATGCTGCAATGGTTGTAAGTGTGAAAAAAAGTCATAAGTCACTTTTTTCAGCACCATTGTAACTTTGAACAGTCACTAAATCAACTGTTGTAAGTCAAGGATTATCTGTATTAAAAGCACATAGAAACTTGCCAAGTAAACTTTGGTATTGTCAGACCCAGAGACAAGACCCAGTGAGATCTAGTTGAGTCCAATCTTTTATTTGGTTGCACCTAATGGACAAAACCTTGCAAACTAAATGTATAAATTTCTAACCAGATATATCTCGAGAGCTTTTAGGGTGTGATTAGCCTGAATCTGTTCCACCCTCCCCCATCTGGAGCTGGGCAATCTATTAATCCATGACTCTTTCTGGGAAGGTCTGAGTTGGCAAAATACCCCCCTCTGCTGCAGCAGGTCCACTTTTCATTACAGATATATAGGTATCAACAAGGTTTCACTTATATGAGCAAAGCACCAATATTTGAAAGCAAGAAAAAGAAAAAACGGTGGACTGAAGACAGCTAAGCAAAAAGCAGAGCCAATGACTATGGCAGAATGAAGAGCCAGTAAGTAGACCGGCTCTTCATAATTCCTCTCTGGAGAAGGAGAAGACTTGAGATTACCCATAAGTGCTTCAGACTGCTACTCCTCACAATGAGACCACAAATGGGTTTAGAGCTCTAGAATAGATGTCCCCAGATCCCGGTCCATGGACTAGCACCGGGCTGCGGCATGCCAGAAACCGGGCCATGCAAACAAGCAAAGCCCCATCCATGGGATGCAGGCAGCACACAAAATCATGTCAGCAGAAAATCCTCTCTCCACAGAACTGGTCCCTTGTGCCCAAAAGGTTGGGGGCCACTGCTCTAGGAGATGAGGGAATAGCCATCTTGCTCAAAATGTTGAAGGATATGTTTGAAAAATTATTTTTATTTGTGTCAAGGAGACATCTGACTCTATGGACAGACTGTGTAGTTAGAAAACAATACAGCAGATAACACAGGAATAGCATCTCCAGCGCAGTTTTAATTCTATCAAATGAGGCCATGTATCCTAATAGAACAAGTCATAAACATTGAAGCGATATTTGCTTTTGTTTAGTTTCAGTTTTCTTCCTCAAAAACTCCCATAAGTCTATCCCAAAGTGCTTCAACAACTGCTGTATAAACAACTTTATCATATTTAGGCCAGACAACATTTGAATAGAATTTATCAACTCAGGTGCACTTGAGAATCCAGATGGAACTTTATAATAATCATGGTGCAATACAAAGATTATCAATTGGCAGAATTATGGTGTCAATTCTACTTTGATAGCATCTAATTGAGCAAAAATCCAAGCACTTTGTGTAGCATGTAAAATATCATTTATTGTTGATATGGGATGATGTTTTCACATCACAGCCTTCTTTATTGCCATCACATCAGTACAAAGGTGGATTGCATTCCCCCCTCTGCAGAATCAACATATTCGACACACAGTTTGTACTTTCGTATATTTACTCTAATACTATTCTACCACATTGTCTCTAAATCACAATTTACAGCTCCCATATGGCACATAACTCAGGTTTTGTGCAAAGGATACATCAGACTCATTGACTGTAACTCTGTGAGGATTTTCAATCATTTGCGCATCCCCTTCAAACCTCTTCAGATTACTTTTCCACCTGACAGTCAGAATGTACAGTGGCACTTACAACATAGTTCAGAATTTTTTTCCTGAAAAATACGAAGGCCATAGATAGCTGCTATTCAGCTAAGAAGTGGCTCCACGTTTTCTTTTATAATATATACAAAATAATTACATTATGCAGTAAAATAGTCCAAACACACGAGCAGGACACACACACACACACGCACACACAACATTTTCAAAAGTGGTTTCCCATTGCCTTCTTAGGAGTGAGAATGCTAAAGTCACCCAGCTGGCAAGTTTCTATGTATACATATAGAAGAACTTAATACCTTGCTTGCAAATTCTGCATAGGAAAGTTTGCTATAAATGAAGTTCCATGCTCTCCCAATCTCAAAACGCTATCACTAGTTTCTTCCCAACAAGGCTCGTGATTTATTTCTCTCTAGAATCTATGAAATAAACAAAAATTATCTCTTCATCATTTCTGTTGTTCTAGCACACCATACAAACTTGCTCCTTGCGGTTGTTTTATCTGATGATACAAGATTATTTTTTGTAATAAATATGAACTAAACATAATATTTCTGCTTTAGAAATATATGCATGCGGTGCAATATGTTGCTTTGTGTAAGGTACTGGAATGACAAAGAATTTTGTATGTGACTGGCTTAAATCCAGGAATGCAGTGTCTTTTGACTGCATTTTACTGGCCTTTTTGTCATCATAACACAACGCATTTTCATACCATTTGCTCTTGAATCATATCTGATTAAGAGTCTCCCTGTATACATAATATAGCTAATTTCTTAAGTCCTTTAACATATGCATCTCTAATTTCATTTTATTCTTGTGTTCTACGACCAGTTGTAATCTATTTCATCTCCATGTTGTCTGAAGGGAAATACTTACGCATTTTTCTCCTAGTAAAGCTAAAAAAAAAAAAGTACTAGAGTTCCCAAACAGTGCTGCAGTATAACTGTTCCAGTAACATCTCCATTGTTCATCTTAATAGCAATTTCATAGAATGTGATTGGGAATAGCAGAGAGCAAGTACAAGCTCCACTGGTGCTTATGATGAAGCTAGATTCAAGTTGAAAAGACATCCAGCTGCTGATGTGCCCAAAGGCAACAAGTAAGTTTAATACTGGAAAGATATGTATACTATTGGTACAGGGAATGTCAGAACCATGAACCAAGGCAAACATGACATTGTCAGAGCAGAGATGTCAAGAGTGAGCATTGACATTCTGTAAATCACTGACTTGAAATGGACTGGAATGATCACTTCATATCAGAGAAGCATCAGGTCGTCTACTGTGGACAAGAAAATCACAGAAGAAATAGAGTAGCCATCACTCTTAACAAGGATGTCAAAGTCAAGTATTCAGACACAGTCCAAAAATGATATAGCTGTCTCAACTCCCATCTAAAAGCAAACCAATCAGTAGTATTAATTGTTGCATATTTTTGGAATTGTAAGCAGCTCGGAGTTATTGATTGAGATGGACAGCTACAGAAATTGAATAAACATTATGGTGATCCAAGTTTATGCTCCAACCACAAATGCAGAGGAAGCAAAAGTTAAACAGTTCTATGATAACACACCACACAAAAACACTGCATCATTCTAATAAGCTACAGATATTTTCTTCTATAGTTAGAGCTTACTGAAACTGAAAAGATAGTTGAAATAGCCAAACATATCCATCAGTTCTTGAAAGCCCCAATGAGAACAAGTATTTTACTTTCATTTGTTATTTATTATTTCAATGTGGAGGCCTCCCAACTCCATAAGGATTCTGGGTAGTTTACAGATAAAAATTAAAAGAAAACAAAATACATCCAGAGGGAAAACAAGCTAGCTAACTGGAACCAAGATTGATTAAATAGTAGGTAGGTAATCAGTCACTGAAGGTTTTTAAGAAGAGACTGGACAACCACTTGTCTGAAATGGTATAGGGTCTCCTGCTTGAGCAGGGGGCTGGACTAGAAGACCTCCAAGTTCCCTTCTAGCTCTATTCTGATTGATTGATTAAATATTCCTATATCCAGATTAGTAGAGACATAAATGAAGACTTATGCTAAAATGAAGAAATAGTTTCTTGTCAAATAAAGGAATCAACATAGCAATTTCTTTATTTAATTATTTTGTTTGCACTCTTTGCAGCCTGCATTTAATCTCACCTGCTCCAACTCACAAACATTAAATAAACCATGATTGCATAGTATTACTAGCATTAAAAGCAAGGTCAGTCATTTAATGCCATAAACATGGAATCCTTCATGTTATCTTGCCCACAAGTATGGGACTCCAGAGAGTGCGCCATGCCCAGACAACTCCATCCCTACGTAGAATACCTTTGTTGGACTAAGGATGAATCCATTGACTATTCAAGACTTGATTGTGGCCGACATATCAATGGATACTTTGATACTCCACAGGTTATCAGTAATTGGCCATATGTGGTACCTGCTGACCTTCTGGAGCCCTCACAATGACTCTTTGGACCAGACTGCAGCACAGACGTCCGTCCACCCATGAGGATGAATGTCTGTATGGCTTCAGATCGATGCCTAATTTTTGTCCACCCTGCAGCCTCTAGTGCAGCCAAACACCAGATATTGAATTATCCTTTACTACAACAGCTGCTTTCTGTGGTTGCTTTCTGAGGAAGCGCTGTATATTTATTCCATTACTCAAGGTGGCCCAAAAAAAAAAAAAAGACAGCAGTAGGTAATCAGCTTAATTATTCTGCCATGCAATTTTATGTATAAGCGGGAAAGGGAGGGAGCAAGAGCTATCTGAGCTGAAGCTACTTGCCAACAGGCACAGGCTATTTCAACGGCAGCAAAATTGGTTGCTCAGGCAAGGCCAGGTAGTTTTTATATGATAATTATTAACCTTAGTAAAGTTATTAGAAGAGAAGTAGCTATGGGGAGAGTGATGAAAGGTGAATTATTTTTCTGCCTAAACAAAACCTATACTTAATTCTCCCAACCCACCCTTCCTTCCTTCCTTCCTTCCTTCCTTCCTTCCTTCCTTCCTTCCTTCCTTCCTTCCTTCCTTCCTTCCTTCCTTCCTTCCTTCCTTCCTTCCTTCCTTCCTTCCTTCCTTCCTTTTTTATCTCATAATCATATTGTCCTTCTACTTGTGTTGGCATAGATTGTATGCCAGGTACCATCTGAATTTTAATCTCATCTACTAATGTTTTCCAATTCCCAGTTTTATGCCATCTACAGATTTTTTACAGGCATAATAGACAATTTTTCATTTAATCTACCACAGTGAACCTATACTGGACCATTCAGTGACTCTGCTTGATGCCAGGATATAAAATTTTCCCTTCTAAAACAATTGTGCATCACATAATGAAATCAGTTTTCTGATCAAAATCAATAGGACATTTTTTAAAACTGAATCCAAATTTTGTTGCATCTTCCCGGTTTTATGATGCTAGGACTAAATGTTGTCACTGGTATCAGCTGTTCCATGTATTTACAATACTTGTATATATTGTATACTAATTAAGTAACTAAATGTTACAATGTAGGCCTGCCTTCTCAAAGGAGAGAAGATTTCTACAACCTTAAAAGCTGTTTTTTTTATAAACCCCCCCCCCAGTGATATGTCTTATGAATTAAATGATTTTTGCTTTACCCATGTACCTTATAAAGTCTTCAATTGTGAGCCCTGCTTATGAAACACTGCGTGCTATTTGCTGCTTCATTTATGCAAATCTTGTACTAGCACCTTACCAGCATAATGGATTGAGAATGTCAACTCATATTAGAGTCGTGAGGGCGCAGTGGTTAGAATGCAGTATTGCAGGCTAACTCACTGCTCACTGCCTTGAGTTCGATCCTGACCAGCTCAAGGTTGACTCAGACTTCCATCCTTCTGAGGTCAGTAAAATGAAGACCCTGATTGTTGGGGGCAATATGCTGACTATATAAACTGCTTAAAGAGGGCTATAAAGCATAATGATGTGGTATATAAGTCTAAATGCTATTGCTATTATAGGCCATGGTTAGAATAAGAGCTTTTGTGATCAGACACGGGCAGATAGGGAAGCAATTGTACTCTGCACATCTCAGAAGATTGTGGTGGTAGTGGCGGTAAAGATAAGGTCAAAGCAAGCTGCAAGCAGGGCTTTGGAATGAGAGAGCTGCTTTAAGCTTGTTTATACACAATATACCTCCATGCAGACCATCTATCTGGTCAGGATATTGACCAGAGACCGGTCTCTTCATTATTTCTATATTAAGCCTATGAAGCCATCAGGCTTATGGCTCATTCATGGCTAACCTTACTGTCAGTTATAAAGAGTTGGTTCATTGGCTAATGAAATAGTTTTCCATACATTATTTGCAATATTGTTTTGCTTATAAAAATGAGGCAGTTACTCTTGTTGCCTTAGGGTATACAGATTTAACCTGTGTCAACAAAACTTGCACATATGGGAAAGGAAACTGGTAGCTGTGATTTATTTATTTTTATCTGATTTGGCTCCTGGGAAGCCCTACCATATCATACTACACTCCTACCTTACATCTCTCTCATATCTTTAACTCTTACTGCTATCATGCATCCATATCCAGCAACACTTAGGTATATTTCATTATTTTACTATATATATATTTCCTTTTGTCATTATTATTAGTAGCAGAAGCGGGATTAAGATTAGTAATCACACTGAGTCACAGCAATGCTTGTTCCTCAAGAAGAATCTGAGGACATTTTTTTCTTGGCTGCAATTAATTGAAAGTATTTTATCACATTTGGCAAGCTTTTGTCCAGCAATTTGTGTTGTTCTCTAAATGTAATAAAATCTTACATGCACACACTAATTGGGGAGAGGGTGTTTACTACTCATGAAAGTCTGGTAAATTGGAGGGCGTGTCATTGTAGTGATTTTTTTACATCACTTATGCAATGTCATTTACATCATTTGTCTCATTATGTAAATGATTGAAATTGAAACGCGTCTTCTGGGGTGGGAGGCTAGGAATGACTGCCCAGAGCATCTCAAAGGTGCCTGATTGGGGGAACAGTATGTTCTTCATTGAGACTGCCAGAAGAATGGAGAGAATGGCTATATCAATAAAAATGTATTTTGTTGCAAGATTAAGATCTCTATTGATAGATTCTGTTTATTCTGCATGCTGGACAAACTTAACTTAGAATATTGCACCAAATTCTGGGTGCTGCATTTTATGAGGGACACTGACAAATGAGCATGTGTGGCACCAGGTTTTTTTTTGTCATAGAACGCCCAGAACGGAGTTCCGGCACCTTTTTTGGATGGAACCTTATAAGGTAGGCAAGGCGGGTTGTATGACGTGTGTGAGTTCCGGCACCTTTTTTTTATATATATATAAAAAAAAGCACTGGGCAAAACAATTAAGATGATACAGAACCAGAAAGAAAAAACTTACAAGAAATGATTGGAGATATCGCGTATCTTTAGCCCAAAGAACAGAAGACTCTGAGAGGCTCTGATAGTGTCTTCAGGTAGGTGAAGACTTTCTTGTTGAAGAGAAACTGGAATTATTCAGAACCGTTCCTGAAGAAAGCACATTAAACAATGAGTTTAAATTTTACAGAAACAGAGTTTGGTTAGATATCAGGGGGGGAAATCCTAAGTGTAAGATCTACAAAATGATAGAAGAGACTGGACTCAGGAGTTTGTGAAGTCGCTTTTGCTGTATGCATTTAAACAGAGGCTAGAAGTCTGTCTTTTAGGGATGATGTTCGGGGGTTGGACCTTCAGGAAGTTGGACTAAATCACGTCCAAGAAATCTTCTAATAATCACATTCAGTTATTCTATGACACAGGAAAGAACTTCTGCGTAACATTTAAAACTGTCTCATGTAGTTATTCTTCCTTCTTGGAGAACATCCGAATTTTCAACTGAGTTTGTAAACCTAAAACGGACATCACAGGATTGTTCAAATAATTCACATTATGGAGAAATAACGAAGAATTTCAGCTGTTTCAACTGGAAATAAGGATGCAGCATTATTTAGGTCAACAGTTTCTGTTCTGTTCGCACCGCAGACATGAAGACGAGGCAGTTGGTACAAAAGATGTTTTTTATTGAATACATTCACTGAACAGAAGCAAGTGAACAATGGCAACAGGCCCTTTTATACTCCCCTTGCAAAGGGGATGCTCAACCAATGAATGCAGGCTATTCTCCCGCCTCGCGCATGCGCACGAGGCTGGAGACAGCCTGTCTGGGTCCCGGGCAGACATGTGGTCTGCCCGGGTCTCTGCAACCGGTCCCGGGCAAACACGTGGTCTGCCCGGGTCTCTGCAGTTGTCCTGCAGATTTCCTGAGCCTTGCTGAATGACTCAGCAAGGCCCAGGACACAACAGTTTCAGTAACTCTAAGTGATTTATCCAAAATATAGAAAAATTTGTTCTGAATTGTCAAAGGTTCTAGCCAGCTAATAATTTATATTATTCCTTTGTTTAATATAGTGTTATCTATGCTTGATATATCTGAGCTCCTTTTTGTATCCTTCCAATTGAGGGTAAAACATTGATTTAACAGTTAAAGTATGGACAATTGCTGGACATGATTCTTACAACCCGAACTATTGAAATTTGATGGCACCACCCCTGTTTACATAAGGGAATAAACCTAGCTAATTGCCTTCCTCAAACAGTTATTCCAATATATATAAACGTTTTTGGGAATTATTATTTCAATGACATGCTTATTGTCAGTAATTGGCATCTTATATGTCACCTCCTTTGACCATTAAACAAAGACTATATATAGTAGGAGATTTTAGTAGGCGATCTCAGCACCTGATCCCTGCCTGATAATAACTCAGAAAATAAATGACAACTTCTAGCAAATGAGCAAAAATTAGTTATAGATCTCAAATATGTTTTCAGTTCATAGTCAAGAGATAATGAATCTACTTTTTCATTATTGAGAAAGGGGTGGTTTAATTTCCTATTTCTATAAAAACATCACAATAAAACTGGTTACAGTTAAAAACTGTACTACCTAAAGGGATTTGTGATAATTAATATAACAATTATTTGCATATAATTTGTTCATTTCCTAGCATTTCCTGACTGATTCTAGAATTCTTTCAGGATTGAATAGAGAAAGATTTTTTTTCTTTCACTAATTCAGGATTGGGTCAAGTTATTTTGAAACCATAACAATGCTTTCTTAAGGGCCACTGTACAAAAAAAAAATCTATGCTTTTCAGTAAAACCAAGATTATGATATTTCTGTTTGATAACTGTATCATTTCTGGATTAGATCACTTTGCAGCCATTTGCTGGTTGTCCAGCTTTTCATAGACTAGATAAAGCAACTTTACTGTTTGAATATGTAGGCCATAGGAGTCATAGTGAAAGACAAGTAGTTTAAATATTTTTCTATTACTTTCAGTTCTTCCCTTTCTTGAGTCCCCTATTCAACTTCTGTTGTTCAATCAAGTAAAAGTAATGCATATGCCATTCAGGAAAGAAGATCTTATTTATACTGCTCTTGGATGTCAAAAATCTTAAAAGGTCCCCTAAAGTACTCATCCTCTTGAAGACTGAACTTCAAGAATCATTTGATCTTCAAGAAATGGAATCACAGTGTTCTGGCAAGTCCTAGGAAGAGCTTCTCGAGAATAACTGGTCTACCTATGAAGCAAGCCTTGTTCACAAATCATTTTCTGGTCCCTTAATTGCTAATGTCTGTCTTAAGGTGGACATGATGGGCTAGAGCAGGGGTAGGCAACCTCGACTCTTTTATGACTCATGGACTTCAACTCCCAGAATTCCTGAGTCAGCATAGCTGACTCAGGAATTCTGGGAGTTGAAGTCCATGAGTCATAAAAGAGCCGAGGTTGCCTACCCCTGCTAGAGCATAAACGTTTTCGGTCAACCTGCAACAATGCTGCTTGCATTCAGTCTCCTAAATGGTCCAACTCTTTTGCTTGTAACTCTGGAACTCAAGTCTTAGACTTTAATCAGAAAGTGCTTCAGATTCTGTAATTGTTATTGTGCTTGTGTTTATACTGGAGTATTTGAGTTTGGACTACTATCTGACTATATTATTTTGGAGTACAAATCTTTGTAATTTTCTCAGCTACTGTTTCAGTTATTGTCCAGCATGGTTCATAAGTTTTCACATTCTGCAGAAGAGGATCTCTGTATTTTATATGAGCTTTCTTTCTCAGTTGTCCATGTGTACATCTCAATCCATTCTTCAACTGCACACAAACCTTTCTACTGCTGGTTGGAAAGCTTGGTCCCTATCATTTAGATATTAGATAAAAATAGGTTATGGTTCTAGTATTTATTTCAGGAACAGCATTATTGAAAGCTTTTATTTGTATCAATTACTTTGGTTTTTACATTGTTCTGTCCTCAGTACACGTTACTCTGTGTGCAGCTTAACATGCAGCTAAACCCACCTATCTTCCAATAAAGCAGACCTTGTGCGTAGATCTGAATGCTTTATGAAAAGAACAGGATGGTGAAACTGGAAAAATAGAACTACATACAATAAGAACCCAAATACAAAATAAGCAGTATTGAGTTGCTGGTGAACATAACAATTAACAAATACAGATAAATCTAAATCTCACCATACATGTATGTATGGGATGTGGATTTTGTCCTCAGATGAACATGTGCCACAGATTAGGCTGGATTCTTCCTGGTGCTTCTGCTTCCTTCCAAATGCTAAAGGAAATGGAGTCTGGCTTCCAGTATGCACTTGTTTAGGGAGTGAGGGTTGATGGATAAAAGGGTTGGGTCAGCTTTCAAACAATACAGATTGGTATTTGGCCCCAGGCAACTAGATGGGGCTAGAGAACAACAATATATATACAAATTATATGCTGGGTCATGACATACATAATTTATTTTCAACTAAGGGAAAAATTATTCTTTATTTACAGTTTAAGGAGGTTGATCCTTTGTCTGTTGCTCAAACATCTACTGTCTGGTTCATTTAGGTCTGGCTTTTAATACATTAAGGGTCATGTTAATTATGTATATGATTAAGCAGTCGCCAAATATTGAATTGTTATAGGACAGACATTCATTTGTTTTGTGTTGCTAGCGTAATGCGTGTCCCTGACATTGTAAGGATGAAATCTTGATTCCCATGCACCTTCAAATTAAATTTTATTTTTTTACTTTTTTTGTTTAAAAACAGAAAATATTAATGTTATAAAAGAAGCATTCAGTTTTATTTATTTATTTTTCTCTTGATAAATGTATGTTCCAACAAAGGTGCTTTCCAAAAGGCAATTGGATATTTTTGGTTTTTTTCCTTGAAAATGTTTTGCTTCTCATCCAAGAGAAGCAGCACATTTGGGATAACCATGGCCTGGATAATTGAGAATCTCCATAGACATTTGCTAAATGTATGTTTGCTCTCGAACCAAATTTATAGACAGATGCTACAACCCTAGTGAAGTACTATGGGTTTTTAAAATCTATTCATACACATAAATATGTGCATAAAATAACTTCAAAGTTCTGTATTACAATCAATATCATATGCATACATTTCTTATTGCATTATTCTAGTTAATATCATAGAGTGCTGCTGCATTTTCTTAAGGTTCAGACTTGGTCAGTCATTGTAAATAAATTTTCATTGATTGACTGACAGATCAAAAGATATATAACAAGATGTCAGCCAATATAAGTGCATTCACTAAGCAGATATCCTTAATGGTTGCAGACAGTAATTGACCTACATGTTTATTTAGCAGCAACTGATCAATGTACTGATTCAGCCAATAAATAAGATTGATAACTAGTAGGCTTTAAGCCACCAAGATTTTTCTCCAAGATTATATTAAATTCTAGACAGAAGCAGTTTATATTCTGCATTTAAATGAAGCAACATTAACATAAGTAGTAATCTTTGTCATTCTTTTTAGCAAGATAAATAGGACATTTCAGATAGCAGATGGCTGTTCCTGTACTATACACTGAGTTAAATCTGGGCTGATCTTCTGATTTCCATAAGCACTCCTCCCTTATTATAAACATGGCTTAGCTACTAACGTGTCTGCAGGAAGTCTTCTTGGAGCAAGTTTAGAAGCCAAATGAGTGGACCTTGCATGTTTATCCATAGACAAATATTTTCCTATGGCATGGCCACAGTGAAGATCAGCCTTAATTGTAATTCAAGCAAGGCAACCTGGACAAATCTTACATTTTTTTAAAGTAGGCAAGAAGCTGGCTTAGCTTAGTCCTGAACTGGCGTGCTGTGATTGAAGAGACCTCACATTTCATTGATATTAATTCTTGGCCAGGTAGCGGAAATAATTCCTGTGGTCTTATACAGATGGAATAAAAATATAGGTCCTAGTGTTCCTCAGTATCTGGCTTTCATTAGTGGTTCTTTTGCTATTTTTATCTGCTACAGAGCATAGTGCAGGTGACAAATTTGGAAATCCTGTTCTTTTTAGGGGGGAAAAGTCTTTAGGAACATTCAGGGGTTTTGTTGTTGTTGTTGTTTTAAACACATATGGGAATAATTCAGTTTGCAACAAGGTAGCCATGAAATGTATTGTCAATTCACCATCCGATTTTCTGAATTGCTCTCTTGTTTTCAGAGGCGTATTGAAGGGATGAAGGATAAAACCGAGGCTTAGAAAAGAAAAGTAGTAATAGATTATGGCTTCCTTTTTAAAGCATGTTACATTTCTATCGTTCAGCTTCCACAGTTCCAAGGTTTAAGAGATCTGGTCAACTAATATTTAATGCTTTCCACAGACAGATGCATTTTGTAGCCGCAAAGAGTAATTCATCAAGCTGTTTAAGCCCAGGATGGTCACTGCTGCTGGTTGAGCTCATCAATCCTATTAAACTGCCACAATTATTATAATACTTTAATGTAGGAAAGGCTTTGTGTTGTCTGAAAGACTAGGTAGATTTATTCTGCTTTTTATTGTTGAAAACTGATGTATGCTTGTAATAACCTGTTGGCTTGATTTTGGAGTAGGGACTTTCTTGCCATTGAACATGGCGAAACAGCTCTTCGTAGTGGTAAAAGCAGGGCAGAGGCTTCTCATATTGTCAAAAAGCCCTTATGCTATTCTTGTGTCTGATGTAGGCAGGCTTCTATATTACTGTCTCCTGAAGATAAAATTTGCCCCCTTGGTCTTTTACGTATGACATCATTTTATGGGTATGACAAATGATTCTGAAGCAATATGTGGGTAATACAGTGGTTTCTACATGCACTGGATTTGTGTCTGCTGTCGGAAAAGTCCATCAGTTCATTGCAGCATCTAGAAAGTTCCAGACTCAGCTCCTTGCATCTTCAGCTTAAAAAATGGAACTGTCGCACTTGACGGAAATCCTCACCTCAGAATATGCACAGTGCTTGCCAATCAGTGCACAATATTGATTTAGTTGCTGTGTTATTCAAGCTATGTTCTCGGTTTTCCCATGATTCTTAAAATCAGCCTAGTGGCAACAGTAATCTGAATCACATTGTTTTTCTGTTCTATGCTGTCAAATATATACTTGTGACATCACACCGACAGGAAGTTACAGATACATATACACCATACATTAAATATCAGAGCAAGTAAAATAGCCACAGGACTATGGCATAGAGACTGTGTTTAAAAAGATACACTTTATATAACAACAAAGAATTAAATTGATTCCAACATATGAAATTAATTCAGTATTTTTACTGAATAATCTCTTTATTTAATAATTAAATCAAATCACAATTTATCAGGTCACTTACCTATTAAACAAAAAAGTTGATACAAAGAAAAAGGAAATGAAAGAGGAAGTCTACTTTTTCAGGCTTTTAGGGCACAGTGCAGTAAACTGTAGGGCTATGGTTACATTTGACTAGATTTGTGACATTTTGGGAATGTGACCTCATCTAAAGTGGCCTATGCTAGGTAGGTCTCAATTTTTAGTAAGCAAGATTTAACTGTATTGTAAAAAATAGAGTTTGAAAAGTCTGGCCCTACATCTAAAATATTTCTCCCAGATTCATTGATTTTCTTAAAATTGTGTCATCATCTTAATACCACTGCAAATGAGAAACATGGGTGACCACTGTAACTGAGACCAAATTACATGGAAGCTAGTAGGATCTAGTTATTATTATTAGATATACCAAACTGGCTCTCTATTTTAGCACTGATTACTGTTCCAAGGTAAAGTAGGAGAGCAGAATCTAGCCTTCAGATGAGACTCTTTGTGCCACTAACAAAGTAATCTGAGAAAAAGACTGAGGTTTTTCAATGTGGGTCACCATGTGGACAATAGAAGAAACCTATCACCTTTTCTTTTAGCAAATTTAAAAAGTTAATAGGCCTATTTATTAGATTTACAATAGGATGGAGTATAAAAGTATAAATGTGCTTCAGAAAGTCATAAATTCAGTTGTTATTTGTTGAAGACAGATCCCTTAACATTGGGATTTGTTTAGTTACTCATCACTCATCACATTTAATTACTCATTCAGACACGCTGCTTTTTACATGAGTAAAGATTACAGCTAAGGATAAGTCAGTAAATACTGAGATTTTCAGGAATCTTCATGCCAACTACCAAATTGTTTTATCTGGTTACAACATAGGAGCATCAGTCAATGCTCAGCTCCTTTTCTGATTAATATCAACAGATAATGACCAAGGGACAGGAAGACTTAGCTCTTAAAATATAAGTGCATATCAATCACCATATGTAGTTTCTGTACTCAAATAAAATCAGCTCTAGATATTGCACATTTTGTCTGTCTGTCTGTGTGTATGTGTGTATGGACACATGTATAGCTGTCTGTTCAGATTTGCAGCAAGAATCTAGGCTCCAAAAGCAGACCTGATGAATAGTCGGCTATAACTCACTCCTGGTTCATAAGAATGAGTTTGCATATTCATTACCCATTCCATTTACTCAGTCAGATATACTGCTACCGTGTTTCCCTGAAAGTAAGGCCCGTTCTTACATTATTTTTGCCTCCCCAAAAGGCAAAAAAGACACTCAGGGAGTGTCTTATATTTTTTGTGACACCTGCTTCGCCTCGCGGCGGTGGCACCAACAGCCCCGTCCAGCAGGAGCCCATGTGGCTGCCAGCCCATTTCTGCTGTGGCCGCTCATGGCAGGAGGCCGCGTGGCACATCACACCACTGCCAGCACAACAAGGTGAGGCAGGTAGGGGAGGGGATGGAGCTACCCTACGCGCCCTGCACCTACTTCCTTCAGGGCTCCCCCAGCCAGGCCATTCCTTGCTCAGTGACCTTCCCTTTCACTCCCCTCTCGAGCTGGACTGCCATGCTACGGAGGATGGGTGGGGTAGGCCCGGTCCCCCTCTGGTGTTTTGGAGCCAGGGGGGAGTGATGTTGAAAGGCTCCACTGCCACTGTGTGCCACTGGAGGGGCTTTCTTCGTGCTTCACCCCACAGATCACCTGCCTGGCGGTAGCTGCCTCCTTCTCTGCCAACTCTCCCATGGCTTGCGCCATGACCAGGTGGTGCAAGCCTCCCCCGCTGCCTCCCTCGCAGAAAAAAAAAGATCTCACAAGAAGTTGGAAGGTCTGACTGAACTTTTTTTAGTCCCATAAACTCCGTTTCCCTGCAGAAGGAGAGAAATGCGCCAGAGCTGGAAAGCAGGTTAGTGAAGATTTTTTTTGCTTTCAGGAAGAGGGAGGAGCTGGGCAGTGGTGCGCCAAGCTCTATAGCAGTGTCAGGAGAAGAAGCGGCAGGAAACGGGACTGCCATTTCCAGAAGGGAGAAGGGAGAGGCGGGGTGATGCAGGGCAGCAAGCAAGTGCTCTTCTCTGCTCTGCGTCACTGCACAGAGCTGCTGTGCTCCTCATTCTCCAGTGGCAGCAATGGAGGGCTGGTAGAGGGAGGCAGTGGGGGAGGTTTGCACTGCCCAGTCATGCCGCAAGTCATGAGAAAGTTGGTGGAGGAGAAGGAAGAGGTGATCTGTTGGGCGAAGCGCGAAGAAAGCCCCTCCAGCACCATACAGCAACAGCAGAGCCTTTTGCCATCACTCCCCCTGGCTCCAAAATGGCAGAGGGGGACTGGGCCTACCCCACACATCCTCCGTAGCATGGCAGTCTGGCTCGGGAGGGGAGTGAAAGGGAAGGTCGCCGAGCAAGGAATGGCCTGACTGGGGGTACCCTGAAGGAAGTGGGTGTGGGGCACATGGGGCAGCTCCACCCCCTCCCCCACCTGCCTTGCCTTGTGCTGGCAGTGGTGCAAAGTGCCACGCGGCTTCCTGCACATTGCGGCAACGAGGTGGGATGGAATGGGAGGGGTCCTAATTAGGGCTTATTTTTGGAGTAGGGCTTATATTAGGGCCACCCTCAAAATCAGGGTAGGTCTTTTTTTCGGGGTGGGGCTTATTTTCAGGAAAACACGGTACTATCCATAAATCAGGGAAAACAAAGTCTGGTTTTAGAATTCTAAGTTGTTTTTTAAATTCTTTTAGGGATGAGTGTTCCTTTTTTTGTTATCACCATTATTAACTGAGAGCTAGGAAACTTCTTTAATCTTACTCCCTCACCCAAGGCAGCCAAAACAACTACCTAGGATTTCTGTACAGCAGTGTTTCTCAACCTTTGCAATTTAAAATATGTGGACTTCAACTCCCAGAATTCCTCAGCCAGCATTCTTTTATTGTCTTTACAGAGTTTCATTCTATATATGGATTACATTAATTAATTAATTAAATAAATAAATAAATAAATTAACACATTGTCCAAGTAACTAATACAGTGTTTTTCAATCTTGGCAGCTTGAGTATGTGTGGACTTCAACTCCCAGAATTCTCTAATCAGCACAGGACAGATATGAAGCTCAGACATCTTCAAGCTGCTATGGTTGAGAAACTCTGCACTAATAGAATCCTAAACTAAGCCATTTCAAAAATGATTAAGATGTATACTGCAACACAATCCAGAGGTTTCCAGGGATGGAATCTAGGATTGCATTCAAAATATCCCGATATTTCACACTGAAAAGGTTTCTGAAACTTTTGCTTCCAAGGATGGAAAGATAGAGTAGTTCAGAATCAGACTAGAGCTGGAAGTGACCTGGAGGTCTTCTAGTCCATCCCCCTACTCAAGCAGCAGATCCTATACCATTTCAGACAAGTGACTGTCCAGTCTCTTCTTAAAAACCTCCAGTGATGAAGCACCCACAACATCTGAAGGCAAACTGTTCCACTGATTAATTGTCCTTGCTGTTAGGAAGTTTCTCTTTAATTACAGGTTGGTTCTCTCCTTGATCAGTTTTCATCCATTGTTTCTTGTCCTGCCCTCTGGTGCTTTGGAAAATAAATTGACCCCTCCTCTTTGTGGCAGTCTCTCAAATACTGGAATACTGCTATCATGTCTCCCCTACTCCTTCTTTTCTCTAGACTAGCCAAACACAGATGTTTTAGACTCCAGGCCTTTAATCATCTTAGTTGCTCTTCTTTGTACTTTTTCCAAAGCCTCAACATTTTTTTTGTAATGTGGCGAACAAAACTGGATTCCAGGTGTGGTCTTACTGAGGCTTTATAAAGCAATACTAATACTTCACGTGATTTTGATTCTATGCCTCTATTTATATAACCAAGAGTTGTATTAGCTTTTTTGGCTACTGCTGCACACAGCTGATTCGTGTTTAAGTGATCGTCCACTAGGACTCCAAGGTCCCTCTCACAGTTACTGTTTTTGAGCCAGAAAGTACAAGAATACATGTACTTTCAAGAAAGATAGCTTTTTTAAAGGTACTCCTGAGGTGCTAATGGAGAAAGCACCTAAGAAAAATGACTTCATTTCCAAGTAATCTGGCATTCCAAAAGCTGATCAGTTCTCTTTTATGAATACATGTGTAATGCATGCATCTCACTCATCAATTGATAGTCTATTCTAAGGAAAAAAGAGATGGAAATATATGGAAACTTAAACAATGATTTGCCATCCCATTAGCTATAAATTGCACTTGGCTAATGGACCTACTGTTATACTTCCCTTACCCAATAAATATTTTTTCCAGCAAAATCTGATGAGTTTTCAGAAATTGTACAATTCTCATCTGATTCTTAGACCAGTTGTTTGAGTGGAGTTACTTGTGTTTTGTTTTGAGACAGATGCACGGTAGGCATTTCATTGGATAAATGAAAGTTTTATCTTGAGTAAGTGCTGTACACTTATATAAACAAGGGTGATCTCGATGACCACCTGGAAATGTCTACAGTTTCTTTATACAACTCAAAAGATTGGTCCTTCATTTTAAAGCTTCAGCCTAGTTCAGAGGTGGGTAACTATGGTTTCTTTACAAACTGTGGATTTCAACTCCCAGAATTCCTGAGCTAGCCATGGGAGTTGAAATCCACATTTGTAAAGGGGCCATAGTTGCCCATTCCTGGCCTAGTTGAACAGCCAGTTTGGTGTAGTGGTTAAGGCACCAGGTAGAAATCAGGAGAATCAGAATTCATCATACTCCATAGATCTATCCCATTGTTTTATTAATTTTATTATGTTATATTTCTCCAGAAATATATTGATTCAACTTCTGAATGGCAGCAGATGAGAGCATGCCATCTAGAGTTGGTCTGGAGCAATGCAAAATACATATGGAAGTAAGCTTTGTGAAACTGTGTGCCATAGTATTTAGGATGGATTGGATAAGGTGCAATAAAAATATTGTAAATTGTGTGTGTGTGTGTGTGTGTGTGTGTGTGTGCATGCGCACACATGTATGAGGAATTAAAATTATTTTTATGCCTTGCTAATGCTGAATCAAAGAAATAATGGAGTGAAGAGAACTAGCATTTAAAAAAAACCCTGAATAATTCTTTACAGATAGCTTTTGGTCTGCTGGAAAATTTGTTTTTGTCACAATCTTGCTGGAAATATCTGTAATGTAGACATTGGCTTCAATTCTATTCACATTTTCCTGGAAGGAGTCCAATTAAAGAGACCACATGTTATTTGTGAACAGACAAGTTAGTCATAAATGAACTTAATAATCATTCCCTCACCAGGGAACTTGTAGTTTTGTGGGGAAATATAGTGATATTTAATATACTTGTTAACATTGTCACTAAAGTACTATTCTCAGAACTCTTTGAGGAACAGTGAAAGTCAAGCAAATATAAAAACAATACTAGGTCCAGGAATCTTTAGATTGAAAACCTGGTATTTAACAGGGAATGGAGCCCTATTCAGCAAAAGAAAATATGAATCTTGAACTCCAGATTGCAGATTTAGTAACAAAGTGTATGCGCAAAGCACTGAAATTCATTTTAATTAATTTTAATTCAATTAATTTCAGTTCACTTTCAGTTTGATCTCCCACACCCAGTCCTTTCCAACTTGTAGGCACTGAAAGACCGTGGAGATGACCCACCCCAAGCTCACAGGAAATTACAAGAAGAGAGCTTTGTGGCAGCCTTCAGGTTAACTCCCAGAAGGCTGAGCAAAAGTCTTGCAATATTGTCTTTCTGTCACCTAGAAGGGTAATGGAACCACTAAAAAGCAATGCCACAACATTCACCTTCCCAAAGCACTTTAATAGTACTGTGGCTAAAAGTATCCACGCCAGCCAAAAGATCTAGGAGAATCAATAAAGTTGCCCTTTCCGTAGCTCTCTGCCAGCATAGATTACCTATCAGGGCAATCGAGGCTAATTCAGTGCTAAATCTGGAGCAATACTCAGATAAAAAAAGAACCAAAATAATCTATTTAATTTAAGAACCTTTGGTGCTCCCACCTTTTCCACCAGCCTGGTTAAATATAAAACACTGAACAATAGTCAATGAAACTGACTGGATCCAATGATGATGTCTGAAGCATGGGCCCCTCTGCACTGCTTCCTTTTAAGTGGTAGGTAAATGCAAAGAGCTTTACACCTATTAGGCAGAAGATGATCTGGCTATATGCACCCCACTGATTCCTATGTGCACTTTTCAATGCATAAGAATTTGCTGCTGACACCCTAAACACCATGCACACATGCACGCATTGTTATATAGAAACGGGTATGCTTACCAATGAAAATGCTCATGAATTGGAATAACTGATATATGTATATACAGAGCATGAATATATACAGCAAGCATTGTTTTTGCAGAGTCGGTTAACGGGACTGTTTGCAATACTGCGCTGCTGCCAAGATTTATTGATTACTTAAGCATAATTTTGTCAAGATGGGAAAAAGAAAGCTAAACAAGCTTATAGAAACATACAAAAAGGCTCTCGCTTCAAAAGGTATCTGGCAGCAAGCTCTGAGTGAGTGTATTTTGACAAGCACAGTTGGTACATTTCTGTCTAATCTATAGGTTTTGTTAGTTCCCTCTGCACTAAATCAACCATCCAGGCATATTTCTCCTGTGAGAAATTATCCTGTGTACCAGAATAATTCTGGTATACACTAGAGCTAGTTCTGTGTTTTGACTGCTCCACCATTAGGTATATATTTGCAAAAGGTATATTTTTGTAAAGACCAGTGTAGGGTTACAAGAAAATTCCATTGGACAGTAGCCTCGGATTTCCTGGAGCAGTGCCATTTGATCCAAATTTATCCAAGTGCATTATCACTGTGTGGAAAAAAAAAAGTGCTGACTGTAAGCAAAATGCTATATTGAAAGGCTCTGGTGATGGAAAAGATTTATGAGCATAGAACTGCTTGATATTGAGTCTGCCCTCTATCTACCTGCCTGTTTATCAGGGCTAGCTTTCTTTTGACTTTCCAGATGTTGCTGTATTACCATTCACAGCTGCTCTGGCCAAATGACCCAAGGTGCTGGGAATGGGAGCTCAGCAACATCTGGAAGGTCATGCTTTCTTCACCACCATTTTCCCAGGCATTCGGCCACAAATGGGACTTTTTTTTCCCAGCCCCTCACAAAGAGGAAAGGAGCTTGGATTTTGGCTGGGCAGTCATGTGTTCTCTCATGAGATACGGCCCTTGATGAAAACTAGAGATGATTTTGGAAGCAGATGGCTTGAAAACCATTGGTTCAGTGAAGCAATAACCACTATACCAAGAGTTTTAAATGGAGTCTGGGATACTTGCCCAACTTCTAGCTGATGTTTCTACTCCTTGTGCATGCAACCCCCACTTTTTAAAGTGGTCCTTGCAGAAGCAAGAATGCTTCTTTACTTGGCTCAGTAGCATTCTGCATTATTTCTATTATGAATAAATTATCTCGCTCATACATTATGAGTGCTGTGCGTCCATTCTACGTCTGTACAATAATCATCTTGAAGTATGCATTTCTACAAAAAGGCTTAAGAAAGTAAGCCCACAGACAAATGAGAATCTCTCTCTCTCTTTCTCTGAGATGAATGAAACCCTACAACTACTATATACAAGTTGGGACTTAATTACCAAGTTCAGCTAAGAGCCTTTGTTATGCCGGAGTGCTAAAGATAGTGATAGGTATTGTAGAGTAACAACATGAATCATGAAGGTAAATAAGTGTCATCAATAATATCATTCCATTTTTTCTTCTTCTTCTGAAGTACTTGGTGCTTTTAGAGCGTGATTGTTGCTTGGAGACCTTACTTTGCTTGACACCATTGTTTAGCTCTGAGCTACCTATATTCTCTTCTATTGGTAATGTCTGTCTTTATGATTTGTTGGTTGTCAAAAGATTGCAGAGAAGAGAATGGAAAACATATATCGTAGGCTATGTGGATCATTCAGAAGTGATGCCTTGTGATGTATAAGACCATGTACCAATCTCTCTCTTCAAAACATGAAAGCAGCCCTCTCTTCTTCAAGACTTGTGCTGTAGCTTTGTAAACTATTCCTAACTATGCCTATGGAGACAGCCAGCAGCATACAAAATAGCAGCACAAACTTGGAAAAAAGATGCTTAATGGGTATTCCTAGGCATTTTGAACCCACCCCTTCAGAAGGATTTGCACAGTCTTGACCCAGAATAATATGCTGGAAATTGGGGTTAAGAGTGGCTGAGGTTAGGGCCTGGGTGGGGCCTGAAAAGATGAACATAATCTGAGGTTATGAAGGTTCAAAAATACTTTGTGTACAACTGACACACAGGATTGAGACCTGAAGGTCCATTGCCTACTACAATATCATAAAACAGCCTTTTCCAATTTGGTGCCTTCCAGATATACTGAGATTATTAGTTCCAGAAGTCCCAGTCAGCCAAACCATAAAAACATACCATGACTTCAGATAAACTGGTAATTCTGAATTTTCTCTCCTTCTCTCATGCGTGCGTGCACCCGCACGCACACACACACACACACACACACACAATCCCAAAACACATTAAACTTGCTTACTTGCTTGCATGTTTTGTTTGCTAGCTGTAGAAGCCATGAAATATGATAGTAGCTGATGCCCAACACGATAGGGTTTTTATGTTGTGATGAACAGTCATTTTCTTGGAGCCAAAGAGTAATCACTATCTCCTTTTGGCAATAGTGTAACCAACAGATGGTAGCAATTTTCAAGTACTGTCAACTTCAGCAGCATTGGCATAGGTAGCACAGAGAGAAAAGCTGAATATTCTGCTGCCAAATTTTAACATTTGAGATATTTGGTCCTCCCCTGTACAGAGATCTCAAGTTATCATGAAATTTAAAGAAGAGTTTCTTCTTGACTCTTCCTCCACATTTCCCCGGGGATAGCTCTGAAACTTTTGCTTTTTTTTCTTCTCATCATACATTCACGCATATCTAGAAGATTAACTTTTAATCGCTTGTGGCTTGGAATTTTAGTTCCTCTTGTGGAATTGTCTGATCCCAAGGAGAAAGTGTGCCAAAAAAGCTTCAGGCTCTACCTGCCATCAATAATGCACAACTTATCTTCCATCTGTATAAAAACATATAGTAGATTCAGCTATGAGATAAATATGCTCCTAGTGCTTTATTCAAAGAGACTTCCTGGGTCCTCAGTTCTCATGTGCAGTCAGAGATTCAGGCTGTACTGAACTCCATGTTCATGGATGTCCCCGTGTCAAGTGTTCACAGTAACACATGGATGAAAGTCACAAGAAGCCATGATTTTCGATAGAGGCTATAAATTGCTTTTCATAAGGTAGCAAGGGGGGGGCTACGACAACTTGCCATGACCAACTCACCATGGGATTATTCGCCACAGGACAAGAGTTACACTAATATCAAGGAAATAATCCAATAAAACCATTAAAGAAAGGATGCTAAAGGAAGGACAAAATTAAATGTGAATGACAAAAATTAAAATATTTTTAAAGTTACTTTAAAAAATTAAATTGAATTGTTGAATTGGCCTGCAGTGAGTTGTCCCATGGCAAGTTGTCCCATGGCGAGTTGGTCGTGGTGAGTTGTTCCATGGTGAATTGGTTGTGACGAGTTGACCGTGGCAAGTTGGCTGGGGCAATGTTGTCCCATTCCATTTTGTGAGAGCTAGGCGAGTGTGAAGATTTAAGGATTTAATGCAGGGGTCTTCAAACTTGGCCCTTTTATGACTTGTGGACTTAAACTCCCAGAATTCCTCAGCCAGTGTGCCTGGCTGAGGAATTCTGGGAGTTGGTCCACAAGTCATAAAAGGGCCAAGTTTGAAGATCCCTGATTAAATGGGTATTCTTGGCTGAGCAGGTGAGCACACCTCCAAAACTGGAATTAGCTGTAGCCCTTACTATTTTTATTTTGTAAAAAAAAGAGCAGATGACTCAAACTTTGTTTGGTGTATATGAACATAGGCAAAATGAAGTTTAAGTCTCCGGCTCCGGCTTCTTTAATGCATGAGCATCTGTCTGTCTGTCTTACAAAATTAAAAAGAGACACCAGGAATTAGGCAGATTGATTCTACAAGCCTCAAAGTTGAGAGAACCAAATAAAGGACGAAAATCTCTTTGGAACCTGAACTATGCAAGCGGAAAAAAGGACTTTCATCCAGGGATATCTGCAGTGAGATTTTTAAAAAATGGTGGTTGCGGCAGGCTAATTGGAGTCCCACCCTATTGTATGTATGTAAACATCACACACAATTATAAAGGGATAAGGATTCAAGTTTCTAGCACAAACTGTCATCTTGACTTTTTAAAAAAACAACCGCTCGCTCAGAGCCATTGGTTTCATCCTTGGAAGGAAAGACGGTCTTCTCTTAGTGGTTTTTTTGTTTTTTTTTACATTTCTTGAACTTTGAGCCACATTTATTACAATGTATGAACAAAATGAATCCAACTGCTTTTAGATAAATATATTTTTCTGAAGTTAGAAAATCAATCAAAGGAATCAAAGTGTGAAGCCTAAGAAGAAAAGACGCAGTTTAACAGTATCATCCTTCATAGTTGCTATCATTGGCAAATACTAAAATGTATATGAGCTATAAATCATTTAACCCCCAAAAGGGAGAAAGAGGGATAGTAGAAGAAAAAGACTTCACTTACAATTACCATGTCAATTTTTTTACTGCTAATACTGTAAATTCTATTTTCTAAAAGGGATGTTTTCCCTTATTTTCAGTTGCAAGCTATTTTCTTATCCTGCTGTTATAGAGGGGTACAGTTTAATAGAGTGCCAATTTCCCCCCAGGATCATGAATTGTAAATAACATCAATACCCCCGAATTTATGACCTGTGTTTTCAGCAATTGCTGGGGGGGGGGATGAAAACAAACATTAATTGTAAATCCTTCCTTCCTCAGTCTGTATTTAGAAAACATATTATATCACTTAGGCTGAAATTAGACTGAACTATGACCTTTGACTCAGCTCTATTTTAAGTTGGTTTCCTTCAACTTTTGGGAATAGGGAGCTGCCTTTTGGCTTGCTATCTCCCTTGAGGTCTTAGTAGTGTGGGTTTGTAAGTTACAAAAACCAGAGCAATTTGCAGCAAGCTTGAAGACTTCCTTTCTAATTTGAATGTGTAAGTCCAGTGTAGGTGTCACTGGCAGCTTGGGTCAAGCTGTGATTGTTCACATCTGATCTGAGGCTGAATAGACCTTTGAATTTTCAAAAATGTTGTGTAAGTTTAGAATTCCTGCCCAGGTCTCCATGCTCGGTGTCTTATTAAGGATAGCACAATCTGAGCTCAAGTATTTGGCCTACATGCATACAGACTGACCACCTGCGTAAGGTTCTTGTCAGGTAAGCAAACACCAAATCAAAATGTTGCTAACACTTTCCACTTTTTTTTTTAAAGAAAAATGTTTATTTCTGACACTTTTAAGACTATCCAATAACCAGAGTTCTCTAGATGGTACAAAAGTAAATTAAAAACATAAAATACAAACCTATAAAAATGCCTCTCCAAGGAGAACATTTCACAGATGGGCACCGCAACTAAAAAAAAAAAAGCCTTTACTCAGCTGAAAAGATTTACACAAAGTTATTGTGACATTTAATGCATGGTTGGGGGCTCAATTCCTGTGTTTTACACATGCAAAAAAAAAATGCATACATATTTGGCAACTGACCTGAAAATAATAATAAAAAATATATCCCTCCAAAAGACCATCTAAAAGCCTCTGGGCCTCCTCTAGGGCAGAGTATCACATGAATATTAGGATCTGTTGTGAGATTATTTTTTTTCAAGTTGTCTTCCCAACCTTACTCATTGCCCACAGTAGCCAGTCCATCCATCCATCCATCCATTCCAAAGATGCATTGGCAATTGTCTGACCACTGCCAGGTTCATTGGAAAAAGAGTTTCATAAATACTATGAATTATTTAGCTCTGTCTTTCCTTTTCTTAATCTCTCAGACTCACAAAGCTGAGGCAAGCAAATTTAAACTAGCAGAAGAAGATTTGTTGTATTTTTTACATGCAATATATCACAAAAATGTCTTGCTGTTTAGCTTGGAATTATATCATGGATCTCCAGAGAAGAATAAAAATAAGACTGAATTCTTGATCCTAAAGAAATGCTTGGGTGAATAAATACTAGCTGCAAAACACAATTATTACTACTAGCATAACTCTTGATCCACAAAACAATGGTTCTTACTTCAGTGTAGTTTTCCCCAGAAGGAAAAGGAAGAAACAGGATTCTCAGTATTGATATCCTGGGTAAAGCAATTTTTTGAAACATGTGAATTTATTATCCTATTGTCAGAAAGCACCTAGGTCTAAAGCTGTGGTCCTTCTAAAATGGTCTTCCTATCGGGGGTATGATTGGGGTTTTCAGATCTGAGGTGCAACAATCAAAACGGACACTAGGTAGAATGAAAGAGAAATGTAATTCTTAACTACCATCTAGTGAGCATCTGAAACTCTACAGCAAGAGTGTCCAACTTTGACAAATTTAAGACTTGTGGACAGAGATCTTACAGTTACCAAGGCTGGATACCCCTGCTATACAGCTTAGAGCCATTAGCTCCAAATCAGTGGAGTCTATCCTAGATAAAGTAAGGTACTTCAACAAACTCTTGGAGTAAAGGCCAATAATCTTACAATAAAAATGTCATATAAGTTCAATTAAGTAGTATCAGCTGAACCTGACAACAGGCAAGTCCAATACTATCAACTTACCTATTCTGTCTGATGCTCCAGTGCACTGATTTAACAGATTGATAAACCATAATATGCATGCAGCTATACCACTGGGAAGAGGAATTATTGCTCAGATCTTCAGTTGGGCTGGAAGGACTTCACGTTGAACACTATTTAATTCATTAATATTCTCTTCTTTTTTTGCCAAGAATGGGGGAAATGCTTGATGGAAATGTCTGCTTCAGGTGCCAATTGAAGTTTGCTACCCTTCTCTTATGCTGAGCTCTGTTTCTGATTGCAAAGTTCTTGAACTGGCAGTTTGCAGGGGAAGGATGCTGGGGATTACAGGATTAGCAGAAACATAACAGAGCCTGGAATGGTACAGCAACTCTGTAAAATGCCGGGCTCTTTTATGGGCCAAAGCACTGTGTTGAGAACATCTGCAAAGATGATTTACAGAAAGGAAGAAGTTGCTTTGATTTGTAAAAAAAAATGATGAAAACAAATATACTTATCAACAGCCAACATCTGGGAACCTGTGCAATATCTCCTCTTTCGCTTGAAAAACCACGGAGCATAATCTGCTAAATTCTAGCTGCTGTCGTTGAAGGAAAAGTTATAAACAGAAACACCTGCATATCACCTGGGCAGTCTCAGCCACAGATCCACATGTTCACACTCCAGTGTGCAGATCTGACAACAAGTAAAATTCAGTTGGCAGAGAAAGCAGAAAATAGTTTTACAGACCTTTCTTTCTCCCTTTTAGCTACTGTTCATTTCCTTTCATATTTCCCTCTCCCCCCCCCCCAATCCTTGTCCTTCTTACTGGGACAAGGATTGGATACCAATAAAATCTATACATAGAGCAGTTTGGTCTATTAGTCTATTAGTTAAGGCACCAGGCTACAAACCAGGAGACTGTGAGTTCTAGTTCCACCTTAGGTATGAAAGGCCTAAGTGACCTTGACATAGTCGTTCATTCTCAGCCCAACTGTCCTCACAGGGTTATTGTTGTGGGGAAAATAGGAGTACTATGTATGTTGACTCCTTGAGATAAAAATAATAAAGGTGGGGTGAAAATAAATAAAACATACAGTAGGTGGATATTTTTTTCAGATAACATTATGTTGGATGCTGAGCTTAGGATACCATATGTAGGCTCCAGAATTCCAGATGAACACTTGATAGCAGCCAAGAGTTAACAATTTTAGTATACTCCTATGCCATCTAATGTTTATTTGGATTTTTGCAGTCTAAATGTGACTACTTAGTTGAGCCTATCTTCATAGTTTGAATTTTACTGTACAATTCACAGTCCTGCACAGATCTGTGCATTTGATACCATTAACCTCTACTTTGGCCATTTTACAATTTACAATTTAAATACTAAGGTCAACTTGTAAAGGAAATGCAAATGCTTCAGATCCCAATAATCTCAAGATCAAAAATTATGAACTTTGTAGAAATGGACTGGCTAAAAGAATTATGCAACTCTGGAAGATTGCTGAAGTAGGTTGTCTGTCCACTCATTGCACTCATTTATTTCCAACAAAGGGGCAGAGATGACTTCTGAGCAATGTAGTTAAACATGAAGGCATTCCATTTTTTTCATTTTCCAGGGTAGATTTTTCTTCAGTTACAAAATTGTTATTATTATGATTTATCACACAGTCAGTCAGATGTTTAGACTAGATTTGACATTTCTGCCCTCCTCTTGAGTCATTCCAAGAACGTGGAATAGGCAGATGTAGATGTTTGATGGTGTTAAAGGATGTAAGCTGTTCTCAGTAAAGCCACCTTTTGCAATTGACTGATGGTGAATTTATCAGTGCTGATGGTGTTCAAATGATGTCCAAATGTTTTTGGATTGCACCCAAGGCACCTATCATTATTGGGACTACCTTTGCTTTCTTTTGCCACAGTCATTCTACTTCTATTTGCAGGTCTTTGTATTTTATTATCTTCTCCAGTTCTTTCTCATGTATTCTCCTGTCTGCAGATATTGCAAAGAGCTCTGTGTGACGGAGTGAGCTCCGATCACTTGCCTCAGTTTTTGCCAACCTAGCAGTTTGAAAGCTACATTCAAGTAGATAAATAGGTATTACTTCGATGGGAAAATAGCAGCGCTTTGAGTGATAGTACACATCTGAATGTGACATCTGAATGTGAAGTGACATTGGTGGTGGCAAAACCTTGCAGAATCAAGCCTTCTGGATGTGGAGCTAGTTTGCCCCCTGTGGTGCACTCTGGATAGCACACTAGTGTGAACTGAATGGCTACCAATTGTCAGCAGCAAAACAACTACTTTGAATTGAGCTGTGGTGGCGCGGTGGTTAGAATGCAGTATTTCAGGCTAATTCTGCCAGGGGTTCTATCCTCACTGGCTCAAGGTTGACTCAGCCTTCCATCCTTCTAAAATCAGTAAAATGAGGACCCAGATTGTTGGGGGCAATATGTTGACTCTGTAAACATCTTAGAGAAGGCTGTAAAGCACTGTGAAGTGGTATATACAAGTCTAAGTGCTATTGCTATTGCTATTAACATTGTAATCTTCTGGCTAACATAACATCACCATACACTAAATAAATAAATCTAGGAACCGCAACACCCACTATTCAAACTTTTTGTCTTTCTTATCAACAGTTGGGGTCTTATGTGGCAGGTGCCTATCTGTTCAAATTCTAAAGACTCAGAGCAATTTAGCTTCTTCATTTTCTATTCCTTTCTCTATTTTATGGTCCCACCATTATTAATCTTATTAATCTTGACGTCTCATTATTTTATAATGACTTGTGTGCCTACACACTTTCTTTCATTGTTTGATACTATAAAATAAAATGCATTGTTGTTGTTGTTTTAAAAAAATGAGGTCCCCTCTGCTTGCCTTTAACCGAGTATATCCTTGTTTTTTGCTCTTTTACTAATGTAGAACTGGCTGTTTCTAACTTTGTCTGATGTTGTGCTTTTGCACTATACAAGCAGGATCCCTCCAAGGAGCCATTTGCTACTTTTTTATGTGTGGCATAAAGACAGAGGCAGAATGATCAACCTGAGTTATAGCTTTTTATATACAGATGCCAATATAGAGGCAGTACTCATAAAGAAAGGTCCCTGGCCTTGACATGCTCATCAGTGGCCCTTATGATAAGGTTATTACTTGGTGACTCAGGAATGGGCCTTCTAAGTAATACCCTACCTCCATCTCTGCACTATTAAATATTTCCCTAAGAAAAGTCCACATGGTGGTCTAGTCTATTATCATTTTGCTACCAATAAAAATCTCATTGATTTTGCCAAGTTTTTCAATTCCTTCTGCTGCTTAAGTAGCTTCTTCTCTGATATGGACACAGTACTTTTAGTTGCTGCTTTAAACTGAAAGTTCTTTGATGTTATATTCATTTTGACTGGATGGCACCATTTGCATTGAATGGGGCCACACACACACACACACACACACACCTCATTGGGTTATATGGAGATTCCCAGTTGTTCTTCCATCCACACGCCAAGCAGACTCATCCCTACTGAGTTTCAGCAAGACCACTGCATTAAAGACTTTCCAGATCCTTTGCCTAAATTTTCTCACTTTAATAATAATAGCTCCTTCCCAACAATCCTTCATTTTGTTCTTAACAAAAGCGGTACATTCTGTTTTGTTTTTTTTACAGTTGAAGCAATGATGGACATTGACCAAACTGATCAAAGCAGGAGATGTTCTTAAAGACTGAACTTAATGTTCCATTTGAATAGTATTCCAGTTCCAATAGGCTTTTTGAGACATAAAGGTATTTTCTATAAAGCTGGTTTATTCAAAAGTGAGAAGAGTTGTAATATTTACATAAACTGTTTACAAATTTTAAGAATCTTTCATGGGGCATAATGAATATCGAAGCAAGTCGCTTTACATGAAATCTTAGTATAAGAATTACAAGACTTGATTTCAATAAATCAGAAAGATCTCAGATTAGAAGAATGTGATGCAAGAATTGTGTATACATCTAATTAACCCCAACATATTTATAATATTTTTGGGATATAACTGATTGCTTAGGGTTTCATGTGAAAGACAACATTGTGGTTTATGGAATGAAAATTATATTACTGTTAAAATACGTTAGCTATGTTTTATAGTGTATTACAATATCAATCTAAAGAGCCTCAGACATTTTCTGCATTTCTGAAAGCAGAACTTGCAATATTCAGTAATGCACAAGCTAATTTGTTTCATATTTTCATGTGTCTATCGAACAATAGTCTGTGCCTCCTTTATTATTCGCAGTGCTGAATTATAAGTGCTGGATTTTAAATTAATGTATGTGTAATGTGCTTTTCTTGTGTACACTCCAATCTGATCAGAGCAGTTCGTACAAAAGCTATTTTAATTGAGTTTCTGTTAGAATAGTAGCTAGAGAATTACGCCTGGGTCATGCTGGAATAAGGCTTTATCAATGTTTCATCCAAGAGGGATCTGCTTCAAAGCAGCAAAATGGATATGGATGGGATAATAAAACAATGAAATGAAGGAAACGTAGGTAATTTGTAGTCAGAATATCAAGTGGAAAGAAACAGGCCTTGCCACAGAAAACATAAAAGCGAATTGAAATCTGGATTCAAGAAACAAATAAGCCCCCGAAAAGAACATGGCAACGTTCCAGACATACAATAAATAGCAGGTGAAAGAATATTGACTTATTTATAGTATTTTTAATCAAGCTCAAAATTATCTAAGTAGGAAAAATAATAAAAGGGAAATAGCATATAAGCAAAATTATAAGCAAAGGAGAGGGGGAGTACATGAAAATTAGAAAAGATGACATCCCAACATAATGCAGATACGTAAAATATATCAAATGATTAACATTCAAAATAACAGAGAAAAGGAAGGTCTTCACCTGGTGCCAAAATTAATGTGTGATGGCCAAATCTCCTTTGAGAAACATTTGATAATTAGGTGTCCCAATCTAGAAAAACTTTCCTCCTTATTTATTAAGAGCAAATACTGTAGAACAACTACAAACACCCTAAATGGCCTTGGCTAAGGCCCTTTTTTTAAGTACTCTGCTCCAAACTGCAATCTTAAAGACTGTTGAGATCACTTCTAACACTGTTGATTTAGTCACAGAAATCGATTGGAAAAACAATAAGCTCAAAGAGCACTTGAATCCCTTGATTGCATCAGAAACATTATTTGGGGCAAATTAAAGCTTTTGAATGGTTTTGAACAAAAGCCACAAACAATGCATAACATTAATTCAGCTGGGTGGTTGCCAGACTTTCTCATTCCAGAGAGATTTGCAGCTGGCACATCAACCATGGTTGATAAAAGCACTCCTAAGCAATAATAGCATGCAGTGTGGATGCACAAGTATCTAAGCTGATGCCAGCCTTATTTGCAATGTCAACCCCATAACAAAAGGGACAGGGATTGCATTACTGCCCTCTTGCCCATTTTTATCCCCTTCCCTGTCCTGGAATCACTGCAAGCTGTTCATGGCGTTGGGAGAGTCATATTTAGCCCTTTAGAAGTTTTGGTTCTGCATTGCTCTTCAGTAGCAGTCCATATCAAGTGTTGCAAGCATAATTGGGCACCAAATTTCCTGTCCAGATTTCTAAAAGCAAATTATTCCAAGCTGGCTGGCAAGTAGGGCACTTGCATTTTCTCCCATGCTCAATTTTTTAAAAAATAATCAATTTGTTTTATTGCATTTACAAAGCGGTGTAATAAGAAATGTTCTTAACAAGCAATCTGAAGATTATCAGAAATCTGAAAGAATATATTGCCTTAGCATGGCTATTCCCTGTAAAGCTGCTGCAATTGAATAAAATAAATGTAGAATAGACATTTGTGATATGTAAAGTCATATCTCAGAGAGAGAGAGAGAGAGAGAGAGAGAGAGAGAGAGAGAGAGAGAGAGAGAGAGAGAGAGAGAGAGAGAGGTTTTTGCCACCCATGTATAATTGAATAGAAACCAACATACATACAATACCCTGGATTCTTGGGTGAACCAACAGTTTATTTGTAAGAAAACCAAAATTTAGGACCAAACTAATTCCCTTATTAATACTTTTAAGAAAACAGATAAACAACTCACTCTTCATGGATGTGTGTGTGTGTGTGTGTGTGTGTTTGTGTGTGTGTGTGTGTGTGTGAAAGCACCTATGAAATCTCATTTGGATTGGACATTGTATCAATTTCTTGAAGATTTTTGGGCTATGCAGTTTGGTCTATGCAACATGGCTGGCTGAAGAATTCTAAGAGTTGAGGTCCACACATCTTAAAGTTATCAAGGCTGAGAAAGGCTGCTTTAGAGGCTGGCAGAAACGAAGATGATCCAGTGGCATTTGCATGTCAGGTCAAAACTGGCAAGATGGCAGGCAGGGCAGTATTCTACAACCCATGTTCTGCCCCTTTATGCCAGATTGAGGTGCATCCAAAAGGTGCAGAGTATTATGGATCATTGTGCTATGACAGCCATCTGGTCTGCATTGGCTCACCCTGTCAACAACCTTAAGATGAATACAGATAATCTTTTAACTGCTATAGAGGAATTGGTGATCATGTGAAAATATATCTTCTTTCTGATAAGATGGAGATAAGGTGAGTGGAGGATGGATACATCAGTCAGCCAGGTGCTTTTCTAACCACTAAAGAAGCCATTAAAAACCATTAATATTGTTCTGTTCGCAACACAGACATGAAGACGAGGCAGTTGATGCAAAAAGATGTTCTTTATTTGGTACTTGCACTGAACAGAAGCAAGCGAGGGAATGGCAACATGCCCTTTTATACTTCCCCTGCAAGGGGAGGCTCAACCAATGAATTCAGGCTACTCTCCCGCCTCGCGCATGCGCACGAGGCTGGAGACAGCCTGTCTGGGTCCCGGGCAACTTATGGGCTGCCCGGGTCTATACAACCGGTCCCGGGCAAACACGTGGTCTGCCCGGGTCTCTGCAGTTATCCTGCAGGTTGCCTGTGCCTTGCTGATTGACTCAGCAAGGCTCAAGACACAACAAATATGATTTCTACTTCCTTTGGCTTAGTCCTGCATTCCTTTCTACTGGTTTAATTTTTTTTTTCAAATGAAGATCATATAGAATAAAATCTTGACTCTCTCTCTCTCTCTCTCTCTCTCTCTCTCTCTCTCTCTGTGTGTGTGTGTGTGTCTCAATCATGTATAGTAGCCTTCATAAATTTTACCATATATTTTAGTTCAGGAAAAAAAAAATATCTGTGAGATATAAGACTATGTTCGTAGTTAAATATTCTGATATTGGGGATATCAAGATTCTCAGATAAACCTAAACTGAGGTTTCATTGATGCAAAGGTATATGTGTTACCATCTGTTCTCTGTTGGGGAAACTAAAATGCAACGATATTGCATAAATTCACAAAACCAAGTACAAGATGGGACTTTCTTATATAATGTTGCACATAAAGCCTCAGGCAAAACCATTTCTCTGCTCACATGAATGTCATTTCAGCTTTAAGAAAGAAGCTTTTCAAAATCTGAGTTAGTTGTTAAGTGGAGACTTGCGTTGAGACAGTAGTGCCTCATTCCCTAATGTTAGATTACAAGTGCTAAAGCGTCCCAGAGAATCTTGCTTTTCAAGAAAAGAAGCAGCTCACGTGTTCCTTAAGAACTGAAGAGGGATTGTGCATCCATCATCTGTCCCATGCTGCTGATTACAATGATGAATGTATCATTCTGCTTGTATTTAAATTCTGAGGCCGAGTGCGCAGCCAAGCCTCTTTGGTTCTTGTTATTCTGTTTTTAGAAAAACACTGACATTTCTTAAACAGGCCTAATTTATAATTTTAAGTCATACAACAGTGCCTTGCTGTGCAAAAGCCAGCAGGAAAACAAGACTTCTTTGAGACCGTCTTGGATTGGAGAAAGAGGAGGGGAAAACAGTCTTGTGCTCTTTGAGGTCACTCCAACTTAAAACACAGAAAGGGTGCAGGACCAGGGCAGTCTTGTGATATATTTCTTTCCTTTTTAATCTGCTAAAAACTCCTACTGTCAAATGTTGGATCCAGCTGAGAAATAATCCCCCACCCTAGAAATGACATGAAAAATGACACATGACTGATGTGCTGATGTATTTGCAGCATTTTGTCTGTCTGTTTTCAAGGTCATATGTTAGAATTGCGTGATGTATCACCAGAATGGAACAAGTCAAACGAGGGGAGTCAGACTTGTGTCTGGATTGTCTTGCTTTGCTCTGAGAGGCATTTGATGGCCTGAGTCTTATTTTTGGCTCCAAGGCCACTTGTTCAAAAGACTGTTGTGTTCCTAATGCTCCTGTTCAAGTATTAACAGAATAACAGAGTTGGAAGGGACCTTGGAGGTCTGCTAGCCCAACCTCCTGCTGAAGCAGGAGACCCTATACCATGTCAGATAAATGGTTGTCCAATTTCTTCTTAAAAACCTCCAGTGTTGGAGCATTCACAACTTCTGGGGGCAGGTTGTTCCACTGATTAATTGTTCTAACTGTCAGGAAATTTCTCCTTAGTTCTAGGTTGCTTCTCTCCTTGATTACTTTCCATCCATTGCTTCTTGTCCTGCCTTCAGGTACTTTGGAGAATAGGTTGACCCCCTTTTCTTGGGGCAGCCCCCTAGATATTGGAACACTGCTATCATGTCACCCCAGTCCTTCTTTTCATTAAACTAGACATACCCAATTCCTGCAACCATTCCTCATATGTTTTAGCCTCCAGTCCACTAATCATCTTTGTTGCTCTTCTCTGTACTCTTTCTAAAGTCTCAACATCTTTTTTATATCATGGTGACATTAATATTTTTGTCGCTGTGTTTCAAGATCAATAGGAGACACAGTAGGTTTTTGAGAACAGTACATAGCTGTTCTATCACACAGATCTGCTTTGTTGGTGAGAAAAATATCAGATCCACCTTATTTAATTAAAAAAGCAATTAGCAGGCATCATAAGTGTTGCTGGTCAGAAGAGAAATAGATCTAACAGGTTAGGTGATTCAAAAGTAGCAGTCACATTTCAAAAGAGGCAATGACAGGTAGCGAATGTCCTTATTCAAGCAGAAATTGTTTGGGAATATTTAGCTATGCTCCCTGAGCTTTCTCATTTTCTCTCATATTCCACTGCTTTGCTCCAGCTGTACACAGCCTGATCAGCAGCTGCTTCAGCACTATTATTTCCTCCAAAACCTTTGGGGCTAACTAATTAGCATCATTAGTTTTTTAAATCCACTCCAACTATTTTGCTATTGCTCAGATTGGAAATAAAATTTTACTATTTCCTCTTCCAAATATTCCCTTCCTCCCCCCACCCCCCGAAAAAAAAAATGCAGCCAGGCCCTCAGCAAATTTTACAGTTCTGTGTTCACTGGCACCAGTTCACTTGCTATATCAGCTTATAAATTACTGGAGTATCATCGTCACATAGCTTAAAGGATATTATACTTGCTAAAACAGGGGTCCCCAACTGGTAGTGGTCCATGGCCTATTGGGAACCAGTCCACACAAGTGGCAGGTGAGCTCATGAAGCTGCATTTTGCCAGCGGCAGGTCCATGCACAAAACCATTCTCTCCCCCCTCCCACCACTGCCGCTGTGGGTCCGCGGAGTTGGAAAAGATTGGGGAACACTGTGCTAAAAAAATCTATAAAAATAAAGAGTCCACAAGCATTACAAGGTAGGACTTATTTCTTTTACAAAGAAAGGGTAGCAAAATATCTGCATTGGTAGGTGCAGATACTATTATTTATATGTGTATTCCAGCAAACTATAAATAGAAACTAAATAAGAATATTTTGTTAACTTCAATCCCAGCATACCCATTTTCTTTTTTACAACAGTTCTGTGAGCATAGGCACAGGGGTAAGTGATAAAATGTGTGTTGCAATGTCACAGCACAAATTCTACCCCTTACCTGTTTGCATACCACATCAAGATACAAGTATGAAAGGATAGAACTGACATCATGCTGCTGTGACATCATGATGCATGTTTCATTATTTTGGCGTCATTGTAGTAATTTTCCTAAAAGTTACTAGGAATGATTTAAAATTGTCAACACTAAGAAGTTTCAAAGTCAGCATCAACATAACTCCTCTTTTCTTGGTCAAGAGGAGAAAAACCAGCTGGGAACATATTAACTGTTACTAGTTAATCAGAGACGTTTCAGGTTCCCTCCTAGATTCTCTGGAATATTTTAAGCAGCATCCATCTATGCTTCTGGAATTGCAGGTCAGACTAGGGTAGTGTTTTTCAACCTTGGAAACTTGAAGAAGTGTGGACTTCAACTCCCAGAATTCCCCAGCAAGCATGGGAATTGAAATCCACATCATGCACCACATCATGGTGCATTTGTCTAAATTGAATAAACCCTGGACTATAGTAGACACACACAAGGCAAAAATATTCATATATAAAACATGTGTGATTTATTGTATGATTTATTCATTTATTTATAATTATAAACAAATACATGATATTTATCTTGAACCAATAATATTATTTTTTTTTGAAACAAGTTTTATTAATTTTCCAGTTTTACAAAACTTCAGATATTTAAGGAAGCAACATGGTGGTTGGGTAATACATAGTCCAATAACACGCTTATCCATACATATATCAGTTTACATCATCAAGAATTTCCTCTCTGTTTCCCTCAGATATTATATCAAATTCAAATTAATAGATTGCTAGTTATAACTCAATCATTTAAAACATTTATAAACAACTTTTAAATTATATGTCTTCAGGTCCTGTTTTTAACTTTTGTCTGGTTTCAATTACAATATTCCAATTGGCTTAGTGTCCAATGTGTTTGAGTTTCGGATAGCCCATGGTTCCCTTAGTTCATACAAAATAATATCATGTCTAAAATACTTCATAATCATATTCTGGTTCTCATTCTAATATCATCGCTTACTCATAAAATAATTTTTATCCTCTAAATCCATCTTCTATTTATAATTCAAGACAATTATTTGAGTAACTAATTTATTTCCCTTATAGATATAAATCCTAAATATTAAATCAGATAATATCTTTTAAAATCTCCTTATCTCATTACGTAAAATTTAAAGCTCTTCTATTAAGTATCACATAAAGAAAACCATCTTTTTAAGTCTAACTATACCAGATTTCACCACAAGATGTCCCCAGTAACATACAAAAATGGAGCTTTTATCCAGTTCAAGAGAGGGGGAAAAAAGAGAATGTTCTCTTTTTTCCCCCAGCTTAGCAGAGAAGTAAAACAATAAATTTTTGTAGAAGTACAGAGCTTTTAGGGAGCCAGGTATCCAGATATTATAAGTCCAGGTATGTGGTCATTTAATCTTAGTGTCCTTTTTTTTTTTGTTTCTTGACTTTATATTCCCGGAGTAGGCAGAAGCCGCGGAATTAAGCTGGGGGAAAAGGGTGTTTCAAGGATTTTTACAGGAAAGTAGTTGGGAAAGAGAGAAGGTAAAATAAGGTCTCACCCAACTCCTCCAGTTGCTTCGTCGTGCTTGGTAGTGCTTTGGGCTTTCGGCTGGTGCGACTAAGTGAGCAGCCATGTTACTGGACGCTCTTTTCTTCTACAGTCCTGAGGAGCTGCCGCAGATCAAACGGAGAGGCTGCCGCCCCTCCGCGATCTAGCGACAGTCCTCTCCAATGGTGGTTGCCCCTCCAGGGCGACTTTCGACCCTTTCCAGGGTCTCCCGAAGAAGGAAAACTGGACGGCGGGGAGAACGGTCTCTCCGCACAGCCGCCAGCGCCGCAAACAGGAACCGGAAGCCGAACCAATAATATTTTGATCCTTCACATCATCCCGGCCAAAATTCGCAGAAATATATTTGCAAATTGGTGGAGGCTGCTTACTGAACTTGGTAAAAAAAAAAAAAAAGCAGTGCTTGAATCATTTATTTTAAAGAGACAGTGAAAAAATCACCTATTGAAATGGATATGCCTTATAAGCATCAGTGGTGTCTGTGCTTGAATGATCAAAGTGGTATCCTACATAACACTGCTGAAGAGTATTTAGAAAGTAAATTCTTATTTATTTTCTCTTTACACTTCTGTAGGGTATCTGAAGTTTTTGAAGACTATTTAGAAGTAGAACAATTGGGAAAAGTCCTATAAATGCCAGCTCCAAAACCTCTCACTAAACACCCATCAAGGAAAATGTCAAAAGCCTTGAGGATCACCTGTGCCAAAATCAGCAGGGTCTGCCCTATCCCAGTCCACAAATAGTCTAATCAAAAGAAGTTGCACCATTCCTTTGAAGTGTTTCTTCATTTCTCAGGAATGATTTTTCCCGACAAGCCACTTTTTTCCCTCTTACCAAGTTAACCACAGTTGAATCTTTATTCATCCATAAGCTGAACTCAGATCCCTTTACATCTCAGAGCCATTACCCCAATGGGTGGCCTTGCTTGAAATCACTTATTTGTTCTATATATGTGTGTGTGTGGGTGGGTGTGGGTGTGTATGTATATGTATGTGTGTACATGTGTATATGTGTATGTATGTATGTATATATGGATGCTAAAGTGTTAAGTCGTTTGCTGTACAGCACACTGTGTTGTGTATAAAAGGATATCCCCTTGCTAGAAGCAGTCTAGTCTAAATTGCTGAGATTGTGATATACTTCCTCACTCAGACGCAAATATGTTTCTTGAGTAATAGTTTGGATGTGTCCCTGTTAAAATTGTTTGAGGTTCTTCCAGCTGAAAGAAAGGTGCAAACAAATATATGGGGTGAGTCTTTGACCCAAGTTGTATTAATAGATTTCCCCATGGAAGAACCATATTATATGTGGGAGCTTACTTTTACCACCACCTAATCTTTATCTAGTTATACTGGTCCTAGATAAATGGGATCAAGCATTAAATCTTAATGTACATAGGGATACAGCTAACAACTCTGCTATAATGAACTCACATACTGCTTTTTACCACTTTTTACCATGCCCTTGTGCCCTCATATAAAACACTGGTTCTTCAGATTCCCTGTCCTCAGTGGTGTTGATGGGACATTTTCATAATATTCTCCTTGAGAACACTTCAGCATATATTCAGATACCAAAGTTGAGACAGTCACACATGTATTCCTGAAAAGTCATTTCAAATTCGAAGGAGTAAGCTAATCTCACTTATTACATGTTATTTAGACTGGTCCCAAAAGACAATTGAGTCTTTGGGACAATTGAGTCACAATGAGCGATATTGTGAAGTCTCCAGAAAAATGGCCAAATGTTGTAATAGCCATTAGAAGCAGAGGGTCTGAATTACTCTAGGCATGCTTAGTTTCTGAATGGGGTTTTTATGTAGTATGCTTCTATTTTAACCAGGGTGGGGGACAGAGGTTGGTCTGCTACAATAAATGAATAAATAGTCCTGGCCTTACTTCATTTGCATTATCATGCAGCTAGATCCCTTAGAGAGAAAAGATTTTAAAAACATACTTAGAGTAAACACCTCCAAGAGTATAAAATAGCTTTCGCTCAGTTCAAAGACTGAAAATCTTATATATTTAATTTTGAAGTTACACAATGGATCCATTCATCTACTGAGATGTTTAACCCAGCCTATTCCTGAAGGCTCCAGGCAGAAAACAGAACTGAAAACTATAATATAGCATTCTGCAAATGGCTGCAAAAGCAAGTGTATAGCAGTAGCATATTTATAATATTTTTAGAACAGTGGAAAGGCAATATAACCCAAGTTTGAGTTCTAAACAATCATTAACTTAGACCTGACTCAGATGAAAAATAAATTACGGATGTCTGTCCTTATCTGTTTGTAAAAATAACATCTTGGTTAGGACAAATATCAATAAATCTTAACTACACAGCACCACAAACAGCAAAACCAAAACTTTTTTCATTACTAAATTTTGCAGCACACTTAGGCTGATGGTTAAAGAAGAAAGAAAAGAAGAAAAACAAGAAAAGAGCTCATTGTTTCCAGTGCAGTGGACAAATTTCAAAGGGAAGAGAAAGTTCTTTGGAATATGAGATACATGGTAAGATTGCCCAAGGCGTACATATTTTAATTGTGATTAAATACTGCCTTCTGCATAACACCCAGGCAGCTCCTTACCTTTCTTTAATTAGCTGCATTTAGCGCGGGTTTAATGGTCAATGAACATGGGTGCTAATTTGCGTAAATTAACATGTCATTTCCATATTTACCTCAAGGTATTTAGTTGCATTGCTGTTACCTTTTGTAGCCTTATTTTCCTAATTAACGTAATAGAGGACAGACCACCATTCTCATTGAGTTTGCTTTGTTATCTCTTTTTCACAAAAAAAGAGGGGGGGAGGGATGAGCGAGAATCCATCCAGACCTCTTTCTTTAAAAAAGAGGAAGCTGGAAGTAATTTTACCTTCTGCATTCTCCTCTCACCACTAGCTTCCTCCTGCTTTTATTTCCCTTCCTATTCACGAAAGCAAGTAGAGTGTATTCTTAATGCAGATATTACAGGTAGTCCTCAGCTTACAACAGTTCATTTGGTGACCGTTGGAAGTTACAACGTCACTGAAAAAAGTGACTTATAACCCTTTTTCACACTTATGACTGTTGCAGCATCCCCATGATCATGAGATCAACATTCAGATGCTTGGCAAGCGACTCGTACTTATGATGGTTACAGCGCCCCAGGGTCATGCGATTCCCCTCTTGCGAACATCTGACAAGCAAAGTCAATGGGGAAACCAGATTCGCTTAACGACGGTGTTAGTAACTTAACAACTGAGGTGATTCACTTAACAAATGTGGCAACAAATGTCGTAAAATGGGGCAAAGCTCAGTTAACACATGTCTCCCTTAGCAACAGAAATTTTGGGCTCAATCATGGTCATCAGTGGAGGACTATCTGCGATTGCTGTCTGTTTCTGTGTCAGCGATGAGAAAAGAGGCGGGACTCTCAGTTCCTCAATTTTCCTCACCCATCCGCACTAAAGACAGCAAGAGAAAAATAAAAACCCGCAGGTGCAGCCCGAGGAAAGCTGCAAAAGGTCAGGAGTGGCTGCCTTGCCTCTGAATTCAGCGAGAGACAACCGAGGAACATAAAGTGGAATCTCTTTGTTGCAGTTCAGCAGGAGTTTAGAAAGTGGAGATACTAACTTAATTACCTCAGCTCCTTCAATGCACTGAAGTGCTGCAGCAGGCTATAAAATCAATAGCTAAGGTCACATTGCTAAAAGCATGGGAAAACAGGTTTTTCTCTAATTCTGACACGTTGTTCGTTCCTGCAAAGGTGCCTCTGGAGGTCAGGATCAGATGAGAAATAGAACGTCAGTTGTAGAAGGATTACCTAGAATAATTAATTATTCTTATAATTAATTACCTAGAATAACAACTAGTTATTTAAAATAACATTCACACATTAACTGATCATTTGCCATATGGGTAGGTATAGTAAGTTATATTCCAGAAACACCTTGAAAGCTTCTGTAAATTCTGGGCACCTCATCCCTGAGTCAACTTCCTGTGCATTTTGGTTTTCGGGAGGAACCACGTGTGCATGTGCGTTACTTACTGCACTATGTGTTTGGCTCCTGAAGTGTACCTTTCCAGCAAACCATATAGACCACATCTGATTTCAATAAAACCCTGGAAGCTCATTTTAGCAAAAGAATAGATTCTTTCATTTGAACATAAGTATGCTCTGTGCTGATGTGATTTTCAATTTTATCTGCTGAGCTAGAGATTTTACAACCTCCTAGAAGAGAAAACAGTTCTTGGGAACTCCAAAAGATACGGGAAAAAGGCTGTTTCTAGCTGAGAGAGGCTTGGCATTCCTTCTAATAGCTTTGCCAGTGGGAGGTTTTTAATTCTGGTTCACCTGGCTGAGCTGCTGCCTGCAAATATATCGGCTGCTTAGCATTGTGGTACCGTATGTGCAATATGCGCACACAACATTTGGCTTATATGGGAAGGAAAGTCAGCAAGTTTCTGAGGCTAAGCTTGGCTCATGCCTGCTGAGTATTTTATTCTTTGGACTGTGTTCTGCATGAGCACCACTTTGTTCCCAGGTGACCTCAGGCTTGTTCACCTGGACAGGAATGAAGAAGCCCAAGAGGATGCTTGACGTGTTCCAGTGCAAAATCTGAAAGCTCAAGAGAACTCAGCCTCTGTGTGGTCTATTGAATGGAAAATTAGAATGGCCTGTTGTAAATCAGGTGAAATAATAAACATACACTTCACACTTTATTCTGATTATTATTCCTATTATGCCAAGCAAGAATTATGATAATGGCAAAAAATCAATAAACTACAGTACTTTGAACTGTATCCAACGCAGTTCATCCTAATTATGACTCATCCCAATTATAGCTACAGAATATTTTTGAATAGGGTTGGAAAAAATGTGGCCCTCCAGATGTTGAATTGCAATTCCCATCATCTCTCATAATTAAACATACAGTTTGTTAAGGCCGATTGGAGTTTTGGGCTTTCGTACTTTAACAATCGCTCGTTGCATGTTCCTAGTATAAATGTGGCTTTTGAATTTCGGAATCCTCAAAGGCAGCCAGCCAGTGATTATATATTTTTACAGTTTACTAATGGAGAGGTCACCAGAATAATTGAGGAGGTTTATTTATGAGGACTAGTTCAAAACTAGTTTGGGGTCTCTGTGATTCCACAGCATCAGCCGTGGACCAGCTATAATTACATTTTTGAAATATTTAGTCCCTCTTAGCTCCCGTGGGGAATTATAATCCTGTCTCCAACTTTGTGTGGCCAGCTTGCATCCATTACTACATGCTGAATGCAGGTGTCTGAAAAGGAAGCTGTAGGATCAGTGATTGTTTAATGTATGGACCAGGAACATTGGCAGCATGGGTAAAACAAAAAGTCAAAATCAACCATGCAATCAAAGTCTCATCCTTTTCTTGTGTGTCTATGAATGTTGGGCAAAATGGAATCAAGACTAGTATCTTTTTAACAATGTTCATAATATTGTATTGCTGTTAGATCAAGATAGCTTGTCCTGTATATTTATGTATGTGAACAAAAGTTTGAACATACGCCATCATAAATTTAAAATATACTAAAAATGGATTATGAATGATTTATTGCTATTTTTTCATAATTTCAAGTTTAGAAATAGTGTAGAGAAGAGGTCTCCAACCTTTTGGGCACCAGGGACCAGTTACGTGGAGAGAGGTTTTTCCGCGGACCGGAGGGGGTGTGGTTTCACGTGCTGCCTGCATCCCACAGATGGGGTTTTGCTTGTTTGTGCGGACCGGTTGCTGGCATGCCATGCCCTGGTACTGGTCCATGTACCGGGGGTTGAGAACCCCTGGTGTAGAGTCAACGATAAAAGAACATATATTCCCATTTCTCACAAAACTACCTTCAGCACAAGTCTTTTTTGAACTTTGTATATTTCAATAGTGAATTTTGCATCCTTTTATCAATGTTTATTCTTTTTATAACTCTTTGAAGGATGATGTTAAGCTACATTTTCTCAATCCAAAAATGATCATGTTGAAATTTGGAACATTTTCTCAATTAGTTACATCAAATGTTTGAATCTAATCCCATAAGGTTCTTGGTTCCCAGTCAATTAGAAAATTATACCATTCAGAGTTTAACAAAAAATCTTTGTCACGTCCTCTATAAAGCTCCAGGTAGACTGATAGTACATAAATATGAAGGCTAACTTGATGGATATTTTTCATGTTTCTACTAGTTACAATATTAATCAGAGAAGAGGGGTGGGTAGAATACCCAGATCAATGACTGATTTTAATGTATTGGAAAGAAATTGTGATTTCCTGCTGTATTTAGGCAAGTCAGAGATGCACATTCCTACATATATTTTCCATCTAAAAACAATATTTTTAAAAGTACAATATAATAAATATTAAGCCAACATTCAGCAGATAAAAGGCTTCCATCTATATGAAACACATATACCAATAAAACTAATACTTGCCTAAACAGGAAAGGCTCTGCAGCTTCCTGACAGGTTAGAACAGTTGGCCAATAGTTGGAATACAGTATATGTTAACATCATGTATACTTAGATTAAAAACAAGAATAGAATTCTATCTACTAGACCAGGGGTTCCCAACTGCGGGTGCACGCAACCTGGGGGTGCGAGATGATATTCCAGGGGGTGCAAAAACCTGGGTTTAGAAGTTTCAAAATTATAGTGTATATGCATAATTTGTTATTTTGAACTTTTGTAAGGGGTGCGAGAATATATCAGAAGTGTTCTAGGGGTGCGGGGTTTAGAAAAGGTTGGGAGCCGCTGTACAAGACAGACCTTTTCTCTCCCTTTAATGTAGCTGGTTTTCTTTTCTACCACAACTGTGCCTTTTCATTTCTATAAACTTTATCCAATCTTATTATAATGTAATGCAATTTCAATGAAGATTTTTCTGAAGCAGGCCAGTTCTTAAATCAGTGCTGTGACCCACCAAGCCAAAGAAGGAGGGGAAAAAAAAACAGCTTGCCAACTGGTAGTAAGAGCATTCTGTTAGGGAACCAAGACTGGAGTTGTCAAATGCCCAACAGCAGGCTGCCTGTTGTTTGATGGATCACAAGCTGCATAGATAGTTCCCCATCCCAAAGTTGAATTGCCTGCCTTTATATTTTGCAAATGGCCAGGAAAGTGTTACACTTGAAACTGAACTCCACAAAACTGATCTTTTTGAATTTGCAACTTACAGTTGCTTAGTAGAGACAGAAGGCAAAATGCTCCTCAGTGTAGCATTTTTATTTTTTTTTACCAAAGGACTAAAATAATACCAGCCCTTTCCTTCCACAATGGTTCCATTTTCCATTGCCTGGTGATTAGAAAGACTGATGCTTTCTATCAAAGACCAACCTCCTTCCAAGCTTTAAATAGATACTTGTGTTAATTGCAGATAGCAACAAAATGCAGTGCCAAATGTTTAAATCTGGCATCAGTGGAGAAAGGGAATAAACAAGCTATGGTAGATTAAACCCTTCAGAGTGGTGTTTTTCTGTCACTCTCAGAATGTGAAACAGAGTCCCGAGCTATTTGACTGCTTCTCTTTTCAGGACGCATGTTGGATACCTATAATTTATGACAGCAAATCAGCACTGGGTGAGCTGCCTTTTCTTTTGGACTGATACTAACTCATTAGTATCAGGGGAATATGTGACAGGCTGATTGTAGTTTCTTATCTGCAAGTTAAACATTGTCAGAATAATTTATGGCTGGGCAATGGTAATAATCATAATGTTTTTATAATAAGAGAGAGGAAGGGATTCCAACTCAAGTGAAGCTGTCCTGGTGTACGTGGCCGGCCTGCAACCACCAGCTTCTAAGGAAAAAAAAGAAGTCCCCCTGGGGAAGAAAGAGATAAAGTCCCTGAAATGAGTCCAAAGGAATCTTGTATCCCAAAGGAGGTATCATTAGGCCTTCTAAAAAAGCGAAGGCCACATTCAGAAATCAGGATCTGCATCCTTTGGAATATGATCAAGCCCTTGACTCTGAAATATTAACAGTCTTTCCCAGACTGTGCATCAAGTTGAGGATAGCTAGAATAGAACAGGGGTCCCCAACCCCAAATCTGTGGTTTAGTACCAGGCTGCAGCCCTTTGGGAACTGGGCCGCGCAAGTGGCAGGCAAGCGCACAAAACAATCCCTTCTCCCCCCTGTCTCCAGCAGAGCTGGAAATGTTGGGGAATGACTGTTCTAGAAGATCTGGGAATTATAGTGGTTACAGGGAGAGAGAGGAATCAGATTAATGATATTTATTCCTCAATTATTTTTATAGCCTGTCTTTCCAAGGTTGCCAAAGACAAGAACACACACAAAACATAAATCAAGAGCCAATACATCAAATTTAAAGATAAAAAGCATGGAAAAAAATTAAAATAGGATCAGAAAAAAATATATAGGCAAGAGCATTAAAATATAAACAGTAGTCAGAGTATAAACAAATAATCTGACAAGCTCCAGCCTGTTGACACAGAAGTATATTAGAGTAACCATCAATAATTGAACAAGGCAAGGCTCTAAGGAGAGATTTTGACAATTCAGTGTGTCAGCTGTGGAAAAGGCCTTTCATATACAATTAACTGGCCCTTTTAATTGTGCTGGTAAATGAATTGGAAGTTCCTGAAGGGTGTTAACAAAGAGCACGATCCCAGTAGCTTCAGGTACCAGTCTTGTTGTTGACATATTTTGTAGCTCCTAAAATTACTGGTGATTAGATAATGTCATCGACACAATGGCATGAATTTGGGCAGACTCCTGGAGATAGTGGAGGATGGGGAGGGGGGGGAGAGCTGCTGTGCTTTGGTCCATGAGGCCATGAAGAGTTGGATATTACTTAGTAACTGAAGAGCTGGATATTACTTAGTAACTGAACAACAACAAATTTATTGGACGCTATTTAGAAACACAGAAAAAGCAATTGTCTTATCCAAGTGTAACTAAAATGTGAATTACTAATGATACTTCTTCCACCATTCTATTATTTCAAAATCTGTATTTCTCAGAACAGGAAACAGCATGACAGTTATTTCATAAATCAGGTCCATTCATGATGAACCAGTCAGAAGGCTTTGATTGCTTCCTATTGCTTCTACCGATGGAATTTTAGCAGAAAAGAAAGGTATTGATCTGCAGCCCTTTCCCCACATATTTTGAAAATGTGCCCTGTGTGTTGCCCAGTTCTCCCAAGCAGCTTTGAAGAGCCCAAAAAGTTACAGACAAAAACTTCAGTTACTTTCACTAATGGAAAAATTCCATTGGAATGGAATCAAATCTTCCTGCCCAATTCCATCATGTTCAATGAGAGGTTTTCCAGAGTAGATACGAATGGATGTTATGGAGATCTATGGAGGGAGGGAGTAGAGCATAAAAGAAAAGAAATTTCATCAATGAAAAATTAATTATATTGATTTTATCAGAACGAATGCTTTATTTCAATGCAGATGTATTTGAATAAAATAGATAATTGGCTTCATTGGCAAAGATATCTTTGGGTAAGTTGTCCTTAACTAAATTGATTACAGGGTCTTAAACACTTCTTGTTAATAAGAGTTTTTCAAGCATCCATTCACATTCCTCTGGACATAATTTATATTAGGAAACACCAGATAGCTTTCAAATGTTCAGTAACCACTTCTCACAATATATGAATATGATATCTGAAGCCAGTTAATTAACGAGCAGCTTAATTTGCTTCTAATTTGTCCAATAATAAGTGAATTGGAGTGCTAGTTGTGAAGTGGCAGAGAAAGCACCTTCCCTTTAATATTTTGGACCATTTATTGTAAGTTATACCAGAATGCCACATATATTTCTGGCCAATTTGCTATTTCTGTACTAATTATACTCAACCACGCACAGTGGTGGGATTCGGCCAGTTTGCACCAGTTCAGCAGAACCGGTAGTTAATTTTTTGTTGCCCAGGTCCAGAATGGATTTCCGGAAGCAGCATCCACACAGAGAACCAGTTGTTCACATATTTGAATCCCACCGCTGACCAGGCACATATCCCTTTGCTAAAAAGTTGTTGACAATGTCACAAGAGTTGTACTCAGAAGTGTTTGGAAAAAGAAAAGAGACATGCTTTGTTTCTCCATTTTATGTAGGTTAACCTTGAACCTTGCTCAGTTTTGCTTTAACAGAAATTTGGAAAGGAGCCTCAGAGTCCTATTTCATTTAGATCTTCTGGGGCTGCCTCTGATAAAATGATAACAATGATAACTTTTGATGTTGACATGATGCATGCTGAAAAGTGCACTAGCATTGGTACATTTCTTCTTTGGTTACCATATTTTATTAATACAATATGCCATCTTGCCAACTGTGTTTTATTAACTAAATCATAGCTATGCCATGAATCAACTAATGGATAAACTGAGGAGTCCTCTGAGTTTATTGTTTGCTTGCAGATGTTTCATTATCCAGCTAGGTACCATCATCAATGTCTAATGATGTTACCTAGTTTGGTACATCATGTGATGCTATCTAATTGTGCGATGAAGCATCTGCAAGCAAACAATCAAGCTCAGGGAGCACCAAGGGACCCACAGCTCCACTCTGAGCTACAGGGTTCTTTTCTATTGGATTGGATAAACCACATTACATGATCTAATGCAGGGGTCCCCAACCCCCAGTCCGTGGACCAGTACCGGGCTGCAGCATGCCAGTAACCAGTCCACACAAACAAGCAAAGCCCCATCTGCAGGATGCAGGCAAACCTCTCTCATGTAACCGGTCCCTGGTGCCCAAAAGGTTGGGGACCTCTGATCTAATGTATCTTATGGCCAGGAAGTTAATCCTTAAGTCAAAAAGGTATAGACAGAACTCACTTAGGACCACCACTGTAATGTTTAGGAACTTTTATCAGATTCATTTTCCATACAATACTTTAGGATGGAGAAATGAATTATTTAAATTGTTTCCCTGCTGTTCTTTGTCCTAAAATATATCAAATATCCCACAAATCAAATTACTGGGCAGAAAGGTATCAGAATGTGGGTCTTATGCTTTTATATTTAATTCCCTGGTAAAGTATAACTAAAGTCATGAACTTACATTGCCTCTGCAGTTACACCGATTGTTACTCTCCATGAATCTATTAGTATGTTATTAAATTTGGAGAGCTAAAAACCTAAAGTATAGCATACAGTATTCTGTTCCAATAGGATAAAGATTCTGCAGATTAGAAGTGAGCCATTCTAGTTTCAAAATACCCCAACCATGCCAAATTTATAATTGATTAAATGTGAGAGGGACGATGTGAGATTACATTTCTGAAGACATTTCACTAAAATCTGTAAAGGGGATGATAAGTAAATATTGCATGCTGTTTCTATTTTCTCTATAAACAATATACATTTTATCATTTTTGTAATAATTTCAGAACTTAAAAAAAATACTAAACTAAACTATACTAAATAATACTGTGATAGGCTACATAGTATAATAGCTGTTTTAGCTGTTAATGACAGAAAAGCTTTGAAAAATAACTCCCCTGTCTAAACATGGGAAATGAAGACAGACATCTAGAAATGACTAGAGAAATTTAGCACTAAATAGGTTAAATATATGAGATTTAATATGCTTCATAGGCTTCTGTGAAATTAATAATGATATCAAAAGCTTCAAAATTAAGTCAGAAGTTACCGGTACCTAGTGTACTAATATCCCAATAAAAGATTATTAGTTTTATTTCCTTTCGTCTATGTATTTATTGTTAAAATATTGCAATAAAAAGAATATAGGAAAAAGCAAATATTGAAATACAAATAAAGGGGGAAAGAGTGAAACAAGGAGGTTGATTAAAAGAAACATTCCTGCATATACTGCAATAGCAAAATTGACTGTACAAAATTGACTGTCCTAATTCCTCTAAAGCAGAGTTTTCAAACTCTGGCAACTTTACAACATTAAAGCATGCTGGCTGGAGAATTCTGGGAGTTGAAATCCGCGTACCTTAAAGTTGCTAAATTGGAAAAAAAATTGATCTAAAGAATTTTGAAGCTGACTGCCTGGTCATCTTTCAAATGTGCAATCAGCAAGATAGGCTGGTCATTTCTAAACAATTAAAAAAAATAAATGAAGACTCGTCACGTACTCCTTTAGAAGCTGGGAACTTTCTGCTTGATCTTAGTCAAAAAGCAGAAAAGTGTCTTGTGAACAAAATGCTATGGGAGCTGAAGTCGAGATAGCAGAAGAAGATAACAGATCCTATCATTGGAAAAATGGATGGCTCACAAGCTCTGCATAACTATACTAATACCTATTTCTCTTTTATAGCCAAATTGACTGGATGAAAAAAGAGGCCAGAAATAAATGCAGAACACCAAAGATACTCATGCAGCTGCAGTTGCTAAGATAAAAAACATAAAACCCATTTATTTTATTCTCCTGTCTCATTCATTTCAAAAGGGGAGTCTCTTTCACAATCTTCTAACAGTTTTCCTATAACTAATAAATTAAAAAAAGGTCTTGGGGAATGAACCAAAGAGGAAAGTGGCCATACCTTCTTGCCACTCATAATTTTTCAAAAACTCATGATGGTTGGCAAAGGAAAATTCAGAACATGAAGGGCTTTGGGAATTAAACACATTTCTGAGACTTACAGGAAAGAAATGGCAGACTGAAGATGGCTCTTCATAATTCCTCTTGGGACAAGGAGAGGACTTGAGATTGCCCAGAAGTACTCCAGTCAGCTGTTCCTTGTGATGAGATTGCAAAACAACTGTCTCCAGAAGCTTTAGAGCTCTGGGAGATGAAGGAATAACCATTTTGCTCCAGCCATGGTTGGTGCCTTTGAAAGGACATTCTGTTCATATGCTTCCTTTTTCTAATCACTTTTGGAAATTACTTGTTATCTGATTTTCAGTTACCTCTTTAAAAGCCAATGGTGTAAATTTCATTTAAAAAGTTTTAAAAATACACGTGTTCTTGGACTATGCAGTAAAAGGCTTGTTAGTATATGGACTTAGGAAAGTTAACAACAGATTAATCCAGGAGGATATGGAATTATAGTTTTGAATTATTTAGAAGATATTTTCTCATTAAAAAATGGATATTGCTTTTGTTTTGTTTTGTTTCATAATAAGGAGATTTTGAGGATTGGACACTAAAGCCAGAGGATAGAGAAAATGGAATGGAAATCCTTGGTGCAAATTTTTGAATACTTCTCAGCCAAGCTTTTGGACAGAATGGATCAAACTCTTCTAATAAAGTTGTAAAACAAGAATAAGCTCTGATGGATGTCTATGAAATAAATTTGATGGGGGATTTAAATATAATACAAATAGATCTGATAAATAACTTATTCCCTAAAGGAGATGAACAGATATTAAACCAGGAAACTGATTTGGATAAGCCTTTTTTTCCTGGATACACAAAAGAGCTCAGCTAAGACATGGAAAGACATTTTTAGAAGTGACAAACAAAAGGATAAACTTTGCTTATTGATACAAAAGAACTCTGTTAAAGTCCCGAAGGATTTTTGGTTTGAAACACAGATAATTAGCAAATTACCTCTGGGGCTTTTTTTGAAGGGGTAAAGAATATTTTTAAAAACTGAGGGAGTGTATAAGGTTGGCTTGTTTGATCAAGGTTAGAAGAAAATAGTATCTGGTTGCCCTTACTGAATTTTTGCTGACAAAGATTGATTTGAGGAGAAGAAAGTTTTATTTACAGACAGTGATAAGCTACTAAAATTATTTTTACCTAATGGAGGAAGTCGCTTCTTTTTTCTTTTTCATTTTTCACACACTTCCCTTTTTTTCCCGTTTGTATTTTTTTTAATTTGTATTGCCTTTTTTTTTTCATTTAACATTATCAATAAAATTGTTCGAAAAGAAGCATAAAGAGATGCGTAATCTTCGCAGGCCTATTCTTAGTGACAAATATTCTCCCAGGTATTTTTCAAAGAAACCTATTTACATGGTTTACTTTAAGAGGGCAAACTTACCTTCATTTGCTACAGGAATATTTGGTGAAGCACTGAAGAGAATGGGATAACATTTCATCAGGATAGACTTTTCTGAAGTTTAGACGTTTGTTCTAGTGCCCAGCCTACTTAACTGTTCTATTCTCAACTGGATAAGTTTATGAAGTATAAAATTGCTTTATATTGACTGGTAAGAACTTTGCTGAGAATGTTTTCATCCCTGATAGAATCAGGGATATTCTGCAAGCAAAAATATGCTCTTTGGTGGCCTCTCTGCTTGGTTAAGGGTATGCCCTACTCACCCTCTTTAAAGCTATGCTAATAATGACACAATAATGTCAGTGAATGATACCCAAATTTGCTTTGCCCCACCGTTCTTCACAAAAGAACAATTCCTTTTAGTCTGAGCAATGCACACTAGTGAAATTTTTTTAAAAAAAAAAGATTGCAAGAAAACATAAGCTGGGGGAAGGGGAAGACTTCTTTCCAAAGCTCTCAAAACAAATGAAAGGATGGGAGACAAGAGACCTCACCAACGGAAATGACATAGTCAGAGAAAAGTGCAGACCACTGGAATAACAAGCTTGCTGTCAAAACACAGCCAAAAGATCTGAGTTTACTGAGAATTACGGTATCATTATTGGTGACACGGAGGAAAAAAGATAAGAGCAGCTTAACTACTGCCTGTCAGTGTCTGTGCCTAGTTCAGCACCCAGCTTAAATAGCACTCCGCCAGCTGCCTGTGGATACATACCCAGTATTACATGGTAATGCAAAAGTTGCAATGCCAAAAAAAAAATAATAATAATTCCCCTCCCTTTCTCTGAACAAAAGGACAAAAGTTGAAAGCTTTCATGAGGCAGTCATGGTGATCACAAGACACAGAAGCAGTTGGCTTGTTGAGGCTGTGATCTGGAGTGCCAGCTTCACGGGCTCACGCCACGTAACTAAGATGGGAATTCATGGAAAAAGGTCTACTTATGTGGTCACTAAGCACTGTCAACAACTTGATGGCAGATAATAAATAAAGACCAGATTACACAACTGTGAGCAGGACTTAGAATAATGAAGTTTTACACTTACGTTTTCCATTCCTTTGGGTATTTCTTTTTCAATTAAACAGCTAATGCTTGTGGATAGGAAAGGCTAGGAAATGAGAAGATGACAGTTAGATGTTAAATAAAAGGAGGTCAGTCTATTTCCAGCAAGCATATTGGAGTGTCTCATTCACTGAAAGGGAAAAAAAACACTCCTATAAAGCCAGAGTGATGTGCTGCCATGGGCCATAACATTCATCTTTATAGCCGCAATCCTAAACACACTCACTACAACTTTTCCCAACCTGATGTTCTGCAAAGCATCCCCCATAAAGTAGCCATGCCAAATTTAGCCTAGATAAAAGAATTAAATAATAGAAAATACTTCTAAGGGGAAAGCAATCAGTATCATTGTCAACTCTACAACGAACCTGGCTGCAGCCATTTTTTTTTCATTCTAGGTTGCCGCAAGAAGGGGAGGGGGAGATGGTATTTCTGGTAGTCTAAACAGGAGCAACTCTTGTGGGAACCAAGGTCATTCCCATGCCGGAGGGAAGGGGGAGGATCGTTAAGTCAGGAAGGCCGCCAAGGTGTTCTATTGGGTAGCATGAATAGAGGGGTGGGAATTGTTACATTGTATTACTTTGATTCTTGGAGGGAAAGTTCAGATCTGTTTTCACTTTTGAACATGTTGATATTATGTATCCAATAAACATGTTCTTTGAGGAACTTTCCCGCCTCAGAGCTCTGATTTATTTGGTCTTATTGATCGGAACTTTGACAGTCATCACAACTGGATGCCACACTCTTTGTTCAAATATGTTATTTGTTTAGAAGATTGAGGATGACATGTTCTAAAATTCTAGTTCCAAAATCCACTGATCGATCTAGATGTATGCCACAAACGGCTTTCTGGATAACAAGTGACACCTTGAATTACCCCCAGAAGTTCCCTGACAACCAGTGCAAGTTTATTTATTAGGCTCCATCCAAGTGGTCTTCAAGGGCAACCTCAAGTAGAGTCCATTGCAGTTTCTGTACATGCAGTGTGACTGAGACATGAGTGACCATGAGAAGGAACATAGGGTATGGGAAAGGATACAATTCATACAGGACCACATCTGTGCAAAGGGTACAGCTGTCACTTGCTTCTCAAGCAAGAGCTATGAGTCATGGAAGACCCCCCCCCCATGACTTCCAGTTCTGCCTAGCGAAGTGCAACCTTATCCAAAGCACCATGGCAGAAAAGGCTTTTTCAGATATCTCCAGAAATATTGGCTAGATTAGCTGGGAATTCTGGGAACTGCAGTCCCAACTCTGAAGGGTAAGATTGTACTGCTTATTATTCATTGAATAACTTTATCTACATGTGGTCTTTCTATTGAAAATAATTTCTCTTTTTAAATATAATTTTATTGAAAGTTTTAAAAAGAAGAGTAAATATTAATACAAACAATACAAATAAGAAAGAAAAAAGAAAAAGAAGAAATAAAAGAGAAAACTAAAGTGCAAAAAGAGAAAGAAAAAGGTAGAAGATAAATAGAAAAGAAAGAAAGAAAATAAAAGAAGTGGCATCCAATCATCTTTATCAATTTAAATTTACCTCTTTCTCTATATTTACATCATGAATCTCTTCTTTCTATAATCCATTCCATCTAATTATCAAAACCATGGATCATAAATATTTTTTTCTGTTTTATGCAAAAAGTCCATAAGGGGTTTCCAATCAGTTTCCAATAAACGTACAGTATACATTATCTTTTTTTAATCAAACAGTTCAATTTGGTCATCTCAGCAACTTCTATCATCTTCACTAACAATTTTTCAGTTATAGATATTGCCAAAACTTTCCATTTTTATCATTGCAATGACAACTGTAATTCCCCCTTCTTAACATATCTTTTTTAACTTCATTCCATGTCTTAACATAATTATTTTGAAATAACATACAGTTCATATTTCTCATGGTGATACCCAGCTACTTTTTCAATATTAAAACACATTTTTTTCAATTCCCTTCCACACCAGGAAATTTCCAAAAGTACTAAAGAAAAATACATAGACATAGACATACATATATATCTGTATACATTCAAGCTTAAACAGGATATCCTTTATATGATGCAGATAATGAAGATGAGAAGAAAAAGAAATCAAACCAGAGAGAAAGTTTAAATTTGCAGTAATTATGAAATATTAATTCAGGATTAATTTTAAGAAAATTACATTTGTGTAGAATAACTCCCCAGAAAAGTTTAATCAATTTTCACCTCACTCAGCTTTCACCTTCTGAGAGTCTAAGGGAGATATAAAACTCAGGAATTTGAGAAAATGACTGGATTGTTGTTCTGTTTTTCTTTGCTTATTTTTACAAAACAAATTTGGAAGGAAAAGATTCATCAGTGTTGTTGATAATGAATTCACAACTTTTCCCAGGTCATCACTCTTTCTATATATCAACACCACAGTCCCTACACACGGTTTTCAGTTTTCAGAATAAGCTTTCAAGAATTATATGTTGCAGAATCTTACCTGTACAGAAAAAAAAACAAGATTGTGAGAGTGAAATATTCTGTACGTACAATGTATGTTGCAGACATGTGCACAGGCATTCCAGTTTTTCTACAGATAGCTTCAGTAAATGCTATCAGGGTTACACATTTAGCCAGATCTTAATCCATTCTCCTACAAATCTCTCTATCTCTATGCCTCTCTATTCACTAGAGATGTGACTATATCTATTACCATAATCAGTTAGCCATGGCCCATTGCTTAATTTAATAACAGATTATGTTGGCCAGAATTTAATAGTTATTAGTATCTTAATCTTAGTAACATTAAAGTATTCAGTATTAAACTTAATTGTGATGCTGATGAGAGCAGAAGTAATTACAGTGGAATTTTAATAATAAATCGCTGCGCTTCCTTCCATTTTTAATAAACTGACAACAATAAACCGAAGGTAATTTTTAAAAACCACACTCTGAAAATGTAACTCATCTAGAGATAAAGACTTTGAATTCAATGGGCACGGGGAATTATTAAGCTGTCTTGTTCTATAAGGCAGGATTGCAAATCTTGGGGTGATCTGAGCAAATAGGGAAGGGTAGACAATTGAAAGGTGAGCAATTAGGGAGTATCAGGTCTACAGACTCCTGACTTCTGGGAAAGCAAAAGTGGAGGACTCCACAGCAGGATGGCATAAGGCCTGATGGGGTTTGCATCATTCAGGGCTTGCTTCTCAGAGCTGGGAAGGGAACAGAGAGTTAAGCTCAAGAGCTACTGGTAACAGTAATTCACTTGTTTAGCCACGTTCATTGATAATAATATTATTATGTGTGTGTGTGGGGGGGGGTTGTTCCATAGAAAATTTAATTTAGCAGTTCATCACAACATTTGAAAATCCCTGCAGAAAACCAATAGAGTACTATAGGGCAGGCATTCAGTCCTTAGCTATATCTTCACATTTATTTATCCTTGTGACATTCATCTCTCCTGTTTGCTGATAACAAGTAGCCTAAGGTTACTTGGGAACTGAGTGGCCCCCTAGATTGAAGAGCTGGTGAATAGACTGGCTCTTTGAACCTCTCCGGACAAGGAGATGACTTGCAATCACCCAAAAGTGCTCCAGACTGCTCTTCAGGAGGACATCACAAGACAGCAGTCCTCAGAGGAGATAGAGCTCTGGGAAATAAGGGAATAGCCATCTTGCTCAAACAGCAGTCAGCACCTTTGAAAGGACATTAAGTTTGCATACTTCCTTTTCTGACCACTTTTGGAAATTGCTTGTTAACTGCTTTTCAGTTATTAGAAACCTTTGGATCCACAACACATAACTGCACCAGATGAGTTTCCCTTCAATCTCTAAAAACAAAATGGATATCCATGCAACTCCATCCAAAAGTACATGACTACTCAACCCAATATAGCCCAACCAACACAAGCTGTGAAAAGGATAGCATATACATACATACATACAAAACATCTCAGAAACCACCAACTGATTATTGCAACCACATGGCATCACTGCTAAAGCCCTCCAAAACATCCTAAGTAAGCCAGCAGCCCACTGAAGAAAAAAACAGAAGTCACCTACAACGTACAGTGCAAGGACTGCAACAGCCAATATGCAGGACAAACTGACAGATTGGATGGCATAATGCATCCATGAACACCAACTAGCAGTCAGAAGAAATGAGAAAAACTCCTTAGTTTTACAACACATGGACAGACTTACCATAGTTTTAATTGGAAAACTATGAGTATCCTGGCCCAAGCCAAGTCCGGCTAGAGAATTCCTGGAAGCCTGGCACTCAGACAAGTTGGCCATCAACAAGCACATAGAAATAAAACAACATCTACACACCATTTAAAAGAGACAATCAAAAAGCCAAAAAGGAAACAAAAAGACCAAAAATCTCCTTACCAGCAATCAACACCCAGATGAACAGAGATTAACATCAAGGTTAACACTAGACCAACAATCAAGAAGCAAACGATATCCCTATCAAGGAACTACCAAGACCATTCCCACCAACACTAACAGAGCCACTAGGACAGGGGTCTCCAACTACCGGGCCGTGGCCCACCACCGGGCCACAGCCTATTCAAAACTGGGCCGCGGGAGAGATGGGCAAGTGCGCAGCATGAAGCTCCACTTGCATGAGCGAAAGGATCTTGTGCTGGCACACAAAGCTCCATTCATGCAAGTGTAGGGTGTTTGCGCTCATGCAAATGGAGCTGTGCATGCGTGTGCATGCGCTCGTGTGCCTGCCACTCACACACCTCCCCCCCCGGCCAAGCCAGGCCGCCAAGCTGGAAAGGTTGGGGATCACTGCACTAGGATATAAAATAAAAGCAAACTGTAGTAGCACTGATGATGTTACCTACTTGATAGGTAAAGTCTGAAAGAAAACAATCAAGCTCAGAGAGCATCAAGGACCCCACAGTTCATCCCTGAGCTACAAATATTCTCTTCTGTAAATATATTAAAACATGTTTGATAAGGATGAAAGATTCCCACCATTTATTTATCTTCCTCAAAGAATGCCTCATGTTAGGATTTCTGTTGCCAAACAGGTTACCTTGTTGGTGGGTTATTTATTTATTTCTACCCCGCTCTTTGTCTGGAAGTTCGGTCAATTTATCTTGGAAAGAGTCTTGCATTATTTTATCCCATACTAATGTTCAATCAGCCACTCCACAAAGCCCTCAAAATACACATCAAATAGGTGGTATATATGTACTTTTAAGACAAAACACTCATTTATTTGCTTCAAACTTCAGGAGCTTTTACCTAGTTTACATATTTCACAACAGATGAAGTTTGCATTTTCTGATTTAAATTAAAAAATAAAATAAAACAAAAAGCAACCGCACAGCTTGAGGTATTAATTATACCTTCTATTCTCTTACAGCAGCATTTAACTTTAAAAGATTAAATGACTTGATTAGCAGTGTTTAGCTCTCCTAGGTAGTTTATTGAATGCCGCATTAACATTCTGGCACCTCACAGATGAAGCTTAAGTTCTTGCAGCCTTGAAGAAATATGATTACTCATTTTCTGGAAAGAGCAACAGAAGGGTTATTTGTTACATCTTCATTAACCCATCATATTGGACATTTCTATTTATACTGGAGAATATTGACAAGCTCTTTTCCGCAATGCATATCATTTATAGCTATTTCCACAAGTATTTTTTGAGAAATGTTCTGAGGAATTTAAGCCCCAAAACTGTGATGTAGTCAGCCTGTCAACAATTTCGTTGTGCTACTTTCTTGGGTTAATTTAATTTTCAAAGCTGCATTTCTGATAGTAATAGTACAGGTAGTCCTTGACTTACAATCGTTTGTTTAGTGACCGTTGGAAGTCACAAAGGCACTGAAAAAAGTGACCAATTCTTTTTGCACTTACAACTGTTGCAGTTTCTCCATGGTCACAGGGTCAAAATTCAGGTGCTTGGCATGTATTTATGACTGTTGCACTGTCCCAGGATCATGTGATCCCCATATGTAACCTTTATAGATGACTTCCAACAAGCAAAGTCAATGGGGAAGCCAGACTCACTTAATGACCACATGATTGACTTAACAACCAGAGTGATTCATTTAACCACTGTGGCAAAAAAGGTCATAAAAAGGGTACAACTCAGTTAACAACTGCCTATTTAGCAATGGCAATTTTTAGCTCAATTGTGGCTGTAATCCACTCTTCAATCCAAGTGAAGCTAGTATAATTCCTTAATGGAAGAACAGTTCGTTATCTTCCTGCACAACCTGGAATATAAATGCTCTGCTTGCAGATATTTTTTTTAATTGTACAGAGAAATTCAAATTTCCTAGCCTTATCTTTTCCATTTGCATGGAAAATATTTGTTTGAGAATTGATCATGTTAACACTAGTAACCCTGGTCAGTATATTTAATTCATTAAAGGAAATGAATATCTGGAATATACTAACTCAGGAAAAAACAGAGCCTTTAAGAGTCTACTCCATGGTTAGAATAAGGATAGGTTTAGAGTGCTATGGCATTGGCTGGATTCCCACTTAGTCATAAGCTGTATCTCATCACTTTCATTTCAGTTTTGTACATCGCACAAACCAAGCCACTGAGATACAGTACATAAGGGTTGATATGCGGTAGGGTTGGTGAAAATGAGCAAGATGGCAGATGGATCATTGCAATGCAAGCCCCATCTCTTATGAACATATGTGCAATGTTGAAATACATACTAAAGTGGTGGGGCTTGTATTGCAACATGTCATTTAGCACCTTGCTGGTATAGGTTCCCCTCCTTGCCAACATTCTTCAATTTCTCTCTCTCTCTCTCTCTCTCTCTCTCTCTCTCTCTCTCTCTCTCTCTCTCTCTCCCTCTCTCCCTCTCTCTCTCTCTCTCTCTGTGTGTGCATGTATATGTGTATGTTTATATATACATACATGCACACACCCAACTACTCTGCCTTATTGAACATGCTACACTTAAAAATTATCTTTAACAGTACAGTATGAATCCATTCATTCATTTCCATGCCAGAAAGTCATCTACTTGAGAAGATGTGGATTGGTATATAAAATCACCTGTCAAGAAATAACTCTGCCTTTTCTCCTTCCAATGCAGGTTAGCATTTCAGTGTAGGAATTATTCTTAAATTCACAAAATATGAGCAATTTGATCCTTTTTGCAATGTCTTCCCTTTAACCATGAAATGCTCACAGTCAGGCTAAATTCCACACATTCCAGGATAGTAGAGCTACACCAGAGAAAAAGTTATCAATCATAATGGGACATTGCAGTGCTACCAATTGTCCAAAGCCCAGCAAACAATTATACATAAATATACCTCAATGAAATAAGAATCTAAAAGAATTGGTTATATACAAATAAGGATCGACTGAATGATGCGATAGGGTTTAAGCGGCAATGTCTTTTCCCTGGGGAATTAAGAGTCATTTTTAGGCCCTCAATTCTCACTTGGCCCTTTGAGTTACTAATAGGCAATGCACTTCCCAAATATATTTATATATATATATATATATATACGTACACACACACATCCCAAAATTTGTGTGTGTGTGTGTGTGGTTAGGAAGACTAAGTGCATTGCCTCTTAGTAACTTAAAAGGCCAAGTGAGAATTGAGGGCCTAAAAATGACTCTTATTTCCCCAAGGAAAAGACATTGCCACCTAAACCTTGGAGAAATTCACCCTATCACATCATCCAGTCGATCCTTCTCTGCACACAACCGATTCTTTTAGATTTTTATTTCATTGTGGTATACTTATCTGTGGTATATTATCTTATAGACAGCTATATGTACATAAGTGCATCTTCCTGGAGAAAAGAAAAGAATGAGCGTACAAATCTGATGCGTGACCTTCACCTTCCTAGAATATATTCACTAGTGAGAAGAATTAGTGTTGAAGAAATCCTTGTGAAGCCCCCTCCTCAGCTTGTTTTGCAGCTTATCACCAAGCAGTTTTTAAATAGCTATCAGTTCTAACATTTGCATTCCTCTCACCCCTTAGTGGGGGGACAGTGCTATCATAATTACACTACATTCTTCTGGGTTCCATAACGAGCTATTATTTTGCTAATGGAATATTCAAGTAGTCTGCAGTAATTTATCAAATAGTTCCAAATCCCATTTTCTCTGTGTGAATCTTTTTGTTCACAGGTAAATTGATGTGTGGGGGTTATAGCTGGGCTTTTTTTTTTTTTTTTGTAATTCAAATTAACCATTCCACCTCCTCTTCTGAGGAAAAAAAAAGATATTAAAACACAAAGTGCTATTTAGAATGTCTAGCATTAGAATCATTCAAGCTTTCAGCAAGTAGTAATTTCTGTTTTTTAATTTGTTCAATTTTTGTCTTCAGTGTTTAGTTCCTTAAGATTGCATCAGCTAAAAAAAAAATCAGAAACCAGTTTTCCTTGAAAGTAATCCTCTTTCCATTAACCAACTATGTCAGGGACTTTTTCCTAAATCACACTAAAGGTGTACCTTCTTTAGGATTTCAGCACAATCCATTATTTTTGAAGAAGGTGATACTCCTCAAATCTGATCAACTCCTTCCTTGTTAAATGACAGGAATTTCTTTTGCTTTATGTTGGTTACTTTGATCCAGTCTTTGGTTTAATTTGGGGTCATTACTGATTGTTAATGATTATGTAACTGAATTTCTCCAATAGTTTTTAATTGCTATGATTGTAACCTCCCAAGAGTCTTTAAACTACTATGAGCAAAAATATCAAATCAATAAGTGTACATTTTTCTTGCAGGGGCTACACTATGAATGTACCTGTCAAACTATTTTCATTGAAGAAAACAGGAGAAAGTTGTGTGCATTCAGATAGCCTAAACTGAATTTCCTTCCTGTTTGGATTCCTGTAACTGAACTGCAATTGTACTGCAATGCATCTACAAGGGGTTGCTCTTGAAGTGCGTTCAGAAGTTACAACTAGGATGGAATGAGTCAATCCAGGCAGTGATGGGTAACTCTGCCACTTTGGGAGTTCCATCACTTGCATTTAGCACCTGGTGCAATTCAAGGTGTTGGTTTCCACCTGTAAGGCCCTATATAGCTCCAGAACTGGTTATTCTATTATCTCCAGTTATCTCGTTTCCTCCTCCTGTAGCATCTGCCTGTCAACAAGGTCAAATAGAGTCAATTACCTCTAGGATTCAACTCTGAAGTCTCAGTCGTGGGTATCTTCACTTTTTGAAACTCCCTCTCAGTAGAGATCAGCCAGCTTTGACCTTCTTGGGTTACAGGAAAGTATGGAAGACCTATTTGTTCTGTCTGGCACAGGAGAAGGCTATGTTGCAACTGAAAGTCTCGTTCACAGGTGTGGGACATTTTAATTTTCACTTTGTAATTTTTTTTATAAAAAATTTGCAACTACTTGGGGGTTTGAATTATTGTAGGGAGGAAAATAAAGGCAGAGGAATTTACCAATCCTTTTCCTTACTATGCCTATACATCATGAATATGGATAACCACCCAGAATTGTTGGGAGTTGGGCATGTACAAATTGAATAAAATAAAATAAATAAGATTTACTGGCTTCATGCTTATGAAAGGATAAGGATTACTAGTTAGAGCAGCTCAAGGACAGATAGATGAACTTTAACTCAAAGAGGCAGTTCAGTAGTTTTCAGAAATAAATCTTCCAAGCTGAAAGCAGTTTGAGGTGGTCCAGATGTTTCAGTCTGGAGTTCTCATTATTAGAAATGAGAAGCAGCATGGAGACATTCTTGATAAATAAATTACAACTGGCAAGGTGAGAAGAGAAAGATTCCAGGGGGATTTACAAGAGTTAAACCCAAATCAATAGTATCTAAATAACTTTAAAAAAGTCTTAATAAGATAAATATATCCAACCAAAATAGTTACAGAACATTTTAATTAATTGAATATTTATTGTTTTACTTTTTGTGACTTAGAAATTATTACTAATTATATGCTATTTTTTAAAAAAAAACTTTCTTTTTTAGTTTGAATAATTTAAACTACTATTTCAAAATATTTATTTGGGAAGACAGCATACATATTGAAATAAAGATTCTCTTTGTAAATCAACTTCATAAATCAACTTCATCTGTAATGTAACCATATATGCTATATGTATCAGCCCTCTAAATAATAAATCTATGAGCCATATTGAAGATTCATGTTTAGCAAAATTTCTGCATAAGCCTCATATTAATAAGACATATACATTTTAGGGAAGAATTATCAAGTGAGTAGTTTCACATAATGAAAATTAAAACTTCTTTAATTATTTTAGCAATAGGAAGAAACATTTCCCCTTTTGTTTAATATCTGAAAATTAGGGATAGTATAGAACTGTGACATTCTTCCATTTAAATTTCTTAAATCTCTTCGGTGTAAGTCAACTGGACTTAAAAGTTATCAACTTTAGCAAGACTTTGGTCTCCAAAGGACAACCAAACATCAAATGAAAAAATAAAAATCTTCAAGATGTTGAGACACTAGAAAGAGTGCAGAGAAGGGCAACAAAGATGATTAGGGGACTGGAGGCTAAAACATATAAGGAATGGTTGCTGGAATTGGGTATGTCTAGTTTAATGAAAAGAAGGACTAGGGGTGACATGATAGCAGTATTCCAATATCTCAGGGGTTGCCACAAAGAAGAGGGAGTCAAGCTATTCTGCAAGGCGCCTGAGGGCAGGACAAGAAGCAACGGATGGAAACTAGTCAAGGAGAGAAGCAACCTGGAACTGAGGAGAAACTTCCTGACAGTTAGAACAATTAACCAGTGGAACAACCTGCCTCCAGAAGCGGTGAATGCCCCAACACTGGAATTTTTTCAGAAGAGACTGGACAGCCATTTGTCCGAAATGGTGTAGGGTTTCCTGCCTGAGCAGGGGGTTGGACTCGATGACCTCCAAGCTCCCTTCCAACTTTTATTATTATTATTATTATTATTATTATTATTATTATTATTATTATTATTATTATTATTATTATTATTATTATTATTATTATTATTATTATTATTATTATTATTATTATTATTATTATTGTTATTATTATTGTTATTGTTGTTGTTGTTGTTGTTGTTGTTGTTGTTGTTGTTGTTGTTGTTGTTGTTGTTGTTGTTAAACGATGAAATCTTCATCTGATGTGAAAAAAGTTAACACCGACTATTAAATTTTACTGGCAAGTTCAGGATGGATGAGAAAAAGCTTCCAATTATCATCATGAAGTCCTTATGAGGGGGCCAGGGGTACAGCTGCTGCAGCTGTTTCAAATCAGAAATCTTCACTATTGTTCATATCTTCTGCTGGCTTCATGCCTTCAGTGGCTGAATGTTATAAAGAATTATTTCATTAAGTATTTATTGTCTTCTAAACCTTGCTTTGAAAGCAATTTTTGATCCACCTTATATAGATGGTGCTGAAAGGACAGTACTATGGCGATCTATTTGAACTGTGTCCTTGTTACACCACTGCTACCACCACCAAAACACGCTTCCTTCATTTCATGCCAGTGTTATGTTCCCTCAACACTTTGCATAAAGCAGATTTGCATGAAACGGGACACTGAACCAGTGGGGGGGGGAGCTGGGGATAGGATATGGTGTGAAATTTTGTAACACAGATGCATTGACGAATGTGCTCATAACTTTTTAGAGCTTTATTCTTAAGCACTACATTATTCACACAGATGTGTTCTTCCTGGTCTTCACTTCTATGTAGAGTAAAAGCATTTTGTGCATATTTTCTACAACTGGATTTCTAATGTTGTATGCCACCCAGAGTCATTTTTGGTGAGATGGGTGACTATACAAATTTGATTAATAAATAAAAAGGTGTTTGATTCTATGGCATGGTGCTCATCTCTGTTTCTTGGCTGAGGGAGGCAGCGTTGTCTGAAGATAATTTCCATAGTCATGTAGCCAGCATGGCTATATGCCAAAGGCATAGAATAGAATAGAATAGAATAGAATAGAATAGAATAGAATAGAATAGAATAGAATAGAATAGAATAGAATAGAATAGAATAGAATAGAGCTGGAAGGGACCTTGGAGGTCTTCTAGTCCAGCCCCCTGCTCAAGCAGGAGAACCTATACCATCTCAGACAGTTGAATGTCTAGTCTCTTCTTGAAAATCTCCAGTGATGGAGTGCCCACGATTTCTGGGGGTAAGCTGTTCCACTGGTTGATTGTCCTCACTGTCAGGAAGTTTCTCCTTAATTCCAGATTGCTTCTCTCTTTGATCAGTTTCCAACCAATGTTTCTCGTCCTTGGTTGAATGCTGTTAACTTCCCACCAAAGTGGTATTTATTAATCTACTTGTAGTAGATTACTAGGTGGGCAGGAGCTGGGGCAAGTAACGGGAGCTCACCCCATTGCACAGAGCTCGGGTCTCAAACTTGGACTGTCAGCTCTCCAGCTGACAAGCTCACCATCTTTAACCACTGTGCCATTGTGCCCCTTGATTAATAAATACATAATAATAAATAAAATGTGTGGGTTTGTTATGCAGACAAAGAGGCAGAACACAGCCCAGCACTACGAATTTTATTATTTTATTGTTGCTACGTTACATAGAGTAGGTTTGCTCAGGTAAAAAGCTTGTTCCAGGGCTGAGGATCCTTCACCAGTTTTGGGATGATGTAAGATATCCATCTTTATTCCTAATGTTGGGAAGTTCCTTTTCATTGTCATTTTGGGGTAAGGTGGATGGACAAGATGTTGATGGTTGTTTTGACCTCATGCTAACAGAAGTAGTTAGTAGTTAGATTTGGAAATAAATGACAGACAGAATGCACCACTAGAACAACTGTAGAACATGATGGTAAATGCATGAGGAGGGTGGAAAGGGGGTTTGGTGGATAAACGTTCAATCAGTTTTGGTAGGAAGAAGTCTTGGCATATTTACAGACCTTTGGTGCAAATTGACTGTGCTGGCAGAAATCTCATAATACTGACCTTTTTGGCATCAAGCAAATTCTTGGATGAAAATGATCAATCATATAATAGCAAATGCATATAAAGTGAGGTGCACCTGTATACACATGGGCGATACACTTTTTCAAAAATGACTCACAAGAATTGAGTTGCCTCTCCTAAAAACACAATGCCTCTGTTCTCTTACCAAAAGCAGCCTAATCTTTTCCTGCCTTTTTTTGCCCTGGAAAAAAAAAATCTCTTGGCTTTTAGCAGCCAAATCAGTAAAGTTAAAGCAGTTCTGGAAACAGGTGTATTTTCTCTCTCTCTCTCTTTCTTTCTTTCTTTCTTTCTTTCTTTCTTTCTTTCTTTCTTTCTTTCTTTCTTTCTTTCTTTCTTTCTTTCTTTCTTTCTTTCTTTCTTTCTTTCTTTCTTTCCTTCCTTCCTTCCTTCCTTCCTTCCTTCCTTCCTTCCTTTCTTTCTTTCTTTCTTTCTTTAGCTTGCACAGAAGTATATTGCTTGCATAAATCCAAAGAATTTCTTCTGAATCACTTTCAAAGCATGCACAGCTCTAACACAGACAGACTTCTTTATTAAAAAGGAAATTAGCCTTTGGTCTCTCTATGATGGCCTTCTAGCTTTCAGGTTTCATTTTAAATCGACTTTCTTCCTCTAGACAGATGAGAAGACATCCTTAAGTGACAATGAAACAAATTTCATTTTCCTGTGAATTGCTTTTCAATTATTTGCCTCTCTTCTGTTTCTCCTTCCTGATCTGGGCCAAGCTGTTATGTGACAGAGGTCCCTCACCTCTAGATTAAAATATGCAAATTGTTATCCTTGCTGTACTTTAAGCTTTGTAATTACAAAGGAAGGTTTGATTCAGATGTTTTATACATGAACAATTTTTCTGACATCTCTCCCACTAATATAAACAAAACTTGGCACAGTGTAATCTGTTATAGAACAATGTAACTACACCATGCGTGCATTACTAGTGAGTTTTGATTTCCATCTAGGAACCTGCTTTCTTGGTTTTCTAAATTAAAAGTTGTTTATAACAGCAATAAAAATTGCTGCTGTATAAGAAACTCATGTTCTTTTGTGAAAACAGCAAGGAATAGAGCAAAACAAAGCTGAATATAAAAAATATTCTTTTTATAGAGTTACAATTCTGTATTATCTATATGTCTGATATACTGTGCAGCATAACGATGCCTAGAAACATAATATATTTTAGCAAGTTTTCCAAGTGTTTGGGATTATAATTCTCTCCCTTTCCCTTCTCTTGTCTGGGTATGATGGAAGTTGAAGTCCCACATAATTAGAGATACAGTTTTCTGTTGAACAGAACAGAACAGAACAGAACAGAACAGAACAGAACAGAACAGAATAGAATAGAATAGAATAGAATAGAATAGAATAGAATAGAATAGAATAGAATAGAATAGAATAGAATAGAATAGAATAGAATAGAATAGAATAGAAAATATTGTATTGGCCAAGTATGATTGGACACACAAGGAATTTGTTTCTGGTGCATAAGTTCTCATATAACAGCAAAGTAATATAATCATAAGATATCAATAGGAGAAGGTAGTAGAAAAGATGAGAAGGATAAGAGTTTTCTGTTCTTGGCTGATAATATCTCAACATATTAAGTAGCTATCCCATTGAGCTGTTAGAAAATAGTTCTTCATTCTGATGCCTTGTTCTATTTTTTTTAATAGCTTTATGAAATTAATTTCAGACAAAAGTCAGAGGACTCTTAAGCCCAGAAAACTAAAAATTTGTAAAAAAAAAATGTGTTTGAAAAAAAATGCCTTGATATTTCAGAACTGTGACCATGTGAGATAAAGCAATAAAATAATATCTTGTTGAGATGTAAAATATTCCATGAAATAATCATGTAAGATCATCCCCTTGGCAGTAGGCCCCAATTTTATCTAGATAGATACCTCTGAGTTGAACAGCTTTAGCAATAAGCTTGGCAGTCTTTCTTACAGTCCATGTTTATGTCCCTTGGAGGAAGTAACATATCTTATTGATGGGGTCCCAATAGGCTATGCTGTCAATTAGTGACTTTGAATACTGTTTGCTGGCTGAAGTATACAATTGGCAGTCAAAGAGGATATGAGTGGTGTCTTCTGTTTGTGGCATTCCACATATACTTATTCTCTCTGGATAAGATACTTGATGAAATTGTCTGTGTTTTACCATAGAATCTAGGAGCTCTTGAGCTTAAATGGACTCCAGAAGATGATAGAGGACAGGAAGACCTGGAGCAACGTTGTCCATGGGGTCGCGATGGGTCGGACACGACTTCGCAATAACAACAACTAGGAGCTCAAAACTTGCTCTAGTTAGTGCTATTCTTTGGCCCTGTGTCAAGCCCACAATTAGATATTTTTCTAGTTGTAAGGTCTTTTTTTTTTTTTACTGAGGCAGCCATTTTAAGGCTTTGATGTTAACAAGTATCTCTATCTCTATTCAATTAAGCACTAATATCCAGAATCTTTTATTTGAACATGTTGTTAGCTTGGTGGCCAACTAAGATTAACTGTGGAAGTGAAAACTCATGGAATGATATGGTCTTGGTAAGCCAATTTAGCCAGATCATAGGGCGGGTCATGCCTGATTGTTCAACAAGACCCTTTTTCCTTCCAAGATTCTTATCATGAACTATTGAAAGTATCTTTCACTAATTGTTGGAAGCTTGAATTACTTTAGACCAGTCAAAGGAATGAATGCCTATTTCAGCTGCAACTGTGGCATAGAGTGTTTTTGACCTTATGAAATGGGTCTGGGTTTATTTGAGTAATGGTGACTGTGGTAGTCCATAGAGTTCTACACCATAGTTCATTATAGGTGTTACCTTAGACTTATTGCCCTTTAATATAGGGATTGGGATATCTAGGTAGTTATAATTAAGTAATTTCAGAAGTGTTTGAGAGCTGGCTGAGGCCCTTGTTGCACTTCTTTTAAGATGGCTTATCCACGAACCTGTATTGATGAAAACTATCCCTGGGCATAAAAAAGAGTTGATGCTCTATAGGTTCCCTCTCCATGTACCAGTTGTATTCGGTATACCTCTTTCCAAATACCATAACTTTGTTCTTGGCCTTATTGATTGTCAAGAAGTTAATGGCACAGTAAGCATCTAACTTCCAGAAGAGTCTCCTTAGGCCAGCCTGAGATTTCATTATAAAGATTATATCATCCATATACAGAAGAATGTGAATAGATTTATTAAGTATCTTTGGCATATGCATATCCTGAGAGCAAAGAAATCCTGACACATCACTGACATCATGTTAAACAGAGTTGGGGATAGGATGCATCCTTGTCTAACACCATTGGTAGGAGGTATGGTTGTGTCAGGATGCCATTTACTCCCATACAGACATTTAGACAAATATTTGTGTAGAAAGCCTTAAATCGGGCGTAGAAGTCTGGGGTCCATGTTTAGATGAGCCTATTTCTTTCACGTAATGTCTCCATTAATAGAATCAAATGTTGCACTAAGGTCAACAAAGGTGGCATAGAGTTATGTTCTTGATGTTGTGTACTTTGTTATAAGGTGCTACAAAGTAAAGTGATTGTGTATAGTAGAGCACTGGGCCCTGAACCCTGCCTGTTTTTCTACTAGAACATCCAGTCCTCTATTCTGCTTAGGAGATAGCTGGCATACATCTTAGCCAATATGTTAATTAGGCTTACAGGTCTATAATTTCTGGGTTCTCTTTTGCTTCCTTTTTGTATATAAGGACTACAATAGACAAGTTTCATTCTGTGAGGATGTGATTGGTGTTATTCATATGAGAGAATAGGCCTGCTAGGAGTGGAGCTCACCAATAACATATGACTTTAAAGGCTCAGCGGGCAGAAAGTCCTCATCCACTGCCTTGTTAAATTTTTAGAGAGTGTATAATAGAGAGAGTCTTCAGCTTATGACAATTGAATCCACAACTTGGGTCATAAGTCATTCTAACCTCTGATGCTTTATGCTTCTATTTCTTCCTGATTTTTCTCTCATTTTTGCCTGTTATTTTTTTTTTATGTTTCCTTATTTATCCATAAAAAACACCAGGTTATATTTTTGATGGTTGAAATGAGTGGCCTCTATGTTTGCTTTGATCTGGATGGAGAGATTGACTGGGAGCATGCTGGGTGTAAACTAAACTGGAAATTACTCACAGTGATTCTCCAACAATTTAAACAGTGATTGATCATGTCCAGAAATATTTCTAGCTCCTTAAAAAGTCTACTGCTGACTCTTTTGTGGCACACCACTGCTCTAGCTCTATGCAGTAAAATAATATTGTGGTACAGAATATATTTAATCACCTTAAGAGGTTGGTATTCACTTAGGCCATAGAAGGAAATAATCTCTTCTGTGATTAGATTTATATAGCAAGATCATATTCACATTATTTCTCTCTCTCTATTTCACTGTTTAAAGAAAAGCTCATTTTTTTCAAAAAGAGACAATTTTAAAAAAATACATCACATATGTCTTAGCCTGTCAGCTAAAATGTATCTTTATAGTGCCCAATTTATTCTCCAGCGGAATCTGTGGGTAGAAGTTAGTGTATATTACTCTGCCCCATACAGATTTCCATTTTCTTCTTCCAGGTTTAACTATGTTTGACTATTAGAATGTTTGTTTGGTATTTGATAAATAATCTTTATGAGATTGAGGTGCAGAAAAGTAAAAATAAGGATTTTATTTTTATTTTTTAAATAGAGTCAAGTAATTTTTTTTCATATAGTCAACTAAATATAAGTGTGCACTTTCTCCTTCCTTGAGCCAACAAAGCACTGAAGCTGTGCTACCCTTTTAGGAATCATTAAAGCTGAGTGTTTTTACAATACAGCCTGTTTTCAGTGGTTCCTGTCATTTTGAAGAAGGAGAATGCCATCGGCCATTATTAGCAATAGGCAGTCCATTTAAATCTAGTCCATTCATATCTATTCATATCACAATAGCAGTAACTGAGAGGGATCTAGGAGTCCTAGTGAACAGACACCTAAATATGAACCAGCAGTGTGCTGCAGCTGCCAAAAAAAGCCAATGAAGTCCTAGGCCGCATCAACAGAGAGACAGTATCAAGGTCACATGAAGCGTAATACCACTTTATACTGCTTTACTAAGACCACAGTTGGAATACTACATCCAGTTTTGGTGATCACAATACAAAAAAGATGTTGAGACCCTGGAAAGAGTGCAGAGAAGAGCAACATATATGATTAGGTTCAGGTTTGTTGACCCTTAGAATTTCTCTCATAAACAAGCCACTCAGTGCAAAACAGAACCAAAGAAACATTCTTTGCGAACAACAAGCTTTCTCAACAATCTTTTTTATTGTTTTTCAATAAAAACAAAAAGAATGAAATCTGTCGGGCAACTTATCAAAAAACTGTCTCTTCAGGAATAAAAATTCCTTGTTCAGCACAGCATTTGTCAGGCGCCAGAAAGTGCATTTCTTTTGTAAATATCCTTGATTAAGATGTACGCAATAGTCAGGTTGTTATTTTTATTTCAGACATTGTCAATTGCCTTGATGGATACCTCATTAAGGAAATGGGAAAGATGCACCAAATTCCTTTAGTAAAAGCACAAAACAGTCTCAGGGAGGACTTTCCAAAATCCTAAGCAGGAAAGAGATGTTTGGCCTTTTCAAACACATGTGCTGTTATTATCATGCAGCTCAGCTTTTACCAAAATATAATGGATTTTTTTTTAAGGAAAGAGAGAGAGAAGCATACTTTTATCCCAATAGAGCTTGTAGGCATGCTAATACTTTTAAAATATTTCCCAAGGGCCAAAGAAAACAAAAAGGTCAAGCAGTGTAGTGGTAACAACAATACTGAAAACCAAAGAGGTCATGAACATGGATCTTTTTTATGCAGAATTATTAGGATCAGTGCAAGAGCCAAATTGAGAAATCTTATGCTGGATAAACTGAAGTGCCTCACACAGAATAAGGCGCCACAGTGGTTAGATTGCAGTATTGCAGGCTAATTCTGCCAACTTCCAGAAGTTCGATCCTGACTGGTTCAAGGTTGACTCAGCCTTCCATCCTTCTGAGGTCAATAAAATGAGGACCCAAATTGTTGGGGGCAATATGCTGACTCTGTAAACTGCTTAGAGAGGGCTGTAAAGCACTATGAAGCGGTATATAAGTCTAAGTGCTATTGCTATTGTCTAAGTGCTATAATCAAGTCAGACTTGTGACAGATGGGCCCAGTATGCTTTGCTGCTGAGGGTTGAATGAGGTGCCTTGCTTCGTTCCACATTACAGGATGACCATGGGAACGAGGAGAAAGAAGAATGCAACAAGATGGAACTAGTGAATCAGTAGGAAACAAGGGTGATTTGGGAGTGGTTTAGTGGAGAGAAACAAATATGAGAAGATGGTAAAATTAGGTACAAAGAAGCCAAATCAAATGCAGACGAGCAGAAGTATAAGAAAGCAGTTGACAGATAGTGTCAGAAAAAGAAGGGGGCAGATTTGGTTACTTCCATGAGAAAGATGCCCTCGTGGTTTAAAATACCCATCATGCACATGATTCTCAATATGGTTGCGCTTCACATTCTTTGTATCAAAGTTCAGGCCATAAAGCATACCTGGGCATTTTACAGCCCCTGGGCCATATCTGATCCTTTGACTGCCCCTGTCTGGCCTGCACAAGGTCAATTAGAAATTAGAAATCAAATGTAAATAAGTGTACGCCATGCATGCAATAAAACTGCATTGCTTTTATTTTGAAGGCGACTGCTTTTTTTTTCAATTTATGTATGTGCATATGTGCACGCATGTCTACAGTATTCATCTTCATAGCTCTATTGGTTCGGCCTTCCACAACAGTCCCAGTTTTTCATGTGACCCCCTTGGAAAAATTAATTACCCACCCCTGCCATAGAAATCCTTGAAGCTTCGGGAAACATTTTATAATTAATATTGTTTCAAGAATGGTCAGCAAGCAGAGAGTGTGGTGAACCTTATCCTGGTTTGGTGACCTCCAAATTTTAATACTATAAAAAAGGAAGAACAATCTGAGCACTGCAAAATTATGAAATTCTTCTAGTAATTCCTTAATGATAAGACTGTGAAACATATAAAAAGGATTCTTCCCAAAGCATTCAAGGAAGCTTGCATGATATATGCAACAGAGATCACACTTTTACTTGGACCACCAGTGAAATGCATAAACTTCACACTCAGAGAGAGATTGCCTGGAGCAGCGTTCAAAGCAGCTATATAATCCTTACTGGAGGGGTATTTTGTTTGCACTGACACAGTTTATGGAGCATCTCGTTTGCATGCTTTGCACAGCCTACTTAGTGTTAAATTGCTTAATTAGCAATTTAGGATTAACCCCATTCAGTTCAATGGAAGTTACTTTTGAGTTGAGTTGCATTAGGTCATTCATCTTGACCTCAAAAATGTCTCCAACCAAGCTATATTTGTGATATCAAACATAAATACATCCCAAATTTATTCAGTCATAATTTCCAGCAAGAATTTCTAATAAAAGCTTGAAATCCTGCAACAAATAAAAATGCAGCCAAGACTGCCTTCATGTTCCTGACCTTATGAATTAGCTCTTTATTAACAAACATTGGGAGAGAGGGATACCCTGCAGTTTAGGAACATATGGAAATTTTTAATTAAAATTGATGATATGGCAGCCTTCATATGTGCTATTGTTTCTACAGAAAAATAAACATTATTCTGTGCTCATTTTACATTCTGAACCTTGAGATGTTTGAAAATATAGCTGCTTATTTGTTTACTCTAATGTAATTATTTCTATAGGCTGTCGTACTACAGCGTTCTTATTATGTCTACAGCTGTCCTGGAAGGCAAGGTAGGCCAATAGTTTATAATTTTGCCAAATGCCACTTTTTATTTTTCAACCACTCTATATTTAAAACTTTTTTTAATAAGTTTTATAACTATAAAACAAGTACAAATAGAAAACAAATACAAAAATGCAAAGAAAAAAATTAAAAAGTTAAATCAAATAGAGAAATAGTAATGGTAATTTTGTAAAAAGTCTACAATTCCATTTTTAAGTAATGAATCAAACCTTAGCTACACTTTAACTATGTTATAGCAGAGTCAGTGCATTTGAAGAAGCCAATATTCACATCTAACACTAAAGTCTTTTATCAGGAACACATGACAGCATTTTTGACAACATTCCCAGCATTGTAAATCCAAAGTGCTTCATACATAAACAAATTCCAATATTTTTGGAACATAATATAGCAACATGTTAACTTCTTTAGTTTCTTGAATTGCAAGGAAATCAAATCAGTCAATCCTAAAGGAAATCAACCCTGACTGTTCTTTGGAAGGACAGATGCTGAAGCTCAAGCTCAAATACTTTGACCAACAAATGAGAAGAGAGGACTCATTTCCCCCGATGTTGGGAAAGATGGAAGGCAAAAGGAGAAGAATGATCAAACTAAGAAAAATATGTTTGTTAGGGTCATCGGTTCTGGGTGTGATGATGCCCTTGGAAAATCCTGAGTTGCCCATTTCCACAGAGTCTTTCATTTTTAGAACCATAAAATAATTTGATATGTCTCTTTCATTCTTAAATTTAAAAAGTGGGACATAATTATATAATACATAAATAACTATTCCCATGACAAACAAGTGTAAAGGAAGTAGCAAAATAGGTAGATGGATCCCTTTTGTGCCTCAGTAAGACAAAAATTAAATGTCAAGCTTTTTTATTTTAGTTAAAGAAAGGTAGTTAAACCCACTTCTGCCACCCTGTACATTTCAGACCATATCTAGTTCATATCTGGTGAACATAGAATGTGTTAATCTGGAAATTGTCCCACAACCTTTTACATTTAAATGGATGAATTAATCCTGCTTTTCGCATGTCTAGCTCTGAGGAAATTCTAACGGTTGCCAGAAAATGTTTGATACAACATATTTACTACTATAGAAGCCAACATTTTTAAATGTCTTATCTGACTATCTGACTTTGAAATTGTAACACAGAGAATTATTGATCAATGTGTGAACTTGTTTCCACAACTTTCCAGCTTGCTATGAAATAAAATATTTATATTTTCTTTTAACTAGGAAAGGTTCAGGGTTATCTAATGATTAAAGGAAGTATAAAGAATCTGTATTTAGCAGGAGACTTCGGACATTGTGACAAAACATATCCACCTGCTCACGTTTTGAAAAGGAAAGCCAAACAGAAGCATGATAGTGATGGTGATGAATAGGGTCTTCCTTAATCTTTATCCAGAATACTAATTATAAAGAATGAATAGTAGAACGTTTGCACAAAGAACATGTAAGTGACCTTAACTGCCCCTGTGAATAATGTGTAGTATTAATCAGAAGTGATAGCAAAAGCAACAATGTTGCATTTTGTAACTTCCCTTTTAAGCAAGGTAGTAAAAGAGAACAATAATACAGTTTACTGTGTGCTTGCTATGTTAATATTTTCTCTTTTCCTTATATTCTTACTATATAATGATATAGTAATATAATCCTGGAACTAACTACTTGTTCTGGTATAATTAATGATGTAGAAACTACAGCAATCAGAAACCTTGAATGCAATTTTTTAAGCCATCCATTGAACAATAAATTCCAACTGGTCACTGCAACTAAGATTAATTACAGGCAGTTCCTTTGTATTCTCATTGGAGCCAGGCACATGATAACTGAAAAGAAAGATTTAAATCGGGAATTATGCTTCAGTAATCCTATCTATTTTTATATAATTATTCAACTATTAAGTATAATTGGAAGATATTTTTAAGCAAATATTTCAGAGAGGGTAAACACAACATTCTTTCCCTCTTATCCATAGTTTCCTTCTTCTTTTTCATTTCAAAAACGAATTATCCTTCAAACATCTATTTCTTTTAAGAAGATCAAAGGATGAAACATATAAGAAGCTATTTCATAACCAACGCAGTGATAGAATGAAATAGTTATTCACACAGTAACATTGTGAATGAAAATCCCACAAACCAACACTTGCTTCTCCTGTCTCTGATCTCTATTTAATATAGCATTTGTTTATCCTGTAACCCTGGACTAAAATACAGATCTCTCTGCTCTTTAAGCTATTTGTTACACTTTAAATGGATAAGCACATTCTTTCTCCACTGGATAAGACTTCTCTCTACTAATGTTGGCAGACACAATCATGCTTGGAAGACCCACTCTCTTTTCACATGCTCTGGGCCAAAGAGGGAAAGGCTTTGATAGTACACCCATTGCCACTGACTTTTTAAATCTCCTCAACAGAGGAATTGAATGGAAGTAAATTTATTTAATTTGTAGTCTATCTTTCAACTAAATGTAACGTACCATTTACATTCATAAATGTAAAGTTAAACTATAAGGCAAATAAATCCATTAAAAACATATTTAAAACACAGCAATAAAAATCTAGCATAGCATTAGAAAGTTTTGTTAATAGTGCATGTATTTCACTTGTACTCAAATTTATTTTCCTGCAGGGGTTTCCAGAATGCTCATAGGCCCATGCCATGTTAGATGGTTTTCTGTTCCTTTCAAAAAGTTTCATAGAGGAAGAGAATTCGGAGAGAAATAGAGCTGTAACATGATAAGTACAAAGGTACAAAGATGTACTGTACTTAAAAAGTGATGAAAAGACTCTTTGCCACCTCTCAGAAGTTAAAAGGTACACACAACCCTACTGAGGTTCTCCATGTGAAGTTTGATTAATTCTGATTTTCTTACAGTTTTTCCCCAGCATGGGGAATTCTTGAAATTTTAAATCCACACATCTTAAAGTTGTCAAGGTTGAGAAACACTGCCACAAATGAACAAGCTAAAAAAAAAGAAGAAAATTTCAGCATAGCCTTAATCTACTGTTGAAGGAAAAGTCTTCATCAGGGTTCAGTTCGAGCCGGGAATAAACAACATGGCGACTGCTTTAGAAAGAAGTTTGTAGTTTATTGAAGAGGAGAGCCAGACAGAAAGATGGCTCTGTAAGAAAAGAGAGACCACATGTAGTAGGGAGTGGGTTTTATACTCTCTTGGGCTTTTGTTTGGAGTTGTTTCCTGTTCCTGTTTGAGGCTTTGTATTTCCTGAGTCTTTGACCTGAGTCTGAGTGTGCCCCTTTGGCATCTGTGGGTTAATCCTATTATGTCCTGTCCTAGAGTTTGGGTGGGGTATGTAGATTTTAAGTGTCTTTGTCTTCCTAAGCTTCTACCTGGAGGGCTACAACCTTCCTGAATGGATTATTTACATCTGCATTTCTACAGAGCTGGTTTCTGCTTGAGGGAGGGAGACTTGGGGCTATTAAGAAAAACTGGACATGCTTTTCTGCCTCTTTAAGATCCTTTGAGAAAATATAATATTCTGCCCTTTTAATATTTCTTTCTCTGGGGGAGGCTGACTTCCCACAGTACACTATGAATTGTCATAGATTTTTTGTGTGATTACATGTCTTTGTCTATTATTTTATTTAGGAGCTAAATTTTTATTAAGACTCTATCTCAGCACAATCTGCCATTTTTTAAAATATCTCTCAGATATCCTATGAGAAGCTGATGCAAACAGCATGGGGATTTGATAGTTCAAGAATTCCTGCCTCTGTCATTCTTCAGAGGAAACTGATGACCATCAATGTATAGGGAAAGGGGACCACAGGGTAGAGTTGGCAGAAGATCGTTTGAGCATCCATGGGTGTTGAGCACAAGCAAAGCATCAAGCCTCTTGGTTGAATGGAGGTTTATATTTATCTTTTTCTATTTCCTTTTCATATCATGGGTATTTATCAATCAGTCACTTCCCTTCTAAATCCAATTCCCGCAGAATTATTTTCCATAAATTTGATGTTTCTGCAGAAAAGCTTGCTTTAGATTCTTGCAAAGAGATGAACATGATAAAAATAGATTACCAGAGTATCAGCTCGGTTTTAAACACTACAGCAAATGGATATAACCTCATTACAATTGGCTAAATGATGCTGCCTCCTATTAAGGTGAAATGTAATCAAAACTTTCTTTCAGCAGTAAGAAGACATTGTGAAACTGCAAGAGGATGCAAGAATGTGGCAGATGGTCAATAACAGCTGAGTTTGGAAATGGCCACAGTTTTCTCAGTGCCTGATGACCGGGGAAACATTAAGCTCCAAAGATCTGCATGAGCAAAAGACAGCTAAGTGGAGATAAGTGTGGGACTGTCTTGTTGAAAACGAGAGATCAGCAAGAGATGATCCCAGCTTAGTAGTAATGGGGTATAAAGCACACCATCCCCCAAAAGTAATGATTACAGAGATAAAATGGCTTGAGAGGCCAAGAAATGAAGCACAGAACAATTGGCAGATTGAGAAAGAGTGAGGAACGTGACATGTTTTCAGAGTAAGATAGCAAATCATTGTAACGTTGATTAATGAGAAAGCCCAGAAATACTGCTAGTTATGGTCCCAACTTCTTTAAAAAAAAAACCAAAAAAACCCCCCAACCAACAGTAAAATAAACTTCCATTTAAAATAAGATATGTTCATTCACAGCAACAAATACCAAAATGGAATGTGCTTCGCGCATCTCTTCATGCCTTCTGAGCTAGTGGAGATGACATTGTAGCAAATAGAGAGTAATATCACTTTGCAGGGGAGATGGGCGGCATAAAAATTTAAATAAATAAATAAAATATCTAAGGTAGTAAACTGCAACAGAAAGTATAATGCCAGCTCTTCTATCTGACAGATGACTGCAGTGATGCAAAAAAATGAGGTACTTGCGGCTGAATGGCCAAATCAATTCCCAGGGTAGCCTTCACAACTGTGTTTCATTCTTCTTCAAGTTCAGTGAAATTCTTGATGATTTCACAGACATGTAATTTTCTTGATGATATTTGGAAGTGATTTCCATTGCCTTTTTCTGGCTTTTTTTTTTTTTAAACACTTCCCCGATCAGCCAACCACCATGGTATTTTTCTGGAAGCCTCCTATGCTCTTATCAAACAGATCCGATCCTCTTTGCCTTCTGAATCCAGAGGTTGCCACCTAGGGAGACTTTCATCACAATCTCCAACTACAGTAAATGCAATAATTGCTAGTGTCTCCAGAAGAAGCAAAGGAGTTCAGTGAATGTTTTTTGGATACAAATTCTAGAATTTTGGCTCTGTTCCCAGTCACCTGTAATGGCAGAAGGAGGCAAAGGAATTTCCACAATTATGATTACACAGCACAGGTATATTTATTTGAGAAAAGTCTTTTTTTAGATCATTTAAGGCTCCAGAGATGATTATCAGCACATTTTTGTCTAGAAAGTGACAGGAGGCCTATGAAAGTCATTATCGTATCAAGACTCAATTAGCAAACTGTGGTTTGATTTTAGTTCATTTAAATCATATTGTGATACTCAGTTTCAAAAGTTAGTATGTCACAATCATGCTTCTAATGATTTGCTGTAAATTAATATGATGCATTTCGTTAGTACCACAGCAGTAGTTCTTAAACTAAGAACAACTAAGATGTCAAGCGTATTTTTCGACTGATCAAAATTAAAAGTATAAGTGCAAGTGTCAGATGTTTTCTTGAAGATTTGCATGAAATGCACAAGAGGAAGGAAGAAATTCACTTATCAGTCTGTTAACTATTTAATTGATGACAGGCTGTTTTCCACTAGTAGTGAACCACATTTTAAAACATAAGAATAATCCAGGTTTGCCAGCATGACATGAATGTATAAGGATAGAATGTACATCCTCTTATTTGATCATGGTTAATTAAAATACTTGCAAGAATTCAGGGAGGAGATAATCTTAATTAAAACTTGGAAACAACTTGACATCAGCTATTCAGAAAGGGGATATAAAAGTAAAGTAAAAACACCCTTCAGTTGTCCTGACCCTATTGACTGCATTATTGGAAATGGCATGAAATGTGTTTTTTGTGTGCTTGGGTATGTTCCTTCAAGTCAGTCTTGATTCCTGGTTGGGATTAGTCCCTGCAGTTTTCTTGGAAGGTTTTTCAGAAATGGCTTGCCCTTGCTTTCTTCTGAGAAAGACTGATTGGCCAAGGTCACTCAGTTAGCTTCTTGCCTAAGACAGGACTATAACTCACAGTCTCCAGGTTTCTAGCTTGGTACCATAATCACTACACCAACCAGGCTCTCTCCTTATTATTGCATTATTTACTTAATCCTAGTTTTTTACTTCATAATATACTCGATACAGCTAACCAAAAGAATGAAAATCAGGATTAGAAATACAATCTCTGTATAAAACCAAGATTCAAGAAACCCCATAATTCACATAAAAAAAAAAAAAAACCCAGTGACATAGAAGGGTACAAGAACCAAATACAAAATCAAATAAAACATTCAAAAATCAAGAAGCAATGCCAGGACTTCACCTAATTACTGAAAAAGGAAACATCTGAAGCCAGAATGCAAGAATTCCCAATAATGCCACCATATATAAACTAACATGGTTTGGGAGAGTAGCAGCGAGAACGGGACTTCTCAGTTTTTGCAGGCTGGGCAGATTTATGTGGGAATCCAAAACAAGCACCATATATTTAATGTATTACCTCGAAATTTGTATGAGATGCCCTTGAAGCAGTAGTAGGCTGATTTTTGGGGGAGATCCACAGTAAACTCTTTCTATAAGAGCTGTGTTGTCAGCAAGATTAATGTTACATGGGAAACTAGGGGAATTCTCATCTTGTCAAGAAGGCTTAGCATCTCGAGTTGCATGCCTCGTTCATAGTTTTAACCATGCTTGTGTACAGGTTATTTATGTTACGTTATGTTACTTTGCTGACATAGCTCTTTTGAGATATTTTGTTTTGTAAGGGTTGAATTACTAAATAAAGAAATCTGAATCCACTCCCTGAGAACTGGTTTGGTTGAGTTCTCCGTGCATGGCTGAAGTTGCCATGAAAGCATCTGTTGCTTTTGACATGCATGGAGGAGAGCATCTGATTGTTTCTCTTCAAAATTATGTTGTTTCACAACTAGGAACAAGAGTTTCATAAAAAGTCATGATTTAGCTTTTCAGAATGGCGGGACTGCATCCACACAAAGGGGCTGGCTTTGTGATGGTGGCCAGCTCACTGAATGTTCCCAGCTGGCTCAGAACTTCAAGGGAAAGAACTCACAGTTCATAATAAAAGAAAGTGTTCTGAGCTTGACAACTGCATATAACAAACCAGGCTGCTATGGATCTTGAGACCATCACTACATTCTTTAAGTTTTCCTTTTATAAATACGTTGCCAGACAAGTCAAGGCATATATGCAGTCCTTCTGTTATATGCTTTTTGGCTCAGACACTTTGCTGAGGAACTAACAGAAACTCTTGTCAGTTTATGTACAATATAACATGTTTTTGGCAAAAAAAAATAAAATTAAATATACAAGTATTTCTGACGTTCAGCAGAAATAGCATGGCTAGTATAGTCACTATAGCAATAGCTATGCACAAACTCAGATCGATTGTGTTGGGGAAATGTCAGTTGATTAATTGATTGTATATGCCATCTTTCATTTAGAACCTCCAGAAGCCATATATATATATTGCTTTCAGGGCTGAAGGAGAATGACTGGCCTAAAATCACTCAATAATTTTCTGTGGCTGACAGTGGACCAGAATCCGAGTTTCCCTGCTTCTTCTCCAGCAGGTTAACCACTACAGAGTACACTAAAGTACAAATAATATTTTGGGCAAGAATAGAGGAGTTGGTCCACTGTGGAATGCATGGTTTCCAAGATTATAGGTGCCTCTCCTTAAATATTTCAGAATTTGCAGAGCCCCTTGTTAAAAATATTAGACTGGTCAAATTTAACATTGCAACCATGGGAAATGGTAATATAATGAGAGAAAAGTGCTAAAGAAGGATCTGGTCACATCTGCAGATATGAAGAAATGGAAGCACAACAGAAATGCTGCAGTTGAATCTCACATAAAGGATGCTAGGTCAAGTAGGAAGTGCATGATGAATATCTGAGAGAGGGCTGGCTCATACATTGTAATCTGGAGGCATCATTGTTCTTGAGCAATAGGTTTTAGGAAATAGAAGCAAGAAGAACAAGATGTCTTGGGGGTATTTTGGACCACTAACTAAAGATTATGTGCAACAGTCCTCACTTATCCCTGAGCTAATGTTACAACATGCATCCAAAATCTGGGACCCATGACTTCATGGGATTAACATTTGGCAAATTTGTGGTCACTTCAGTGCTACCACACTGCACCTTCCAGTAGTGCAGTCCTAATCCAACACTCTGGATACTGGATAGACTGGCTCTTCCTTTAGTCTCTGGAGAACAAGTGGAGTGGTCCTGTCCTAGCCCTATATACTCTACAGGCTGAGTATACTGGTCCCACCAGTAGCTGCCGGAAATGATCAATAGCAATGGCAAGAAGTCAAAAGTTGCTTCTGCTCCCACTGTTTTTTTGCCTTTGGTTATTCTGTTTCTCTGTTTAGGTAAGGAAATCGCTCTGAAACAGTTATGCAATGGGGCAGCAGTTATCTAGCATTATTTCCTAAATACTGGCATCATTAAAAAATGAAGTGAATTATCCATGCAACTAAGTACTTTGTTTAATAAACAGTAATGAGGTTGTCATTTAACTCTCTGAATGTTTGAGGGCAGGGAATTTTAAAAACAATCTGTGGGAATATTGCAAAGGGAAATAGAGTGAACAGGAATACTGCCAAGCTGCACAAATACATATTTCAACAATATTTAAATAGTATGCATCTGTTTGAAGGTAGTGAACAGTGACAAATTAGAGGAAGTCTCTTGTAAGTGTTCAAAGATAGAAAGAACAGGATATAATATACTTACACGTAAACTTTCCAAAGATGGAAATCCTGTCAAGTGAAGGATGAGGAAAGTAAGAACCTCTGCAACATTTAAGTGAGGTCACCCAAAGAGCAAGAAAATAAATAAATAACGTGCAACACCGGGTATAGCTTTAAATCCCATTTCTAGAAAGTGTATTAGTGAGTCAGTGATAGAAATAAAAGAATTAAAATCAGATCAATAAAACAACTGTATATATATATATTGATGACATGGACAGCTTTTTGAAGAAAAAAGCAATATTTATGACATGATAAAGAAACTGGATGAACTGAAACTAAGGTCCATTTCACACTGAAGCTGGGCAAACAGTCCATATATTGAATGAGAGTAATTATGTAAGGTGTGTGTCTCTATTTCTGTCTCTCTCTCACACACACACAAGAGTGTTTGAATTAAGATCACCCACCGGGCTTTGTGCCTAAGACAGGACTAGAGCTCCCAGCCTCCTGGTTTCTAACCTCAATTTATAAATCTCTTTTTGTTGTATTTATATGGCACAACCTTATTTTTAATCTGAAATCAATTGGCATTGATTAAAATGCGTCTCTCTATCATCTTGAGGTAAGGGAGACACAGGGTAGGAGAGCATGTTCTCTGAAAAATAAATTATTTTCTTATATTAAGTATTACAGTGGTTACTTCACTAAGTCTGTTGCTTTAACTATCCCACAGCTAATAATAATAGGTTACCAAAAATTTGCAAAGTATAAACTCTGATGCAAACCATGCAGACCTATTGTATAGCAACCGATTACCTACTGTAAATACTCTATTTCCCAATACCTACAGAGATACAGTATTAACTTACATGCTAGCAGACATGATTCCAAAAATACCAGGCACAGCCTTATAATAAGTTAATAATGCACATTATTTTTTATCTTTATTTATTCTTTAAATAAAGAAAATGAAAAGGAACCAGAATAGAAGTACGAAAAATGAATATCAATGATTAAATAAACATATAAAATACAAAGGCAATGTAATAATAATAATGTGATTGAATTCTAGCAATATTTTAATTGAGCACTTTTGTACTCAAATAAACTCAATAAGGAAAGATTGAACTTTGATATTTGACTTTCTTATTGATGATGAGAGAATTAGGTGAGGCCATCTGTTCCAAATTTATAAAAGAAAAAAAAATCAAGAAAAAGTGGGAAATATGGCTCATATATCCCAAGTGACATGGGGGATGGTGAAAGAGAAATGAATTTAAGTATACAAAATAATATATCATTGATACTTTACACCAGCATTTCTCAACCTCAGCAACTGTAAGCTGTGTGGACTTCAATTCCCAGAATTCCCCTGCCAGCAGGCTGTTGAAAGAGTTGAAGTCCACAAAGCTTAAAGTTACTGAGATTGAAAAACATTGCTTTGCACAATGCTGATTTATCAAGATCCTCATAAATGGCCGTGGTGTTTGATATGTTACAAAGACTGATCTCTTTTTTTACATCTCTGGCAGAGTTAAGGAATATAGATAATATATATTGCCATAGTTGGAAGACATTGTCTTTTTCATCCATTTTTCATTTTGTTTAACTATCTGGATTGTACTTTTCATCAAAAATATGCAAAAGGTAGTCATCTAAACTAAAGCAGCAGGATTTTGATGGAATACATCCATCTAGAAGAAGAGTGAAATAATTTGAATCTTGGGGAAATTGTCCTGTTTTAGTAATTTCATGAAAGTAGTCCATTTTGTTTTATAAGCTGATAGAACCATTGAGCTGACTTACTAATTATAATAGTGCCCTGTGACAGAATGGGATTCTTTGATCGGTCTTAAAAAGAACTCCTTTTTTTAAAAAAAATTTTTTTTATTATACAATACTAATAGATATGTACATGCAATACGGACAAAATTCTGAGAAAGTAGGAAAAGAGAACCGGTTTGGTCTAGTTTGGCACCAGATTAGAAAGTGGGAGACTATGAGTTCTAGTGCCCCCTTAGCAATGAAAGCCAGCTGTGTGACCTTGGGCCAATTACTCTCTCTCATCCCAACTCGCCTTACGGGGTTGTTGTTGTTGTGGGAAAAATAGAAGAAAGATGTGTTGGATATGTTCACCACCTTGAGTTATTTATTAAAATAATAAAGTCAGGATACAGAGAGAGAGAGAGGGAGGGAGAGAGAGAGAGAGAATCTCTGGAAAATGATACCATATATAACTCCAAATAATTTGATCTAATTGCTTGACAATTCTTTTCTTTTTCCCATTGATTCTAAAATACTAATTCAAATGTTGATAAACCATACATATCAATAGTTCTTTCCTGAAAATTAGCTATAGCTTTATCTTTCCAGCATTGTATACTTCATTTGGACATTATTCAAGAATGGTCCAGAGCTTCCTATATCTTGATTGAGTCCACATAATAGGAATATAACCTATAAAATCATTAACCATTCAAGAGAGAGATTCCCTTCAAATCCTGCTGTGCTACTTTCTTGTGACCTCTGTGTGTGTGTGTGTGTGTGTGTGTGTGTGTGTGTGTGTGTGTATACTTTTTTGGGGGGGTGTTTGTGTGCATTTTTGGGAAGGATGAGTGAAGAATGTTGGGAGTGCATGCCAAAAGTATATACATCCAACAAGACCTCCCAAAGTGTAAAGATCATCCCAGCTGCCTAACTAAAGCAAGCAGGCTCCTATATCAAGCAGTAATGATATAGGAAGAGGATGGCAGTCTACAATCATTTTAGTGACAACAGGAAATGCATACTATGTAGGTCAAGCAAGATTTAACCAGTCTTGTATTTTATCAAAAGAACTATATGGATAGATAATATAAAGCAATTGATAATCTAGTGCCAGATGATGGGCTGCTCAGGTCAAATAGCACTGAATTTGCCACTGAAGAAAAGGCAAGGATCTTTCAGAGCATTAATGAGCTTTATGATGTGGCTAGATTAAAGTCACTGGCATATCTACTGCAGTTACTGGTGTTGTTAGGCAGGAAAAGAAAATTCAAATCTGCAAAGTCAGAATTAAGTAGGAATATTGAACATTAGAAACATGAAGATGGTAAAGTTCAACTCTGTGAAAGATGAAATTAATCAAGAATAAATTGACATTTTAGGTATCGACAAATTGAAGTGTAATGGAATTGGACCCTTTTAGACAGAAGATCATACTGTTTGCTGCTGAGGATATTAAAAACAAAGAAAAAAATGGCACAGCTTTCATAGTCATGGAGGAAATAGCAAAGGGAATATCTCAGTACAATGCAAGTAATTACCAAATAATATCTGCGAGACTTTGTGGATAATCCTTTAATATGATGGTTATCCAGGTTCGTGTTCCAACTACTGATACAAAAGAAGAGAGGTTGACAACTGTTATTGTGCAGTTCAGTCTGAATTAACAGAACATGCAAACAAGATTTGCTCCATGTGACAGGAGAGCAGGTCAAGATTGGAAATAATAAGGATAAAAACTTAGCTGTATGGCCAGAGAAATAGAAATGAAGCAGGAAGATTACTTATCACTTTTTGCCAGCCCAAATATTTCTTCAGTGCTAATGCAGTCTTCAACAACCAAAACAATATTTATATACATGAACATCACCCAACAGCAAACAGAAATCAAATTAACATTAATCAAATATTAAATAAACATTATTTCTACATGGAGGATGTCAGAATAAATGGTGGAAATTTTGGAGAGGAGAGGAGGGGAGGGGAGGTTAGAAGAGGAGAGAAGAGGAGACAAAGATCTTATGAAAGAACTTAAAAATAATGCCAAAGAACCATTAGAAGAGACAAGAAGCATTATTAATACAACATCTGTATTAATAATGAAAACAGTAATGGGGAAACAGAAAAAATCTTCAGAACTCGGAAAAAGATCCCAGGCTCAATTTCATACACAAAATGACATTAATGGACAAAGTAATTGATTCTAAGAAGATCAAATGAAGATGGAATGTGGGTGTCTGAAATTCTGTACAGTAGAGAAGTCAGAAGCCAGGATATCTTCGAAGATATTCCCTACTTACAGTAAGTACTTATTTACTTAGGTAAGGTACTTACCGATTTGAAATTAGTACTAGATTATTAAGCTAGATTAACACTCCAGTCATTATCTAGTTGGAAGATGACAGGGAGGTGGAAGACCAATGGAAATATGGCAAGTGACAGAAAAAATACAAGTAAAGATTCTTACCAAGCTATGCGGGCCATTCTGGAGAAAAACACAATAGTCAATAAATTAATGAGATCAATCTATATAAGAGCCAGTTTTGATTCTGAGGTAAGGTAATAGTCTAGAACATGGGTCGGCCATCCGAAACGTCGGATGAGCCGCACGGACCCATTTAGCTTAAAAAAAAAAAACGCTGGGAGCCGCGCGTTCGCGCATGCGCGCGCGCCCCGCGCCCCCGCGCACCCGCCCCCGCGCACCCGCACGCGCCGTTCGCGCATGCGCGCGCCGTTCGCGCATGCGCACCTGCGTGCGCGCACCCCCCGCACCCGCCCACGCATGCGCGCATGCGCTCGCCAAAATGGCGGAGGAGGCTCCGGAGCCGCAGGTAAGGCCTCAAAGAGCCGCATGCGGCTCCGGAGCCGCGGGTTGCCGACCCGTGGTCTAGAAATTGGGAGGATATTGAATAGGCTGAGGCTAGGCGAGCCTAAGTGTAAGATCAATATGCTCAAGCGGGTGTTGCTGGTGGATAACAACCCGCTTTGCGAATGTGGAGAGATGCAGAGTCTGGCCCATTTGTTGATCTGTTGATTACTCCCAGTAGAATGCACCAAAAGTTGATTTGTTTCTGGCTAACGATAAAGCCAAAAAAGGTGGCCTCCTTTTGGCAGTCTAGGGTTTGATCTGGATATGAAATAAATAAAACCAGGAGAATATGAGTTCTAGTCCAACTGTAGGAATAAGCCAGCTGGGTGACTTTGGGCCGGGTCTCTATCTTTCCACCCTAGGAAGAGATCAATAGCAAACCACTTCCAAAAATCTTGCTATAAAAACTGCAGGAATCAGTCCAGGCAGCTGCCAGAAGTCAATATTGACTCAAAGGTACACACACAATATATACTCCATTCAGAAAAGAGATTTAACAATGTGTTCCATGTATGCAATAATAACTTTAATTTCACACCGTAGTAAAATAATGCTCAGGATCATCCAACACAAATTAGAGTCCTTGATAGAGAGGGAGATGCTAAATGTACAAGCTAGTTTAAGAAAAGTCTAAGCAACACAAGACATTGTTGCTGATGCACACTGGATAAACGAGAAAGCCAAATGCCAAAGAGAATTCAATATGTGCTTCACTGATTATAGAAAAACCTTTAGTTGTTTCAATCATGTCAAGCTGTGGAATGTGTTTATTGTCCTCAATGGAAACCTATACTCTGGTCAGGAAACTCTCATGCAGGCAGAATATTGCAGAATAGACAGGTTCTAAGTTGGCAAAGGAATGTGCTCAAACTATATGCAGAATATATATTGAAACAAAGTGGATTAGAAGGACAGCATGGCTTAAAACTGAAGGAAGAAACATCAATAGCCTGCTCTATCCTGATGACACTACTTTGCTGAAAATGCAGATGAACTGCAAGCTCTAATAATGAAAGTAAAAAAAAAATGAGACTAAGATTAAATAGAAGACAAAATTAATGACAAGAGATACAGCAGCCAACCAGACAATTGACAATGAAGATACTGAATTGGTGGAAAGCTTTTGTCTCTTGGGATCAACTATCAACAGTAAAGAATTAAGAAATGCATAGCAGTGAAACCCTTGTTCTTAGTTCTCTCAAATGAGTGCATATTTGTAAAGTGGACAGTGCAATTGCATGCTCGTGATCGTAAATTGCCTTTACAATCCCTTCAGAGAGCCAGTTTGGTGTAGTAGCTAAGGCACTGGGCTACAAACTAGGAGACCAGGAGTTCTAGCCCACCTCTGACACAAAGTCAACTGAGCAACCTTGGACCAGTCATTCTCCCTCTCTCAGTTCTAGGAAACAGGCAACAGCAAACCACTTCCAAAATATTGTCAAGAAAACTGCAGGAATCTGTCCAGGCCATCACCAGGAATCAACAATGAACTGAATGCACAAAAACAAATGCTTTCTCTTCAAATCTTGTTTTATTTTTATTTTGAGATGAAAAAGCTTGAATGATGGGAAGGCTGATTTTTATCTCCTTCAGTTTACTCTGATTGTTGCAGAGAAAGATCTTCTTCAATGTACCCATTGAACTCCATCTCTTTCTTGTCTGTTTTAATGAAATACCTCAGCTGTATTTACAGGTTGTCCTCACTTAACAACCACAACTGGGACCAGCAACTCTGTCCCTGAGCAATGTGGTCATTACATGAGACATCACATGACTGTGACAGACTTATGACCTCAATTCTACCATGATTGTTAAGCAAATCACGTGGGGCTGTTAAGCAGAACATTACATGACAGTAACTTGCCATTTTACTGCCAACATCTCCATTGACTCTGCTTGTGAAGTATCCATTGACTCCATTGACTCAACTGTGAAATATCCAAGTGGCAAATCAGAGAATTGCAGGATAATGCAACTATCAAAAACACCTGGTTGCAAAATGCCTAAATATTGATCAAGTGACCACAGGGCTGCTGCAACAGTTGTAAGGGCAACAACGAGTGTAAAGGTACTTTTTCAATGCTTTCGTAACTTTGGTTGCTAAATAGAGTAGTTAAGCAAGGACTACCAGCAAGGTATTTGCCAATCAGATGAACATTCATAGAGAAGAGGGCAAACCTTATTTCTTACTCCTACAAAATACAATAATTGTATATGCATCCTGAAAAGAGATAATGTTTATTAAACTAATCAAGGAGAGAACCAACCTAGAAATAAGGAGAAATTTCCTGACAGTGAGAAAAATTAATCAGTGGAACGGCTTGACTCCAGACGTTATGGGTACTCCATCACTGGAGGTTTTTAAGAAGAGATTGGACAACCATTTGTCTGAAATGATATAGGGTCTCCTGCTTGAATAGGAGGTTGAACTAGAAGATATCCAAGGTCCTTTCCAACTCTGTTATTCTGTTAAAGTGCTGAGACTTGCATGTAGCAACACTTTTAGGAATTGTTATTGTCTGAAGAAACCAACCATTGCCACCAGCATGTGAATTTTGGAGGGGATGAGTAACTATTTTCTATCCATAACCTCATTCTTGGCAACTATTTTAAAGCTTTGCCTAAAGCCCTGAATCAAATGCTCTTGACAAAGTAACTATATCATCCAATTATCGTATCAGTTTCTGGCAGGATAGATAAACGACAGAAAAGGGAAAAAGTTAAATGTTATGATTCAGGGAATCATCAAGTGCCAAGATTTTGTTCTGTATGAGGTGATTTCACTAAGCCTGCCTAAAATACTTGAAGATTTCACCTCAGGATAACCCAACTGGGAACAATTAGAATCCTTCCAGAAACAGTGTGATTTTTTTTTTTAAAGGCAAAATAATTCACAATAGGCTATTTGGAAACTGTTCGCTTCTCACAATCACCAACTACTAGAAGTCACTAAACATTTATCTATCCTAATGTTTTACTATTTGGCATAATCTGCCTATCTCCATCTTTAGGGATGAAGTGACCACAGCTGGAAGCCATTGAGTGTCTACAGCTGAAATGACATTTAAAAAAAATATCAATGGAAATGAAGCTCAGAGCTGCAGTTTGGTGGAAGAGCCGTCTGAAGGACAAAAGAAAGTGTAGCCATCAGTGCCTTGCTCCTTCCAAAAGCTTTGCCTCTTATTTTCATCGTAAAAGATAGCGGTATAATGTGAGGCCATTAGAACGAGTCATATAGATTTATTCTTTAGTATCAGACTAATTAGCTCTACTTTATTTAGGAGCACTTAAAGGACAGAAGGAATTATATGAGCACTCAGCTCCTTTGTTGCATTGAGAAGAACTATTCCCAAAGTTCTGAAAAGTTTGTTTCTAAGTTTGTATCACTCCATGATGCCTTTATTGATATCTGCAATGCTTATGTATTTATTTCTGCAAAATTCCAGTATCTGTTTCCTTTTGTGCTTTATTTGTGGCATTACTTTATTCGGTGCAATTCGAGATAACAGTACAGAGACTTCTCAGCTTTTTATCATGAATGGTACATATCTGATAATGTTTGATTGCACAGAAATGCATTTGCGCCTCTTATAACTAAGGCCACGGAGTGATCAGCCATTAATAAACTCTGCCTCACAGAGAGAGATATCTGTGAGGCAATAGGAAGGCAGAATCAGGAGACGTGCTCCATTCCTCCATTATAATTTGCCTCAGTTACAAGAACTAGAAATGAATTACTAGCCACTGAAAATTATCTCAGACTTGCTGATATATACATCTAACCAAAAAACATCGCAATGGAAAATCATTTTTTGTTGTTATTGTTCAGTGGTTCAATCACTTTTGATAATTTGTGATCTGACACTATTTTACCAAGACTTCCTTAGAGTAAATGCGTCTCTGAGTTCATTTAAACTTAAAACTTGTATTCACAGTTATATTATATAGCCACCTAGTCTTCAATCAGCCTCTTTTTTCCAAGGTCTTTTCCATTATGCACCAAAAATACTTAAGTATTGTTTATTTATTTAAATAAATTCGCTACTCAACTGCAGTACACTATGGGTGGCATACAAAAACTTGAAATAAAAACATAAAAATAGATAAAACCAGGCAGCTGAGATTAAAATAATCCAATAAAAAATAAAATCAACAAAATAGGGGCCTTGGGCAAATTATTATTTTATTAATATCCCACCTTTAAATAAGTCAAATAAGTCAAGGCAGTGAATCATAAGCACAAGCATCAACCTTAGGCCTGGGATCAAAGCTAGATTTTCAAAGCTTTCCAGAACCCTAGGAGAAAGGATGCCATCCTTCACCCCAGGGGGATGCTGTTCTAGAAGGTAGGGGAAACAGAGAAAAGCCCTCTTCCTAGGTTCTACAAGATGGCAGTCAGTGGTGGGATTCAGCTGGTTTGCACCAATTGAGCAGAACCGGTAGCTAATTTTTTGTTGCCCCAGGCCCCAGGCCCACAATGGACTTCCAGAAGCAGCATCCATATAGAGAAGCGGTTGTTCACATATTTGAAGCCCACCACTGATGGCAGTGTTTAACAGAGGGGACCTGGAGTGGACCCTCTTTGCTGGAATATATGTGATGAAGCATATAGACACTAAAATAAACATCCTTTTGCAAGATCTGATTAACAGGGAGAGTATGTTCTCCCAAGCATAACTACACTTAGCATAACACTGGAAGTTTTTAAGAAGACATTGGACAACCATTTGTATGAAATGGTATAGGGTTTCCTGACTGATCAGGGGGTTGGACTAGAACACCTCCAAGGTCCCTTCCAACCCTGTTATTCTGTTCTGTTCTGCACTGAATAATAATAATAAGATTTATGTTTGTATATTGGTTTTTATTTTCATTAGATTGCTTTACCTGTTGTAAGCCATCCAGAGTCATTTAGATGAGATGGATGGCCATACAAACTGAATAAACAACAATTGCAAAGCTGAAAGGATTTTCATTCATTTCGTCTTCAACTGGACCACAAAAAAAATCTATTCATAGCATTAAAATGAAGAAGTTATATTACAGTTATTCAACATAAGAAATGTAAAAATTGAATGCTAATTTTATCTTTACTTGCTGATTGGCTCTGTTTTTTCTCTCTCTCTTCCTAATTTTCCTTATGGAACTTACGATTTCTTTTCTATACTGTATTAAAAGCCTAACCGGAATCTCATACTCTTTATTATCAGATCACTTCAGGCCACACACAGATTTAAGGAATACTATACCTTGCCCATTTCCGCCAGAAGACTTTAGTTGTCTGCAGAATCCTTCTCAGTTAGGAGTATCCTCCTGGCAAGTGTGAGTAGAAGAGAACCAGTAAATATAGTATAAAAGGAAATGCATGCCTTAGACTACAATGTAGTACTGTAGAGTCCCCATATATACTCAATGTCCACTTTATATGTCACAGGGGAAGACAAACAAATCAGCTATTTGGAAAGTTATCATTTTTTAACTTTTCAAAATGAAGAGGTTCCAGAGTGGGTGGATTATTTCTATTAGTAACTACCAACTCTGGATGTGTAGCTTCTTATATATAAATCAAAAGTCTGGACTAAACAATATTGCAAAATTAAATAACATGTTTAAACCTGAAAAGACTGGCGAATAAGCAGCATTTCAAAGTCTCTTTACTTGCCCTGAATTGGACTAATAAATAACTTAAGATCTTAACTTTAGAACCATACCTACTAATCCACTATGGAAGCCTTTCCACCATACCTTTGGGTTAGCACTTTAATCCTTGCTGCTTACTTCTCCCTTCTCCTCTCCAATGCCAGCATCAGAATGATGAGGAGCAACATCACCGGTCAAGAGGGGCAATTGTCTTTCCTTGGTTTCACAAGCCACTGTATTGACTCCACCACTGCCACCTTCACCATGCAGTGAATTCTGATTAAGAATGTTGTTCTTGTCCCTAACTTTCATCCCACTTAGTTTGTGCTGCACGCACTGCTGTTCTTAGAGCAAAGTTATAAGTTATTCATTATACAAGAATGTAATAGAATCTGGGAATGGCCTGGGGAGACGGGAGGAAAAGCCACAGACTAGACAGTGCATAGACTGATGAGGTAGTCCTGATAAGGAGAAAACCCATACTAACTCTAATTTTATTGTACACTTACATTAACAGAATTTTGCAAGTCTGAAACCATATCTCTTTCTCCTCAACTTTACAGTCCAAGAAACTGAGAAATTTGCCATGCCCTTCTGTGGACTCAGCTACCATTTGTCTGACCATTGTTTAGTCTGTGGCTCTTCATCCTGCCTCCCAAGGTCATTCACACATACCATTACAGAAGGTGTATATATCACACAGCCTGACCCTGAGAAGGAGTCATCAGCCCAAGGTCAATTGGCTGGCTTCCATGTCTAAGGGAAGACTAGAATCTCTAGCTACTTCTTTTCCAGTGTCCACTGCATTCTCCCAAGTGGGATGAAGAAACTACATTGAAAGAATTGCAGATGTCTGGGTGCTTTTTGAAAAAAAATCTACCTGACCACAGGTTTCAGGATCAAAAAGTAGGCTCTGTCCAGAAAAAGAATAAACACACCAATAAATAATCTTACTATAACCCTTTGACTCCAAAACCATGTCATCTATGCTGAATTATTCTTGTCTTCAGAAGGACTCCTGTTTGAGGCCTATCTAATAAATCAACGTTCTTCCATGAATTGCCTCAACACTTTTCTAGGAAGGAGAGAGAAGGAAAAGTGAACAATCTATGTATAAAATAAAATCCCGGTATCACTTCAAACAAACACAGGTAATTTCCATTCTTTTATGATTGCTAAATTTGGGGCCTGACCAAAGGAAAAATTGCTAATGAATTAAGATTAACTATTTAAGATTAATGAAGTGGAATTATAGTGTTTGCTTTTGTACTTATCACAGAGGTCAAATACGGATTCTCAACTTCATGAAACAATGGGACTTTGTGTTCCATTTTTTAAAATGGCATTATTTCCAATCTTTGCCAAGCTTTAGTAAAAAAAAAAAAATCTCTACTATGTGGTTCTACAAAATTAACCACTGCAAGCTAATTAAGGAGTACATTCTGCTTTTGAACTTTCCAGGAATAAAACAAGAATGAATTTATTCTCAGAATTTGGTATATCAGCTTCTTGGGCTATTTTGTTAACAAAGGTATTGCTAACAAATAAAACCACAGAATACATATGCAGACAAAACCAGCTAAAGTTAAAATTGAAATTATGAATTATTTCAACCATAATTTGATTGTTTCCTTTCATGTTTCAGCTACTTAGAGCCTGATTTAATCTTCTCAACCCCTCTGCAGTCAAGTCGTCTTCTGGCCTCAGTTCTAAATTTGCTATGAGAATAGTGAAAGAAATTTGCTTTTTTTGTCTGCAGGATTGCATTGTATTTTATATTTAGTCTCCTGTGGCAAACAAGAATTAACCCATTTTTCTAACACTTGCATGATTCCCCCCCCCACTTCTTGGTGGTTACAAAAAGTCTAAATGAATGCCAGCAAAAGAGGACAGGCAACATTTACACTCCATTAATTAATTCATCGCCTAAAAGCTATCTATTTGATTCCTTTAAAGTAGGGTTCCCTCATGTGGTTGGGAATTCTGGGAGTTGAAGTCTACGTTTCTTAAAGTTACCAAGTTTGAAAACAGCTTTACAAATCTGTTTAAGCTTTTGTGATATAATTGTTTATTATTTAATTAATAGATAACTGTTTTCCTCAGATAAAACATACTTTTCTTATGATCACAAAATACTGAAAATATAATTTTGTATTAATTCATAAGTTCTATAGTCCTCAATAGCATTCATCAAACTAGATCAGAGATTTATTACACAGATTAATCTTTATTCCTTCAGTGTGTTTGAGCGAGTGTATATGTATGAGTGTATATCACTACATGACAATTCTGCCTTCATCTCTTTTGATTATATTACAGATCTAGCTTTCTATATCAGACAGTTGTGGGCTAAGAATTGTAGATATCAAATTCCAGTTTGTCACCAGTTTTGAGAAAGTTGTTTTATGCCGCAAATGATGGCTTCTTAGCCACCTGTACCTGGAAGAATACAAAAAATGCAAATTACAAGCAAAGGAAACAATATTGTGCCTGGAATGAGACAGGAACAGAACCAAGCCAAATCTATAGAAAAACAATATTCCAGAGAATTAGGTCTCAGAAAACAACTTTCTGATTGAGGCAGCAGCCATGAATAGTTAAGGCCTCAAGCTAAGTTCTTCCATCTATTAATCCTTGTACCAGTTAAGACTCTGATGATAAAGATAATGATGATGTAGCATATGTACCATTTGACTAAATTTCCACTGGATGTTTAGCGTTCCAAGAAATTCAGAAGGCTGCAAGTATTTTTCAGGTCAACAGCAATACATTCAAAAGCACCAATAGCAAGGAATAATGTAATAATGTTATCAAAGCAAATGAGTTTTTTTAAAATAATAATAATAATAATAATCAAAGGCTTTTCTGACTCCTTAACTCTATTCTTTACCTGATTGCACATTCAGGAATCTGCTCCCCCAGCTAATTTGCAGCCTTTCAATTCATGTGGAAAAATGTATGATTACATGAATCTATCCCTAAAAATGCAGAGCACATATTTCATTTTACAGCAACCCCCAGAGGGAGGCTGCAACACTTCCCCCCAAAAGGGCTTCTGCTTTTGCTTCATTTTTAAACGACATCCAATTGTTAAAGGGAAAAGGAGGATATTTGAAGCTACTCCTCAACCAGAGATAAAAAGCAGGCAGCATAATCCTGCTACATCTTGAGAACATTAATTAGCAGTACAGCTTAGGGATTTTTTTTTTTTAAATTAGTTTTAACACTTTGTTGCAAAACAGTTGAAACGTTTCCACACACTGATTGATTTTTTTCTTCTTCTTCTTCTTACAAGCGGGGTAGTAAATTCTGATTTAAAGAGAGGCATGCCCATTTTAAAGTAATGCAGTTTGTACTGTGTGTGTAAATGCAATAAGAAGGAAACCAGATCACGGGCCTTCTAAAGAGTTACTCAAAAACTTTTCTTTTATCCACTTTACAGTCTGTGGTTACAGCAGCGTGAGAGAAATATATGAAACACTTCCTATATTAGTTATATGTTGCATCCTCAAGAGACGTTTCAAAATTCACATCCTGTAAATAGGGTCTATTCCCACACACACTTCATTTTTGTGGTCCTGGACACCTTAAAGTAAACCCCAAATGATCTACCCAACTTCCCTTGAGTCATTTTAGTGTTAACAACCCCAAAAAATGTTACTGGAGCATCCCCCTCATCCCTTCAAAATGCTGAGGCACAGGACTTTGCAAAGTTGGGTTTCCTTTCTAAGGATGAAGACTTTTATTTGTTTGTTTTATTTAAAGTATTTATATGGCCACTCATCTTAAGCAACTCTGGGAGGCTCATAATAATATTTATTTATTTTTCTATTTATATCCCGCCATTATTATTTCCATAAATAAAGTGATGAACATATCCAACACATTTTCCTCTTCCTATTTTCCACACAACAACAACCTTTTGAGGTGGGTTGGGCTGAGAGAGAGGGACTGACCCCAGGTCATCCAGTTGGCTTTCATGGTAAAGGTGGGACTTGAACTCACAGTCTCTTGCGTTGTCCTATTTGAGTTTATTTACAAATGTGCAAGTTAACCATCAGTACAAACTCAGCTTAAGATCTCTGGGGACATTCAATGTTCCCGCTCCCATGTTGTATTACTAGGTTCCTAAGATTAATTAAACTTTCCTTGAAATGTAAGCCACACCCCTTTTGGATGTGCATTGTGATGTCAGATGGAGATACAAAAGGGGACTGTGTTTGAGGCACAATTCTTTCTTATGTTCTGACAAAAGCAGCAAACTCTTGCAGATTCTCGTGGTCGGGGAAGTCTCCAAATGGAGGGGTTTTATTCCATGTGGTAGACCACAGTAATTTCTGGTTTATAGACTGGTGAATTTGCGAATGTGTATAATGAGGAAACATTGTGGATGTTTGCAAATTAATTATTTATCCTCATTGGATATCTATTTAAGTTTCATCCACATAAACACCTATCACCAATAAGAGTAATATAAGAACAAATTAATAAAATATTAATCAGCTAGGACGGTTCTCTTAAAATGTTGTGCTTATTTAATTCTGTCCATTCTTAATGAGTTCTTAAATTATTTGCTGGTTATGGTTATGTTGGGGATATATTTATTTATTCAATTTCTTCAGCTGCCCATCTCAAACAAGTTACTCTGGGTGGCGAACACTCATAAAATCCATTTTAAAAATTATAATTACAATACAAAAAGAAAAGTTAAGTACACACTGTATGGATGTAACACAAATTGGGCGGAAGAGTAGCAAATCAACTGGGAATGTTAAGAAGATTTTCTTTAAAATGGCATAATTAAAGCCTAAAGTCAACTTTAATTATTTTTTCCCAACTTTCTTCTTTTCTCTTTACTGTTGTCTACTTAGTTTCATCATGCTGAGCTGAACAAAACACAGTGCTAAATGTTGTAGCAGGGACTGAGGGTGTTGTCTCTCATTGTTGTCCACATCAGACCCCCTTCTTGGGATCTCTGCATCTACAATCCTTCTAGCTATGTTCCATATTGGGGCATAAGTAGAAGGGTTAAAAAAGTCAAGATAGCAATGACAAGTGTGCAATCAAATTACTAACCTTCTGTATATGACATGTACATTAAAAATGGGCACATAGTCACACTCACCTTGATATTTTTGACATGCTGCCCCCAGCAGATGCTTATGCTTCCATAGTTTTGGCTGTGATGTAGAAATGGATATGGTTGTGGTCACCATCTTGACTTCTTTGAGACACAAGCACCCACCCATGAACCCTTCTAGTTACACTTTTTAAAGGTAGCAATGTTGCCAACACCTGTTTTTGAATGGAGAGTTGCTTCCCTGAGCTGTATTAAAGAGAACAAAAAATCTCCCTTTCTTAGAAATAAGTATTTAAATAAGAGTCTCTAGTTTTCCTTTTTAACCAGGATCACCAAGCCCAAGCAAGCTTGGAATATGTGCTGCTAGTGCAAACCTAGAGTCGCCTAATCAGGAAGATGGGTGGCATTTAAATTTAATAAATAAATAAACCTGACACTAGACTAATGTAGAAAAGAAGAAAAAATATTAATTTTAATAAAAACATCAATAGCTTTAAATGAATACTTTAATAGTCCCAAGTCACATGAGGCTGAAATCTATAGGGTAAAGCTAGCAGTTAGCAATCCATAAGCAGTTTCAAGATGGCTAGGATTGGTGGACTTCATGCCAGCTGTGGAATTCTGGGAGTTGAAGTCCACTCATCTTAGATTTGCTAAGGTTGAGAAACACAAACAAACAAACAAGAGAGAAACAGAAATGTGGAGCCGATATAAAATTATGCAAAACTGAGTGTACAGCACAACTGAACTGAAAAATAAAGATGCCAATTCAAGCTTTGCTTGAAGCGTCTGCTCCGATCTTACTACAATGACAATTTACCTTTCGGAGAGTATAGTATATCAGTCCTTTGGACTAACTGCTAGTATTTTCTCATCCTCCAGGACAACTGCAAAATTGAATTTGGCATTTTCCCCCCTTCCATTTTAAAGTAACTGTAGCTAGTTATGTTACCCAAGTTACATTTTATCTTAATCATTTAAGACAGTAAGTCAAACTCCAGTTTCTAAGACTAGCTCGTTTTTCTTAACTATGGTTAAAAGCCATCATTTTGAACCAAAAGCTCCCAATTATTTGCAGTCACGCTGGAAGAACAGAAGAGATGAAGAAGCATTAGATCCTATTACTCTAAGTGGGACCCATTCTTGTAACTATGGTTTACATTATAACCAAGAGTCTTATATTAAACACACTGTGATGATATATTATCCAACCAAATCCTGAAGAAATTCTTTCAAACTGAGGTCATTCTCCAATACAGAATCTAACCCGTTAAAAGTACTATTTTCCCATTTCTTCAAAATTAATTCCCAGCTGTTTTGAGTAATTCTATCGAAGTGAATTTACAAGCGCTGTGTTGTAATTCTTTTTTCTAGACACCACAAACAGCTTTTTACTGAAGTTTGAAACAATGATCATACTCTAACATGAATAACCCATTGTTTGCTAGAATTCTCACAGATGCATTTGTAGAAAAGCTGTGTCACTAAATAAAATCATTTGGGGGGAGGTCACTCCAAAATTGTACATTTTAAAGACTCCTGAGTTAGAAATATCAGCTCTCTGTTTTACCCAAGAGAAAAAAAGGATGTACGCCAGTGTTATCTAAAGAGAAATTTTACATGCATCATTGTTACTTGATCACCATAACACAAAGGTTTTTTCATTAAAAAAAAAATCAAATGAGTTTTTCAGGGCTCCCCCCCTCAAGAATTTTATGGCAAGGCTAGCTGACAAGTGATGTACTACTGTGGTTTTACACTACCCTCATTGTTCTGAGCTTTGAAATTCCTGAGGCTAAGCTGACATGTGCTTGAGACATGAAATGCAGTTCATTTTTTGTGCGCGTTACCACACATCAAAGCTGAAGCTTAATGAACAAACCATGTGGGCTTATGAAAAGGATGAAACTACCCAAGCGTATATTAGTCTGTTTCTCTGTTTAAGAACTGTGCTTTAAGTCTTCTGAAACAATTGCTGTTGGATAGAGATGGGAACGGGTCCCATGATTCAAACGGAGGGAGATAAACATGTAACATTAAACTTGTTGGAATGAATTCTCCTCAGTGCATTAATTCCTCTTGGCTAATTAACAATGCTGGTAGAGTATATCTGGGCTACATTGTTAAAAAAATTGGCAATATGGGTATATAAACTCCTCAAGATGTCCTGGATTAAGTCAATGAGAAATAGTACCAAAACGCTTAGGGAGAAGCCTTCTTTTGGTTTCAGCCTCAGCAGCTTCAAATTCTGGAATAATTCAATTCCTCTTAATGCTATATACTGCATCTCTCTTGATCCTTTATTTATTTACTTATTTTTGTTCGACTATCATTTGCCCCTCCTAGTTTAATAAAACAGTATTTAATATTTCCCCTCCTTTTTACTTTTCCCTACTAATGTAAAGTTTTTCTTTGGCCCTCCAATTCCCCTACTGTATTTATTTTTCTCAAAATGGTGGCCTGTAATCAGAGAGTTACCTGCATCTAAATCATATCCATCTATGGCTCAAGGCCCAGATTGAATCCTCACAATAATTTTTTCTGCTTGCTTTATACAAATCTTACATTTCTGTCAAGATGTCAGTAGAAACTTTGCTTTTAGCTCCACTCTTTGGCTCTTCCTTCTACACTCTGTGTGTGGATGGGGATGGGGATGGGGTGCACATGTGTGCAAGCCTGCTTTTGAGTCACTCAATTGGCTTTGTGTCTAAGACAGAACAAGAACTCCCAGTCTCCTAGAATCTAGCCTGGCGCTTTAACTACCACATCAAACTCGCTCCCTCCCTCTATGCTAATTTTTTTGGGAAAAGATTTTCATGTATGCAAATACTGATGCACTTGTTGGGTCAATATGGGGAGAGAAGGAAAGAGATAAAAATGAAATGGAGAGGTAGGTAAAAAGGGAGCGAGACAGAAATATGACAAGAGAAGAGGAAGGTAGAGAGTGAAAATGGCAAAAAAGAAAAGGGTCCACTTTCTGTCTCCTTCTAAGTACACATGCGATATTTTAAAATGTAAGGTCAGAAATGTCACCATAGTTGGATGATATGTTGCTAAAGTATGATTTGTTCTGGGTAGTATATTAATTTTTGAGAAATACTGATTCAGCAGTATTGCAAAGAGAAAATAGCTGAGGGAAACCAGGTCTTTTCTGATAAGTGTAGTGCAAGATTTTGAACTATGTGTTAAATGCTGTCAGAAATTCAGATGGGATTTGTTGAGGGAATACATTTCCCAACTCCTATAATTACTAGTGCTTATAATAGTTGAAGAACAGGGACAAATACTGCTTACATTAGGATGGCTGGCTCAGGAATTCTAGGAGTTGAAGTCCACAGGTCACAAAGGGGCCATAGTTGCCCAACCCTGGCTTAGATCCTGGCTATGTTATCAATGCACACTCAGCTGAATGGAAATGAATCCTGGGTTTCAATTCTATCCCCCTTTCCTTGCAGACTAACCTGTGTCAAAACTATGAGATATGAACAATGCCTAAGACAGCTCTGGAAGTAGAGTCACTTGACAGTGAGATGGGCAGCCTATAAATTTAATAAACAAACAAGCATGCCTGACAGATGTTTTTATCAGACTGTATCTGTATTTTCAACAAGTTACCCCATCTAGAAAAGCTTAGCGTATCCTAGCTTGGACTTCAGCTCCTAATGGCTTTGCTCGGAGGGTGGCAGCTTCAGACCAAGAGCCATAAGACAAGCAGTTCCATGCCCGAATTTTGCCAGCTCTCTATAACAATAGAAAGAACAGAAGTGACATACATCCTGCTCACTCCAATCAACCCTTTTGTCTCTTTCCAAATGGAAAAGTGAAAAAAGTTAAGTGAAATTTGCTCCATTTTATGACCTTTCTTGTCACCATTGTTAAGTAAATTCCTGCAGCTGTTAAGTTAGTAACATGGTTGTTAAGTGAATCTGGCTTTCCCTAATCAGAAGGTCACAAAAGGTGATCACATGACCCTGGGACACTGCAACCATCATAAATATGAGTCAAGTGCTAAGCATCTGAATTTTCATCGTGTGACCATGGGGATGCTGCAATAGTCGTAAATGTGAAAAACTGCCATAAGTCACTTTTTCATGTCGTTGTAACAGTCACTAAATGAACTGTTGTAAGTCAAGGACTACCTTTAGTATCAGATGAGCACAGGTAGTATTTTATTTTCAAATGTCGCTTAACTGCTGACATTAAACCCTTTTCTTAATCAGCAGAGAGTTTAATATTCAGATCATGCACAAAGAGATCAAGGCTCTTGTTTAACCAAAGAAGTATTTATATATATATATATATCGTTGTTCCCCTATGTTGAAACAGAAGTCCACAAGAAGCCTCATGGAAAGTGTTTTTAGTTCCTCCTATTCTATAGAGAGCAGAGGATTAATCAAGACCTTCAAAGAAAAAGAACTTAGAAAATACACACTTGTGATTTCTCAATGTCCCATAATATAAAGGAACATACCTATGTTATTAGGCAGGGGTCTCCAATCCCAGACCGTGGCCCGGTATCAGGCCGTGGCCCATTGGGAACCCGGCCGTGCAAGTGGCAGGTGAGTGCACAAGCATGCAAAGCTCCATTTTCATAAGCGGCAGGTGCGCGCACAAAACCATCCCTTGTCTCCCCCCCCCCCAATGCCACCACCACCGCTGCTGCTGCCGATCCTCAGAGCCAGAAAAGTTTGAGAACCGGTATTATTGGGAGAGTCAGTGTTGTGTAATGATTAAGGTGCTGGACTAGGAGTGGGGAGAACCAGGTTTTAGTCCTTCTTAGGCAGAGAAGCTGGCTGGGTGACTTGGGGCCAATCATTTTTTTTTTCTGCTATAGACTGGGAAGTCAGAAAAACATCTATCTACCCACCTGCACTGAATTAGCATAGTAGATTTTGGACCCCAAACTTCCATAGTAGATTAATTCGTGATGATGATGGTGGTGGTGGTGATGATTGATGTTTATCAAGTATAAGATAAATGACTGACAGATTATGTGCCATTAAGTCATTTTTTGACTCTTAGTGACCATGTAGATAGATTTTCTCCATGATAAGCTATCCCTAACCTGTTCCTTCAAATCGCCCAATGGTGCCTCCATAACCACTGTAACTGAATCCAACCATGTTGATGCTTGTCTACCTGTTCTTAATTTCCTTCCACTTTCCCAGCTTTAAAGTTGGGCCTTCACAACATATGTCTGAAGTAGGATACTTTGAGATCAGCCATTTGTATCTTGAATGTGAACTCTGAGTTGATTTGTTCAATGATCCATTTCTTTGTTTTTTGGCTGCCTGTGGTTTTTCATGGAGGCCAGGAGTCAAAAAGAAAGTTAAATTATTCCAAGCAACAAAGAACTTCTTGATTCAATCCATACATTTCTCCTTCTGACACGTACAGCAAAATTTACAGAAATTCATTCTCTGTGTGCGTTTGGGGGGGGGGGTTATACTGCAGCACTGTTTGCCCTTTACTGTGAATGACAGTTTCAGTAAACTGGTCAGCAGAATGTTTCCAAACAGTGAAATAGCTAAAAAAATATGCATAAGGCATGCAGATGACTGGATGCACAAAAGAAGAGGCCTGAAGGTAGCCCTCAAAAGAAGCAGCTGCTGTTGTACCACAGGTGTGAATCTTCAATTAAGAATAATCATATTTTTCTGTCAACCCTAATAAAATTCAGAAATCCGGACATGACAGGTATCATAGGTGTTTCAGGAAGCTGAGAGGAACAACATACTGCTGCTTTTCAGAGGTCTGACAAGGGATATGAACCCAGAAGAGTGGTATTTGAAACAAAGACTGACAGCTTTCCAAGGCAGATGTTTGAGTTGCAAATTGATGCCACCAACTTCAGAATCCTACACAAGCCTTTTAGAAAGCTCAGCTATCTAAATAAAATCTTTTCGGGTGCAAGTAAGCAGGAGCTAACTCAAATAAATGGCATCATGAAAAGGCCTCTTTCCATTTAAAACAAAATTGACTTAATGGAAGAGGGTTTTTTAATTTCATCTTTCTTATTTTTAAGACATCGGACATGCAGGATATGCCTCAAATTGGGAATTGTCATTTTATATAGCAAGCAGAGTCAAACTGGAAAAATATCCGAGGAATGTATTAAAAGTAAACTTATCACTCACACTACCAAACCCACTCTCTGGGTTATTGTTTTTTAAAGATCCAGATTAGAAAAATTCTCCATCTGATTGCCTTTTGACATCTATTCCCCTCTCATAGCTTCATTCCAACTAGGCAATAAAAAGTCTCACTAAAATTATATCAAAACTCTTTTGTGAATCGAGTGCTTTTCGTGATTCCTCTGCTGAAAACTCTCAAGCGGAAAGGGATGGAATTTAATCAAGAGCACTTAAGAGATTTTTATAAAAGTGAAAGTGATTTTATGATTACTTTAAGTGATGCAGCATGGCAATTCCAGAAATGGGATTTTCACGGTATAGACATTTGGGCTAGGGTATAATGTTCTCTTTTTCTCCACTCTCCTCCTTCCTATATTTCTTGTTCTGTTGTGTGTAACATGCTGTGGACTGGTAAATAAAGGGCAGAAATGAAGAGATTGCTATTCTTTGAGAGTTTCATGCTTTTTATCTCTTAAATATACTCCTTCTTCCTCAGTATAGTGTGAGGCCTATTTCAAATGTATAAGCCTCAGTACTATACTCAAATTACTTTGCTCACTTACTAGCAGAAATATCCAAAGAAGTCCTCCCATTATAATCCTGGCTAACATCCTAATTCATGGTCTACTCTATTACTGTCTTTCCTAACCCAGTCATTAAAAAATAAATAGCTGTGTTACTCAGGTCCCAACTGCTGTCTCAGTCTTAATCAGGGCTTTCTAGGGAGGGGAGAAAAAACTGAAAAATATTTCAAATGCCCATCTTTGCAAGGGCTTTTCAGAAGACCTGGCTTTTCCCTTAATGCCAGCAGATGCTGGAAAAGTGCTAACAAATGCAGGAAAATTCTCAAGTACTGTATACTCAGACTTGTGGACTTCAACTCCCAGAATCCCTCAGCCAACTTTAAGCAATAAGTCTTAAAGTTGCCAAGTTTGGAGACTCCTGATTGAATCCATTCCAGCCATTAGTCAAATACTGACCAGAAACTGCAGTCATACAGATCTCCTTCCCACTTATATAATTATATAATGTGAAGGAGATCTGTGTGACTCCATTGTTGTGGACAGATCCTCCTCTGATCAGTAATAAGCTGATTGCTGGAATGGATCAAATACAATAGTGAAACCCAGTCTAAATAATATGATATTTTATTGAGATAGAGATGATTATGTAATCATCTTACCTCAATAAAATACCAAATTTAGAACATGTTCTGTAGACATGGAGCCAGATACTGCTTTTTACAAATAAACTTCTTTCCTCCTCCTTCTTCCTCCCCTATGGATCAAATGAGAGATGCAAACTTTTTATTAGAGAATTTAACTTCCTTAATAAACAAATATTTTTGAACCTGATGTATGTACCTCTGTGGATGCCTCTGCTGATCTCTTTTTCCTAGAATAAACAAAAATGTTTTTCTTCACACAAGCCCTTGTTCCAGAAGAAAGCAAAAGAGGAATGTCCCCTCAAAATGGGGGTGGGTGGGTGTCAAGAAATTCAAAGATGGTGGCTACAACCATCTGATCAAAACCCCATCCTTTTTTATGTATGCCACATAATTGTGGCTACCATCTTGAATTTTTTTGATCCCGATACTGAGATCCTTGAAGTAAAGTTTTCTGTCTTGGTGCTTGGTCTAAAATGAAATATCTGAGCAAGCCAAAAGAATAATTTTTAAAAATGAACACATAAGAACAGTGTATTGGTGGTGTTGTAGCTTCCACCAAATGAAATGAATATTATTTCCCAGGAAAATCCCCCAAACCACTTAAATATTTCTAGATATTCAGCATACAATTAATTTGCCCTCAGCCATGCAGATCAAAAAGCTATATAGGGGTTTTCAATGTGTACAATTACATGTAAAATTGTATTGATATGGGATTCTCACATTGTGGCTTCCTATTACACACACACACACACAAATACAAACACACACAGAGAGACACGGCTTCTTAAACAATAAAAATTAACATAAACCATGCAACAACACTCCCACTGCATCTCCAAATGCCTTTACAAAAGGAGCATGAAACAGAAGTTCTGTAACTTCCAAAATCTTTATTCTTTGCACATCAGCAGATGACACCGAGTTGGGGGCAATATAGCTAACACTTTAAATGTTAGATTCAAGATTCAGAAGGACCTTGACAGACTTGAACACTGGGCCCTATCCAACAAAATGCAATTCAGTGGTGAAAAAAGTAAAGTCCTGCACTTAGGTAAGAAAAATCAAATACACAGATATAGAATAGGTGGTACCTTGCTGAATAGTAGCCACTGTGTGAGGGATCTAAGAGTCCTAGTGGACAACCATTTAAATAAGTGTGCTGCTGCTACCAAAAAAGCTAATACAACCCTAGGTTGCATCAACAAAGGAATAGTTTCATGATCATGGGAATTGATAATACCACTTTATACTGCACTGGTGAGATCACACTTGGAATACTGCATCCAGTTCTGGTCACCACAAGACAAAAAAGATGTTGGGAACCAAAGAGTGCAGAGAAGAGCGACAAAGATGATTAAGGGGTCTGGAGGCTAAACCATATGACAAACAGTTGAGGGAACTAACTATGTCTAGTCTAACCAAAAGAAGGACTAGGGGTGATATGATAGCAGTCTTTTAATACTTGAGGGGCTGTCACAGAGCAGAGAGAATTAACTTATTCTCCAAAGCACCTGAGGGCAAGACAGGAAGTAACAGTTAGAGGTCCATTAAAGAGAGAAGCAACCTAGAACTAAGGAGATATTTCCTAACAGTGAGAACAATTAATCACTGGAACGGCTTGCCTCTGGAAGTTGTGGGTGCTTCCATCACCGGAGTTTTCAAGAAAACACTGGACGGCCATTTGCCCAGAATGGTATAGGATCTCCTGCTATGGGCAGAGGGTTGGACTAGAAGACTTCCAAGTTTTCTTCCAATTCTATTATTCTATGCTGTAGCATAACTGAAACTCCAAATGTTCTTGAGGATGAAAGAACCCATTTGGTATAGACTGGAATGAATGAGGGAAGGGGAGAAAGAGGGGAGAAAAATCACCAGTTTGTTATAGCTGATTAAATGAAGCTTTCCTTAGTTCTTTTCTTCCCCTAGCAGATTCAGTGTGAAAAAGAGTTATGACAACCATTGTGAGTGTGGGTGGAGTGGGCTTATTCTATCCCAAATGAGCCAAAGATTTCCTGAAAAGGGATGAGAACTTGACAAGGTTCAATAAATACATTATCACCATAAGAAAGAAAAGTAACTCCAGGAGGAATTCAGAATATAATTTGACAAGGGTTTGTTGCTCAAGATCACTAGTACAAATAAAATACAGAAAGAGTCTCATTTTGACCCTATAGCAAAGAAATATTAAAAAAACCCAATTCTTAAACCCCCTGGCTTACCAATCCAAATATGTCGTGTAAATTGTCAGATCAGGGTAAAGTACAATCTCAGGTGTCTTATTCTTTCTTATGACAGCTTCCCTCCCCATATTACTTCACCCCCTAACTGATTCTCCCACCATCTGCCATTGCATGCTCCATGTCTCCCTCTGTTTCACGTGCTCTTCAAAATTCTGCCTGTTAGGTAAAAATTGCTACTTTTGCAGCTTTAAAAAAAATTAATTTTAAGAACAGACCAAACAGAATCCTACTAACATGGACAGTAAAACAGAACAAATGTCAAGCGATCTGTGCATCCGTAACTGGGAAGTTCCCAAACATCAAATGCTTTCCCGCTGCATATTAAGGAATTTGGAAATGAATAGTAATGAAGCAAAATATGCTTCTTGGAGCAGGGGTTTCCAACCCCCGGGACGTGGCCCGGTACCAGGCTGCAGCCTGTTTGGAACCAGGCCACACAAGCAGCAGGCGAGTGCATGAACGTGCAACTCCACTTGTGCAACCAGCGGGTGCACATGCAAAACTCCATTTGTGCAAGCAGCATGCATGTGTGCCCTTTTGCGTAAATGGAGCTGCATGTGCACGCACCCACCCATCACTCATGCAGAACCATCCACTCACACACACTCCGCCACCGCTGCTGCCAGTCCACAAAGCCGGAAAGGTTGGGGAGCGCTGGCTTAAAACAAGGGAAAACAAATATTCAATAAAGGCATAAAGGCCATGTGTACAGAAAAGGCAAACATTAAGCTGAAATATAAATGCTATGCTATGCTATGGTAAAGATAGGATTTTTTTTTTAAAAAAGGTTGGCTAATGGATTGCATATTTGTGACTGTAAACCCAATGCTCTATGCATAAACTGTTCAAACTTCAAACTCTTCCACGATGTTTTCTTGTTTAGGATTACTGTGTGGTGAAGTAAGACTGGTATTTATCTGATTCTTAGATCAGCGGTGGAGAAGTGTGTCCCATTATGGATATATCATAGGATTTGGCACCAGTGTTCAATTACAGTACTTTAATACACATGTAAAATAGAAATTCTCATAGAACAGAGCAGCATTGAAGAGCAGTAATTATATGGAAGGAAGATGGAAAGCTTTCAGCTTTCACTGTGGATGCTTATGCCATATTGTGAAGATGGGTGGAGAGACATTAAATGGTTAGGATCTTGAAGGGAGCCTAATTGCACACAGCTGTGCTGAAAATGGAAGCAATTAGATGAGCTTATCTTGGGCACTTTGAAAGTCTTTTGTTTTGGATACCCCAAGATGAAAATAAGAAATGGATCTTTAAAAAAAAAAATCACATACACACAAAACATATTCATAGTTTTATCATGGCTCATTTTGGAGCCTTAACGAACAATGTTTGTGCATAATTTAAAAGAACAGAAAAAGGGGTGGGGGCCAATCAGAGTGTGAAGGCTCTACAGGACTTCTGCAAGAGAAAAAGAATCCTTAGAAACAGGATAGAACAAATCAATGCTACCAATAGCGGGGTGAAATTCTTGCAATCCAGAATGACACCAGTTAAGAAAAAGCATTTGAGTTGAAATTAATTGATGGAAGGGGAGGGTAGCACAAAGGAGAACTGTTAACGAGGGCAGCACTTTTATTGCTTCTCTTTTCTGTGTCTCAGCCCTGCACTGGCTCCATGCTGATCTTCTAAAAGCATTGGGCCAAGTGCCTGACTTTCAATTACTATTTCTACCCTAGACATTTCCCATGTTCAGTGCAGGGAATATGCTTGTTGATACAGGACAAGCCACATTAGAGTCACACTAGCCTTTAGTGTGAGGCCAGGATAAAATCATGCAAGGTTAAACACACCAAGGACCTCACACTTTAGCTCTACTCTTATTGGCTAAAGAGAGGGAAACATTCAATTGCCTAAGGACACCTGCTGCACAGCTTCTAACTTAAATAAGCAAGCAAGCAAGCAAGCAAGCAAGCAAGCAAGCAAGCAAGCAAACAAACAAACAAACAAACAAACAAACAAACAAACAAACAAACAAACAAACAAACAAACAAACAAACAAACAAACAAACAAATAAATAAATAAATAAATAAATAAATAAATAAATAAATAAATAAATAAATAAATAAATAAATAAATAAATAAATAAATAAATAAATAAATAAGAAATGGGTTAGGTGCATGTGCATGTTAAAGAGATTCCACCAGTGGTGGATTCAGCCAGTTTGCACCACGTCGGCAGAACCAGTACCTAATTTTTTGTTTGGACTTCCGGAAGCGGCATCCACACAGAGAACCAGTTGTTCACATATTTGAATCCCACCACTGGATTCCATCATTTCCTGAAATCTTCAACATCTCATGCTTAGAAGCTTTCTAAATTCGGAAGAAATAAAGTCTTCCAAAGATGGTTCTTCCACAGCAATAAATCTATCTGAAGAGTTTTTTATAGGAGGACTTCCTAAACACTACACATTTTAAAATCCAGTCCAGCAAAATCAACTGCAACATGTAATTGCAGGAGTCAGGCTTAGAATGCTATAACCTCTGGATAACATTTAGCCAAACAGAAACCATTTCTATCCATGAAGTTGTTATATTGCTAATTCCTGAAATAATGTCTGTAGTATGGCACTTCGCTCAGCTGACAAGCAATTGGCAGGTAGCTTTTACAATAGCAAGATGGATTCACAGCATGGAATGTGTTGATTGCTCATGTCAATCCTTTTGTAATTTTAAACCAGTACTAATTAGTGCTATACATTTCTCCTGAGTATAATTAGATTACTATTTATATTATTGTCATTACAACCAGCCTGAGAAATTACTTTTTGAGCTTCATCACTGGCAAAAGAAAAAAACACACCTCTCTTTAAAACAACAGGCATACTGTTGAACACAATCCAGATTCCTAATCCTTTAATCAGGATATATTTTACTTTTTGGTGCCTTCAAATCAGTATTGACTCTTGGTGACCGCCTGGACAAATCTCTGAAGTTTTCTTGGCAAGTTTTTAGAAATGGTTTGCCATTGCCTAATTCTTAAGAGCTGAGAGAGAGAGACTGGCCCAAGGTCATCTTTCAATATTTATAAAGAATGACATTTCAAACTTTGAGAGATTTCCATGCTGTTAGAATTATAGAGGTTATTAGGTTCAGCTTTTCTCCTATACCTATAGGATGCAGATAGTTTCTAGACTTAGTGGATTTCTCCATTCTTTGCACTCTTAGAAAGACCGACTAATGTGGACCGGCATCTTTCCCTGATCAAATTAGAACAACGTTTCTCAACCTTGGCAACTTTAAGATACACGGACTTCATTGTCTTCTTCAATGGCTGGGGAATTCTGGGAGTTGAAGTCCATGTAGCTTAAAGTTGCCAATGTTAAGAAACATTGAATTCTACTCCATCTTGATCTTCATTTTTACTGGAAACTTACTCTAAAATAATTGTTCATTATGAACACTTACCTTTCTGTCCTATTGTGCTTGTGCTATATGATTATATATTGTTGTATGTATGTATGTGTATGTATGTATGTATGTATATATATATATATATACACACATATATATACATACATATATATCTTTAATGACTGCAAAAATACGAATCCCGGGCATATCTGTTCAATAACACAGTCCTCGATCTCGGGAGAAATATAAACCAGCTGTTTATTGTTTAAAAAGTTTAAAACAATAAAACAACTATTTACAATATTAAAACAACTTAGCTTTCGCTGGTCCTCTGCCAGCATCTTCAGAGTGAAGTTTCGGGGGTGGAGATTACTTTTATAGACCTTGCTAGCCTAATTGCTTACTCATTGACCGTGTGATAGGGCCATCCGTCCTGGCTGACCGTAATTGCCTTAATTGTCCCGCCTCCTCTTTTTTGCACTCCAGTTCTCCAACCTTCCTCCCTCCCATCCTTGTCAATCCCCTCCTTCCTGGTGCTGTTGCCATTGGTATGCTTTCTAGCCGCTCCCCTGTGCTCGTTCTGGGCCGCACATCCAGATCCGGTGTCCTAGATGCCTTTCCATTGCTGCTCCCCTCCAGTTTTGTCCAAAGATATAGTAAGTGCCAGGAACCCCATAGCGCACCAGATGACCTAGGGACAACATCCTGGACAACGATACCTTACGTCCAGGGGGTATCAGAGGCAACGGCTTGCATATTAGTGCTGCATAACATCAGTGTGGCTCACTGACCCGACCAAACACTCCGTATGAAAACGATGCGCCCTAAGGAACCACTGCCAGAGGAGGAAAAATCATCGGTGGTCTATAGGGTGCACTGCAAGGATTGCCAGTGTAATTACACGGGAGAGACGGCCAAACGGATAAAAACCAGGGTACATGAACACAAATTGGCCGTCAAAAGGCAGGAGCAGTATTCCCAAATATGGACGCATATGGTGAATAATGGACACTCATTTGACTTCATGGGGGCAAAAGCCATCGCCCAGGATGCCTCCAAAGGAGGGCGCCTACTGAAGGAGGCCTGGTTCTCAGATGCGGGCTCGATTAACCGACACGTAGAATTGCCCCCGGCATACCAGACATTAAAAACACATGAGGAGCAAGCCAGGATGCGGACGGCGTTCACAAGGGGTAGAACTAAAGAAGGCAATCATCGTATGGAAAGGGAACTGGACCCACGACGAACCGCTGGAACCAAGGAGGAGGAAGAACGACAATCGGAGATAAACAGCATGGTCCGCAAAAAGGAGGAGAGGAGAGATGATCCAGCTGAACGAATGCGTTTGCGGGACAAAAAGGGGGAGGGTGGCAATGGAGAATCATCAATGGTGCCAGATCCGGACGTGCGGCCCGGAATGGTCAGGGGGGGGGCGGTTGGGAGATACATCAATGGCAGTGGCGTTAGGAAGGATAGGGTTGGTAAGGATGAGAGGGAGTGAATCCAGGAGTGAGTCAGCAGGCAGCCCGGCTGACCAAAGGCAGACGAGGTGGAGGAATAGGATGCGGCTGTGCGGGTGCACACCCTTGCGCAAAGGGAAACTAGAAGAAATAGGGCCAGCAGGGACAGATAGTGGAAAGTTAGATAAACGGGTGGACCAATACCAACAGGAGGGGGGCGGGAATGAGAAGGCATTGAGGATGCCGGACCTAGCCGTACGACCCAAAATGCGTATGGGGGTAGGGGTGGAAGGCGCATCAAGGGCAATGACACCAGGAAGGATAAGATTGGTAAGGAGGGGAGAGAGTGGAACTGAGGGCGAGGCAGCAGGTGGCTCAGCTGAACGTAGGCAGATGAGGCAGAAGGACAGGATGCGGCTATGCGTGCACACACCCAGGTATGTAGAAAGATTGGAAGAAATAGGACCCAGAGGGATAGATAATGGAAGGCACGTACAGCGGGTGGTTCAATGGGATAAGAAGGAGGGAGGGAAGGGGAGGCAGTTGGCAAACGCACCAATGGTAACAGGACAGGATCTGCAAGGATGAGAGGGGGTGAATTCAGGAGTGAGCCAGCAGACAGCCCAGCTGATCGTAGGCAGACGGGGCAGAGGGACGGGATACAGCTGTGCGCACGCACATCCAAGCGTGGAAGGAAACCGGAGGAAATAGGACTAATAGGGATAGATAGTGGAAGACAAGAACAACGGGCAGACAAACGAGATGGAAAGGAGGGGAGCAGCAATGGAAAGGCATCTAAGACACCGGATCTGGATGTAAGGCCCAGAACGAGCACGGGGGAGCGGCTAGAAAGCATACCAATGGCAACAGCGCCAGGAAGGAGGGGATTGACAAGGATGGGAGGGAGGAAGGTTGGAGAACTGGAGTGCAAAAAAGAGGAGGCGTGACAATTAAGGCAATTACGGTCAGCCAGGACGGATGGCCCTATCACACGGTCAATGAGTAAGCAATTAGGCTAGCAAGGTCTATAAAAGTAATCTCCACCCCCGAAACTTCACTCTGAAGACGCTGGCAGGGGACCAGCGAAAGCTAAGTTGTTTTAATATTGTAAATAGTTGTTTTTATTGTTTTAAACTTTTTTAACAATAAACAGCTGGTTTATATTTCTCCCGGAGATCGAGGACTGTGTTATTGAATACATATATATACATACATACATATATATATATATTGTATATATAGTTGTATATTAGAAGTTAGAGTATTAATCTACTGACATGATTATGATGACAACACAGAAAATAAGAATTGGTAATTACAGAAGTACAATCTCTCAAATGCAGACAACAAATTATAAAACAGAAGAACACTCATTTAATTTTAATGCTTTTAGGCAAAGTATGTGATGTGGCAGTTATGGGTTTTATTTTGCTTTATTGGTTCTTAATATTCATCCTTCTGTCCCATTTGTATTTACTGCCAGTGAAAAAGTAAATTAAGATATTTGGGCAAATCAGCCATGCGTGTAGTATACATATGCTTAATCTAGAGTAGGAACTGCACATTTCACAAATTCTAGATCAGGAATCTAGAAATGTTCCTTTATATGGATGAATAACTCAAGACCTTTTTGAAACATGTCATTTTCCCCAACTAATAAGACAAACTAAGTCAATTAATGAAAAAAAATAAAGATAATAAGTCAGTATAATACCCATGGGCTTGTGACTAAATTGTGCTGCTTTTAGTGAACTGAACACATGATAAATGTCATTTGCATACTAACGCCAGAAGTTTCTTAGCTTCTATTTCTATTTTATTTTACCAGTTCCTTCTGGTTACCGTACTGGAAATGTGAATCTTTAGACCTTTATGAAACTAATTTTACTACTACTGATCCTACTCAGTTTCTACTTCTAGAGGTTTGTTTGTGGATTGGAGAATAATCTTTTTCAAATACTTTTTAATTAGGGACTTAAAAGGAGGAAAGTTTGGGGTTTCTAGCTCTCCTAGTCCTTACTTTCCCCTTAATTCTTAAATTCAGTGAGGGAAAGGAGCAGTAGTGGGATCCAGTTCTCTGTGTGGATGCTGCTTCCGGAAGTCCGTTCTGAGCCTGGGCAACAAAAAATTAGCTACTGGTTCTGCCAAAGTGGTGCGAACTGGCTGAATCCCACCACTGGAAAGGAGGCTATAGAACTTCAAATTATTTAATATTTAACATTTATTTTATTTGTTAGATTTATATCCAGCCTTTTCTCCAGGTGTTCTTCTTCTCAACTTTTTACACCACAACAACCCTCTGGAGTAGTTAGGGCTGATAGATCAGTAATGACCTATATGGTAGTCTTGTTTCATTGGCTTTCTGCCAACATCTCCAAGAGCTGGAATTGTTTTCCAATTCTTCATCGTGTGTGTGCACACTAATATGTGTGCATGCATTAAATTAATATTATTTATAACCTTCCAAGCCCTGCCACAGGATTTTTGAATCAACGCCATGCAGTCAGAGATTTTCTGTATTAAAAACACTGTAAGTTAATTTCTTCCTCCAGCATATATTTATATCTCCTATAATTTTAGACAGTGTGGAAAGCCTTAAAGATCAAGGTTACGGTGCCACCTATTACACCAATATTTTTTTAAAAAAGAAGTGCCACCACAAGTATTTACCTCATCACAGACCTCCCAGAATTATTAAAGACGACAGGAAGTCTAGGCCTTGTTCAATAAGTGTCAAATTAAAAGTGATCCAAAGATTGGAAAATAACTTCAGCGCAGAGGTACATCTTATGGAGAGAGGGAGGGGGAGGGAGGGAGGAAGAGAGGAGGGAGAAAGGGAGAGAGAGAGAAAGAGGGAAAGGGAGAGGGAGAGGAACAGGAGGAGAGAGAGGTGTTGGGAGGGGAGTCTCTTGCATTCACAGTTTAGTGCAAACGGAAATTACACTGGCCCAAGAAAAATGTCAATTGATCCAGAAAATGAATATAAATTTTAAGATAGAAGAGGCTGCAGAGACAGCATTATTTTAATATTACAAAATGTTACAAGTAATGAAATACCTATATTTTATTTATAACTGATAAAGTTTTGTAAAAGAGGGAAGTAAAGAGTGATGTATCAAATTTATGGTTATCAGTTTCCAAATCTTCTTTTGCTGGAGTTTCTCAGAAAAAGGAAAAGGCAGCTGTTTAAAACCAAGAACCAACTTCAATCAATAATCACTTTAAAAGCCTAGCTCTTGATTGCTAAAGCTATTGAGGAAGAGTAGACTTTATGTTAGGAATAGAAATAGTCAACACCTAATGGTGATTGTGTTTGCACAGCAGCTTTAGCCATAAACCTCCATGAGCGAATATGTCACCATTTTGTGGTCTCCCTCATGTCTTTCTTTCACCAAGGTTTCAGGATTATCTGTTATCTGAATCCTAAATTGCCTTCATTCTGGATCCCTCTAATCCAGATGTGGCATCTTAGGTTTATTGTAAATACTGTAATTTAGATCATCTGGGCTAAAGAGATCCAAGATGTGACCAGATTCACATGAACAGGAAGCCTCAAATTGCAATTAAAGAGCAGAGTTTTAAGAGTGGGGAAAAATAAGACCACACACATATACTTGCTGGTATATATAGTTAAGTCTATTCTATAAACATGGTTAATATTAATATAGAGACATGGGGTTTTAAGGAATGGAGCAGTGAGCTTAGTACATATTTTTCATTTCTGTAAACCCAACATAGGCTCCTGCCAAAATAGGATGAATGGGTCTTGGAGAGGATTTTCTTTGCTGATATTAATTGACAACAAACAATAGCTGACAACAAATTGCTGCTGAGAAAAAAAAAGCTGTTGATGAGGGGATTGTGGTTGTCACTATTTTAATACTTACATATATAGTACTACAGGGATACCTTCTGAGAAAACTGAATAGGTATACGTAGCCCCCAAATCTCCTGCTACACATTGCATCCCCAGGTCAGTACCCTGCACACACAAAGAGATGGGACTTTGATTGAACCATCATCTTGATTTTTTTTGGACCTACATATATTCTAGTGCAACACACTACAGTATCACTATGATAAGGGAACTCAGTGAAATATAGCTGGGAGCATCTCAAGAGACGTCATCATTTCCTACCCCATCCTACCTACAGATGTCTTTTCAACCATTGCTAGGAGAAGGGGAAACTTGGTGTCCCTAAATAAACCTAGCTTTTACTCTTCTAATTTTTCTAGCTACCTATAAGGTATCCAAGAGCAGTCTGAAAACATCTGGCTTTTGAAAATAAGTCACTCACATGCTTGTTCAAACGTTCCTGTGTCTTTGTTACCCACGATCACCAAAGATGTAACCATATGGTCAAAGTTATTAGCATAAATAGGTGACCAGGTTACATTCTGATCCATAAAGTATTATCAGCAAGAAGGTCTCATAACTTAGTAGATAAGAAGCTGGTTTTTTTCCCTTTTTACTTATATTCCAAGAGAGACATTGGACAATTTTTGAAAGGCCCTTGATGGGGTATTAAACCTTGAAGCCTTGACCTTCAATATGATTCTTCAGAAAGAACATCTTATTCTCAGCCAAGTGTGTAAACTACAACAAAGTGTTCAATACACTGGGATTAATTAACCTAATGGATACACTGCAGGAGGCCACATTTTTTACATTTATATCATTTTTATCAAATATCAAATGTCTGCATAGATGAGGAGCATCAAATGATTTTATAGAGAAAACATGCAATCACAGTTTGTTTGGTAAAAACAATATTACCATAGCTATGTTGCCATAGTTCACAGCTTTCAGCCAGTAGAAGACTTTCAAAAACAGAGCACTATATTGCAATGAATGTTTCTTCAGTGCAATAAGAGACCCCTTAATCCAATAGTACTAAAGCAGGATTAGACAATTATTCCATTGTGGGATTAGGCTTCATGGGTATTAATTTGTAAGTTAACATTATAAAATATCTTCTGGTCAAGCTGTAATTCAAGACACTTCACATATCTTAAGATTAAAGCACAACATTTATGCAATTTTATGTATCGATCAGTAGAATGCTTTATTTAAGTTGTATGAAGCAAGGTTTGGATTTGTGTTTTCTGAATTTCTGTGTATATATTTCTTTGCATTCTAACACTTTAAGACTTTATTAGTTTATCAGATATGGGCAGAGGTTGAGTTGGTAACAGAAGGGGATGTTCATGATCTGTTGCTAGTACTTCTGAGCAGACACAAAGCCACAAAATGCAAACACCATTCTCTACTACACTTCAAAAAAAGCTTTTCCCAGTTAGATCACTGCTACCTTTAAGGGTTAAAGAAATATTTCTTCCTAATGTGGAAGTAAAACTAACAGTGATACATAAAGCATGTAAAAATGGCAGCTGTTGAGTTCAGACAGACTATCAGTTCCTAGGCATCACTGAGAAACTAATTTTAAATCCAGCATTTTGTTTTTAACGTAGGCAAGATCTTACTTGCTGCTAATTCATACTTGTGTGTTTTTTGCCAAGTGGGGCAATTGTTGAAAAGCATCTGAAACCTGCTAATTGGGCAGAAGAGTACTTTTGTTGTACAGTGTTAAATAACTGAAAATGACAGTGTTTCAGGCAAAGCGTATATGAACTCATCCATATTGGCAGAAACCAAATTAACAGGATGACATCACCATCCCAGATTGGCCCATTATCAGGGAAATTACAACTTCAGCCCAGACCGTTTCAGCATTGGCCTCACTTTCAGTGAGATAGCAAAACTGAATAGGAATTCAAATTCACAGGAACTTTGCTTTGTGTCCTCAATGGAGAACAACATTCAAAGGATTTGAAACTGAGGAGTCCAAGCCAAAATGGCCAGCAGCAAAGGATGTTGGGAACTGTAGTTCAGCAATATCTGGAATTTCTAAAGGTTTCTACAAGATTATGTGCTATGATCACATTAAAAAAAATGAGTATTTGGGACTTTATAATGAAGTGGCCCGCAAATAATTATAATTTTAGTATCATGTTAAGGCATATGGTATTTTAAAATGTGCATTTCTCTATTCAAAATGTATCATACAAATAATTATGTTAAAGTTTAAATGTTTTTAAATAAGGCTACTCATCAAATTTCTTTCAAATTTGAAATTCTGAACAGAATACCCCAAACTCTGATTCTGCCTCTATGTATTTATAATGGGCAATTCTTGGTCTAGACCAGTGTTTCTCAACCTCAGCAACTTTAAGGTGGGTGGACTTCAACTCCCAGAATTCCCCAGTCAGCAGGGAGTTAAAGTCCACCCGCCTTAAAGCTGCTGAGGTTAAGAAACACTCATTTAACAGTATGCCAGTTAATAATCATCTTTCTTGAACAATCTTGCAATAGGAATCTATAAATGGAATGCGGCCAAAGAAAAGACCAAATTATCTATTTTCGGCTACTAATAGTTTCTAACATTTGACTCCTCTAAACCTTCCTTCCTTATGTTCCTGCTATGATAACATCTAGTTCTGTGTTTTGCTATATTGAAAGAGTATCAAAAACAATGCAGTGTAGTTCAGAACTGGCCTCTAGATGATGCTAGGATGCTTTCTACACAATTCTCTCAAAGAGCTACTTGACTTCAAAGGGCCTTGAAATGCCTCCAGTTTTTTTGGTCTGCATTTTCTTCAGATTGGTTATCTTATTGTCTAGCAGCTGAGAAGAAAACTCTCCTCTGCAAAGGTAACACTTTGAAACCTTTCAATGTCTATTTCTGCTTTTCTAAGAAACCACTTAGATCGTATTGTAAGAAAGAGTTGAATTAACCATTCCCTGCAATTGTCTCCAGATCAGTAGGAAAATTTGGAAGGGCTGGAGAACAAGTGGTTGTGACTACTGGAAAAAGATATGGAATAAATGTATGGTCTTCTTCCAACTAATGCTTTCCAGATACAGTATTTAGATTTAGATTTCCAACATCTAAAGAGCACCAAATTGGAAAAGTTTGACTCAGAGTGTCTTTTTATCCCTTATATGATTTTATTTTTCCATACTGCCTTTCTGTCTTCCAAAGGATAATGCTACAATTGAATAATCAAATCAGAATTAAGTGTCAAGATCTGCCGGCCCGCAGGCTGGATGCATCATAGCAAAACTGCGCCCGACCCATTGCCAGCAATGGCAAAAAAGTCATGATACGTCGCAATATGTCACATGATGTTGCGATTTTGACACCCCGATGTGTGCAAAATCCAAATTAAAGCAGCAAGATACATGCAGTGATGATGCATTGATGATGCACTGATGATGTTATCTAGTTTGGGTAATAAAATGTCTGCAAGAAAGCAATCAAACTCAGAGAACACCAAGGAACCCTCATACAATGATGTGGACAACTTCACTTCCTTGGTCGGTGGTTTCACTATTTTGTTTGGAATTTTTAAGCATTCAGCAACCTTCTTGTAATTTAAATTCCAACTTGCCCTTGAAAAAACAAAGAACAAGAGATAGCTTTATTCTGTTGATACCTTTTCAGGTACATAAAGAGTATCATCTTCCCTCAGTATTCTTTTCTTACACTGTTCCTTCAATCTCTCTTCACAGGGTTTAGTTTTAGTTCCCCAATTATCTTTGTTGACTTTCTCTAAACTGTTCCAGTTTGTCTGGACTTTCCTTAAAGTTCTCCAAGAGTTGAGATAAAGGATAAGTGGAACTTAATCCCCCTGATACAATTTAAAAATTATATTTCTATTTATGCGGTGTCAAACTGTATTTACTCCCAACAACTACTGCATAATCTTTGTCACAAGTACTATTACCAAGCTATGCAGCCCCTGGGCATTGGATTTCTGTTTCTTAAGTGCGTAACTTAGGACAAACTAAAGTGTTATCAGCAAATTTCATTCTATTTTAATTTTGTCCTATCAGCAACTTCTAGAAGCAGTCTCTCCACCTCCTCATCTAAGTTATTAATAAAAATACTGAAGAGTGCAGGGCACAGGGCCAGAACTGAATTTTGAGGCATGGTACTTCATACCTCCCTCCAGTTTTATGAGAAATTGTTGAATACAGTATAACAGAATAACAGAGTTCGAAGGGACCTTGGAGGTCTTCTAGTGCAACCCCCTGCTCAAGCAGGAACCTCTATAACCATTTCAGACAAATAGTTGTCTAATCTCTTCTTTAAAATCTCCAGTGGAGTACTCACAACTTCTGGAGGCAAGTTGTTCCACTGATTAATTGTTCTGTCAGGAAATTTCTCCTTAGTTCTAGGTTGCTCCTCTCCTTGATTAGTTTCCATCCATTGCTTCTTGTCCTGCCTAAGTGTGATTTTCAAGCCAGCTACGTATACATTTTATAGTCAAGTCATCCAACTTATGCTTAACTAACTTGCTGATCAAGTTATCATTGGGAAGTTCCTGCGCTGTTTTATTGAGGCCAAGATACATTATCTCACAAAACTTAATAACTATATTATAATATTTTTTCCTCTTTCCCCTTCTCTTTCTCCTCCTCCTTCCTCATCTTGGCCAGCAATATTTATTATTTCATATCCATCTCATGAAGGATCTTTGTGAGGGCATTGAACCTGCTTCTGAGTTCCACCAATGAAGAAAATCTCTTACATCTTCTTCTGATTGTTCCTCTCTTCCATTGCATTTGCTTTTTTGTTTCAGTTCATGCCTTAGAGACTTGCTGCTCCTGCCATTTCCTATTGCACTACCTTCTTTGTTGGTTTACTATCTCTTCACTCTTATAACAAACTGAAGTGGAAACAGTCTCTACTCCTCTTTTTCTTCAAGCATAAATGTAAGCTTATACCTGTGGCAGATATATGCTTGACTGTTTTAACAGAAGGCCATAACTATAGAGGCATGTCCGTTCAGCTGTCTTTTATAAGGCACCACAGCAGACCAGATTTTACATTTGTTCCCTTTCAAGTTAGCCAACTACCTGCTTTCCACTTAGAAGAAGAAAAAATGATAAAAAGACTTCTCATACAACTCTCTGTTAGCTCTCTGTTCAGTTGCTGAATTAGTTTGCTCCTTGGAAATCGATTGTCTTGGTTTCTTCTACAGTTTCTGTAGCAGGCTGAGCTTCTTTAATAGGAAGTAGGCTGTTGTGGTCCGAAGGAAGAAGCATTCCAAGAAACCTGAGACATTATTTTCCCTTTTAGATACTTTATTTTGCATTTCTTCTCAGGAGTTCTGCAACAATACTTCGGCACATTACAAAGCGGATGCCAGAATCTGGATTTCTCTGGCTTGCGTCTAGCTTATCTTGCTAAACTCCTCCCTTACTTACAGTGATAATTTACGTCTTCCAATTAGGCTGGAGGCCAAAGATTCCCTTCCCTTCCCTGTCTCCCGCTTTTCTTCACAAATCTCCTCCCTTTGTATGTCATCTGATTTAACTCCAAAAATACCAAACAGTTCTGCATATCTTGTCAATGCAATAATATCCCATATTAACAGCGTTGACATAGGCATTCCTATTGGGAGGAATAGCTACCAGTAGTTTTCAGAACAAACCTGTTACAATCAGTAGTTTCTTCAGCAAATTAGCTTTTCACCCCATGCAGCTGACTACATAGACCAGGGGTGTCAAACTGCCGGCCCGTGGGCCGGATGCGTCATGAGGAAACTGCGCCCACCCCATTGCCGGCAATGGGGGAAAAGCTCTGATACGTTGCGCGATGTCACGTGACATCACGAGTTTGACATGTCTGACATAGATCCTCAGACCCCTGTTTCATGCCTCTCCCTGCTCTTAAGTTTCACCTTTCCTCTCTGCTTGCTTTGTCTACTCCAAGGAACAGTATTTTCTAATGTAATCAGTAACTGGAAGTTTGATTGAGGGCCTGATTATGGAGACCGTAGTTGCTTTTGCCACAAATCCAATCCATGATCCTCCAAGGCTCTACATACTCGGGAGACTTAGGGAAATAGAAAATGCCATCTACATAATTGATTTGCCATGCTCAGTGTGAAACCTCTAAGAAGAAATAGCACATAAGAAACATGGAATGGGCACCATGGCAGTAAACTTCAGTCATGTAACACAAGGAGCCACCTCTATACAAATGCTTCAGAACAACTCAGTAAGATTCACTTCTCTGCTTTATGTTCCTGAATGTAATATCTTAAATCGGTGGCGAAAAGAAACTATGCCAGATTTAGCTATTTTTATGCCAGTTGATGGTGTTGTATTTACCCATGGGACCTGATACCCTTCTGCCACCTTCAGATGAATGGATTGATGAGTAGGTAGATGGGTGGTTAGGCAGACAGACATTTGTGTGTGCAAAGAAAGGGACAAGCTTTCAGAATGAAATATGCTACCAGAAAGAGATTTCAGAGAACAGTTTAACAGATTGAATTTATGAATTTATTTTGAGGTCATCATTTTCTAGAACTACAGCATATAGCTACTTTAGGAATTCTCATTATCCACAAACACAGTCCATTGACTGCATTTTTAAAAACTGCTGGTATAATATTTATGACATTCAGATGCTATTAAAATGCTTTACAATTGAGCTAGTTAACTTAACTGAAATCTTTTCAAGATTACAGCTGGATTATATTTGCTTTTAGATGAAGTTCAATGAATTAGGGTAATTGTGATTTGTGTCAGCACAAACAGGCCCTAAACCATTACATAAATGCATGCATAAAGGCTTATTAAGTCATCTGGTTTGCTTCTGAATCCATGCACTTTTCTATTATTTCAGAACCTATCTTGGTAATATGAAATATATGCTATACTTGTAGCAGTTGCAGTACTGGAAAAATGCACAGACAGGATTTCCAAGACACTATTGATATAGCTGTCATTTGTCATTTGATTTACTGTTCCAGGCTATGGTTAAAGCTTAGAAAAACAATAGCATAGCTACATATTCCAAGGTGGCAGAAAGGAAGACTCTAGTACAGGGGTGGGCAATTAATTTTCCCAAGAGGCCACATGAGAAACTGGGACTGTTCTGGAGGGCTGAACCAAATGGCTGATCTTAAATTTGCTCAGTATTTATTTTGCTGCTTTATAAAAAGCAGTAAATTATATGGTTTTGATTAGCTGCTACTGGTAAAAATACATATTATGTCTTATTTACATTTGATTTCTTATTTCTAATTGACCTCATGCTGGCCGGACAGGGACAGCCAAATTGCCAAATGCAGCTTGGGAGCTGTAGAATGCCCAGGTCTGGTCTAGTAGCACCTTTTTTAACTAACAAAAGTTATTTACAGTATAGGTTGATTTTATTTGATTTTGTTACCAGCTGACTCGAAACTGATTCTGGATGGCTCACAATATAATAAAAACAAGTTAAATACTTGTTTAAAATATAATAGACTAAATAAACCAGCTGACAAATGGCCTAATCTGTCAATTCATATCAGCAGAAAGCCCAGGAAAAAGGCATTCCCTCAAATAATCAGGTTCTCCTCAGGGCTGCGTCTTAAGTCCACTGCTGTTCACCCTGTTGACCCATGACTGTTGTGCTAGGTTTGCCACCAACCATATTGTGAAGTTTGCAGATGATACAACAGTAGTGGGCCTTATTCAGGATGACAAGGTGGAAGCTTACTGCAAGGAGGTTGAGGGGTTGGTGAACTGGTGTAAGGAAAACAGCCTAGTTTTAAATACCGGAAAAACCAAAGAGATCATTGTCAATTTCAGAAAAGGCAGGCACAGCCACACTTCTCTGTGCATTAATGATTCACCTGTGGAGATGGTTACCAGCATCAAATTCCTGGGTGTGCAGCTAATGAGTAGGCTGGCTTGGTCACTCAACAGTGAGACACTAGTGAAGCGGGCACAGCAGCACCTGCATTTTCTGCATCGCATGAGAAAAGCACATCTTCCTTCTCCTGTCCTTACCACTTTCTACAGGGGGACGATCGAGAGCATCCTGTCATACAGCATCACAGTCTGGTTTGGAAGCATCACTGCTTCAGACAAGAAGGCAGTGCAGAGAGTGGTGAGAATGGTCGAAAAGATCATTGGCAGTTCCCTCCCTCCCATCCAGGACATAGCACAGAAGTGTTGCTTGAGCAGGGTTCGTAAGATTATCTGGGACACTACACATCCTCTACATGACCTGTTTTCCTTGTTACCTTCTGGGAGGAGGCTTCGTGGTATCCATAGCAGAACATCCAGATTCAGCCATAGTTTCATTCCATACAGCATTAGCCTTGTGAACTCTCAAGCTTCCTCCTTCCGTTATATATTCAAGATGGACAGTATTTAATATTTATTTGCTATGTATACGTAGGGGTGTGGGTCTATACATATGTTGTACATAGTATGTTTAGGTGTGTGTCATGTATGTGTTTCACTTAGAGAGTGGGCAACTAAATTTCATTTTTGATGTGTGCTGTTGTGCCCACAGTAAAAAAAATGACAATAAAGGTTATCTTATCTTATCTTATCTATACTCCATATGGAGAGCCCAGCAGTTCAGCGGTTAAAGACACTGAGCTTTTCAGCTGGACAGCCCAGGTTGAGTGCCGCTCAACAGGGTGAGCTCCCGTTACTTGTTCCAGCTCCTGCTCATCTAGGAGTTTGAAAGAATGCAAATGCGAGTAGATAAATAGGTACCACTTCAGTGGAAATGTAGCAGCATTCTGTGTGCCTCGGCATGTAGTCATGATAATGTCTTGAATGTGACCATGATAATGTCTTCGGACAATGCTGCTAGTCATCCTCTTCTTGTCTATCCTTCTCTATCTATAAAATGTAAATCCAATCAAGTTTCATTGTTGTCCAGGTACTCACCCAAGAGTGCAGCATTTGGTTCATCATTAATCCGTTTACTGAGCATAAATTGGGATAAAGCAAACATTTTTCCTATAGGGCTCACTCTTTGGTTTCTCCGTATTTCTATCTTCTCAGGGCCAAAAGGGATATGGGGAGTATTAAGTTACAGGTGTCAGTGGGAGTAAGTGTATAAACTTTCAGTTACTTAAGGTCAAAAAAGAACAAAGATCATCTATTTAAAAAATCACAATTTTATCCCCAAATTTCAGTGGCACAATCCTGAAGGGCTTGGGTGAGAAGCGAGCTACAAGATGAAAGCCTGTGGTTTGTTATGACCTGCAATACTGTAGAGCATGTATTCCATTTGGCTTGTTTCACACAAAGTATTTTGCCAAAGTGTTATCTGTGAGCCAGGCCTACGTGTTCCTTCATGCCTGGCCTTGAGGTGACCAAGGAGAGGACACCTACTATTTAAGCACTTCATTTTTAGGCATTTATTGACTATCTTAGAAGGCACTTTCTAATAACTAGGAATCATCAGTACCTAGACATTTCAGTTCCCAAGTAGAGTATAAGCACATTTTATGAGGTTTCAAGATTCTTGAACACTCACAAGTTTACAGAAGAATTAATACTTTATATTAAGACTGGGATTGCTGGAATTTTGCGAGATTTGATGATTTTGCAAAATTCTGCATAATTTTTTTCAAAAAAATTGGGAGAAAGCCTGCTATCTGTCAAAGCTACCGATCATAGCACCTAAGCTAGCTTCATCCAGGAAAAATGAACATAGCAAATAACCTTCATCTAACCATAATCTTCTTCCAACTGACCATTATTTCCAGCCAGCATGGCTTGGTGATTGCAGAAGTCTTATCCTAGGATTACTGATGAGTGAAATCATCTTCTTAAACTGGTAACGTTTGACAAAACCATGTCACACAAGAATCTCAATGCATAACTGATGAAAACCACCAATAAAGCCATCTAGCCATGAAGCTTCTTAATACTGTAGAGTAAAAATAGATATTGTGCTTTTGCCTTTTTGCATTTCTAGATGTTGATATTACCCTTGGCCTGCATTGCTACAGATAAACGTCATCTAAAGCGGAAAAATATTGTGCATGAGAAATGAATCTAAATGTTCTTTACTAACACATGCAGCAGACAGTTTCACTATGTGCCATATGAAGCTGTTAAAAGCTTGGGAAACAAATGGGAAAGATTATCTTATCCTTTCAGGGTGTACCCAAATAACACAAAAACAGCTTATCAAGACATGGATCTGTAGCTCATGCAATGCTTCGTAGAATGACAAATTACAAACTTTTTAGAAGGAGATGAAACACAAGGACACAAACAGAATAGCAGAGCAAGGAGCTGAGGAGCAAGCTTTTTTTTTTTTTTAAAGTTTCTGACAGGCTGGACAATTTAATTATCCAAAATCCATCCAATTCTCTTAGCCAAACAAACAAGAATGTTTGTGTGTTTTCAGCTAAGCTAAATGGAAAAGGCTAGAAATTAAACAAGCGAGCCATATCACACAAAAAAAAGCATCGATATATGGAATTTGCCATAGAGCAATGATCACTTTAGACTTTTTTTTAAAAAAATGATAAACGTATAATCCATTACCCTCCAAATCCTTTGGGCTACAGTTTCAATCTATGGCCTCTGGGCATGCTGGAGGAGGTCTGGATGTTGTAATCAAGAACATCTGAAGGACAATGCAGTGGAAGTGTTAAGCCAGGGCATCTCGCTATCAGATTCTTGGAGCAAGTAAGAAGATCACAATTTTCCTGTGTTACCTGCAGGCTTTTAAAGATAGCCAGCCAACCTGGTTAGAAACAAAATGAGGATTTTAACAGAATAACAGAGTTGGAAAGGACCTTGGCGGTCTTCTAGTCCAACCCCCTGCTCAAGCAGGAGAGCCTATACTATTTCAGACAAATGGTTGTCCAATCTCTTCTTAAAAACCTCCAGTGTTGGAGCACCCACAGTTTTGATGAACATAGCTCAAGCAAGGTTTGGTGGAAACAATTTTGAAAGAATGGGTAGGAGCTAAAATAAGTATACAAAATTCCTGTTCGCAAACTATAGAGTACCGTACATTGTATTATCGGCTTCTCGTTAAAAGAAAAAAGAAAAGATAATGGTATTTAATTAGCTTCCTGAGAAGTTTGTTTCTGGATTAATACTCTGGATGAAACCATTTTTAAAAATATATATATACTGCCATCAATTGCTGGCAAAATAGCTTTAACTGGTATGCAAAAATGCCTCAACAAATAAAATGAAAGCTGGGTGTGTGTATAATTAACAAATTTAACAATAAACACATGTTTGCCATCCAAATGGGTCCCTCCTCCCTGTGTCTTAAAATATAAAAGCAAGATCAGCAAAACAAGGAGATTATACTGATCTTGGCTTTTTCACTCCTATATTAAAACCAGATTTGCAGAACAAATAGACATGGTTTTCACATTCCAGATTATAAAATATATTTTCCCCCTTTGGCTTATATTTATCTTATCCTTTCAACCACTAAGATTTTCAGGGCAAGATTTGTGAAATAATGTGTTTTAGGGCTATTGTTTTTTTTTTCTTTTTAAACATCACTATGTTCTCGTAGCTCAAAGCTTCTTCCTCTTTTTATTCTGTTTGTGGTGCTTGAGTTTTAGTGGCAGCATCATTCTAGCCTCTCCCCAACCAAGTTTACAACAGACAGGAGATAGTCTGAACTGTAATTGTAATCATAGACTATGTGATGAAATGCAATTGATTCATAATTAAGTTTATTGTCACATCCCAACCCCAGTCAATGTTGAATGACTTCCAGCAGAAAACCACAGTTACATAGTAGTGTTTTAAAGCAGTCTTCCCACCTTATGTAGCCTTTGAGAGGTGTATAGACATCAAATTCCAATACAGAGTAGTTTTTTGATCCTATAGTCGGAGGGACATCCAAGAGAGGGTCAAAAGAGTCAGGATGGCAACCATGACCACAAGATCAAAGCTCCACCCCTTCTTTGCATGTGTTACACTTTAAAAATGGGTGAGACTTCAATCATGCAGTTCAGCGATATAGTTTTGGCCATTAACGTAACTCCCTTATAGACACTCCTAGGTTAGTCCAAGCAATTTGAGGGCTCCAGATTGGTGAAGGTTGTTTTAAATGAACAAACAATAATTACATTATATGTCCTAAGTGATGGAAGACAATGAAGTCCAAGAGAAAGAGGATCTACTACAGGATTAAAAAGAAAAGTTCCAATGCCACATTGTCAAGGCCATAAATGAGTTGCTTCTTAATGTCATCCCAAAATCTATCTCACTCCTGGCCAAGCAAAGTTTCTATAACTGTGCAGTGCAATTGTATACTTTCCCCAAGATTTCACCTGTGTCAGAAATGCTGAGCCAATCCTTTAAAAGGGTTAGTTTTTGTTTGTGCTGCTTACATTGGTGGGCACATACTCAACTTGCAGGAAAAGGAAGCTGATATAGTTTGGAAGCCAGGGGTTTGTTTGGATTCAACCTGAAACACTTGCCATTTTTATTTTAAAACAACAGTAATTGTAGGCTATGAACAAAGAGTTAAACATTCTCAATGTGCATACACGTTCATACAGCCATCTACAGGAGACAAAGACATGATCCGAGGCAAACAATAACGTGTATGCAAACAGTGCCATTTAAACTTTGCATCAGATGTCACAATGCAAGTACCTAATTGCATTGTTTGTGTGATGCCACCATGATGTATGTGCCATCATCTTGATGCCATTGTGAATTGCAATACTTGTACATTTGTCATAATTTCATCTGCACTTAAAGACAGAGACTGAACATTCCCTAATCTTTATAATTAGACTTCAGGGAAACTTTTTCACAGTTGTGTCCAAGGCTTGGATAAAGAAATCAATTATGTGAGAGTCAATTAAATATTCACTAAGCCAATCAAGTGCAGAATTTACCTTCTGAGCCAGAGAAAGTATCACACATTGCCACCTGCAGGTGACAGTGTGAATTGCTTCTGTCTGATGGACAATTTTAATTGGTCATGATTCTTTCTCATCTGAACTATGGATGTAATATATTGAATATTACATTCTTGAATCTTAAGTACATATATCAGTATTCTCAGAGTTGCTGATCAGGCCCTGAAGGATGAATGGAAAATGTTTGCATTGTGGTGTTGCAGCTATTAATCTTAATCCCACAGTTCTTGTTGCCTATCTGAGGAAATTAATATTAACATCATTTGTGCCACCCAGTGGCCACCACTGAGAAGTCTATAATAATTTCTTCCAGGTTTGAAGCTCTTAAGAAAATAATTGATTGATTCATTATATGCCATCAAGTCGTTTTTCAACCCCTAGCAAACACACAGACAGGTTTTCTTCATGATTTAAGGCATTAGGCTCTTCAAAAATGATTTCCAAACAAAACTAGATCTTATGTATATGGAGATGATCAGTTTCTCAATAATCTTGTCCTAAACTATTTATGGTTTTAAAGTCAAAACAAGGACAAACCTATAAATGTCATTCACAAAAGAATTGTAGCTTCTTAAACCATGCTTTTTCACTGACAGGTTGTTAGTCTTAAGTCACTGTAGATCAGAATGTATGTGACTGAAAATCTTTCTATATTTTGGTAAATAATATATAAGATATCTTAGTATATATTTTATAAAACATGTCTTAAGAAAATAAATATCTTATTGTACTTCTGAAGCATCATTTCAAGCTGAGCTTCACATGAACAGATATAAAACTGTTTGAAGCAATAAAATACAGGCAGCATGTCATTTTAGATGACATCAACTGCAAGGAATATACAAAGGCAGGGAGGGAAAGAAGGAGAAACATACCTGAATGAAATAAATATAAATCACTACATTATATTACTGACATTTTTGCCAGGAATTGGCTGGTTTGGAGTTTCCCTAGCTGAGTCAAAATCACAAAGACTCACATATCTTCCAAAAACTGCTGTGGTAGAAAGCCGTATCAGTTATCATGTTAACCCTTCCTTTAACCCTGGAAGGAAGGAAGGTGATGAACGCCAGTGAAAGTGGTTCAGTGATGAGATTAAATAGCTCACCTCTTCAATTACTAAATGCAAAACAGGTTAATTCTCATCCCTGGCAGCACTCCATGAAAAACGTGTCTTCTGTGTTCCAAGAGAACAGATCGATAGCACCACTAGTATTATACAATCAAACAGACATTTCAAAAGCTTAAATATCCACCCTGACACCTAGAAAGTTTAACTGCAATTCATATTGAGAGAGCAGGAAAATCAAGAGGAAAAAAGGGGTTCCTTGACCCTCAGCTAGAGTAGCTGAAAGATAGAAGTGTCCAAGGGTTGGATAAGAAAGTCAAGATGGCAGCCATAATAATTGACCTGCCACTCATTTTTAGATATATTGCCGTACATATAAAAACAGATGGAGCTTCCATCACATTGTCAGGGCTGCCATCTTATAACAGTTAAGGTGGGAGACACATGAATATGAGCCCCTAAGTCAGGGGTGTCCAATCTCGGCAACTTTAAAATCTGTGGACTTCAACTCCCAGAATTCCCCATGCTAGCTGGGGAATTCTGGGAGTTGAAGTCCATAAATCTTAAAGTTGTCAAGGTTGGACAGTCCTGCTCTAAGTGGAAACAACAATCCCCAGGACTACTCTCTATTTCAGGTTACTTTTTAGAGGAACTTAGATATTGAAGCAAACAGTTTCAAAACCGTCTTTTCTTTCTCAGTTTTCTTTATAGAAATGTGATACTGCTTTGTAATTTAGAAAAATAAGGCAAAGAGAATGGGATGAATAAAATATATATTTAGAGTTTTGGCACAGGTGATCTGAAGGATCAAGAAGCAGTAATAACCACAGGAAAAGAAAACTATTTTGGTTATGAAGGGCCAAACTAAATGAATCTAAGAATTCCTTCCTTCCTTCCTTCCTTCCTTCCTTCCTTCCTTCCTTCCTTCCTTCCTTCCTTCCTTCCTTCCTTCCTTCCTTCCTTCCTTCCTTCCTTCCTTCCTTCCTTCCTTCCGCTAAAGGGTATTAGGGTTGACATAAAAGGAAGAATGAATGTTTTTATGATCTCCTACCAAAGCACTTTCTCCAAAAAAAACATTAAGTTTCTTTAGCCCCACTCTGTTTGCTGAAAATTTTCAGACCCTACTCATTTTCCCCATTCATCTTTCCAAGATTAGACATATTAAAGTAATGCCGAGACATTGAAAAGACCAGCCTTGGGCAAAGAAAGCTTACAGCTTTCACCCCATTTACAGACTCTCTGTCTACCCACTTTTCTATTCACCAGTCTTGATTATAGGGCTTGGTAATGACATTTCAAAGTAAAGTCATCTTCATTAGGGGGGAAAATGTGAAAGGGGGGAAGACATTTAAAAGCAAAGAGATGGAAGCTCATTGTTTTAATGAATATGCAAACAACTTCTTGAAGTTACTTCAGGATTAAAGCACTTCTCCCCCCCCCTCTCCCTCCCTCCCTCCCTCCCTCCCTCCTTAGTTCACTGCAGTCCCTACACTTAGTACTGAACTGGGTATAATTTCTATTGCCACATTATGCAAAAGTCATCCAGCCATTTGGTGTTTCCTGTTGTCTTCAATAGTCAAATCCCTAAACATCAGAGACTAGCCTTACTTCTACCCTTCCCTCTATTCTTCTTTTCTGCATTCCTTTTTCATAAAAAAAATCACTGGTTGAGTTACAGTGGGCATTGTTTCTAATTATTTCGAGGGCATACAGATAGTCCTCAATTTACAACGGTTCATTTAGTGACTGTTCAAAGTTACTCTGAAAAAAGTGAGTTATGATATTTTTCACCATTACGACCTTTCCAGCATCCCCATGATTATATTATCAAAATCCAGTCCAAAAATCCAGTCACTAATGATCATTTCAAACTGCTCTCCCAAGATTATCTTTGCAGGATCATATTCCTTCTCCCTCTTTTATTTCCAGTGATATAATATGTGTATAAGATTTCTAGGTGAACTTTCATGCAGACATCAGTTCAAATGCATTCATATTCCATAAACGTTGACAAAGGGGCAACTGTAGAAGAAATGCAGAATTCACAAAACTGTTTTCCCCCAGGTTGACCATGAGCATGGTGCCACTTAGGCCTTCATGTGAATGTTGCAAGACAGGAAAAAGGTTCGCTCTTGTCTCTCAGTCAATTCAGGCCCTGCAAAGTTGGAGAGGAAAAGATACTGGGAAGATGAGTCCAGGAAGGTCTTGTGATCAAGAAGATGTAGAGCAGGTCTATTTCATTTCATTGGCAGCTTTAAGATACACAAACTTCAGTTCCCAGAATTCCACAGCCAGCCTCCTGGCTGGGAAATTTTGGGAGTTGAAGTCCATGCACCTTAAACTTGTCAAGATTGGAACCCCTGATGTAGAGGAATCCCCTAATTGGTATAATCCAGGTTTTTTGCTTCTGTATGGCTATGTGCATGTGTGTGTGCGCGCGCGCATACGTGCACATGCACTGGTCTTTTTGTTGTACAGCCTTGAGTTATACAAGAGTAGCTAGGGGAACAAATACCTTGTTTTGCTTTTTTTCAGTTTCCTGTATGCTGGGCAATTCATCGGAGTGAGTGGTAGTGAGACAGAATGGAACATAGAAGGACTTTTAGGGAGGGGGGTTTGAGGCATTTCCTGTTTTGATCAGCTAGTCTAAAAATACATAGAAATGCTTACCAAAATATTCACTAATTAGGCATTGCTTATAAAACCTACGGGTTCAGTGGCACCAAGGTTATATCCTAATTTTGAGTTTTCAGCTTTATTCCTTAATTTGCATATGTATTTGGCTTTAAAGATGTAAACAAACTACTCAGGCTGTTTTACATAAATTTACTTTACATATAAATTACTAGGAAGTTGATACCTAGAAAGCAAATATCTGTGAACCTGCCAGCAAACCCCCCCCCCACACACACACACACATTTACCATCAGCAGAAATAAACTCATTTGGAAGATACAAGTTCTGCATTTGCTTTTCAGCAACAGATTGTTAAATAGAAGACTTTTAAAACTATCTGGTCACTTTTTTGACTTGTTTTGTCTGGGATACATGTTTCCAAATCAACCCTGTTAAATATTCATTTTATATCAGGTCTGCTGTTTATATCATTAATTGTTCATTCAAATCCAGCGAAATGTTACTGTGCAACTAGAATGTTTGTTTTAATAAAGCCAAAAACAAAAAGGAATCAACCTGTTAGTGAGGTTGCATCAGTCAGCAAATTTTCATCCAACAAATATATTTATATGCTTAAACTCTCAGGACTGCCAGGCTAAAACCTCTTGAGAGAAGACTGAAAATAGTGTACATTGGCAAAATTCCTGCCCTGTTTGGAGGCTAGCAGAGTAATGCCTCTGACAGGTTATGATTCCTTCCTTATTTACTTTCCTAGCAAAAACTCTTAATAATGATTTTACATTTTGGCATAAGCATAATTGTTTGTATTTGCTGTTTTGTAATCTTGGCTTCTGAGAAGAAAGAAAGAAAGAAAGAAAGAAAGAAGAAAGAAAGAAAGAAAGAAAGAAAGAAAGAAAGAAAGAAAGAAAGAAAGAAAGAAAGAAAGAAAGAAAGAAAGAAAGAAAGAAAGAAAGAAAGAAAGAAAGAAAGAAAGAAAAAGTCAGCTTCCTTTCACTTCCTCATTTACCTGCTATATCTCTTCTGCAAAGGATGAAATGAATACAAATTCCAAATTGTTTCTCCAGGCCACCCTAAGGACAATCTTTAGATATGATTGGTGCTGGACCAGGGACAACTGAAGCCACAGATTCTCTCAGGCACTGAGACAAATTCAGGCATTTGGTTTGGGCATGCTTCTATTGGCAGGGCCACTGTCCTTACATCTGCAACTAACAGCTGGCATAACTCAGTCCATTTCAGAATGACTAAGTCGACAACACCACAAATGTAGATTCTCCATTGGGTCTATTATTCTACTGAACAAGACAACATCCAATAGGACCTATTTGCTGCTTGATGTCAAGGGGGAAAGAGCAAGAGAGATTGCTAAATTTATCTAGAGTGTGAGGAGATACTTTTGTGTCATATGCTGGCCAGTTAAAAGCCAGGGCCTGCCCAAGGGATGTTACTGCCTGAGGGAAAGACCAAGTGCCAGTTCACCATTTCATATATAGATGCCAATTAGTCTGACAGTTAAATCTTTCTTACAGTACTGATGTTGTAAATCTTCTTACACTGTCATATTGAATCCACTTTACTGAAATTAATTCAGGCAGCCCCAAATAATTTGTCTAACATGGCAATTGTGCCCCTCTTCTTGGAAGGCAGAGGAACATCCTCGGCATCTGCTACCTGAGGAAAAGGCCTCATTCAGACTAACAGACTGGAGAAAGTGACTGTTCCTACTCAAAAGCATATCCTAGTATTGCTTTGTTTGTCCTAGGCCGAACATAGATTAATAGGCTCAGCCAAGGTCACCTTTGTAATCTCTTGGCAATATCACGGAAGAACGTGAAACTTGTACCTATGATGCCAAAACATGGTTTAGAATAGAGTAGAATCAAGGCTGTAAGGGACTTCAGAGGTAGTCCAGTCAAGTCCAGCAGGAGACCTTATGCCATGCAGACAAACGCTTGTCTAATATTTTCTTGAAAACCTCCAGCAATGGAGCACCCACAACTCTGGGAGGCAATCTGTTCCATTGATTAGTTGTTCTCACTGTCAGGAAATTTCTCCTTACTGTAGTTCCAGGTTAGATCTCTCTGTGATGAGCTTCCACCCATTGGTCCTTGTCCTAACCTTGGGTGTTTTGGAGAATAAGTCAACTCCCTCTTCTCTGTGACAGCCCTTCAAGTAGTGGAAGACAGCTATCATGTCACCCCCTCAACCTTCTCTTCATTAGGTTAAATGTACCTAGTTCCCTTAACCATTCATCATACAATTTAGCCTCCAGATTCCTTATCATTTTTGTTGCTCTTCTCTGCACTGTAGCTCAGCATCTTCTTTGTATCTTGATGACCAGAATTGGATGCAATATTCCAAGTGTGGCCTCACTAGTGCAGTATAAACCCAGTACTGTTACTCCTTGTTATCTTGATGCCATCCCTCTGTCGATGCAACCTAGGACTGCCTTGTTTGGTATGCATCATTTGTATCATCCTTTAGTAGTGCAAGTGGACTACTCATGCTTTATGTAGTTCATAGATCATGGGAAGCACTGAAATTGTCTTACTGAAGAAACATTTAGAAGATAACAATGGAAGAATTTGCTTACCATAACATAGCATGCAAACTGCCAGTCTTTCTTAATCAAATATAACTTTATCATTATTTTCATGAGTCCCACTCTTTACATTGAGTTTGAATGGTGCTCTGTTTAGGAGGATCTACAGTGACAGAGACACGTTTCGCTTCTCAACCAAGAAGCTTCTTCAGTTCTGACTGAATGGTGGGGAATGGAAGGATTTATATTCCTTGCAGTCCTCTGGTCGTTAGCACTCTTTCTAACAACCAGATGACTGCAAGGAATAGAAACCCTTCCATTCCCCACCATTCAGTCAGAACAGAAGAAGCTTCTTGGATGAGAAGTGAAATGTCTTCAAGGAAAAACAAAAAAAGCCCAGTTGCCTCTTGAAAAAGCACATTTGGGACTACCATGACCTGGATGACTGAGAATCTCCATAGACAAGCATCTTTGGAACTGGGCAAAAGGGGTTGAAACATTTTTTTAAAGTCCAGAACTATGAAATATCTTCCAGAATCAGCTGAAGCAGACCTAATTCATTGAACTATAAGAAAAAGGAGGCACAATACAATCATTCTTGCATTTTTCTATTATATAGCCAATCTCAATAAAAATAATATTAGTCTTCCTGTGAAGTTGATTTTCTAGTAGTTCTGACCCAATTCCTTATGACTTGGTTCTCCAAAAAACAAGATCAAAGTCCTTTATCATCATTCCAATAATCAAGCCCATACTTTATCTTTTACCTGAACATCCACTCCATTTTCCATTGCTCACAGCTATGAGTATCACTAGCACACCAACTTAGTTTACAATGAGGAGTCTGACATAACCTAAATTCTAATCTAGGGGAGTACCAAGAACATCTACAGGACTTGGTAGAGGAATAATATTAAGATATCAAAGAAAGGTTCAATGCTCACTTTCTGATGTACTGTCTTCACCATTCTTACCTACCCTAAGCCCAGCTTTAATCCGTTAAATTAACATTGCAAAATAGGATAACATCTGAGATTTTTCCCCCCATCACTGTAATTCTCTTGCATATCAAGTCAGTGAGTAAAATACAGAATGGCGCAAAAGCTTCTTTTTTTTTTTTAATCTTCAGCTAGACTACATGAAGATTTACTGCATTGTTAAAGCTGGGAAAATATATCCCACAATTCACCTTTCATCAAATTAACTATACTTCAGCCTCAGGGCTAACTGAAACTTTTCAGCTTGTATTATTCCTATTCCGTGTTTACTTGTCTATGCCAATTAATTAAATTGGTTTGAGAGTACCCTAGTTTATAGTGTTCCGATTTTGATTGGTTCGCATTTACGATTTAACATTAGATCTATTTTTTAGTATTTTAACATGCAGTAATGTGAATAAATTCTGAGGTCTCTTCTAGATGCATTGGAAGCAAGCAGGATTTCTCATACCATTATGTATGTCCATCTCACATTCGTCACAGCAGTATAATACATCTGACAGCAAAATGCATTCTTGACAAGTTAAGATATTCTTAGACAGAACCTCCTTTTCCTAGAAGTATATTCTAGCTGATTTATATCTCAGCATGTTTTGAAAAGCATACTCCTTTTTAAAAGCTTCTCAGATGTATTGCTGCAATCCAATTTTGCTTTATTCCAGATAGCTGGGTCTGTCCATTTACATAAAATTAGACTGAAAAGTTCCTGAAGACATATCTTTAAAAGCCCTATACTGACTTTCCATATTCCATAGTTATTTCCAAATATGATTACATGCAACTAGAGAGAGCCAGTTTGGTCTTGTGGTTAAGGTTAACTCCTGCCTTAGCCAGGAAAGCCAGCTGGGTGACTTTGGCCAGTCACTCTTTCTCATCCCAACCTACCTCACAGAGTTGTTGTTATGGGAAAAATAGGAGGAGGAAGATGTGTTAGATACCTTTATCACCTTGGGTTGTTTGTAAAAATAATGAAGGATGCAAATAAATAAATAAAATAAAATAACAATCTTTTCCATTTTCCCTTCTACCTTTTCTTCTTTCTGAAATATGAACACACAATAAACACAAACACAAGCCCATTTCTCATGATGGCAAGATATCCCTGTTCCAAAAATAATCCCTATATTTTCATATAAGGCTGATAGAACATCAGGGTGTAGCATTAAAACATCAGCCCCACCTCAGAGCTCCTGAAAAAGTTGTCATCAAGTGGCAGATTTTATTATGACCACAGATGGAAATTATTCGTGTGATTGGTTCTCACACACAGTCAAGAAACAAACAGCCTGATACCAGATCTGGCTATTACCATTCAAGGAACAGACTAACACTACCGTTTCTGCCCAAGTGAGAAGGGATTACTTAAAGCAGATGGGAGAAAATACAAAAATTATCACTACAAAAATTTGAATATTGATTGCAACAAAAGTAGAATCCGCACATGGTACCAAGCAGTCACTGGAATTCTTTTGTCATGGTTTCTAGTTTTATACAATAAATCAACAGTTGCCTCTTTGTATGCCTGGCTCTCTTTTCCAGTCCCACTGGTTAGGAAGAAACTGATAATTCAATACATCAGGATTAAAAACGGTATGTTAATTTATTTAATTTTGATTAAATTAAATTGAAACTGCATTAAATCAGATCTACTTTTCATTCTTGAATTTTTTTTTTCTTGAATATTTCTTGGAGTGCTTTGGGATGCTACCTAAACCCCCGTATCTGGTAGCAGATACGAGTGTAAAGATTTGCACACTCTCTAACAAATTCCTGGACTAAGAAAAGAACATATTCTTCTGTTTTGAGAACAGTAGAATCCACCTGAGATACAGGTAGTCCTTGACTTACAACAGTTTGTTTAGTGACCACTCAAAGTTACAACAGCACTGAAAAAAGTGATTTATGTCTTATTTTTACACTTATGACCATTGCAGCATCCTCGTGGTCACATGATCAAAATTCAGACACTTGGCAATTGGTTCATATTTATGATGGTTCTCCCAGTGTCCCGGGGTCATGTGATCACCTTTTGCGATCTTCTGACAAGCAAAGTCAATGGGGAAGCTGGATTCACTTAACAACCATGTTACTAACTTAACAACTGTAGTGATTCATTTAACAGTTGTGGCAAGAAAGGTCATAAAATGGGGCAAGACTCACTTAACAAAATGGTCTCACTTAGCAAAAGAAATTTGGGGCTCAATTATGGTCATACGTGGAGGACTACTGGTACTTCTGTGCTTAAGTAGATTCTCCAAAAACTGTCTGAAACGTTGGAGCAAAATTAATACTTACAGCGGATTCCCTTTTGGACTTTGGCCAGTCTTGAATTGATTCAGCCGTGATTACCATCTACAATCACATATATTTTAAGTATATATCTGTGTTGTAAAACTGCTTGAATTCAGTATTGCTGGCATGAAAAATGTTTCGTAAGCATGCTGATAAAATAAAATGAAGTAAACTACAGCATACACTTCGCACTAGGAACCTCCCAAAGAAATAAATCACAGCAGGAAGCCCAATTTGGTGCAGCTTATTATTCAAGAGCCATAAAACCAGCCTTGCCCACCTCTCAAAATTGGCCAATTTATGCACTCAGGTGTCCATATCTCAAAAATTGTCTTGTCGTGTTCCTATGCAATTTAAATTTTGAAAAAAAAACAACAACCCACCAACCTCACATTATCTGTCTCCTGTTTTTATTGACTAGGAAATACAAATACTCATCCCGACTGAAACTTAAATGAGGTGTCAGCTCACAGGGTGCAAACCTTGCCAATTACTTTTGACAAATGTACACAAGTAGCTCCTGAAGATTATAGATATTCAAAAAGATCATTTACTGCAGCGCACAGCCCTTTCTCCAGGCATTCATAAATTTATTGCTACAACAGTCAAATTCACCTTATGCCCCAGGAAAGCTCGCTTTAAAAAGGAGAACCCTTTTTTATAAAAGAGACAGAATTAAAATACAAGCAATCCTCGACTTATGACCACAATTGAGCCCAAAGTGTCTGTTGCTAAGTGAGACATTGCCCCAGTTTACGACCTTTCTTGCCACTGTCGTTAAGTAAATTGCTGCAATTGTTAAGTTAATGACATAGTTGTTAAGTGAACCTGGCTTCCTAATTGATTTTGCTTGTCAGAAGGTCACAAAAGGGGATCATAAGTCCCTGGGACCCTGCAAGCGTCGTAAATGTGAGTCAGTTGCCAAGCGTCTGAATTTTGATCACGTGACCATGGGGATGCTGCAACCGTCATAAGTGTAAAAAACGGTCATAAGTCACTTTTTTCAGTGCCGTTGTAACTTCGGTCACAACTGTTGCAAGTTGAGGACCACCTCAATAAGCTTGCTATTTATTTGTTTGTTTATATTTTCTATTTCTTAACCACCCTCCCTCCCTCCCTCTGCCCGCTCCGTGTCCTGCAAGTGCTCATAAGCAATAAATGTGGCATAATGTACACTCCCTTATTCCTCATCCGGATTGGGCAACATATCCCTTTTTTTTTTTCTTCCTAAGCATGGGGGAGGACAAATTCTAATTTTTTTTACAAAAAATGTTAAGAAACTCAGAAATATCCCAAATCTCTAAAAATGAAATTGGAGTTTAAAGTTCAGTTTACAGATGGCTGGCTCCCCCCCCCCCCCCAGCAATTCAGTGTTTTTGAAGGGCAAAGAGTTGGAATAGACATGTTTTGATCCAACAGAACGATAGCCAAAGCCTAGATGTCTTTCTTTCTTTTTTTCATAAACAGTAATTAACTTCCCACGTGGGAAGGTGTTTTTTTTTAAAAGAATTAACTGCTTAACTGAACAGTGTGTATGTCAGTCATCACTGGGACTATATCACATCTATTAGCTATCACATCTATTAGCTAAAACTCTGAAAAATACAACACAGGCCTTTCTATAAAATGAACAGCTTAGTGACTAGTTCTCATTTAACAATCACACCTCAGTCTGAACTTTCAATCATAACTCATTGCAGTTGTTAAGTGGGCCATCATGTAACCTGACTTGATTTTATAACCATTTTTATGATAATCCTCAAGCGAGCCACTGTGGTTGTTAAGCAAACCCATTCTCCCAAATGGGATTAACTGACAAAAAACGTCACAAATTGTGGTCATATGATTATGAGATGCTGCACTCAGTCATAAATGCAAATACCCGAAATGTGATCATGTGACACATGATCATTTGATCATGTGATCAAATGTGTGATGGCGGCAGTTATAACTTTAAGAAAGGCTTGTCATTTTTAAGGGAGGGGGGGAGGCTCATAACTTTGAACAGTCATTAAGCGACCATTCGTTAAGTGAGGACTCCCTGTATACATTTTGCTTTATATCTCAGCTTCTACCAGAGCTAAAGGCTTATTCCTTCCTGTACAATATTCCCCCAATGAAAACTGTAAAGAGAGTTTTCATTGAGGCTTGAGTTGAGTCTTCAGTTGAGACTTTTAATGGTGTTCGTGTACTGGAAATCCTCCATATTGTCAGAGAGGTAGATTGCATATTCTTTCAGAAATGCTCATGTTGTGTTCTAAAAGTCCTTCACACTTCTGCAGAACTCAGATTCCGGTGCCATTTTTAGCCGTAGACATTTTTTCCAAGAACTCATCCCCTCAGAAGCACTGAAAAAAAAACACACCGTCAGGACAGGCTGCTGTATTGTAGCAGGAATATATATGTAATTGAAGAAGGTTAACAAAGTTGGCTGAGACAGACGTTGGCAGCAGAGACGAGATCAGATTCCAGCAAAAAGGTTTACATCAGCACACCCAGCTTCCTGGAGAGAATTTCTTTTTAATGTTAACTTACTTTTTAAGCTCCATTCAGTAAAGATCCTTATTCAATGTCTGACATGATGCTTATAGTCATCCTTGAGCAATTGCTCAGCATTGCCTGATATTTATAGGAGGAGGAGGACTTTTTTATTTTGCCTTTAGTACCGTCTCTTGGTTAAATGGTTAATTTGGTTACCAAACTTAAGCCCTTTTGCAACTCTTGAATTAAAGTTAATTTCTTAATTTCTAGCCATGGTTATTCCTCAATTTATAACTGTCCTCAGTTTATAACTGACTTCAGCTTATTCCTCAACTCGTAAACTGTCATCTTAGCTCAGGGAGTACAGCAATAGTTATATTCATCCATTCTATCACTGGCAGAAAAATACACCCTACCTATTTGATCCATTTTTAAAAAATGAAATAAGGTAGGGAGACTAACTATAACAAACTGTTGTCATTTCAAAGCCAAATGACCAATTTATTGTGTGGGAAGGGAATACTGTTCATATTTAACCTCCAAGATGTTAATAAACAGTTTTCATTCCTTCCAGCTGAATGCTGTTGTAAGAGCTTTTTGACTTCTTTAAAATACTGTATATTCGACCACCATTTCATTGATTGTCTTTTAATGACTGGAAATCTTAACACCAAATAATGGCATCCTGCAATTGCATCTATAAAGTACATTTTTAAAGCATTAGCATGTATATGTTTCCCTTGTCAATCTTCAATTCCCCCTGAAATATAAAAGTCTTAATTTCTTCAGGTAATTTCCTCAATTTGTATTACATCTGTTCTGATCCATAGGAAAAGAAATTCAATTTAACAGCTTAAGTGTAAATGTGAAAGTGAAAATTGGAGCTTTATAATTATAGGTCTAGTAAACTGTGACACCGAGCAAAATACACAACAGCTGATAAAGAGAGCTTTAACTTAAAGTTTTCCAGAAATACTTTTAGTATTAATATTTAGTTTAGCATGACCAAGTTTTCCATAAAGTAAAATCCTCTGATTTAATTTTGCAAAGCTTTCTGTCAAATTATAAAATAATGAAATCATAGCGCTTCATTTATTAAATTTATATACCACCCGTCCCGCTCTTTGCTCATTCACAATGAAGATTGTTCATTGTTTATCTAGATCAGTGTTTTTCAAACTTGGCAACTTTGAGATGTGTGGACTTCAACTCCCAGAATTTTCAGTGAGCATGATGGCTAGGGAATTCTGGGAAAGTTGAAAAGTTGCCAAGTTTGAAAAACACTGATCTAGATAAACAATGAAGAAGTAGGAAAAATTCAATCCAGAAACATTGGCATATCGCCTAAATCTGAAACACGTTTATTTTATTTTTTCAGTAGCTTGGTTCAAACATAGTTGAAAAGCTGTAACCTTGTCATGACAAATTAAAAAGTGATAGGACAAGGTCACTCAGTACTAGTGACTCTGAGGTTCTTCCAGATCCATCACTAAAATAATATGCAATATGGATTTGTTAATAACATCTTCAACCTCAATACACAATCCTATCTCACCACCAACAAAAAAACAGCTGTTCCAATAGCCTTTTTCAGGAAGACCAGATGTCCAGGGCAGTTTGGGAATTGGGATAGATTGCCCCATCTGCTCCATTATCTCACTCTGCCCTCTCATTACCAAATCATGTCCTGCATTTGTTTTTCTTTTCTTTCTTATTTTAAGGTTCAGAAATACTCCCACCACAAATAGGATCAGTGATATTAAGAATGTGGTCAAGAGTAGGATAACATTTAGGATTCTGCATTTTGCCATCAGCAGAGATTATAAATAATTTGGGTTGAGTACTGTATGTAGATCTGCATGCCGGAGGATTTTTGTGATATGGCCTCCATTTGGCTGAGGCCACAACACTATTTCAAGATGAACACCCTTTGAATGGTGCAGGAGTATGAATGGATTTCCAGAAAACATTGCAGACTACAGGAACCATTTGCACTTCAGTTTGAGATGCAGACAACACTGACTCATCCTCAACAGCCTGTGTCTGTCTTCAACAGTGAAGGGACACAGGGCAGAAAACATCCTGCAGCCAAGAAGGCTCCACAGACATTTGCCTATTCAGGTGACCTGAGGACACATATAAATCTCCAAATGCTCTCAACAACTCACTAAAAGAATGCAAATGACCAGCTGTATGCAAGGAATATAAATCCTTCCATTCCCCATCATTCAGTCAGAACTGAAGAAGCTTCTTGGATGAGAAGTGAAACATCTTCAAAGAAAAAAAAGAAAATGCGGTTGCCTCCTGAAAAAACACCTTTGAGACAACCATGACCTGGATGACTGAGAATCTCCATAGACATTTCAAGACATAATAGTTGCTCAAAAAATGTTGTATGCACTATCAACTCTAATATTTGTCTTGTGACTTCTCAAAAAGATGGGAACTTCCATTCACAGAATTTTCAAGGTTTTGGCCAATTGCTACCATGTTCTAGAAAACTGCAGTGAATTTTTGCCACAGAGAAAAACAAATCAAAGAGGGGAGAGCAGAGGGACATAATAGATACATACAAAATTATGGAGGGAGCAAGGAACATTCATAGTATTTGAAGCCAATCTCTTGCAGTTTTGCCTTTATTTGTAATTGGACTGTATTCTCTAACCCAGAGTTGCTAGGATTCAGAAATGTCATTTAAAGCTCGAATAAAATTAATTGAATCTCTACCTTACAGGGTGCATTTGAGAATAAAAAGGAGAAATATAAATACCACACTGAGCTCTTTAGAGGAAGAATGCGATAAAGTGTAATTATTATTAATACTTGTTATTATCTATTTAGAATATTTTTTCCTATGAAAAATGTAACCTTGTGTAAAATGAAGAGATGGGTTGATAATTATTGGTGGAAACTGCAGATGCATGAACTGCAAACTTATGAAGATCAGTTTAAAGCATATCCCACAATTTTCAGTGGGGTTTATTCTCTAGCAAACATGGCTTATGATTATAAATTAAGGAAAGTACTTAGTTCTCAAGAGCCTTCTTGTAAATGGACTATCACCTTGCAGAGTTACAGAGTTTATATCATAAATCTCTACACTTTTCCCAATAAGACAGGAAGTTTAGTTCAGTATATTATCAGAAGAGTCAGAAAAAAAGAAGCATGAATCATGCCAAGAGATTGAATTACAGGAGAGAGTGCAACTGGAATAAAAGCCAACACAGTGCTAGGTTGCATTAACAGAGGGTTAGAATCAAGATCACGTGAAGTATTAATACCACTTTACAATGCCTTGGTAAGGCCACACTTGGAATACTGCATCCAGTTTTGGTCACCACAATGTAAAAAAGATGTTGAGACTCTAGAAAGAGTGCAGGGAAGAGCAACAAAGATGATTAGAGGACTGAAGGCTAAAACATATAAGGAACGGTTGCTGGAATTGGGTATGTTTAGTTTAATGAAGAGAAGGACGAGGGGGGACATGATAGCAGTGTTCCAATATCTCAGGGGCTGCCACAAAGAAGAGGGAGTCAAGCTATTCTCCAAAGCACCTGAAGGCAGGACAAGAAGCAACAGATGGAAACTAATCAAAGAGAGAAGCAACCTAGAACTAAGGAGAAACTTCCTGACAGTTAGAACAATTAACCAGTGGAACAACCTGCCTCTAGAAGCTGTGAATGCTCCAACACTGGAAGTTTTTAAGAAGAGACTGGACAGCCATTTGTCTGAAATGGTATAGGGTTTCCTGCCTGAGCAGGGGGTTGGATTAGATGACCTCCAAGATTCCTTCCAACTTTATTATTATTACTTCTGAAAAATATTTACAATAACTCCATAATTCCACATGAAGACATATAATATGATTTAAGCAAAATTCTGTAATGATTTCACATTTCACAAATAAAGTTGTTCTTCTTAATTGAGTAGATAAATATTTCTCTATTCAATTGAGAAGCATTACTACTGGTGGTTGTCATTTAAAATGGATTATGTGTTGCAACTACATCTTGTTGCATGTACAGTATGTCTCAATTTTCTTTAGAAGGAAAAAAAATGGGCATATTCTCAAAGTGAGCCTCTATTTCATTGCCAACCCACTGCTGGGGCAGGCTGATTGACATGATCTGGCAGGAAAGTGTCTTCCATGAGAAAACAGAAGAAAGCCTCCCATGTGAACATTCTTAGGGGGAGCCTGGAACCCCCACAGAGTGCGTCCCTGGGTGGCGGATTGGGGGGCCCTACCCATTATGGCTTTTATACTGTAATGGCGGGCTGGAGGGAATCAAATACCTCCCGTGGACCAACAGGCCTGATGAGTGGCAGCTGGCTCCCCAGTATCGACTGAAGGTGGAGACCATATTGGTTGGAACGGATTCAGAAGAACAGCACACGGTGTGGTGGCAGCCACTTGAACAGCATGTGCACAGCGGTGTAGAAAGCAAAGGGAAGACTACTACACTATATATTTCCCAGGAAAATCATGTTAATGGCGGCAAAACCTAACAATGGCCCCAAGTACGGGTGCCCTTAAATGGGGCAGGGGTGCTAAGAATCTCCCGGTCCGCTAGCAGCATGATAAACCCAAAACTACGAATTGGTACATGGAATCTGAGAAGCCTATACGAAGCTGGGAAAACACACAACACTATCCAAGAAATGTCCAAATACAATATCTCTATATTGGGAGTGAGTGAAATGCGCTGGCCTGAAAATGGAATGTGTAGAATAGGAAATTATACTATCTACTACTCTGGTGAGAACAGCAAACACCATCGAAATGGAGTAGCTATAATCGTAAACAATCGTGTAAATAAATGCATCAAGTCCTTTATTCCTGTATCCGATAGAGTGATGATGATCCAAAAATATAGTACTCCAGTAAATATGAATGTTATACAAGTTTATGCTCCCACAGCTGACAGTGATGAGGAGGATTTAGAGAAGTTCTACGAAGATATAAGCAGTGTACTGAAAACCCTAAAAAGTAATGATATCACAATACTCATGGGGGACTTCAATGCAAAAGTGGGAGAAGGAAGTGATGCTCCTGTAGTTGGAAACTTTGGCTTAGGAACCAGAAATGGTAGAGGTAACAGATTTGTAGACTTCTGCAAGGAACATAGGCAATGTGTGATGAATACTTTTTTCAAGTTGCCAAAAAGACGCCTCTACACTTGGAGATCACCAGCAGATACACAAAATAATATAGTAAGGAACCAAATTGACTATTTTACAATAAACAAAAGATTTAGAAACTCAGTAAAATCAGTAAAGACATACCCAGGTGCAGATGTACCATCCGATCATAATCTACTACTTGCTGAAGTCCAGCTGAAACTAAAAAGGATGAAAAACCCAAACCCTGCTAAACCAAGAATCAACAGAGACTTCATCATTAAACATGGAGGGAAGATTAAAGAAGAACTAGAAAATCATTTAAGGGAAACCAACAACCTGAATGATGATGATGTAGAAGTGAACTGGAATAAATTAAAAAATGCAATAGTAGAGGTAACAAACTCAAAACAGAGAGAGGGGCACCACAAGAAACAACAGTGGATGACGGAGGAAATTCTTCATCTCATGGATGAAAGAAGATCTTATAAAAATAAAAACAAAGAAAAATACAATGAATTGCAGAAAACAATTAGAAGAAAAATTCGACTGGCAAAAGAAAAGTGGTTTGCAAAGAGATGCAAGGAAATAGAAGAGACAGAACGTATGCATGATAATTTCAATTTACACAAAAAAGTGAAAGAAGCAGCAGGCCTCTACAAAAAGAAAACCAACAACTTAGTGACAAAGAGGGGGAAATTATCTTAGATGAGGATGAAAAACTAAAAAGATGGAAGGAATATATTGAAGAACTTTTTGAGGACACTAGGGATGATATAGATATGGGAAGTATAACAACTGGACCAAACATCACTATGGAGGAGGTTGAACATGCAATAAAAATAGCAAAAACAAGAAAAGCCAAAGGACCTGATGATATCCCAGTAGAAATTTTAAAATTGCTGGAAGACAATGGGAAAATTTTTTTACTGCAGCTCTTCAATCAGATATACGAAACAGGAAAGATACCAAATGATTGGCTAAAATCAACCTTTGTGACAATCCCCAAAAAAATAAATGCAAAGAAGTGTACCGAATACAGAACAATAAGCTTAATGAGTCATGCCCTGAAAATATTCCTGAGAATAATTCACAAAAGAATATACAACAAAATTGAAGAGCGTCTAGGTAACACACAATTTGGTTTCAGAAACAATCTTGGTACACGAGATGCGCTATTCAGCATTCAAGTTCTTGTACAGCATTGTAGAGATGTCAATCACAGTGTTTACATGTGCTTCATTGATTTTGAAAAAGCATTTGATAAAATAAGACACAGCAAACTATTAGAAATCCTGAAACAAGGGGGACTAGATGACAAAGACATCCAAATCATAAAGAATCTATACTGGCATCAGGTAGCAAATGTGAGACTAGGCCAAAAATACTCAGCTGATGCAGAAATACGAAGAGGGTCAGAAAGGGATGTATTCTGTCTCCACTGTTGTTCAATATCTACTCTGAGTCAATCTTCAATGAGGCACTGGAGAACATTGATGCTGGCATCAAAGTAAATGGTGTTTGGATCAACAATTCAAGATATGCTGACGATACAGTTCTGCTTGCCAGTAAGCATGAAGACCTTCAGCTCCTCATCAACAGAGTCACCGAAATATCTGAAAAATACGGCTTGAAGCTTAACACCTCAAAAACCAAGATCATGGTTGTCAGCAAACAACCCGTTAATTTACCACCAATAAATTCGGAAGGAATATCATTAGAAAAAGTTGAAAGGATCACGCACCTCGGTTCTAATTTACATGAAAGCTGGGACATGACCACTGAAGTAAAGACAAGGATAGAGAAAGCTCGAACAGCATTCTTCAAAATGAAAAAGATCTTCTGCAGTCACGACATAAGCCTAAGATTGAAAATCAGGCTTGTCAGATGTTATATTTTTTCTATCCTGCTCTATGGAGTAGAGAGTTGGTCTCTGACAAAAGGCCACCTGAAGAGACTAGAAGCATTTGAAATATGGATTTACAGGCGGCTGTTACGTATAAGCTGGGTTGACAAGATCAGAAATGAGGAGGTGATAAGCTGCCTGGGAAAGCCAAGGGAAATCATCAAAACAATTAAAAAATGAAAGTTAGAATATTTTGGACATGTGATGCGACATCCAGAAAAATACGGCATACTCCATTTAATCCTCCAGGGAAAGATTGAAGGCAAACGAGGTCCAGGCAGAAGAAGAACATCATGGCTTCAAAATCTAAGGGACTGGTTTGGACAAAACTCAGCAGCACTTTTTCGTGTGGCTGCTGATAAAAACAGGATCGCCAACATGATCGCCAACGTCCGATAATGGATATGGCACAAGAAGAAGAAGAAGTGAACATTCTGAGGTTCGTAGAAGGTTCTTCAGAGATTAACAACCTGTACCAGGATCACAGCTTCTCATATGGCTGTTGGGTTCTGTTTTTCCATGACCTTTTTGACTATGGCTTCCATAGAGGCCAGGTGCTTTCTCATGCAGCTTGTTCTTCCTTTGGATCAGCTTGATCGAGGAATATTGAGCTTGTGGAAAACCTTCCACATGGTCAGTATTCTCACTGGTGGGCTACAAATTTTGTAACTATTAAGAGAGTTTCCCATAATGAGTTTGGGTAACCTAGAAATCATGCTGCTTGCAACGGGCAAACTATACAGCTTGAGATTGGCTGGCAATCAGTGTGACAGGGGGTGGGGAAGAGAAACTACCAAGAATCAGCACATCCTCTTCCCCAACATTTCATGTGTCTCCGGACCCTGTTGGGCCAATCCTACTGTTACCTGGTGCATATGGAACCAGGACAGGAGATGGGAATGGGCCACCAAAGTTGCACAAGCCAGCTGACCTGACATTAGCTAAGCAAGGACTTATGATCAGCCGGGGCAGCAAATATGTCAATTAGCTTTAACTCATCAGAAGCCTGTCTCTGCACATGTCTAATGGTGAAGCAATTGCAGTAATAAAATTACTCTAAAAATTGTTCAGGAGATTCTGAAATGTCCACTCGAGAATGCTGTTTGGAAAACTGCTCCATGAAGTACAAGACTACCAGTAAAATTTTTTAGCAATAGTGAAAACTCATCAAAGTGTGCTATTTTGCCCGTCTATGCACTGGAACAGGAATGTGACCTTCCAGATGTTGCTAAAGTTCAATTCCCAACATAGCCAACACAGCAATTGCAATTCACAACGTTTAGAGAACCACATGTTTCTTTGCCCTGCGCTAAAGAACTACTGATTAGATTTCCTTTTGTTATGAGAGTAATCTCCTTTCTCTTTTACTTCCATTCCTACATCTGTTATTCTTTATTGGTCCATCAGGATCCAAGGAAATCTATAACCTTGTGCTTATCTCTCCAAATAAAAGCTACCTCCTTTTATGTAAAAGCACCTTCCTACCTCCAATGTTGTCCAATTTGTGATAGAGAATCCTGAAAAGACAAGCTCTGAACCTGAATTGAGCTTTATATTATCCCAAACATCTTCTTGTATTTGTCCTCTAGAACAGATAAATATACACACTCTAATCTTCCCTTCCACCCTCCTCTCACTTTTTCTCCACACTTTCTCTCTGAAAATGAAACAGAGTCTCCATTTTAGTTCTTGCTTGTTCAGCATATGCAGTTCCATATTAAGTTTAATCAATCGTATATAGGCCTTTGACCCTGTCTGCCAAATCTCTCCCACGTTCCCTGTCTCTATTGCTCTCTTTCTTGGTTATATATAGCATGTTTATGCTAATTTCCACTCCAAGCTTAATGAGTTGAATCTAACCAGCTTCTTCATTCTTTATCAAAATCATGTATTTATTAAATTTGCATATTGTATTTTAAAAAGCCCTATATTTCACATTTTAGACTGTTTTCAACCGATATGAACATAAAGTAGAGCTTCTCCGACTCAGTCTTTGTCTCTGGACATGTCGATCAGTTAGTTATGCGTGTATACACTTGCAACAGGTGTAGGAATGGGATATATGATAATTAACGGTGTACTGAGACTATCCAGTTTGAATCAGGAAGCTGATGCAGTCTACGTCATCCTGAAGATAGCCTGTATGACAGGCTCTCAGAATCTGGAATGAGATGCAGAAAAAAAGAGTTCCTTTTTCTTACAGTCTATTATGGGCAAAATACAATCGTCTTAAACCTGTTTATGTTTTCAATGGAACGGAATCAAATTTATGAACAAATGAGCTGGATTATGCCAAGTTTCATAGGACGTGATAGACCTTTAAAAGCTGATATTTTCAAAAATCGCCTTTGCTCCATGAAAGGCTGGGTATGTAAATATGATATGACATTTTCAGCTTTTATAGAAAATATCCCTTCCAGATTTTAGACAGGTATATGGATGGTGGGATTCTGAGCAAACCAAAGAGAGGTTTATAAGGAGTTATGAATATGTGGTGAAGCATAAAAAAAATTAACACAATGATGATTTTCTTGAAGATAACTTCAGTTGTTTGAACAAATCAGCTTATTACACAGGTCACATAACATTATCACATCCAATCAAGATGTGAACAACAATGAAATGGAGATAATGATGTGATGTCTCTCAACTGCTCAAAAGCAGTGGTAATCTGAGCTGTAAATTATAACTCAATTTTCAAGATCAATTCAAGAGAGCTATCATTGGCTCTATTAAAATCTGTTTATTTATTTACTTATTTATTTGTCAAACTTAGATAGCAAGGCTCACTTATTTCAGCTTTAGTCTACCATCTCTAAAATGGAAATACTAACCCGTCCCCCCCCCATCTCATGAGTTTTTCTTTTTTCATATTACCGATAAACCACAGAATTTCAGGAGAAGGTTGAAATTATTTTTTTTCTTTTTTTTTTGCATCTAATTCTTGGGCTGAATGTTGCTGATCAGTGATGGGGAGGGAAGCATGGAGAGAAGGACTACTTATTCTCCAGGACTAATATATTCAGTATGGTAAGTGCATATCAGTGATTAAAAAGCTTTTTTAGAAGAATGTGTTATCTCATTTAGCCAGAATATCGGGAAAATGATGTGCACTTGGATTTAGCTCAATTATAATCAACAATTCAAGAGTTCAGATAATTGCAAGGAACTAAACATCTGTAAAAAGAAGATGCTGGCATGCTGTCAGATTTATTGGAAAAACCCTGTAATAATATTTCAGGGTCTTCAAGGCAAATGGAAGCTTATTTTTATACAGTTACAATATATGTCTCTTATAGAAATGTTCCCACACATATGCTGCATACAGCTGAGACTCTAGAAAGAGTACAGAGAAGAGCAACAAAGATGATTAGGGGACTGGAGACTAAAACATATAAAGAACGGTTGCTGGAATCAGGTATGACTAATCTAATGAAAAGAAGGACTAGGGGAGACAGGATAGCAGTGTTCCAATATCTCAGTGGTTGCCACAAAGAAGAGGGAGTCAAGCTATTCTCCAAAGCACTTGAGGGCAGGACAAGAAGCAATGGATGGAAACTAATCAAGGAGAGAAGCAACCTAGAATTAAGAAGAAATTTCTTGACAGTTAGAACAGTGGAACAACCTGCCTCCAGAAATTGTGAATGCTCTAACACTGGAAGTTTTTAAAGAAGAGATTGGACAATCATTTGTCTGAAATGGTGTAGGGTTTCCTGCCTGAGGAGGGGGTTGAACTAGAAGACCTCCAACGTCCCTTCCAACTTTGTTTATTCTATTCTATTCTATTCTATTCTATTCTATTCTATTCTATTCTATTCTATTCTATTCTATTCTATTCTATTCTATTCTATTCTATTCTATTTTATTCTATTCTATTCTACTCTACTCTACTCTACTCTACTCTACTCTACTCTACTCTTTGTTGTTGTTAGTTGCGAAGTCATGTCCGACCCATCGCGACCCCATGGACAACGTTCCTCCAGGCTTTCCTGTCCTCTACCATCTTCTGCAGTCCATTTAAGCTCACGCCTACTGCTCCAGTGACTCCATCCAGCCACCTCATTCTCTGTCGTCCCCTTCTTCTATTGCCCTCAATCTTTCCCAGCATTAGGCTCTTCTCCAGTGAGTCCTTCCTTCTCATTAGGTGGCCAAAGTACTTGAGTTTCAACTTCAGGATCTGGCCTTCTAAGGAGCAGTCAGGGTTGATCTCCTCTAGGACTGACCGATTTGATCGCCTTGCAGTCCAAGGGACTCGCAGGAATCTTCTCCAGCACCATAGTTCAAAGGCCTCAATTCTTTTGCACTCAGCCTTTCTTATGGTCCAACTTTCACAGCCATACATTGCAACCGGGAAAACCATGGCCTTGACTATACGTACTTTTGTTGGCAGGGTGATGTCTCTGCTTTTCAGTATGCTGTCTAAATTTGCCATAGCTTTCCTCTCCAGGAACAAGCGTCTTTTAATTTCTTGGCTGCAGTCCCCATCTGTGGTGATCTTGGAGCCCAGGAAGATAAAATCTGTCACTATCTCCATTTCTTCCCCATCTATTTGCCAGGAATTGAGAGGGCCGGATGCCATGATCTTGGTTTTCTTAATGTTGAGTTTCAAGCCAACTTTTGCACTCTCCTTCTTCACCCGCATCAAGAGGCTCTTTAGTTCCTCTTCACTTTCTGCCATTAGAGTGGTATCATCTGCATATCTTAGGTTGTTGATATTTCTATTCTATTCTATTCTATTCTATTCTATTCTATTCTATTCTATTCTATTCTATTCTATTCTATTCTATTCTATTCTATTCTATTCCAGTATTTTGTTGGCCCTATTAAGTAAAGAAAGCATATCTTTTGGTGTTCCCCAAATCTCCCTAAAGTTTTAATTGACATGAGAGTACTTAGGAAATGGCTTTTAAAAAGGAATTCTAAGAAAGAACAAAGATTTAATGAAAAATGGAGTATGATGGGAAGGGATTCTTCCTGATCTGAACATCTTAGCAATACTTATCCACACGTTCCTTACATTTTTTTGCTATGCACAACAACAGATATTTTAGGCTCAACTGCAGTCGTAAATTGAGGACTATCTGTATAAAACGGCCATGTGTAATTGCATTTGAAATCATCCCTTGTGGGGAAAGGGTACATTTTTGTATTGGGATTTTAATTGTATAACCAACCAAATTGGATTAAAATCCATGAAGAACCTGGATCGAAGTAGGCAAGGAAACATGGGAACTGGTTCTCTGAGCATGTCAGCTTGCAGGAGTCTCAACCTTCAATGACCTGCAGTCACTGAAAGTTGGTCTAAAATCAAGAAAATTCTTTACTTGCTGGCAGGCGAGGTTTGTTAGAATCACCTTCTAGCAACTGCTCATACAATGAAAGTTTGTTTCCTTAGCCATTACTGTACATCTGAGTGCTTGTGTGGTTAAGTGCCCAACCTGCCACCTGAGCAGCGGTAACAGGCATTTCCTTATATTCCACTGGGTTTTGCACATGGAGGACAAACTTTGGCCTTGGTGACTGCCCTTCTTAACAAAGACCACCTATGTTTAACTTCAAAGGGGGTTTTAAAGTATTAAAATGTTGCCCACTACCGCCTTGCCATGCTTTCTTCCTCTTTTCCTTTCAATCTCATAAAAAAGTTGGAATGAATGCAAAACATTTGATGCTCTCATGCCCTTGCTCACAGCAACCTTGCCTTGCTTGCCATTGAATCAAAACAGGAATTATATTTGATTTTTGTGTGCGCATTACAAAAAAATATATATGTCTCTCCCCATCCCCAATCCCACTTCCTCCTCCTTGCCCAAAGGCTAGTTACATTGATGTATCCCATCTCTTTCATCCATAGCTTTCCCCACCTCCACTATTTGACCATTCCCACCGTGCTAAGCACTACAAATCCTTTTTAAAATAAATAGCCAAAGCAATTAACAACCTCCCAGCTTCTTCCCGAGCCAAGTGGGAGACATGCTTTAATTACTACATAGTCTGTTTTCCTTTACATGGCTAAGCATGTGTGGGTTGCTATGGGTTCCAAAGATCTTTGAAGAATTGCAGGAAGAGAAGAAGGATCAAAGAGTGAGTGCTTCTCTGTAGAGGTGGAGAAGGGGGTGTCCTTTCTACTGAAGGAAAACATCAAGCTTTCCATCAGCTCTGGTGAACTGTGGGAAGGATGTTCTGGCCCAGCTATTACAAAGTTTATGTCTCTCCTCTATTAGATTTTTATTAAATTAATCTGATCTCAGTGTCGTGGGTTGCTAGGCTAGGAAGCTGCCCTTTGATGTCTCTCCCACAAGCCTTCCTTGTCACCACACCCACTTCCTTGCTGCTCCCAGTGGTGGGGTCTCTCCACCAAGAGCAAAGTTGTGCTTCATTCCTTCCCAATCTCATGAAGTTGCTGGAAAAGAACAAGCCAAAAGAAACAGCCAATGCAAACAGAAACAGCTGTAACAATTTTACATGGCATGGTTCTGATTTCCTTGGTTTCTGGGTCTTCCCCTATACGCACACATACAACTTCTCTCTTCTCTTCTCCCATTTTTAGGGATTGGCAGCTACAGAGGGTGGAAAGGAAACTGATTTCCAAATTTTTGGTTACTATCCAATTGTAGAAATTGGCTCGCGTTTATTGCAGGTGGTGGCAGAATCCCAAGAAAAAGTACATTGGGAGGGGAAAAAAACAGCAAAAGGGAGAGGCAGAGGGGGGGGGGGAAGGAAAAGTTGATGCTGCAGAATGAGAAAGGAACCCAGGTGCAAAAGATGTACAGGTGCAAAAATGGAATTTAGGGGTTCCACTTTTCAAATCTTTTAATTTTGGGTTTTATTTTGGGAAAATCATATACTAGACAGCAGCTTTTCAAAAACTAAATACCACTAACATTAACGCATCCCAAGAGACACATGGATGAGCAGTTTACTAGTTACACCATTGTTGGAGATCAGCAGCTAAGGGAGTCTTGGGGAGAATTTAGAATAGCGACAAGCCAAAACCCAACTGCCAGATGTAGCTGTGATTTTTTTTTCTCGTTTGCCACATAAAGCTGATTTTCAACACTATTAACTGTTTGATTCTTCCTTTAAAAAGTCAAAATATTTGCCACCATCATACAATTGCAACCAACACCTTGAATTTGATTGCTTCCTCCTGTTCCTACACAAACACATGTTGAACTATACAGAACTCAACACTGAATTTTAAACTGATTGCACTAAAAAAAAAACTTTCTCTCAAATTACCTCTAAGGCAGACCTTCCATTCTTATAAAATGGCAGGTTTAGGGTTAGGGTTAGGGTTAAGGTTAGGGTTAAGGTTAGGGGTCCATGAATTCTCAGAGTAAAATAGATATCACTAATAAATTTGTAGCACATAACTATGCTTAGAGGAACTCTGATTATTCAAGACTAGTTTATCTACATTTCCTGGTAAAATACATGAAAGAAAATCCCATTAGGGTGCAAATCTACTTCGGGTTATGGTTATGGTTAGAGTTAGGGTGAGGGATACGGTTAGAGTGAGGATTAGGGTTAGGATTAGGTCTCCAAGAAATCTTGGAGTAAAATAAATGTTTTACATATGTATCGGCAATGCCTATTTTACTCTCAGAATTCATGGAAACCTAACCCTAACTCAAACTTCACCCTAACCCTAAACTAAACTCTCACTCTAACTGTAACCCTAACCCCAGCCCTAACCCCTACCACAACCTTCACCCCAAGACCTAACCCTAACTCTAATTCTAACTCCTAACACATTGTAATGCTTAGGAGGCCTCTGACTTCTCAAGACTGGTTTATCTACGTTTCCTGGTAAAATACATGGAAAAAATCTCACTTGGGTGCAAATCTACAGGTAATGGTTAGATTCAGAGCCAAAATTAGGGCTAGGGTTAGGCTAAAACTCGGGTTAGTGTTAGGGTTGCAGTTAGGCTCAGGGTTAGGGATAGGCCTTGACTTAGGGTTAGGGTTATGCTTAGTGTAAGGGTTATGCTTAAGGTTAGGGTTAGGGCTGGGGTTAAGATTAAGAGTAAGGTTAGTTTAGGGTTATGGTTAGAGTTAGGGTTTGATTTACGATTGGGCTTAGGATTAAGGCTAGGGTTAGGGTTACAGTTAGGGTGGGCTTTAGGCTTAGGCTTAGGGTTACTGTTAGGTTACTGTTAGGTTACTGTTGGGAATTCTAACAGTAAAATAGACTTTGCTAATGGATTCCTAGTGCATTGTTATGCTTAGGAGTGTTCTGACTTTTTATGAATTTCTTATCTATGGCAAAGTTGCATTTGGTTGCAAATCCACTAAGTGTTAGGTTTGGAGTTAGGATTAGTAGTTGAAGTTAGTTTTAGGGTTATGGTTTTGGTTGGGATTGAGGTTGAGGTTGGGGTTAGCATTTGGGTAAATTTAGCTCTTCATAATTTCCAAGAATAAAATAGACATTGTCAATAGATTCATAGCACATCAATGAGCTTAGGAGGTCTCGCACTTTTTGAGATTGCCTTATCTACATTTTCTTGTAAAACACATTAGGTTTAGAGTTTTTGTTAGGGTTGGGGTTAGGGTTGTGGTTGTGGTTGGTGTTGGTATTAGGGTTAGGGTTGGGGTCTGAGATAAGGTTAGGGTTATGTTTGAGGTTATGGTTTGATTTGAGAGTAACATAGAAATTGCCAGTAGATTTGTAGTACATCAGTATGCTTGCAAGACTTTTTGAGAAAGTTAGGTTGAGATTGGGGTTTGGGTTAGAGTTCAGGTTAATGTATGTATCAGGTTAGAATTAGCATTAGGGTCTGCGATAGTGTTAGGATTATGATTAGGTTTAGGGTTAAGGTTCGGTTTAGAGTAAAGGTTAGGTCTAGGTTTGGTTTAGTGGTTAGAGTTAGGGTTAGGGTTAGGGTCAGGGTTAGGTATAGAGTTAGAGTTGGGATCATAATTAGCGTTGTGTTTGGGTTTAGTATCAGAAAAAACTGAAATGTTCTTGCATTTAGGGTTATGTTACTTATATGTAAGGGTGTACTTCTATGTTGTATATAGTATGTTTTAAATGTGTGTTATGTATGTGTACACTTTGAGAGGAAGCAACTAAATTTCATTTTTAATGTGTGCCATTGTGCCCACAGGGAAAAATGACAATAAAGGTTATCTATCTATCTATCTATCTATCTATCTATCTATCTATCTATCTATCTATCTATCTATCTATCTATCTATCTATCTATCTATCTATCTATCTATCTATCTATCTATCTATCTATCTATCTATCTATCTATCTATCATCTATCTATCTATCTTCCAACCAACGATTGCAGACAGAGGGGTTGTTACAAGCTCAGTTTTTTTGAACTTCTCAGGCCAAACAAACAACATAGACAGTCATCAAATGGTAAATTGTAACACATTTATCTGAAAAGAGCTTAATTAGGAAAGGCTGGCTAAAAAGAAAGCAAAGCAGGCAGAAATGAATGGTCCACTAAGTGTTTAGGTTACCAGATCAAACACAATAACACATTATAATGAAGCACTGCTTTGATAGTCCTTACCTGATTCTGACATCAACAAGCCATTAGTGCCCGTAACAGAACAATGGAAAAAACCCAAAATCTTAGATAAAATTTAAAGACTTATGACATCTCACAAGATACTGGGGGCCTAGCATAAGATCTCCGCTATTTCATTTTATTTTCCTTTGCCCCCAGGCCATTGTACTACGGTGCCTGCAGCCACAAAAACAACTTGTTGGTCCCTGTTTGGCACATGACTTTGAAAATGGCTGTTTGGATTATAATTAATACTGAATTCCAACACAGCTAATGGGATATTTTGGCGAAGTCCAGATATTACTACATATTTTATGTGGGATAGGATTTTTCCAGATGCTTTCTTTTTCCATTAAGAGAACTGGTAAAGCAAACAGACAGTTGTAAAGCACAGTAGTATTTATAGCTACTGTTAAAGGCACAGGTTCTTACTGTAGTCCGTGTCTCCAAACAGCTTTATTTTAAACTGCAGCTGATAAGGGAGTTATCCCCAGACATTTTTTTTGTTCATCTTTCTCCCAATTTTATCTTTAATTCCAGATCCTTCCTCTACCCGGTCTAGATTCTCATTTTTATTCCAGGCCTAGTATTAGATGTAATGGGAGCTATTTACAATTCTGTAATGAAGGAATCATGGAATACATGAGGAATTATACTAAACTGCAAAAAGTGATTATATTCCGATTTAAATGTGGCGTCTTAGCACACAATCAGAAGCACAACCAGCTTAAAGCCACTGCTTTCTGTAAACTCAAAGCATGGCAAAGCCCTAGTACTGTAAACATCTGATCCAACATTCCATTTTGGAAAGATTTCTCATAAATACAGAAAGTTTCTTTTGTGGCTTAGAATCAATTAAATAAACAGCACACATTCCTCTCCACTGGGTTTGCTAAGATAGCTTATCCAGATCATTAGTTCATTATAGCATGCTATGCTTTACCGTGGTAGTTTCTGTATTTAATTATGAAATACACTAGTCACAAAATATTCCAAAGGTGCTTTTTCAAGAGGCAACTGGACTTTCTTGTTTTTCTTTGAAGACGTTTTGCTTCTCATCCAAGAAGCTTCTTCAGCTCTGACTGGATGGTGGGGAATGGAAGGATCAGCACCATCCAGTCAAAGCTGAAGAAGCTTCTTGGATGAGAAGCAAAACGTCTTCAAAGAAAAACAAGAAAATCCAGTTGCTTCTTGAAAAAGCACCTTTGAGACAACCTGAGATGACTGAGAAGCTCCATAGACATTTAGTCACAAAATACTGCCCCTAGATCTCATCTACAAAAAAATAGATGGCCACTAGATGGCAGCAAGATGACACAGGAAACTCTGCACAGTCATCTAGTGGACATCTGGATTTTTGCAACACAGATAGGATGACCTAGACCAGAGTTCTCCAACCTTTCCCGGCTCACGGCCCAGAGGGGAGAGCAGCTTCCAAATTACTGCATGTGTGCATGCATGCATGCATGCAAACAGGGTCATGCCCACAGGCGCAGCACTAGTGGCTGCATTCACGCATGCAGCATGCGCTGGTGCCAAGCGCATGTGCAAATGGGCCGCATACACACACCCCTGCGCTAGCGGCCCATTCACGCATGCACAAATAGGGTGTGGACACACACCCGCGCTAGCATTCACATGCACGCCCACGTGCATGGGCAAATAGGGCCGTGGGCGCTAGCCCAAGTGGGGGAGAAATGCGCGCCCCCACGTGCGCACCTTGGCCAGCCTGGTACCGGGCCATGGCCTTGGCCAGCCTGGTACCGGGCCACGGCCCATAGATTGGGGACCCCTGCCCTAGACCACCTTTTCTCAACCTTTTCAACTTTTAGATGTATAGACTTCAACTCCCAGCCTCTCCATGTTGGCTGAGAAATTCTGGGAGTTGAATTCCACACATGCTGGCTGAGGAGTTTTGGGAGTTGAAATCCTCACATCTTTAAGTTGCCAAGGTTGAGAAATGCTGCCTTAGACAGATTTGAAGTTATGACATCAAACAAGAAGCAATTAGACCAACAATAGGGCCTGTCACATTTGTTAAAATCCAGATTCATGTCAAATGCAATGATTAGCATCCTCCTCCTGGCATTTGTAACTATTTATCTTCTATAAAAGCAGACACGCCTTTGGACAAACCCATGTGCAGTTGTCTGAAAACAAGATAATAAAAGGAATTCCTCCAGAGAACTGATGCTTGCATAGCAGATTCCTTTACTGTTTAGCAAGGGAGACTTCCACAATGCAAAATTCAAATTTACAAATTTTATTTTTAGTGCTTATGCACTATTGGTTTTATAACTGCAACACCATTTCAGTCAAAAGGAGCTCTACACTGAACCATTTATATAAGCAGTTGAGCAGTGAGATGGGTATTTGTCCATATTTACAGCTTTATATTTGTATATATTTATAAATGATATATAAACAACATGCCTAGCTACCCAGCAATTTTTGGCTGTGCTAAGTTTTCCAAAATAAAATGGCAACTTGATTTTAAAATATCAGAATAACATCAAAAAAAACTTCCTTGATTTCTTCAATTACTATATGCAAATGTATTTATTTAGAAATATGTGAATAAAAAGCTTATTGAAACCAAGGTCCCTTTTCTGTTTCTACTTCCCTATCCATCAGAAGCACTTTGAAGATGATCTGTTTTTATCTTCAACCTTGCAACACTGAGAACATGAAGCAAATATTTCCTAATTCTTATATACCATAGTTTCTACAGTAACCTTTCCATCAAAAAAACATCCCCACTGCACATTGCAAGAAAATAAATTGTCCGTTCCCCTCTTCCCAATCCATTCCCTTGTTTCATTTATATATATTCATATATATTCTTAATTATGCTAAAAATCCGAATCCCAGGTAAACACATGTCATAAAGCAAATAAATAAAAACGATCACCGGGATAAAAATCTTAAAACAAAGATTGTTTAGTTTACAAAGCTGAACTTTCGTCGGCCACACTGCCGACAACATCAGAGCATATAACGTAAAATTTGGGAGTCCGTTCTTATATGACTGGCTGTTTCTGCGCCTGGGCTCTCGACCTAGTCATTGGTCCGCTCCTCGGCGTTGGGCGCACCATTGTTGAAGGGGCCATTTCCACAGGTATCCTCTCTCCTCCAGTTGCCGTTGTTCTTAGGGCATGTGTGTTGGTGTTAGGGGGTCGAGTGTCCGATCGCTCCTGCTCCTCCCGTTTCGTGCCGGGGGATCGGGTGTCAAATCGTTCTTGTTTCTCCCCTCCCCCTCCCATCCCCATGGTCCCGTTCGTATTAGTCTGTCTCCATGTCCCTGAGCTACCCGTGGAGCATGTAGTTTCTTCAGCGCGTGTGCGGGGGCGCAGGAAATAGTCGTCTGCGGTCTGCACACATTGTTCGTTGTTTTCTTCGTCGCTTAAAACAATCTTTGTTTTAAGATTTTTATCCTGGTGATCGTTTTTATTTATTTGCTTTATGACACACACACACATATATATATATATATTCTTAATTATGCTAGGTCGAGAGCCCGGGCACAGAAACAGCCAGTCATATAAGAACGGACTCCCAAATCTTACGTTATATGCTCTGATGATGTCGGCAGTGTGGCCGACGAAAGCTCAGCTTTGTAAATTAAACAATCTTTGTTTTAAGATTTTTATCCCGGTGATCGTTTTTATTTATTTGCTTTGACTGCAAAAATACGAATATATATATATGCAGGTCTTGGCGTATTCGGGTCTTTTCCCGTGTAAGATTGAGAGTATCTTGGCGACGTTTCAACGAGGTCCCACTTGCCATCTTCAGGCTGGTGTCTTTGGCTTCGTGCTTGTGCGAGCAAAACGTGATCGGAGCTGCCGTCCTTCTATAAATATTGGAGGGCGTGTGTGGCATGTTGGCTTTGTTGCTGTAAGCGTGTTGGTTGGCTGTGTTGTTACATCTTGATTGGAAGATGGAATTGATGTAAGCAAATTAGTCAGTTGTTTGGTAACATCCTGTGTGGCTGAGATGCTGGCTGTGTGCCCATTGTTCTTTTGTACCTGGGTAATGGGCTGTATGGTAACATCCTGAGCTCTATTGTAGTGATATCCTGAGTCCTATGCTGCCACATCATGGGAGGTAGGCTGCATTATAACATACTGAGCCTTTGCGATGTAACCTCCTGAGTTCTGTGATGTAATGTCCTGAGTAGATGGCTGTGATGTAACATCACGGGCTTTGGTTTGGCTCCGAGTTTGCGGTCTGGCCATGTGTTCATGGCGTGTGTCAGTTTGCTTTGTGTGGGGGTTGGCGGGGGGTGCAGCAGTTGGTGATGCCGCCGTGGTGTGGATTCTGGATGATGGTTGCATTTCGTCTATGGGATGGGTTTGGGTTTGAGTCTGGTGAGGGTGATTGGTGGTGGTGTCCTGTGTTGTTCTGGGTCCGGTGTTGGTTTTCGTGGCTGGGACTCGTTTGTTGACTAGGGCTAGTTTCCAGATGTCTGGTAGGTGGGAGGTATCATCACGTTTATTCATGTTGTGGGGGTGTTTCTCTATTTCGATGGCTTCCATAATAAATAGAGAAACACCGCCACAACATGAATGAACATGAAGGATGGCAGCTCCGATCACGCTTTGCTCGCACAAGCACGAAGCCGAAGACACCAGCCTGAAGATGGCGAGTGGGACCTCGTCGAAACGTTGCCAAGATACTCTCAATCTTACACGGGAAAAGACCCGAATATGCCAAGACCTGCATACCTGTACCCGTGAAAATCTACGAAAACATATATATATATATATATATGTCTTTGGTAATTCGGGTTTTCTCCCGCGTAAAATTGGAAGTGTCTTGGCGACGTTTCGACGAAGTCTCATTCGTCATCTTCAGGCTGGCGTCTCTTCGGCCTCGTGCTTCTAGGAGCAATGTGTGATCGCAGCTGTTTCTTCCTTTTAACTGCCAGTGGGGGTATGAACTGATTGGGTGGGAGCTTGGCTGTGTTCTGATTGGGTGGAGGTGTGTTCTGATTGGTTAGGGGCTTGGCTGTGCTCTGATTGGATGGGGGGTTGGCTGTGCTCTGATTGGATGGGGGTGTGTTCTGTTTGGGTGGGGGCTTTGTTGTGCTCGGATTAGTCTGAGTTGCAGCGGGATTTGAGATGGAGAGCTGCGTTGCTGTTGTTTGGCTTCGCGTTCGTGGTCGTGCCATATCATCAAGGTGGGTGTCAGTTTGCTTCATGTATGGATTGGAGGGGTTTAAAATGGCTAATGATGCAGCTGTGGTCTGGTTTCTGGTTTGTGGTCGTGCCTCATCATCGGTGTGGGTTTGGGTTTGCTTTTTGCGTGGATGTGTGGTGGTGACATCCTGTGTGGTTTTCGTGAGTGTGGGTCTAGTGTCATTCTTTGTGTTAGGGACTCGTTTGTCAATAAGGGCGGGTTTCCAAACAGAAATTTTATTGACACATAGTAAAAAGTAAGACTCTAACTCAGAGGTCCCCAACCTTTTGAGCACCAGGGACCGGTTCCATGGAGAGAGGTTTTTCTGCGGACTGGAGGGGGCGTGCTTTCATGTACTGCCTGCATCCCACGGATGGGGCTTTGCTGGTTTCTGGCATGCCGTGGCCCAGTGCCGGTCCATGGACTGGGGATTGAGGACCCCTGCTCTAACTTACCTAAATGTCTGTCTACCTGCCTTGTGATGGGTGAAATTCCAATATGACAAGGGTGGGCAATTATGCCCCCTATACGAACTGTGGACTTCAACAGCTTGGCTGGCTCAGGAGTTCTGGGAGTTGAAGTCCACAGGTCATAAAGGGGGCATAGTTGCCCAACCCTTGTCATCTTTGCTCATTTACAATACAGATCAGGGCCAAATGGGAATTTAAATAACGTTTTTTTCCCACTCTGGAATCCTATGATAGTGAGATATTCTATTACAGAGCCAGCTTGGTATAGTGGTTAAGGCACCCAGCTAAACACCAAGATATTGCGAATTCTGGTTCTGCCTTAGGCACAAGTGACTTTGGGCCAGTCACTCTCTCTCAGCCCTAGGAGGAATGCAATGGAAAAACACTTCGGGGGAGGGGGAGTTTCCAAGAAAACTGCAGGGACTAGTTCAGGCAGTGGCTAAAAATCAACAATGACTCAAAGGCACACTCACACACGAGAAGTACCATTTTACATTAATTACATTTGAGACATGGCTCAAATGGACTTTTAAAATGTAATTTACTTGACACTCAACTAAGAAAGAAGTTCAGGGTCCATGAGAACAATTCTTGCAGTGAAATATTGAGTAGAAGTGGTGAGCTGTGTGGAGTCACTCTAAGCATACACACACACACACACACACATTCATTCTGTTTCAGACAAAATATTTGTCTGTAGGAAAAGAATTATTAACCTAGCCAAGTAAGTTGGCAGACACTACCAAACTTGAATTCTTAAGCATATACTGTATTTCTCTTGCATTAAATAGGGAAAAAAAAAAAGAATGATTGGTAACGTGTGTAAACAGGCAATAAATACAGCTAAAAAGTCGTCTCCCCATTTTATTTAATTATTTATTTTTATTCCACCTTTATTATTTTTATGATTAACTCAAGGCAGTGAACATACCTAATATGTCTTTCTCCTCCTATTTTTCCCACAACAACTCTGTGAAGTGGGTTGGGCTGAGAGTGAGTGAGCAGCCTAAAATCTCCCGGCTTTCATGCCTAAGGCAGAACTAGAACTCGCCATCTCCTGGTTTCTAGCCTGGAGCCTTAACTACTAGTCCAAACTGGTTCTTCCTTGTATCTTATCTCTCTCTCTCTAGCTTATATATTGTAATGTTCTTCTATATCTACATCATGTCACAAGCTTTAAGACAACACTGCTGTATTTTTTTTCCTTTCTGCCTTTCACTAAATTGCATGATCATATTTGCCTTAGATTAGAAGAAAAGATCATGTGAAATATTAATACCACTTTACAATGCCTTGTTAAGGCCACACTTGGAATACTGCATCCAATTTTGGTTACCACGATGTAAAAAAGATGTTGAGATTCTAGAAAGAGTGCAGAGAAGAGCAACAAAGATGATTAGGGGACTGGAGGCTAAAACATATAAGGAACAATTGCTGGAATTGGATATGTCTAGTCTAATGAAGAGAAGGATGAGGGGTGACATGATAGCAGTGTTCCAATATCTCAGGGGCTGCCACAAAGAAGAGGGAGTCAAGCTATTTTCCAAAGCGCCTGAAGGCAGGACAAGAAGCAATGGATGGAAACTAAACAAGGAGAGAAGCAACCTAGAACTAAGGAGAAATTTTCTGACAGTTAGAAGAATTAATCAGTGGAACAACCTGCCTCCAGAAGCTGTGAATGCTCCAACACTGGAAGTTTTTAAGAAGAGACTGGACAGCCATTTGTCTGAAATGGTATAGGGCACAGTGTCAAACTCGCCACATCACGTGACGTGTCGCAACGTATCGCGACTCCTTTTGCATTGCCGGCAATGGGGTGGGCGCGGCTTCGGTATAATGAAACCGGCCTGTGAGACGGCAGTTTGACACCTCTGGTATAGGGTTTCCTGCCTGAGCAGGGGGTTGGACTAGATGACCTCCAAGGTCCCTTCCAACATTATTATTATTATTATTATTATTATTATTATTATTATTATTATTATTATTATTATTATTATTATTATTATTATTATTATTATTATTATTATTATTATTATTATTATTATTATTAAAACAAAATCTAGAAAATTCCAGCCATGCTTAGGATTTCCACACTGACAATTTATAATGTCACTCAGCCATTGCTGTAGTGTTGTATCTCTAAGGCAGATACACTTGTTTTCATCATAGCAACGGCTGAGCGATGCCATTAAGTCATCATATAGATTAGTGTAGAAGTCTTCAGTATCTATAGTGGTTCTCTTCTAAAACCAGCACCAGGGCACACAAACCGGGTGGAACACTGTTTCTCAAACTTGGCATCTTGAAGGTGTATGGACTTCAATTCCCAGAATCCCCCAGCCAGCCTAGCTAGCTGGGGAATTCTGGGAATTGAAGACCACACATCTGCAACTGGCCAAGGTTGAGAAATACTGCGGCAGAACATTCTTCAGTGAGGGTTGTTGTAACCTCTAGGGAAGTAGTGAGAGATGTAGCTAACAACTCTGTTACTCATCAGCATGTCCTTGGCCTGAAATAATTGGACAGCTATCCAGAGCTACTTGCTTTGATATAACTGTTGATCTTTTTAAGGTTGCTTGTAGTCTCTTGATCCTATGGGAGGATTACATTTCAAAATGCTAAGACGTTTCCTTTGGCGTAGCTCATAGAAGGCCACCTCTTAGTGATCAGGGGACAACGTAGCACACAACTTACACATGTGGCTCCTGTTACTGGGTAGGGTGACTCTTAATCCTAAATCGGGTACTTAGAGACTGCAGCCACAAAAGCTCAGATGCTCCAAAATGCTCCTAAGGAAGCAGAGCAGCAAGGGAGGACCCCAGGGACCAGAGAGGAAGGACTCTGTCCGTTCTGAAGCAGACAGTGAAATCTAAACATAGCTCCCTTCTCCATGCTGCAGAGATCCTGAGCGAGCCAAGTATGGATGTCACTAAGAACAGCCTCTGGAACTCTGAAAGTGATGTCAGATTTCAACCACATCCTGAAAAACATCAACTGGCTTATTCAAAAGTTCCACTCATTTTCTGTGCCAGATTCCATAGGTGTTTTTTTCCCCCTTCAATGTACTGTGTTTCTTTCTTTCTTTAATCAGCTGGGATTTTTATACATTTTCCATCCAGCCAAAAATCCTCAACGCTGTTTTCTCACAAATGCTGCAGGATTTCCTTGCTGCACAACATAAAGGGTAACAGAGATATCACTTACAAAGATATACGGCTGCCCTCCTCCCTCTTCTAGATGTGAAGCGTGAGAGAATTTCCATGTACTCAAGTTTTCTGCGACCTTTGGCATTGTGCAAGTAAGTGCCTGGGGCCCCAGATTGCAAAATTACAGAATGAATACTCCCAGTCTCAGTTCTAGGTTTCATTCATTCCCTTCTTTGGGCATGTCCACATGGCTAACCACAGACCAGCGTCTCATGCAATCAGCCCTGCTTTTCAGCATCATATCACTTCTCTCTTTTTGTTGTTGTTATTGTTGTTTGCTATATAATATTTCCAAATGTTAATATTCATAATGTTATACATCTAACACAAGCAAATTTAGAAAGGAAAAGAAAAGGTGTAGACAGTTCACAATGCCCAGAAGCATTGAGAATCTGTGGCTCTGCAGATCTGCCAAATTAAAATTCCTAGCAGGATTAACCATGGATGGCCACTGGCAACTGTATTTGAGCAACCTCTGGAAGATGGCTAGTTTCTTATGAGTACATCTAGGCACCAAGCTGAGATCATGCCACAACAAAGATGCCGCACTTATGAATTGGCATTCTGCTAAGCAAGTGGAATTTCTAATGAAATAAATGGTTTGGAGGCTACTCGTGGCAACGATGCTAAATACGGGGTTGTTTACAAATGCCAGTACTGAACCCTGCTTTCGAATCACTTCCCAGTTCTGGCAAATTACAAACATAGCCAAAGTTTAATGTGCTTTTTGCCTATAACAGAAATCTAAAATCTTTCCACAACCAATTTGCCTGATTTAGTCTTCCAAATATAACAAAGGTGAGGGGACCTTGCTGCTGTCTGAGCTTGGTTGTTTTCTTGCACGTGTTTCATTACCCAAACTAGGTAATATCAGACTGATGATGTTACCCAGTTTGGATAATGAAACTTTCTGCAAGAAAGCAACCAAGCTCGGAGAGCATGAAGGACCCCTCATTTCAAACCTGGGCTGCAATTATTCTCCTTTATTGGTCTAACAACTGGGTGTAAATCTCATTTTCTGTTTCATTTTATCTAGAGCAGAAAACAAATTCTGTCACCGTAAGCCAAATATTTCTCTAGCTAACACTTCAAATGTAAAGCTCTTTCCACTTCAAATTTCAGCAACTGATAAATGGGCAGTAAATTGGTCTTATATATTAAGACCAGTTGGGTGAATATGTATAGCAACTTTATACCATACTTTTTTAAAAAAGAAAAAAGAAAGAAAAGAAAAAAGAAAACACACAAAGTGAAATACATGAATGTTCCTGACAAATATCCTGGAAAAATAGAAAACAATAGCTGTTCTTTCCATCCCTACCTTATCTACCATGTGTTTAAGTTATCAATCAAACCACTATGGGAGAAATAAACTTATAGAGCTTGTTGTACAAAGTCCTTTGAAATTAATGCCAACTCTTTTAAATATCTGTCTTCAAATATATGTAGCCTGGGTTTTGAGAGCAGTTTTTGTTTTCTAATTTCCATGCAAAAACTGCCCAGCCCAATGCCAGTTATTCCCTTGTTTTATCTATAAGATTTTTAAAAAGGTTTTGCAAGAACAGGTTTTCATTTACCAGTCTTTTCATAGCAGTGATTTGAAATAATTCATTATTTTATTATTTATTATTTGAATAATTCATTTTTTCTGGCACATGTATCAGAAACCCCAGGGAACATTTTAGTATGTTTTAGTATGTTTTCCAGAATCAGTGCTGTGAAGGTAACCAATAAATGGAAACCTATCTGTTAAAAACTTAGCTAGCTTCCCTGGCATACATGAGCTAAGAATTCCAATGTCACGTCAGATTCATATGCATTGGAACACAACACTTGAAAAAAACAGTTTCAGGAAGAATGTCTTTGCTTGAGACAATATGAAACTGTCCAAGTTACTGTAGATCAGGGATCTTCAAACCTGGCCCTTTTATGACTTGTGGACTTCAACTCCCAGAATTCCTCAGCCAGGCACACTGGTATTATTTTTAATGAAGAATGGGGAAGGAAAGGTAAGCAGTCTGCATGATTTCCCAGGTTATCTTATGGATATGTTATTCATACTATTTTGGATGCCAGTAGGATAACCACAGTGAGATTTGCAAGGCAATGTCTTGAATTATGATTTAGGATTTTGTTTGAGCTTTTGAGACCTGAGAAAGTGGATAGGGTTCTCTGAAGGATTAACTCTGTTCCAAGCTTCATCCCTATGTCTTTTGAAACTTGGGGCAGTCAAACAGGAACTGAGTGGTTGGTTTCAGGACATGGTTAAGCTTCTTTGAGGAAGGCTGTTACTCTAATCACTTTTGAAAGACACAATGGTTTATCTTTATCATCTATCTGAGTGGATAGTTGTTAGTTACATGGAATGAATACTCAACTCTTTAGGCATTCCAAAGTGGTATCCCTCATGGCTCAGTCTTATCCCCTATATTATTTAACATCTACATGAAGTCCCTTGGAGAATTTATATATTTAGGGTATAATGATGATGCTCAACTGCATTTACCATCTTTAGCCAAGTTGGAAATGCTATATGTCTTGAATAAGGACCTGGAAATTTAAGGACCTAGCTTAAGGAAATTTAAGGACCTGAGAAACAAGTTCAGATTAAATCCTTTCAAGACGGACTTGCTGTTTGTTAATAAACATCCAGGAATATTGTTCTTGATGGGATTATACTACCACAAAAGAGAATGACTTGTGCTCTTCTTAGACTTCCACTGCAGGTAGACACTATGGATCAGGGGGACCTTCACCCAGAAGTTATGGTCCTAACTATACTAGGATGTTTTGACAATAGTAAGTCATGCCCTGATCACCACACAACTAGATCACTGCAACACACTCAACCTGAAGCTGCTTTTGAAAATGACTTGGAAGCTATAACTGGTCTAGAACAAAACAACTAAGCTGCTAGCCTCTTCTTAGGTCATTGCATTGATTACCAATTGACTTACAAGTGCTGTATAATGTAGGGAAAATGTCACTCTGTAGCTGTAGCAGTTAAAAATTAAAAGCAGTTAAATGTGCTATTCAGAACCTATAAAGCTTTAGGTCAGGGGTGTTAAACTCGCAACGTCACGTGGCGTGTCGCGACGTATCATGACTTTTTTGCCATTGCCGGCAATGGGGTGGGCGCAGTTTTGCTATGATGTATCCGGACCGCGGGCCGGCAGTTTAACACCCCTGCTTTAGGTGACAAGGCACTGGCATAGATATGGGACTATCTTACTAAATATGATTCTGTACATCCCATCATCAAAACAGGGTATGTTAAGAAACCCCCTACTATAAGATCTTTGGGATGTGACAAAATGCCAGGCCTTTTGGTAATAGCCTCTATACTCTGGAATACTCTGCTTCTAGAGGTATGATTCTCCTTTTTGTTTAGGAAGATCCTGAATGCTTTTATTCCAATAGGTTTTCAGCCTATAATATAATTGTTGGGCAACTACTGTTTACTAAAAATTATTTTATATTGCATTACTTCTATTTTTGTTTATTCTGCATTGCCCAATCCTAGTGACTGTGGTGATATTAGCATATAAAATAAACAAACCATTTTATTTGCCTAGGTTCATCACTGTTGATAAATGTGTAGGTGTATATACTTCCACAAGAACATGCCAATTATGCATTTGCACAAATAAGGACCAAACATTATCAGGCTGTTATGAAAACTTTAATTCTAAATGTTATTAATCATATCATATCAATGTCTGTCAACTGTTCATAACTGTGCATAATATCAAAATTAAATCCAGAATTATTCAACTGCATATATATATATATATATATATTGATCTCAGGTCATATTGGGAACTCTTGTAAATCAATTTGAGCCTTTATTTAAAAAAAACAAAAACACAATACACGAGAAATCCAGATTTGATCAACACCCTCACCTATACTGTTATTGTCTGTGTGATCTTGCTTGCAAATACAACATAGGAGAAATATCACTCTGTAGCTATAGCAATAACCGATAAAAGGCTAAAACCAGGGAAAGCTAATTGCATTCATGTTAACTGATCACTTAAAATGCCTAGGCTTGTCTCCAAGCAGCCACACTTTGGCTGTGTTGCACCATAATTCCCATAATCCTAGACAGTGGCACGCTAACTGGGAATTATGAAACACATCCACTATATCTGGAAGCTTTCAAATGAAAAAGACCAATTTAGGATATTTTCCCTTCCCCCCCCCAAAAAAAAGTGCACAAGAATACAGTACCATCACCCTTCCACCCCAAACCAGAAGGTTCAAATTTGAGATCAGTAAATAAGTTAGGAGCTTACAGCAAACTGCTGAGTCCAGTCATTTCTCCCAAGAGAGGAAGAACAGCTCTGTGGCTTTATCAGTGCTTGAAATTAACACCTGGCTCAAACATGTTTATTGGCAAAACAGAAGATGGGGGAGAATGGAAAAGAAATCAACCTTGAAATTAATTGCCTCCAATTTCTAGGGGCTCCTTTAACAATGGGCATTATAAAATACAATTTTCCAAAAAGAAGAAGAAGAAGAAGAAGAAGAAGAAACAACATACCAGTCTGCGACTCCATGTTTCTGTGAGAAGCAACATATTTAATCTCAAAATAATAGCTTTTCTCCAAGGAACGCTTAGAATAAGTCTTATTCAAATGCTTTCTGTATTGTGGAAGCATTAGAAAGGTTGTTTTAATGTGTTTCTTTTATCATTGTAGTGACCCGGACTTCGTTGAAAATGAACTTTCACATTAGATATGCACCATATATGTACTGACAGAAATTAATTTTCTAGGTTTCTGTTTAGTTTAAGTAGGCAATAAACATATTCATTTGCAAACCGAAGGCACTTGTCCTCCCTAAGTCTAAAAGGCATGCTGATATGCTGGCATTATCAGAGTGAGAAATGACTAATAAAAATACAAGCATCTAAAAAGTGTGTATGTTTGGGTAGACCAGATGAGATAGAGATATTTACTGATTTCACTGTTCTGATTTAGGAACAAATCTGTGAAAACATTCACTTAGCATATTCAAAAATTGGCTTATACGAAAATCAGGCATGTTCACCATCATTATTTGGGATGGCATCCAGGCAACATAAAAAAGAAAGAAAGAAGCAACATGCTTTTTAATTTCATATAGGTCCCAAACCAATTTTGCTGAATATTTTTAATTGAATTCTTCACCATGTAGGGGCTAGAAGAAACACTTAAAACTTTCATTTGGAATTTTGATGGAAGAGGCTTCTGTTTTATTTTAGTACAAATGCAAAGGAAAACTAAAAGAAGAAAACTGAAAAAGAGAGCAGGATATATCACTCAGTCTGCACCTGGGACCTGTAAACTGTTTGTCCAGATAATGTTTGCAATTCTGAAGGCATCCTGTTTGTTCTACAGTGCATTGTTTTCTGGAATGCTAAGCAGCTGCTCTTTTTCTGAAATCTCTTTGGCTAGATTTTATTTTTATTTATACTCAGAAAACAAAATCTCATTTCTCTCTTCAGGACTTGCTATTGAATAAGCAGCTGAGGTAAGAAACAACTCTGTTCAACTGAAATCTGAACTAAATAAAAGCATGGTACTTTAAATCTTTGAATCTCTCAGTGCGGTAGGGGTGCAAGTGTAGCAGTGATAGGGGGGAAATCCATGATAACAACATCCTGCATTATAAAAATGTTATCAATACATAAATAATACATATGCGAAGTGACAGGACTAAAAGAATTTCCCCTTCTTATCCTCTTGTTTTTTCCTTTCCTTTTTGTAAAACAATTACTTTCCTTTAACTACCTTTCAGAGCCAGTTTGGTGTAGCAGTAAAGGCATCAGGTTAGAAACCCGGTGGCTATGAGTTCCAGTTTAACTTTGCTTACAAAGCCAGCTGGATGACCTTGGGCCAGTCACTTTCTCTCAACCCTAGGAAAGAGGCAATGGTAAATCACTTTGGAAAATCGCCAAGAAAACTGCAGGCTCATCTAGGAAGTTTCTGAGAATCAGACATGATTGAATGAAAGGGGAAAAAACAATCTCTCTAACCTGGATTCAAATAAAGAAGGTAAAAGAGGTGGCCACCTTGGTGTCCTTGGGCACAAGGATCCTGAGCTTCCACTTCCCTTGTGCCTTCAACAATCTTGTCACATAGGAAAGAGAAAAGCCTTACATAATCAACTTGGCTACATGACTCCTTGATTCTCCATTACCAGCACTTTCTCAGTCAGCAGCAATGTGGTCTCCACCAGTCTACCCTTCCACCTTATGGTGGAACCTGAGTCCAGTGCTGACAGCTTTCTTCTTCTATGTTACTGTGGGTCTATGGCAGCAGAAGGGAAACAGCCGTCATATGGGCCCCCTCTTCCCTTCCCCCCCCCACTCAATTTCCAGAGCACAGGACAGAGGCCTACCCACCTGACCACTTTCATTATTGAGGGCATCACCTGAGAAATTTGTCTTGGGGTCTACACAGCTCTACTTAAACTACTGCTCAAATGTTATTGATTCAACTCCCACCATCCTGCCACTCGGATGTCCTTGTCTTCCTATAACAGACTTTCTAACTTGCCACCCGCAAAAGATATTCGACCTGCAACATCCAGAATTCTCTAGCTGTAAACAAGTTGCTGTTCTTACACAACTGGGAGAGTGCAGATTAACAAAATCTTTTTGAATGGAAAGTTGCCCCCTTCTCCATATCTATAAATCTGCTGGAGAGATATATTTCAATGCTGTTGGGATAGTCAATAATATTTTATGTGCACAGGGTTTCCTTTAATGAGTGCAGAAAATCTTTTTGGGCAAAAGGTCAGTGTATTTAACAGGCAAAACATACAGTATATGGAATCAAGAGAGGGAATTAATACTATTCCTATTCTGCTGGCTATATGGATTATGCCTTTTAGCAGAGCTCATGCCATTGCCACAAGCTCATAAAAGAATAAAATAGCAAGATTATGGTCCTCCCATCTTTAGAGCTGAGAACCTGTTGCAAGACTTCAAAAAAGAATGCCAAACTCTTGAGAGGTTTGCTATTCGTGCAATTCCATCTATTGGTTCAAAGTTTAATTATTATTTGATTTTTGGAATACTACAGGTGCTACACAGCTTACCTAGCCCAAAGATTTTTCAATCTAAGTGTTTATTTTGGGGGGGGAAGCAAAGGAGGAAGCAAAGAAAAGCGATACATTACAGGATGGCAGTTTGATCCCACTGATATCTATAGAATCAAATTACACAGCGATAATAACAGAGGTATTTCAGATGCTGAGCACTATGTCGTGACTTGAGTCTTAATTGTTCACATGCATCCAGCAAGCTCCTCAAAGGCTGGAAATGTATTCTGCTATTGATATTCTTCAGGGCCTCCACCTGGATAGGTGCCATTCCTTAAACAAATCCTGTTACTGTAAGAACTCCATTCTCACTAAGTAGTAAGAAAAAGGAAGAAAGAAACAGCACAGCATTTCTAAAGCCTCTTCCCCAGAAAAGGATCTGGGAGACATAAGAACAAATTCAGCTGCTGAGTTAATTTGCTGTTGCCACTGCTAAAAAAAAAAAAGTTAGATACAACTTTCAGTAACTATAAATGAATGACATACTTAAAAGTCAGGATGGGGACAAAGGCAGGTGCTGAAAGGAATCGTGTCCTGTGATTCCAGGTGCACTGAACAGTACAGAACCCAAAACTTAACAATAACTGAGAAAGTGGTTTCAAGCTGAACCAGCAGAGTCTATCTTGAAGCTTAGTTTGTGCTGATCTAAAGTGTTTTCCTCATTGGCAGAAAGCACATGCCGTGTGTCACTCATGCTCCCCCTCCACCCACCCCCCACTTTAAAGCCAATTAAAACAAACTTAAATCTTGTCAGCAGCTGTGCATTTTCCTCTCGTACATATTCCATCCCAAACGTTTCTGAAGATAATTGTGGGACTTAGAAGTTTGGATTAGAATAAAGGTCTGGGAAAGTCCCCTTCTTCAATGAAAAGCTATTTGTGTCATATAAATTACCCAAGGCAAAAACAAGGGATATTCTTTAGGCCTAGCAAAGCAAGCTAGACTTGAAGAATCCTCAGACTTGAATGAACTATCTGCAGAAGATGTACCAGGCAGATTTTGTCCATACAAGCAAGATGCATTACATTTCTTAAATCAGACCAACTATGCACTGATGCTGCCCTTTTATTTATCTTGATTTTCTTTCTGAGGTTGGTAAAATGAGGACCCAGATTGTTGGGGGCAATATGCTGACTCTGTAAACCACTTAGAGAGGGCTGTAAAGTCCTGTGAAGCGGTATATAAGTCTAAGTGCTATTGCTATTGCTATTTATGTGACTTAATATGCAAAAGCCAAGAGCTTGTCTCCTAACCTGCCTGATTAAAGTTGTTTCCCCTCTGCAGTTAATAAGAACAATGCTTTATAAAAACCTCTTAATTATCATACAGCCATTGATCAATAAGTCCAATAAACATGATGTAATAGTAGCAGGGGTGAGTAATGGCAGCATTTTGTGCCTGGAAATAATTATGTAAAACTAAACTAAAACATCACCGTGATGTTTTGATACAGTGAATGCCTCCCTAAAGCATGGCAGGTAGAAGGTGCATTGAGACCTGGTAAAACTCAAAATATCTAAGCAGTGTGGTATCTGATTAATAGCTGAATGGAAGATCACCAGAAAATACCAGGACTGTAGACTATGCTGGAAAGTGTAGCCATGTCCATACTGGTGGGAAGAAAATTGTGTGCCCATGTGTTACCAGAAGTTCTGTTCTCCTTGGAAGACATTTTCCTTTTTTAAGGTATAGATGTCCTCTTGTGATTCTTGCAATGAATACTGAGTGTCTCTTGCCCTCTCTGCCATATTGTTGGAGGGGGGGGAAAGCCAGCAGTAAAGATGGAGGGATAATTCTGCAGTTACGATCAGCAGAGACTAGATTACACTGAGAGCAAATAATATGTCCGCAGATCCTGTAAAGCCAGAAGTCTCCAGCTTGACCATACACTTGAGTAGCCCTCAAAGGTCCACAGCTTTTCTAAGAAGCTGGAACTGCAGAAGCCATTATGCACTGAATGTATTCTGAGAAAGTAATCTCTGCTGGATTTCCAACATGCAACAACTGCAAAAATCATCACCAGGTCAAACCTAATTCCTAATAACTACATAGATAGATCAATGAGATTTTCTTGACAGCAATGTGGACCTGGTTTGACTGCTTAGTTTTGCAATGTTTCTTTGACCTCCAGTCTAGACTACAATCATAGACATCCACAGCCCACCAGGATGACAGAAAATATGTGGTAATTTTACCTCTTTTTGTACATAAGTACAAAAGTACATAAGAGAGGGAAATGTTATTGTGACACACATTTCATCACTTGCTTGCTTTCCCCCCAATCACAAATGGCCTGAGATTTCCTAGTGTTCTTCCTTCCAAATACTAACCAAACTTAGCCCTAGTGAGCTTTTTCAAGATCAGCCAAATTGTTATTTACTGCTACCTGCCTGAATATAAAAATCAATGCACTTTGGAAAATAAATTATTCTGAATCCATCCGAATAAGAGGCAGAGGTTGCAAAAAGAAAACTTCAAGAGAGTGCTTTTTTGATGGAAAAGAACTTTCAACTGCAATCACCACTACACTAAACGCCACTGATGAAATGCATTGGGTAAGTGACTCATAGAAATAAATTATCCTTGACCACTCTCTGAGCTTCACCTCTAATGGGAATTAGTAATTGTCTGTATCCTTCCTTCCTTGCTTCTTTTTAAGATTCCTGTATGACCAAATACCCAATCTGTTTGTTAGCAGTTGTGCTGACATCATTAGCAAGGTTAAGGGGAAAAAAAAAAACAGGAGAAGGTCAATTGCAAACCCAAGCAGCAATGAGCTTCCAACCAGGAATATTTACGGCACAGCTGGGGACAAGGAGGGAAGTGCGATCAGACTGTCAAAAGCAGCATTGCGACAGAAGCCCCACACCTAATTATGTACAACACACACAGGTACAAAAGGTGTGGAGCTTACAGTGAGATGCCACAAAACTTTTGTCATTCTAACAAAAGCAGCAAGATCTTTCAGACACTTTGCTTCTCCACTTGTCCAATTTATCTTCCAGGTTAAGCGAAATATGGGAAATATGTGGGAAATATGCATCTTTTTCAAGTTTACAAATTTATCAGACTTTAAATGAAAGACATGTATACAATGAACATGGTAATGCAAATAATACATATATGTTCCTATTTACTATATCCTTGAAGAAAATAAATATTAATGATCCTGGACAGCAATATAAATGAATTGTTTAAAGCACCATGTTGTGGCCTTGGTTCTGTTTCTTTCTCCTAGAGAAATTACTTGTGGAATACCAGTCACAACTGCATAACAGGTAAAAATAGTAAACAACAACAGCAAAGGGAAAAAACAGACCAACCTACCAAAAATAGTGCCATAAAAAACAGAATAGAAACGCAAGTTAAGATAGGCAAGAAAATGGTAAGTGAGCACCTGTCCAGCCTAGACGAGTTCAAATCACCAGGACCAGATGGATTACACCCCAGGGTTCTCAAGGAACTGGCAGATGTGATCTCATAACCATTGAACTATATTTTTCAAAGATCCTGGAGCACTGGGGAACTACTGGAGGACTGGAAAAGAGCTGATGTAGTTCCCATCTTCAAAAAAGGAAAAAAATGGACCCAGGAAACTACAGACCTATCAGCCTGACCTCAATACCTGGGACGATTCTGGAAAAGATAATCAAACAACAAATCAGCGAACACCTAGAGGCAAACAAAGTCATTACTAAAAGCCAACATGGGTTTGTCAAAAACAGATCATGCCAGACAAATCTTATTGCATTCTTTGACCAAATGACAAAATTAGTGGATCAGAGGAATGCTGTGGATATAATTTACTTGGACTTCAGTAAGGCATTTGATAAAGTAGATCACAACCTACTACTTGATAAGATAGAAAAATGTGGGTTAGACAGCATCACCACCAGATGGATCGTAGCTGGCTGACCGGCCGTACTCAGCGTGTGGTCCTCAATGGAACCGCATCTACATGGAGGGAAGTGTGTAGTGGGGTGCCCCAGGGCTCTGTTCTGGGCCAGTGCTCTTCAACATCTTCATCAACGATTTGGACGAGGGGATAGATGGGGAATCATCAAATTTGCAGATGACACCAAGCTGGCAGGAATAGCCAACACTCCAGAAGACAGGCTTAAGATACAGGAGGATCTGGACAGACTTGAACACTGGGCACTATCTAACAAAATGAAATTCAATGGTGAAAAAAGTAAGGTTCTACATTTAGGCAAGAAAAACCAAATGTACAGGTATAGTATAGGGGGTACCTTGCTCAATAGTAACTGTGAGAGGGACCTCGGAGTCCTAGGGACAATCACTTAAATATGAGCCAGCAGTGTGCTGCAGCTGCCAAAAAGGCCAACACAGTGCTAGGCTGCATTAACAGAGGGATAGAATCAAGATCACGTGAAGTATTAATACCACTTTACAATGCCTTGGTAAGGCCACACTTGGAATACTGCATCCAGTTTTGGTCACCACGATGTAAAAAAGATGTTGAGACTCTAGAAAGAGTACAGAGAAGAGCAACAAAGATGATTAGGGGACTGGAGGCTAAAGCATATAAGGAACGGTTGCTGGAATTGGGTATGTCTAGTTTAATGAAGAGAAGGACGAGGGGGGACATGATAGCAGTGTTCCAATATCTCAGGGGCTGCCACAAAGAAGAGGGAGTCAAGCTATTTCCAAGGCGCCTGAAGGCAGGACAAGAAGCAACGGATGGAAACTAATCAAGGAGAGAAGCAACCTAGAACTAAGGAGAAACTTCCTGACAGTTAGAACAATTAACCAGTGGAACAACCTGCCTCCAGAAGCGGTGAATACTCCAACACTGGAAGTTTTTAAGAAGAGACTGGAGAGCCATTTGTCTGAAATGGTATAGGGTTTCCTGCCTGAGCAGGGGGTTGGACTAGATGACCTCCAAGGTCCCTTCCAACTTTATTAGTATTATTATTACAACAAACCAAACCAGAAGGAACTACAGAAATGTTCTTGTACCTGAGCAATCCTCAAAAATAAGATTTTGACACCCTGATGCAAATTGTCAATTAACAGATAATACCTTACAGTCTATAAAGAATAGTTCGCTAGCAGGAACTTTTTCTATTTTCAGTCTACTAAAACAAATAGAAACTAGTTTTAAGCAAGGAAATCTTGAATATTGGGCACAATTCAGTGGTGGGATTCAGCCAGTTCGCACCAGTTTGGCAGAACCGGTAGCTAATTTTTTGTTGCCCAGGCCCAGAATGGACCTCCGGAAGCGGCATCCACACAGAGAACCAGTTGTTCATATATTTGAATCCCACCACTGGCACAATCCTGTTTTAATATCTTGTTTATTATGCATAGTTAACTCCATTTTGTTATGATTATTGAGCTTTGGCTTGTACTTACAGTTTTCTGGGTTATATTACATCATTTGGCTCTTCTAACAGCATTTTTTAAAAAATATGCATAAATGGAATGTACAATTTGAAAGAGTGCAGTCTGGAATTCTTAAACTACATCTCTTATTAATGTGAGAATGAAAGAAATAAACCCATAGCTGCCTGTATTAAGTGGCATAAAAAAACATTTAAAAAAATCAATGTTTGCATTATAAATAATATTTGGAACTGCATTTCATAATTTAGCTTTAGCCTTGGGTATATCTTCTGTGACTAGTTTATGATCAAAATAAATCACGAATAAAGGGCAGCTTTTATTTCATTTCAATTTTATTTATTAACCACCAGGGACAGGTTTCCATTGCCCCAGAATGCAACCTCCCACCTTGGAAGCTGGGAGGCCTCTGGCTGTAAAGAGTAAATGACTCACCTCATAGCTTCAGCAGCTGGCCGAAGAAAGGCATCAACAGCTGGACTGCAGAGGTCCGGCCACTTGGAAGAGATTGAATTGAAAAGGCAGATAAAATTGGACACAGAATAAAAAAGAGAGAAATTGTACACAGTTCTTTTTAGTTGCTATCTCATTAGCGGAGAAGAACAAAATGTTTGTCCCACAACTATGTTTTTAATGACAAATGTCAGTGAAATGTCTTTGGCTTGGGGTTTTGTTACCTGTGTACTTTATCAGATTTGTTCACTGTTTGCATTCACACTGCTTACGAGGGGCTGATTTGGGAGTAGTAACTTAGATGTTAACATCTTCTCTTCCTTTTACAGGATGAGGGGAACTTATGATTTCCAGATTCTCTTAGACTCTAACTTGCAACTCCTTTGTGCTGGCTAAGCTTCTTGAGTTGGTCTGAGTGGTCATAGATTTCCAGCTCTGTGAAAGTCCATCCAGGTGACATGTTCAGCCATGAAAAGATTCTGAACAATCTCATAAGCAAAAGAGAATACATGGCAGTAGATTCACACTACTGCTATATTTGCCATTGGCACAACTTCTTTTAAAAAAAGATGTTCTAATATATTTAGTTTTATAGTTTTACTATGCTTTTATAACATATGTTGCTTTAACTTTTGATTGGGAGTTGCCCAGAGGTGGTTAGAACAGGGGTCCCCATCCCCCAGTCCATGAACTGGCACCGGACCACAGCATGCCAGAAACTGGGCTGCGCAAACAAGCAAAGCCCCATCCGTGGGATGCAGGCAGTACATGAAACCATGCCCCTCTCCGGTCCGCAGAAAAACCTCTCTCCACGGAACCAGTCCCTGGTGCTCAAAAGGTTGGGGACCTCTGGGTTAGAAGATGGGTGACTAGATAAATAAATATATAAATATTTGCTGTCAGTAAACCATCTTGCTGTTTCTGAAGTTGTTCTTCAAAATTTTTCCCTTCAGGAAAACAGTTTTGGTTCATTGCTATCATGATTAATATTTTGTGCAGTTAATGAATAGGCTGGCTTGGTCGCTCAACAGCGAGACACTGGTGAAGTGGGCACAGCAGCGCCTGCATTTTCTGCATTGCATGAGAAAAGTACATCTTCCTTCCCCTGTCCTTACCACTTTCTACAGGGGGACGAACAAGAGCATCCTGTCATATTGCATTACAGTCTGGTTTGGAAGCATCATTGCATCAGACAGGAAGGTGGTGCAGAGAGGGGTGAGGATAACAGAAAAGATCATTGGCTGTTCCCTCCCTTCCTTCTAGGACATAGCATATAAGGGTTGCTTAAGCAGGGTCTGCAGGATAGACATCCTCTTCACGACCTGTTTTCCTTGTTACCTTCTGGGAGGAGGTTTGTGGTATCCGAAGCAGAACATCCAGATTCAGTCACAGTTTTGTTCCATACAGTATTAATCTTGTGAACTCTAAAGCTTCCTCTTTCTGCTATGTATTCAAGATGGACAGTGATTAATATTTATATGTATTTATATGTAAGGGTGTAGGTATATACATATGTATGTATATAGCATGTTTATATGTGTGTTGTGTATGTGTACACTTTTGTGAGCAGGCAACAGAATTTCATTTTTAATGTGTGCCAGTATGCCCACAGTAAAAAAAATGACAATAAAGGTTATCTATCTATCTATCTATCTATCTATCTATCTATCTATCTATCTATCTATCTATCTATCTATCTATCTATCTATCTATCTATTTTAGCATTCAAATCAGGTTCTGTTCTTAGATTGCTGGACTTGTGCTTCAGTTCACTATGCTTTGCACCCTGAAGTATGGAGCTCCAGCCTAGAGTAAAGTGCTCACCAAATGGCTTGTAGAACCATTCCAAGACAAAGGAGAAAGCAAATAATCTAACAATGGGAGTCTTTTTCTATCTTACTAAAGACCCACTGAATAAGATGCTACTCAATCTGAGTAGGACTCTACTCAAGGAAAGAAAATGTATACCCCTATTCTGTGACTAGTATAGCTAATAATTAATCCTTCCAGATGTGCCAAATTTTAGTGCAATTTTTTTATTTAGTGCAACTTTTTTCAATTATCTCCACTTTGTTAATGTAATGACTGGCTAACGGATGTCTGTTAGGGTTTCCACCAAGGCATCAACAAATCTTACCAAAAGCTTGACTTTAACTTGAATTGCATATTTCCTCCCACGTGTGAGGCTCAACAGTTGCTCGCTTCTCAGTTAAGTTTTGGCAGAGTGCTTAATGCAGTCTAGCACTATTTTGGTACTGAATAGGGCCTGGTGTGCATAACTGAAGACTTGTTTTGCATGCAGAGATGGTTTAGACACTAGTCACATTTCCCCCCCTTTTCCAACTCCTACTGGGGGAAATTTTTAAGAACTATGGGTGCATGCATGCTACATTAAGCCTTTACTTGACTTAAGTGAGCTGATATGAGGCCATCTGTCAAAAAATATTTGCAACTCTCAATTGCAAAGCAGTGCAATGATTTTATTTACTGAACAACCACTAAATTGAAAGTCCAATCATATCTCTAAAATCCAAAGGGTTTTTTAAACTGATGTCATCAGAATGGTAGCTATATAACTTCTCTTATTAACAGTAGCCTAGCTCTGAAGAAAATCAATGTTGCAACATTACCCCACAAGTCTTGGTGGCAGCTCTGCATTTAAAAAAAACAGGAATCTCCTAAATGACATGAAAAAGTAGGGGAAAACTAGGAATACTGTACTGAACCTGCATGCAATAGTATGCTGAGCTGAGCTACTGGACACAGGTTCATAATATAGCAGTCTAAAAAAGACTATACACTCAGCATTCACATTTAAAAATAAACATAAATAGGCAAAGGTGAAACCAACCAACCATCCCTATAGTTGGCTGTCTTACCTCCTGATCTTGTTTTTTTCCTGAACAGAAAGAAGAGGATTGGAAAAAACACGAGCTTTTAGACTATGTGCATATGGGACTTAGAGACAATTTGCCCTATCTCTCCTGGGAGTGCCACTGCAGGCAGAGAAGGAAATGTCAGTTCCAGTAAATAGATCAGATCAAGAAATCAACTCTACTGGAAAGTTAATCCTACTTTGATTGAGATTGGCTATAAAATCAGAATGTTACAAGTCTGATTGTGCTGCACCTTATAAACCACTGAATCAGCACGGTGTCTGCCTGAACCTCTTCCAAATGTTATACACTATTCTAGTTTTTAAAAATGCTTCAGCTCCTTTAGCGACTACTAGGCAATGATTGCTGCATATCTCCTTCAAGGTCAGTTCCCTTAATCGCTACAGAAAGTTTTTTTTCATCCTTCCATTGCTTTCCTCTCCCTCCCCCCCCCAGTAGATTTTTTTCCAACGTGGAACCCAATTTAGAAGGTCCAATCCCGTTGATTTTCTGGGCAAGCTGGTAGACATTACAAAGGGTGATCACAAGATCTTGGAGTACTCAACAACCAATCATAAGTACATTAAGGCTAATTTTTCTGTTGCTAAGTGAGACAGTTGTTAAGTGAGTTTTGCCCCATTTTACAATCTTTCTTGCCACCATTGTTAAGTGAATCAATGCAGTTGTTAAGTTAGTAACATGGTTGTTAAGTAAATCTGGCTTCCCCATTGAATTTGCTTGTCAAAAGGCCTCAAGGTGATCACACGACCCCAGGACACTGCAACCGCCAAAAATATGAGTCAGTTGCCAAGTGTCCAAATGTTGATCACCTGACCATGGGGTTGTTGCAACAGCTATAAGTGTGAAAAAGAGTCATACATCACTTTTTTTTAGTGCCAATGTAACTTTGAAGGCTCACTAAATGAAATGTTGTAAGTCAAGGACTACGTGTATGAACAGGTTGATAAGTCCCCAGATCTCATTCACATGAAGGCTGGAACATCTGCAACGTTTTCCAACAATTGGAAGTGTTTTTTCAGGCTCTAAAGCCCCCCCGTCTGCTCATGTCGTTATTTCAAACCATTGTTAAGTGAACAGTTGTAAGTTGAGGACTACTTTTAATGTACATTTAAGATACTCCACACTCTCTTAATTGCTTCCTATTGTCTGTGTCATTACTTCATTGTATCTATTCGGAGATATTAATGACTCAGCAAAGTCTTTGTAGGCTGGACTTACTCTTTGGATTAAACTGATTAGATTTACTGCCTTTTAAATTATCCAATTACCTGAAACTGCTAAACAGTGATTTGTATTTGAATGGGCCCTGCTCTGTTTCCAGGCTCTGCAGCTCTTGCCCTCATTTCCAGTCTACTTTTCCAAATGGCCTTGACCGCGTTTCAAAAGCTTAAAAGTAGGAAGTCAGGAGAGACAAAAGAACATCAGGAAAAGTCATCAAAACATGAACAGAGCACAAAATGAAATGAAACATTTTAAACCAATAACTTGCCTACATAATTCCATCTATTTTATTTTATTTTATTTTTTTAAAATACATCAGAATCACCTGCAAGTTTTGGGATGCAAATTCTTGTAAAACTGAGGGTGGCCTCTTAAAGGCAAGTAGGTTACATTATGGCATCCATTTCTTTTGCTACTTTTTACTGAGATAAGCTTGGAGAGAAGGAAGAAAATGTAATTCGAAAATGCCTAAAATTACCAGTTGAGGCTTCCTAGCCTTCATGAGCTTGTTTTCCCATCTTTTGTGTCCTTTCATAAAAGTGTGGATTCCAAAAGCAGTGATCTCCTGCCGCCTCTCCTTTTCTTGGAAAAGTCACAAAAGGGCAGAAAATTACCAGTCTCATCTGGTAATTGACCATAAACACACGTTTCTCTCTCTCTCCATCTCTCTCTCTCTCTCTTTCTTTCTCTCTTCAGGTAGTCCTCAAATTATGACCACAATTGAGCCCAAACTTTCTGTTGCTAAATGAGACATTTGTTAAGTGAGTTTTGCCCCATTTTACGACCTTTCTTGCCTCAGTTGTTAAGTGAATCACTGCAGTTGTTAAGTTAGTAACACGGCTGTCAAGTGAATCTGGCTTCCCCATTGACATTGCTTGTCAGAAGGTCGCAAAAGGGGATCACGTGACCCTGGGACACAGCAATGGTCATAAATATGAATCAGTTGCCAAGCATCTGAATTTTGATCACATGATAATGGGGATGCTGCAAAGGTCTTAATGATGAAAAATGGTCATAAGTCACTTTTTTCACTGCTGTTGTAACTTTGAATGGTCACTAAATGAACTGTGGTAAATCGAGGATTACATCTCTCTCTCTCTCTCTCTCTCTCTCTCTCAGCCTGCAAAACCTGCATCACCAAATGGCAAAGGAATAGCCTGTAATGCAATTGGGTTGTAAACAGAATTACAAATGAAGGGGCCATGAGCCCTTGTCTTATTTTGGTCTTCCACTGCCCATATTTCTTTTGAAATTGAGGATGCACAATGAAATCCAAGTCACAGGGGCTGCTCAAATGTGCTCTTATTGATTTCCACACAGGCCTCTTTTTTCCGCAGTGCAGATGTGCATTTTTCAAATGAGTTTTAAGAGGTGGCTTTGATCTGTCTTGTTCACCGGACCAATATATAAATTAAATGTAATTGTTATATAATGATTTGAGACACTAGAAAAAGGATGGTTAGCTTGCCTTCAAAGGTCAGTTGGATTCTGAAAGCTCTTTTTAAACTTTCTCAGCTTAAGCAATTTTCTGGAGTGGGAAAGTCAAAGGTCACCAACAGAAAACATAAGAAAAATTAGAGAGTATTTCTATGACTTATAGGTTTTTTTTAAAGACATTTTTCTCATAGCTCTACATTGTAAAATAGCTAACACCAAATGCATTTATCCCGAGCTTTTAAAATTGTTGTAAGCTTCAGAACAAATTGTCGTGCACGTGTAAATTAAGTGTTGGAAAAAAGCAACCCAACAACCCAATTCTGGGTGTATTTTGTACCCAGTTCTCCAGAAAGTTTCAAAAATCCAGAAATTAAAAAAAACCCTTTAATTATTTTCAAAAAAAGGAGCCCATTTACTGACTTTCCTGTCCCTCCTTTTAGCTATTCATTCATTTAGCCTTTAGGTAGATGGCTTGCAAAGCCTGAACAGCCTCTTTCTAGCTTCTACACTGTTGGAAGCAACCCATTCAGTCACCAGCAAACTCCAAGCATGACTTCATTCTTCAGACAAATTGCTGTGAAAAGACTATACAGGAAGGACGACTGTGGGGTCTATTTTTAAACACACTGCCTGCCTCACAGCTCAAAACAGTGGTAAGAAAAGTTCAATCACTCGGGGCCTCAATATATCCTTTTCCCCCTTTTGGCTCAGCTGCCAGAAAGCAAGTTCCTTTGTATGTGTGGGGTGGGGGTGGGAGAGGCAGACAGAAATAATGAGGAGACAGATTCCATTTAGGCTCAATGGACATAATCCAAAATAGATATTGAGGGAGGGGGGGGTTGCCCAGTTTTCTGTAGATTTGTGAAACCAGCGAGTTTGTGCCTAATTCCATGTGGATGTAAACTTCTAAACTGTGGGTTTGGCAAATCAAAAATTTGCATGTAATTTTAAAATGCAGGTGTTTTCCTCTTACAGCTTGTCCACACATTTGTGTTGTGTTGAATGCAGCCTTCCATTCTACAAAGTGCCTACTGAGAGGCTTGATATTTTGATTACACTCCTACTCAGCAAGCCTAAGAAAGAGAGCTACAATACAATGCAACCAACCAGCCTCCCTTGTGTACCCTCAAACACTTCTGAATATAGGGAAAATGTCAGTCTTTGGGGAGGATTTTAAGTTACAAAATAGATGCCTTAAGTCTGCAGATTTTTAAGCCCCCAATTGCACCTTGAAGCTTCTGAGCTCTCTCCCCACATCCCAGTGCCTTACTCCAAGCTGTTGTTGAGTGAGATTATGGTACAGAGCAGTGTTTTTCAAATGTGGCAACTTTAAGATGTGTGGACTTCAACTCCAAGAATTCCCCAACCAGGAAATTCTGGGAACTGAAGTCCAAACATCTTAAAGTTGCCAAGTTTGAAAAACACCAGGATAGATCTGGTGTAGCTTTTGAGCCAACGGCTTGCACAATCTTTCTACAGGGAAGTTTCTTATCACTGGAAGTTATTTTTAGTAGAAGTCACGAGTAATAAGCATGGCTTGCAAAACAGTGGAACGTGTAAGATGTTATCTCTGTCATTCCTGGAGATGCCCATTAGGCATCCAATTCATAGACACTATCCAGGTAGTCCTCGACTTACGACCACAATTGAGCCCAAAATTTCTGTTGCTAAGCAAGACAGTTAAGGGATTTTTGCTCCATTTTACAACCTTTCTTGACACAGTTGTTAAGTAAATCACTGTAGTTTTTGAGTTAGTAACACGGTTGTTAAGTGAATCTGGCTTCCCCATTGACTTTGCTTGTCAGAAGTTTGCAAAAGGTGATCAGATGACCCCAGGCCAGGGCAACTGTCATAAATATGAGTCAGTTGCCAGGTGTCTGAATTTTGTTCATGTGACCATGGGGATGTTGCAATGGTCATAAGTTTGAAAAACAGTCATAAATCACTTTTTTTTGTGTTGTAATTTCGAACAGTCACTAAATGAACTATTTAAATCAAGGATTACCTGCAAATTATTTTTTTTCCAGAAAAATGCATGGCAAACTATTAATGGCAGCCTGGCAGCCAAATAGAGCAGACAATATTAGATAAGGCTACCAGATTGTATTCTGCAGACATTGGAAAAAAATCCTTTTGCACCTTTACCATCACAGTACAGGCTCAAATCTGAGTTTGAATCCATGTCCAGTCATCTTTGAACTTTGTCATTTGACAGATTGCTTGAAAATGGCTTCACTGGTTCTTCATCTCCCAGATCTTCTTGGTGCACCAGGAGAGGCTGCTTGGGAAAAACCCTATCAAGCAGTTTCATAGCCTCTATGACTCCAAGGTGGCTGACTGACTGTTGGGAAATTCCCCCAATAGAAACCAGCTGAATCCATAAACTGCCTGGGGTGGATCATCTTGGGGGATCCAACCTCCTTATGCAGGAGAGCATTGGCCATAAATTTCAAAATAACCAGATAATGAAGGAACATTGTTAATGTAATTCACCCTCAGGTCACCTAATTACTTTGAGGCAAGACCAAAATGGAGGTGATACACTCCTCTTTGCCCTGTTAGATTTTTCAACAATATTATTTGGACCATCTGCAAGGCTCAGGGACCAAGGGCATTGTTCTGCAGGGTTCTACTTGTCCTTGAATAGACAGATCCAATGGTGGGGAAAAGTCTGATTCTTGGGCACTTCAGTATATGTACCTCAGCATTCAGTCCTGTCCCTATTGCCTTTAGCATCTTCACGAAGCCACCAGGAGAAAACATCCATCAGTTTGAACTGCAGCATCATTAGTATGCTGATGATACCCAGTTATATCTTCACCTGAGCAGAAGTCTTCATCTGATGCCTAGAGGCAGAGGGATTGGATGGGATAGATTCAGACTGAATGTCAGCAAGTCAAAGTAATTGGTAATACAGAAGGACTCAGGTGACAGAATGTTCCATCTTAGAACATCTTGATAGATTGCACTTCCTCTGTATAAGCCAGGTTTTTTTCCCCCCTTCCCTAGAGTCATGGATTCTGCTAAAATAGCGGGTAGAAGCTATAGCCATAAGTCCTTTGAGCTAGTTTGAGCTGGTCCTCCAGTTGTGATTTCTCTTGCATCATAAGGTACTGAAGTCAGTGACTCATTCCTCTGTCAACTACAGCTGCTCACCTGATCATGTTGTTTAGCAGAGTAACTTCTATATTGCAATAAGTGTGTGAGTTGCCATTAAAAAAAGCAATAAGAAAGGTGACTTAGAACAGGTACTTGTACTTACAACCATTTGCAGCATCCCCACCGTCATGTGCTCAAAATTGGCAAACGGCATGTATCTACGATGGTTGAAGCATGCCAGGGTCATGTGATTTCCATTTGCAACCTTCCCAGCTGTCTTTCGACAAGAGACGTCAATGGGGTAAACTGGATTCCTTTAATTGCCATCTGATTCACATAACTGCAGTGCTTCACTTAGCAACCATGGCAAAAAAAAGGTCAAAATTGAGCACAGCTCACTTAATGACCATCTTACTTAGCAATAGAAATTCTGGTCCCAATTGTCATAATTCGAGGACTGCCTGCACAGCCACACTCCTCTGTGCATTAATGATTCACCTGTGGAGATGGTTACCAGCATCAAATTCCTGGGTGTGCAGTTAACAAGTAGGCTGGCTTGGTCGCTCAACAGTGAGACACTGGTGAAGCGGGCACAGCAGCACCTGCATTTTCTGCATCGCATGAGAAAAGCACATCTTCCTTCCCCTGTCCTGACCACTTTCTACAGGGGGACGAACGAGAGCCTTCTGTCATACAGCATCACAGTCTGGTTTAGAAGCATCACTGCTTCAGACAGGAAGGCGGTGCAGAGAGTGGTGAGGATGACAGAAAAGATCATTGGCTGTTCCCTCCCTTCCATCCAGGACATAGCACATAAGCATTGCTTGAGCAGGGTCCGCAAGTTTGTCTGGGACACGACACATCCTCTTCATGACCTGTTTTCCTGGTTACCTTCTGGGAGGAGGCTCCATGGTATCCGAAGCAGAACATCCAGATTCAATCACAGCTTTGTTCCATACAGTATTAACTTTGTGAACTCTAAAGCTTCCTCCTTCCGTTATGTATTCAAGATGGACAGTGATTAATATTTACATGTTACTTATATGTAAGGGTGTAGTCTATACATATGTTGTATATAGTATGTTTTAAATGTGGGTTATGTATGTGTACACTTGAGAGCAAGCAACTAAATTTCATTTTTAATGTGTGCCATTGTGCCCACAGGAAAAAATGACAATAAAAGTTATCTAATCTAATCAATCAGCACTTTTCCTTTTTGAGCAATGTATTGGTTAGCTAATCAATGTTCACATGCCATCTGGCTTGTTGCATCATTACATCTGTCTTGGGGGGGGGAACCCAACTCTCCTCACTCTCTTCATAAGTAGCAACAACAGTTTCCATACTCATCAAAGTTGCAGGCCTCTAATACCTTCACACTAAGGATGCTAGCATAGTCAATGTGCCAGACCAATACACAAACCATATTCTTCTTCAATGGTATACAGAACTGTTGAGGCAAAGTAATATTACATTCTCATTTCACTGCTGTCCAGGGCTCTCTTAAAACAGTCAATAGTAAGTTTTATTTGATCACCATTGTGTGTCAGATCTGGAGCTGAACCTTCATCTGAAATTTCTCTTGGCACAGGAATATCAGGATGTTGAGGGTAATGAGGACGACCTATCAGAGAGTAGGTGGATCTGCCACTTCATAATTTTTAAATAAAAATTTCAATAAGAGCGTGCTTTGGGAAAGGTAAAAATAGTTGGTTTTGCCCATTTTCTGTGAACTTCCTTGAAAGGATTTCTTGTCTAGAGGCAAGGGAAATAAACTGAGATATTGAATGAGATAATTCTTTGACATCTTTGCAGTAGATTGAGGTGACTGAATAATAGAGTTCTTCAGAAAATGCATTGGGGAAAAATTAGATTTCTGTGTCTTTAAATAGGTTGAAATATGTAAGTTTTAATGATCTTCAGCCCACCTCCTTGTTGAGCAGAACAGTCAACCTTCAATTTCTTTTCTTTTTTTGTTGAAAATAATGCTGACAGGCTGTTGAATTTCTTCTGTAATGTTATATTTTTATCTCCAGGTCTGCTCAACCCAACTTTCAGGAGAGAAACTTGACATGCATTAACAAGGCTGACTAAGTGAACCACCTCTGGTTTGATCAGATGCAAATATATTCATTACCGCAGTGGTAGAAGCAGCTGATACCTATTATTTAATGAATTTTTAAGAATTCTAAGCTATTAAGCAGTCATCCTTTTAATGTGATTGACATTTAACACAATATGTAGACCTTGGGTTTCTGCTCTTACTTAACAGGTATTTCAATTTACTATGTTTTTCCAGGTGTGAATATGGAGGAACTGACTTCCTCCACACAGAAATTGGCTGTGTTTGGAAATCTGCTTGGTTGTAATTAGCTGAAACATGGTTTACTGAATTTACCCAATTACCTGGATTTGCATAATACACTGATCCATAATCTAACAAACTATAATTTAGCCTAGTGAGTTGTACAAACTCAGGGAAATGTTAAAGTTTTGGGCAACTCTTTTCTAGCCTAATGCCTCTTTATCTGTTAGAGAACAACTCCCATCATCCCCAGTCAGCACCACCAATGCCCATCCCTGTGGGTGATGACATAAATTGTATTTCAACATTGTTTGTTTATTGAGTGAGTGTATGGCACAAATTAAATGGATAGCAGCTACAAAGATGTATGGTCAATTTTGTAAGGTATAAGAGATTCAAGAAGTTATATACTGAATTACAAATTGCATGTTAAAATACGTTGGTTCATAAAAATGAAGTAAGTGTTCTATATATTAATATCTAGGCCGTTTATCCAATTAAGCACAGTATTTGTTAATTTGTACACATTTAATGGGGAAAGACAGGGCCGGTGCAGAAAAGGTTTAAAAGTTCAGCTTAGGATATATTGCAGTCATTTTATTTTAACAAGGATAAAAATACAAAAATCCCAATTATAACTATCCTAAGCTATAATAGTAGAACATTAAAAGAGCATTGGAATACAACAGTTTTAATAGTACCACATTCAAACCTGGTGAAAAACAAAATTAACTCAGCATTTCATGGCTTAAACATCGTTCTAGAAACATGAATAGATAGACAATATTTTCTGCTTCCAAGAGCAATACAAGATGCCCATCTTTGCCAGCACATGTTCATCCCTACCTACTAACATTTCTCCATCCAATATTACATAGCCAAAAGTCCCCATAATCTGTTATATAATTTATTTTAAGGCAGCAAATCCATAACTTGAATTGAGTCCCTAGTCAAATCATACAACAAAATATTTCATAGTTCTTTCATGCTGGTAGCTTTTACATCTTGTTTATTTATATGGGAAGGATTGACAAGAAGCACTTCACTGCCTAAAGCAATGGATTAAATGGTGTCCCTTCCCCATGTCCCATGCAAGAGCTGACTGTATTGGGAAGTAATATCATAGCAATTTCTACCATACCTTAGTACTACTACTACAGCCGTGTTGGGAGCACCAAAGTGCTTCTGGGTTGAAAGGATTGGACAGTGACATCACCGTTGCCCGGGGGACACCCAGCTGGGGCTTCTTTCACATCCCTGTTAAGTTACCCATGAAGTAGTACCCATTAATTTACTTGCAATCACCCATTTTTGAACTGCTGAGTTGGCAGAAGCTGGAGCTTCTGTGATGGGAACTCACCCTGTCCCATGGCAGCAACAGGGTCTTGAACATGAGCCTGCTGGTCGTCAGCCCAGTGTTCTAACCTTGTGAGCTACCACGCTCCTCTTACCATATCTTAGTAGATGGTTTGGTTTTAATTTGGTCTGTCCTGCTTCCCCGCTAGACAGAATCTTCCCTCTGAAGGCTTAGGAAAACCAGCCTTCTATCATTCCATGTATTTGTATTGATAGAACTGCAGGGAAGGGAATTCTCCAGAATATGACTGATGAAAGTTAGCAGCAGACAAATTACTAACCTACATCTTGGTTTATAATATAAGGTAAATAGTTATGGACCTAAGAATCAACAAAAAAAAGTCTTAAGCTAAGGTTCCCCCTTAAAGCAAAATAATTTCAGCACTTTGCTTGTGCTTTTATTTGAGTTATAAAATTGGCTATTCTAAATAAATATATTATGTCTTAAACATAAAGAATTTATATTTTTTTTCAGTCTTCATCTATACATTCTATGACAATTGTTTTGGAAAAAAAACCATTTAAATGTCAGCATTCTTGAAGTGAAGAAAGAGAACCACTTTATTTCTAAATGCACTACCCGTTCATAAAAAAACACGAGAACTTCTCGACCATTCATTATATAATGGAAGTCCCTAATCACAGAACTTGTAGCTGATAATTAGACGATGCAGCATGACTCAACAGTTGCTGTTTTAAATACAAGTACTGTATCTATATCAAGTTCTAGTTTTTACAGCTAATTATATTTGTTAGGGTTTAAGACTCCTTCCTCCACTTCAAAAATAGTTTATATATGGAACATAGCCAAACTGATAAAGTCAGAAGGCCTGTAAATTGGAATTACTACTTGCGTGATTGCTTATAAGAAGCTCAAGTGTGATGGGAAAACATTTAAATGAAGCAACCCTAACTATTGGTTCTCTACTCAGAAACAGTACCACATCAAATTAATAGCACATTGGGTAGGAAGGGGCTGCATAACTGAATTAAATCTACATGGCATGTCATTTCAATTCTTTTGCAGATATACTGCCACTATTCACAGGGAAATGGGATGCATTAAATATACCAATCAGATTTATGATACACTTTGAATATCATTTCTTTATGCTGCCTCGGATTGAAAACATTCTGATTTAAGGGTCCTGCACAATACATTTTTTCCCTTTTCTATAGACCTAAGCAGAGTAGCTGAAATCCTATTTTTAAAAAGTGGGAATAGGAGCTTCTGCTTACTACAAAGGAAATTTGCCTTTCTTGGCTAATGAAAAAAAAATCTACTCTCATTTTAGGAAAGCTGTCTTGAGAAATAATATGTTAGATAGACTTTTAGCAAAGAGAGAGTGGAAAAACTGTTTAGTACTAGAAAATAAGAGATACATCTGTTCCTCTTGTTAAGATTTAGATTTTTAAAAAACAGTGAAAATATTCTCACAAATTCCCAAATGCATGCATGCTTGTTTGCTTGCTTATTTATTTAAGAAAATGTATATGGCTGCCCAACTCACTCAGTGACTCCAAGCAGCTTACAACTATAAAAATCTAATATAAAAACAATAAAAAGCAATACCCCACCCTTCTCATGATAACAATCAATCAAATAAGCCACTTGATGGGCTCCATCTCCCTCTGGGTTCCCCAGGGCTGTTGGCAAAAGCCTTGAGAAAGAGTGTTGAAGTGGGAGCCAATCTTATTACCATGGGGATGATGTTCCATAGGGAGGGAAGAATATTGAATATTCATTTCCCATAGGGAATACAAATATACACTAAAAGCAACTGTTGGCTTTATCTGGTTCATGGCTGGTGGAATTCATCTCATTCCAGTTAATGCATATGTTCCCAAACCCATCATAAGAAGATCTGAGGAATAATGAGAAAACATTCAAAATCCATTGTCTCTATGTTGGTATTCATTGTGGAACTTTTAAGTGTATCTAACTATCGACAGAGGGAAAGTGGATGAAATGAAATTCCTGATTCTCTTCCTCCTTCCCCTTGTACTGAAACAAAAATTCACATAAGTTATATTTGGTAAATATGTGCATATTTAAGTAAATTAATGCATACTGTATGTGTGTGTGTGTGTGTGTAGGTAGGTAAATACATGATAGATAGATAGATAGATAGATAGATAGATAGATAGATAGATAGATAGATAGATAGATAGATAGATAGATAGATAGATAGATAGATAGATAGATAGATAGATAGATATAGATAGACAGACAGACAGACAGACAGACAGACAGACAGACAGACAGACAGACAGACAGACAGACAGACAGACAGACAGACAGACAGACGCATAAACGTGTCTCATCTAAAATTCAGTAAAACAACATTTCATAAAAAATAGTTTCTGTATTTCTTCTCTTAAAATATAACCTTGTAAGTGTCCACAGAGAAGGCAGATCAATACTATTCAATCAATACTGTACCCAGGCAAGTGAAATAAATTTGTTTTATTTTAAACCACACTTTTCTTATAGATGCTGAAAGCTATTCAAGACTCTTCTGTTTTCTTCTACAACAATTTAACATGATAGGTTGGATCAAAAAATACTGACCAGCCCAAAGTCATTCAGTGAGCTTCTATGCTTGAGAGGTCTCTTGAATATAGCTCATCATAGAAATAGTCCAACAACTTAATCCTTACAGTAGCTGTATCTGAGACAGCCAATCAATGTAAATATCATTCCATCATTGTAAACATCATTTTTACAGTTTAATTTCTGTGATAATTCCATCAAATAAGAAAACATCTCAGGTGCCTTTGAAGTGACCAAATTAGCTGGCCTATCCTGAGCTGTTAAAAATGCATAAATTAAAATGCTACCACTGTTGCAAATTTGTTAGATCAAATTTAGTTTGAAGTTGTGAAAAATCCTTAAAATAATTGGCACATAATTGATTTAAAGCCACTGTCTCAGCTTCTAAATTTATTGACCCCATGTGGTCATATGAAATTTTGGTGCCTTTGTAGAATAGTATTTTAATGTACATCAGTGGATTTAAGGGGAAATCCTCACTGCTACATATGTTCTAGTAATATGATGTTGAATTATATACCAAAATGACTATGATGAATTACTGTTGTACTGGACACTAGCAGTGGCCAAAAGAATCGTATTAAAAAATTGAAGAAAAAAGTTATTATTCCAGATATTAAGTTCCGCTCTTGGAAATGTTGTATTATTATGTAAAAAATTCTTTTTCTATCTTTTGTTTCTAATCATATAGTATTATATGGTATATTTTATAAATCTTGACTGTAACCTAAATCTTTATCTACAGTTTTCACCATAACTCTAACTCTTTAATGTTGTAATTTGTTAGATTTTGTTAAGGTCTTTAAAAGCTTTAGCAATACGTTTATTGTTTGGTATTATGCTTATATTTTATAATCTTATACAAATAAAAAATAAAGTTATTGTGAATTCTTTCATTAGGTAATTGTTTTCCATTTGATAATGTAACATGACTCTTTCTGGTATCACTTCATAATATAACAAAATTAATACAAGGCCCATTTTTTAATATTATAATATACTGTGGCTCAAATTCAGTCTTACCACAAAACTTCAGCCATCATTGTCCACTTTATTTTGCCCTGGAAAGATCATGTCCTTGACCCATTTTACCTCAAACTCCACTGACACAAACAATTACAAAATAGATAAGGATCTGGGGTGCTGTACGTGACTACTGCATAGCTTTCAGTGAAAATATTCATTAAATTATCTGAAGTTTGGAAAATTCATTAAAAATTATTCCTTATTCATTTAATTTCCAAAACTGTTTCATAGGCAATGGACTTACATGATGAGGCTACAAAGTAGGAAGAGAAAAACAACTAAATGGAAGCTTGATACTTGGCAACTAAACACAAAATGTTTCAAATATTGCAACAGCATTACGTTCTTTATTCTAACCCCGGTTTAATATAGACCATAATTCATTCCATAAAGCCATATTTCAGGACAACATTCCAAGTCAACGGTTTCAGATGATCTATCTGAAATATAATGGTTTGCTTTTGTACCTTCAATAAAAGTTTGAAATAAAAAGAAAACTAAGGTTTCACAGCAAGAGCTTTACAGCCTTAGCAGAGTCTTTGTAAGCACATCTGGTTTAATACCAGTGGTTTTTCACCGTTTTCTAGAGTAAAGTGTCAAAGGCTTTCCTCAGATACTCTTTCTAGACTGAAATAACTTTATCCATTTTCAGTGGGCTTTTTTTAAAAAATCAACATAAGTGTTAGACTGAAGATTCTGTTGCAAGATATCAATAACATTCTGTTTATTCAGTATGGGGGTCCACAAAGAACTATGTCAGCTTTAGGGTACAGTAGGGGTTCTTGAAATGTCCATACTAAAGGCCTGAGGGGGAGAGGTGGTATGGGGGGACATCTCCTTTGGTGCTGACACCAGAAATCCCAAGGGTCAACTTTCCCCCTTCTCTCCCAATGCTTTAATTAGTATGGAAAATAATTGGAAAAACATGTCTTCTGCTGTCAATTTATTTATTTATTTTAAGCAATTTATATAGCTGCCCATTTCATAAACAATAACGGGATAGTGTACAAGGCTAAAAATATATAAACCAAAGTAAAATTTCTCTGGATCAAGAGAAGGTCTGGGTTTTTTTTCTCCCTTTTTCTCCACCATAGCACAAAAAATGGGGTGAAAGTTTCTTTGCACTGAGAGTCCCGTGGTAAAGCTAGCTACTCTCTTCGGCTTCACTGTGGGGCTGCTGGCTGCAGCTCTTCCCAGCAACCCATGGTGCTGATGTGAAGCTGTGGGCAACTTCATTAGTGAGCTGCCAACTACTTCTGCAGCATTCCTATAGCAAAGCAGTCCATAGTGAAGCTGCCTGTGGTTTCACTACAGGGCTTCTGCAGTAGAACTGCCATCTGGCAGCTTTGCAGCGGGGAGAACGTTCTATAAGGTAAAAGTAAAGGTTTCCCTGTCCAGTCATGTCCGACTCTATGGGGTGATGCTCATCTCCATTTCTTAGTCGAGGAAGCCAATATTGTCTGAAGACATTTTCCATGGTCATGTGGCCAGCATAGCTATACACCAAAGGGGCATGGAATGCTGTTATCTTCCCATTGAAGTGGTACATGTTAATCTACTTGCATTTACATGCTTTCAAGCTTCTAGGTGGGCAGGAGCTGGGACAAGGAACGGGAACTCACCCCATTATGTGGCACCGAATCTTGAACCTGGGCTGGCAGCTGACAATCTCAGTGTCTTTAACACCTGAGCCATCACCACCACCACCACCACCACCCACAAACACAATTCTATACTTGTGGCAAAATTCTACAGCAAAGCCACAGAGGTGAACAGCAGTACCAAGCTGTGGAGAATACTGTAAACCGTAAGGCTTTTTTTTTTTTTTAACCACAATCAGAAGTCAAGGAGCAAGGAAAACAAGGGGAGGCTGCCTTTGTAGTAGCCAGAGCCAGATTGAAGATGAGTTCTTGGTTTCATGTCCTTAACCTGAATGGGGCTTCCTCATGCCTGGGTATGCAGGATGTGTGGCTGAGTTCGTAATACAAAGTACCTGAGGTAAATAAGCTCACTGTTTCTCTTCTCTGCTCTTGTTAAGGTGTTTCATAGACAGCTAGGGACAACTAGACAAGGGGAGAAAATCTTTTAACATGTCTTTGGTTGACCAAAAGACTCTTCTTTGTTCACTTGCTTTTAATATGTCAGAGGCAACAAGTGATTCTTTTCATGTTTCCATTAAAAGTCCTGTTCAACCATTTTGCTTTATTCCCCTTTGTTTTCTCATATCAATATCCAAAACATGGCCAGAACCTGCAAAAGAATGTAGGGTAGAAGTTAGAATGGCTACACTCCTGCTCACACAAAACATATAAAACACATACAAACTGCCCACACAGAGATGATTCAAATTTTCTCCTCTTTTCTTCCTTACATAGTAATAATAGCCTTTTTTCTAAATTTATATTTCTTAAGAAATTTATGCATACTATCAAAGAGCAAGTTTTATTCAAGTTTTATTATCCTGATAAAATATTCTTTTCTCAAAATGTATCTTAACAAGTTGTGAAATGATCCCATCATTTCAATGAGCGAAATGATCAGGACATTTTGTCAAAGTTATTTTTTTTTTTTGCCCATCTTGAATCTCAATTTTCATGATTAAATGCTCTGTATATCATATATCAGTATTTTCTTTTTTTCATAGTTATTCCTATATTGACAATACATAATATCTCTGATAATTGGGAACACATTAATGAATTGACAAAAATCAAGATCAATTATAGTTTGAAATGGTTTCTGTATTTGTGTGGGTCTTCTATCTATCTATCTATCTATCTATCTATCTATCTATCTATCTATCTATCTATCTATCTACCTACCTACCTACCTACCTACCTACCTACCTACCTACCTACCTACCTACCTATCTATCTATCTATCTATCTATCTATCTATCTATCTATCTATCTATCTATCTATCTATCTATCTATCTATCTCATCTCTTGCATTTGTAATCAACTCAACTCGCCCCTAAACTTTTGCTAAAATGAATAGGGTAATAGGAATGATTTGATGTTTATAATTATCTACTTTAATCTGAGCTACAGAGTGATCAGCAAAGAAAAAACAAAATCTACTACATTTATGCAAGTTTGTCATCAAGGTCTATATAAAAATGGAGTGTTCAGGTGACAAAAATCAAAATTCCCATCGTGTATTTGACAAAGCACGGTTGCAGAGATGGTTTCTGCTATGACCAACAAGAAGATTTCATTGAAAGGTATGTCTTATTTGTTATTCTTTTCCATGTTTTTTTCTGAATAAGAGCAATTTTGTAAAAAAAGTAATAACACAATTTTGACTAATAAAAATTAAGCATTTCACAATCTGTTATGTAAGGGAAATATATACTTAAAAATTAAAAAAACCAAGAACTTGTGGAAATCCTATTAAATGAATGGGAATTCCACAAGACCGCATTTTGTCCTTAAGGGATAGATTATATCCGTGGTTTAGCATTATTCTATACTAAAGAGAGTATCAGATGTTTTCAGTGCTTTCAATTTATTTAAAAATAAAACTGTTACAGTGCTGCTTTTCTGGACCATTCCAACCAAAATAAAGCACACCCTATGAATGACCAATCAGACATAAATTTAATTGAAAGCTAATGGAGCACCCACATGGAATACTGTATATAAAATTACTCTTTGTTAAGTATTTCTAAGAATAAAGACCTGCCTAAGATGATAAAATGCTTTTCCCATGCTACCTAAATATTAAAGACTTGTGTATGTTGGTATTATATATTCTAGTGTATTCAATGTAATTTACTCCATGCGTGTGTCCATAGAATATTGCAATTTGCAGTGAGGTTGATAGACTCAAGTTACAGTGACAATGGGTGCACTATTGGAAGACCTGAAAAATCAGGTTAGAGAAAAATGGTCAAGGAGAAAATCTATCTATGATACCAACTCCATGGCATAAATATTATCAACCAATCTGTATAGAGTTTAATTATGTTTGGCAGTAGTTCCTTTCCATTCTTTGCATTTTAAAAGAGAACTTTAGAGGTTCAACTAGTTCCCATAAAGATACTACACCATTGCTGCAATTTGGACATAACTAAACTCACTAGTCCTACAAAAGGTTTTCCAAAGCAAGGTCCAGGACCAGTTTCATATAATAGACACAATGCTGGGCATTGAAAAAAAATTAGAGTGCTACAATACCAGTCTAATGTACTGAATTCAGAGCAGGGAAAACTACCATATATTTGATCAGAATGTTTGTTCATGTAAGCAATGTTTTCTACTTTAACTGGGTATGGGGCTGCATAGTGTAAGACTGAAATCTTTCTGATTCCTTATATATGATTTATTTAATGGGAACTGTAAAAGTCTGAATCCTGGGATTTCCTGTATGCTCAGGATTTGCTGCACCACCAGGCTGTAATTTTTCCCAAGAAATCAAACTTAGCTTCTGCCAACATAAAATTTATTCATTTGGTACATGCTCTTACCACACTCATTTGCTTTTGTAAAAAACAGGGCATGGAACATTGTCTAATCAATATACTGATTTATCATTAATTAATTTTAAAGATTTTGTATGAGACATAATCTCAAGAGATCTTTGGCTCTCTTAAGATATTCAGCACCAACGTCCTTAAATGTTGTTCACACCAAAGACTTTAAATAGCACAGCTGCTGAAAAATTGCAGGCAGCACCGCAAGACAGTCTAAAATCTAGATAGTGACCTACTTACCTTCCCTCAAATTTAATTTTAAAACCATATGTTTGTCAAGAAGGAAGTCACTCTTGGAAACAGCTATAAAGGAAAGGGGCTTAACTACACTTCCACACTTTTACACTTATTGTCGCTATGATTATTGTTATTACATAGTTTATATCCTACCTCGGCTAAGGTGAAAAGGTTGAATTCCTCAAATATGGTTATTTAAGAAGTCAAGCATTAAAGTAAGAGGTCACGGAATACCAAATAGAGTTTTCTCTTTTCTTGATTTACTTCATTTATGGGTATCTGCCTTTTTCTTTTTGTCTTCAAGGCCTGTTTCTAGCCACCGTGCTGCTGGCTAATATGTTCCTTTCAAGGAAGTGTGTAACATCATCACCCATTTGCCCTAATGGGTCCGACAATTGCCAGGTTTCTCTTGGGGACCTTTTTGACCGGGCCGTTAAACTATCCCATTATATCCACTCTCTGTCTGCTGAAATATTCAATGAATTTGTAAGTAATTTTGTTGTTCCTGAACAACAACTCCAGGCATCCCTTGTCATTGTCAGTTGTAATCATTTCTGGACATGCCAGGAATTGTAGATTAGTAATGTCTAAACTACTTCAGGTTGTCCACCAGTACTTTATGAAGGTAATTATGATTTTTAACCATAGTTTTCTTATTTCTTCTGGTTCCGTTTCACAATGGATAAAATGTAAAGTATTTGCTCAGTGTTTATTATCTATTTAGAAATGTAATTTCATAAGGCGGCCTTTATTATTGCTAGGTTGCATCACACAAATGTTATTGCTTATTGAAATTAAAAGATTCTTAGACTACAGGTAGTCCTCGACTTACAACAGTTCATTTAATGACCATCTGAAGTTACAACGGCACTGAAAAAACAAACAAACTTATAACTGTTCTTTACACTTACGATTGCAGCAGCCCCGTGGTCATGTGATCAAAATTCAGACGCTTGGCAACTGGCTCATATTTATGGCAGTTGCAGTGTCTTGGGATCATGTGATCCCCTTTTGCAACCTTCTGACAAGCAAAATCAGTGGGGAAGCCAGATTCACTTAAGAAAAGTGTTACTAACTAATTCTCTTAACGACTGTGGCAAGAAAAGTCCGGGGTGGCACAGTGGTTGGAATACAGTATTGCAGGCTAACTCACTGCTTACTTCAGGAGTTCGATTCTGACCGGCTCAAGGTTAATTCAACCATCCATCCATCCTACCGAGGTCGGTAAAATGAGGACCCAGATTGTTGGGGTCAATATGCTGACTCTGTAAACCGCTTAGAGAGGGCTGTAAAGCACTGTGAAGCAGTATGTAAGTCTACATGCTATTATTATTGCTAAAATGGAGCAAAATTCACTTAACAACTGTTTTGCTAAGCAACAGAAATGTTGGGCTCCATTGTGGTGGTAAGTGGAGGACTACCTGTATTTGTGGAAAAGTTATCAAAGCCCCATAATAAAAGAAGCTACACAAGCTTTTAAGTGGATTTCTAGACTGGAAACAAACAAGATATTATATTTCATATATAGAGTTTTCAGAATCTGCTCCAATACACTTTTCATCAGTGAAACAAGCCTACCTCTATTCCTTTTAAAGTTGGATGTCCTATTATTTCTTAAGGCGCAAGAGTAGGAAATGGGACGGGGCAGATAGTTACGTCTCATTAATAGATCCATTGTAGTGAAAGCTTCATCTACCCTGGGGAACCGAACCTCAACAAAGGATGTGGAAGAAGGAAAACATTGTCTTCTGTACACAGAAGTCATTTAAAGTAACAAAATGAAAACGTGCAAGACTAAGTAACAAACTTAGTCCAAGCGAAAGGTTTGCTCAGAGAAAAATAACTAAATGCATGCAAGAAAGCTATTTTGGAGTATGGCAGAAAATATACTCTCTGAGGAACTGTGGGATGTGGGCCACTTTATACCATAAACAGCTTTTATTAATATCTGGGCCACTTTATACCATAAAGAAGCTTTTATTGTTGTGAAAAAAAACACGATGCTTAAAATTGATTTCCTTTCACAGTTATACAAAGAGGCAGATCACCTTTGACTAAGCCATGCAATAAAGTTGGGAGACAAAATTAATGCCCTCCATAACTCTAGGATACATTTTCCAAAGCAACCAATGAAAACAAGAATCAGTCTATTCTTTTTAAAAAAATCCTGGTTATCTACTTGACTAAATGTCATCTTTGTTTACTGTCAGGATGAACGCTATGCTCAGGGCCGGGGTTTTATTGCAAAGGCCATTAACAGCTGCCATACTTCTTCCCTAACCACTCCTGAAGATAAAGAACAAGCTCAGCAGATACATGTAAGTTCTCTCGGTTTGTTGACAGATGTGTGCACGTTCACTAGAAATCTGATGAAATCCTTTCAAAGCATACAGTTACCATAGATAGGGTTATAAAGGGCAGCTTTACCATTGCTCCACCTCTGTAAGTGGTAGGAATAAGCAAAGCACAAAATAAGGAAGCATGCTCTGACCTATATGAACAAAAACGAAAGACAATACATTCACAATACAAAACAAGATTGTCTTTCACAAGGCTGGAAAAATCCAGGGAGGGTTGATGAAAGAATCTCCGTTATCTGTCCTAAGAAGAGATGGGAAGATGGTATATTTGTGTGAAGAGATGCATAAACAATAGACTATAGATTAAATAGTCTATATATTCCCTAGCAGGAAAGAAAAATAGATCTGGCAAAAATGGAAAGATAATTCTAAAAGGTCAGAGGCTAGAACTCTATATTGCAATGGTCTCTTGATCACAGAGGTTTCCTCAGTGTTCCAGTTTTGGAAATAAAACATACCTTACTGAATAATCATATTTAAAAAAAGTTTCTACTCTGTGCACTTGAAGAGAAAATCTTTGGAATGCTAAGGTGTCGCTTGAGAGCCCATTCCTCCTTTTGATTCAATTTCAAATGCCATCCACTGAATAATCTCCCTTTTCAGAAACCAAAACATGTGCCACAAATATTTGAGATATGTATGTGTCTGGCATTTATCTATGTTTGCATGGGCTACTTGGGATGTTTGAGCCTTTCAATGTAGTAGCACAATAGCAATTCTCCCAAGAGAAGCAGGAGGAAATTTATGCCACAGAATAGATGCATTTTGCTATGAAAGGAAAGTGAAAAGTGATCGTGTCAACACTGGAGAGGTCTCAAGGACAGCACAATGGCTAGGAGGATCCTAGGAAAGCCAAGAGCCCTTTGATCTTTCAGCTCACCCCAAGCAGTGGCAAAGTTTCAAAAGAAAAGAAATCTTCCCAGAAGCAAAACACTTGAAATCAGCCTTATGTCTGGGCATGTTTGCAGGATTTGATGTAGACACAATAAATGCTTCGGGATGAGATATTAAGTGGCCTACCACAGATCACATCTTCCATTATATCTTCAAATATTTTCTAGATCCCTTATTTCTAAAAATGTATCATTAATGCTCAGGCTAATCTTTGGATTAAATGGCATTTATGCAACAAAGATGAATGGAGTGATTTCTACTGGCAGCGCAGATAATTTACTGATAGTGTGATATTTAGGGCACTCTCTTGTCTAGTTACATTTAACAAAAAAAAAGGCCTTGCAATTGCACTGTAGTTTAGCTATATCTGATAAATGGACAGGTACAAAATTGCAGTAAGGACATTTTAAGGTAAGTTTGATAAAAAAAAAATGTTCCATATCTCCTGGGTAGATTTTGCACACTAACTGTACAATTTTGTTGCCAATGAACAGCATGAGGACCTATTAAATCTAGTTTTGAGTGTACTCCGTTCCTGGAATGACCCTCTATTACATCTGGTCTCTGAAGTTGAAAGAATCAAGGAAGCTCCTGATACCATTCTCTGGAAGGCTATGGAGATTGAGGAGCAAAATAAACGACTTCTTGAGGGGATGGAGAGAATAGTTGGACGGGTGAGTCAAAAAAATCCTCTGAAGTTCTTCCAGCTTCATAACACTATTCGGAATGTATAAAATGAGACAGATTTTTTTTTGTTTGTTTGGATTAAAATGCTTCAAAGAAAGAAAGTAAGAAGTTAAAAGTGTCAGCAAAAACTTTCAGATCTGGAGATCTATTGGCATCTATAAGAAGTAGCAAAACATCTTGTTCTTTACTAATAAAAAAGTTATGAAGTGCCAAACAACAAAGCATAAAGCTGATCTTGTAATTTTTCTTAATACTAAAAAAGGGACATGGCCCAGCCTAGACTGAGAATCGGCAAATAGGTTAGAACTTTTATCTTGCCTCCTATCTTATATTTTATAAAATTAACATTATTCCCCTGCACATGAAAGTGCTGAAAAAACAATAACTTTCATTGATACGATTTTTTTTCTTTTTAACACTCCCTTGCCCTCTACAAGCTAAGACTAAAAAAAAAAAGAGTTTACAAAAAAAAAACACCTCAAAATCAGCTGCACATTACATACTTAATATGTCATATAGTTACTTTGAAAGCAGTCAATAATTTTTTTTAACATATGTAGGTATGTGTCTTAGAAAAGTAACAGAATGAGCAAGTCTGTGCCATGAATGAAGGCAATAAATAAAAGTTGTTACATATCTAGTACATACTTTGTACATTAAAAGTGTTAAGCTAACATTCTTTCTTTCCACACTTGTTTGAACTCAAGAATGTTTCCACATTCTCCTTATTAATTATCTTAATTTCTAATGTGTCATATTCAAAATCTACTGTGAAAATGAAGGACAGTAATTGAAAGTAAAACACGTCAAAGTAGGCATTTCTAAGCAATTTTAAAAACAAGATGCATGCCATCATTTCCTTTTCATGTCTGCATTTTCTTTCAGCAGTTGGAATAGTTACTTTTTACAGAAAGACATCTATGCAGCATTTTCTATGTAAAATTTAAATACACCTAAAGAAGCAGCTATCCATTCTGACTGAGCAAGGCCACTAAAATCCATTCTAAGCAAATGCACTAAACTTTTTTCACAACCATATTGTATGCAGGGAGTTGTATTTGCTGTTTTCCCTGATCTACCAGGAGCAGGCTAATATGACTGCCTTCCATCCTCAAATTAGTGCAAGTCATGCTTACAACACTTATCTGAAAATGCCTGCATGTTCAAGCATTTCAGATTATCATTACCGGCCAATGTTTCACTAGCACACATGAGTTCTAGATTACTAATACCTAGATGGGATCCTGACAAGCCCTACTGTGTTTTTGGGTTAGTTACACAACATCAGGTAGAATGCTTCTCTTTTGCCATATTAAAATATTCAGCCTATAATCCCCCAATCCTAGAATTAAAGTATTCGTCCTTTAGACTAGTGGTGAGATTTTTAGGTTGCCTCTGTTGAACTGCCAAATGATAAAAGTTGGATATAATATCTACAGCAAATTTTCCCAATCTAATGCTCAACACTGTCTGAACATTGTATATGTTGGTATAAGATGTTTTGAATTGAATTAGAATAGAATAGAATAAACAATTTATTGTCACTTTAAATGAACACTAATCAGCATACATTAAAATGAAACTTCGTTGCATTCAGCTCTCAAAAAAAAAACCCATTATGCGCACACACACACACACACACACATGACACAGGGAAACATCACAGTCTAATTTGAATGTATATGTACATGGCAAAAAAAAACCTTGTGAATTTACAAGATGGATGGCATAAGGAACAAAGCTGTTACAGAATCTAGTAATTCTGCTATAAATACTTCGAAACCTCCTCCCAGAGGGGAGCAATAGAAGCAGACCATGAAGTGGGTGTGTGGAGTCTCTAACAATGCTTCAAGTTCTAAGCACACAGCGCTTATAAGCAGTATCCTGCATGTTCAAGCATTTCAGATTGTCATTACCGGCCAATGTTTCACTAGCACACATGAATACTTTATTTGGCCAAGTGTGATTAGACAGACAAGGAATTTGTCTCTTGTACAAAAGTACTCAGTGTACATGCAAAGCAACAGAATAATAACAATAACAATAATAATGCCGATAAAAGGGGGAGTAAAGAAGATAATAAAAAGGATAAATAATAGTACAACCACACAACATGGATTAATAGATATTAGGCAACACTGAGAGATTTAAGTATTCAACAGAGTGAACGTTTTACTTATAGTGTATTTCACCAAAAGAAACACATTTCATAATACAAGTTCATGAAAAGATATATATACAAGATAATTAGAATGCACTTTGCACATTAGAGCTGCAAAGTAAACAAGTAAGACTTATATGTTTGCCTACTTTCACCAATCAAAGGCTTTTATTATAGTGGGAAGCAAATACAATATTCGCCAGGAATTTACCTTACCCTGCTTGAATTACTGGGCATTTTAAGATCTAAGCAAAGATCTACTCAGATTCCAAATTACTATCAGATAATTCTTCAGTCATGTTACACCTCTCTAAGGTAGGGATGCCAAAGGTACGGCTGACAAGCATTTTTGATACAATCAAAGCTGATTGAACCAGACATTCTGACTCCCTTTTTTAAGGGAAGATGATGGAAGATAATGAGAGACAGTTTGGTGCAGTGGTTTAAGGCACCAAACTGGGAGACCATCAGTTCTAGTCCTACCTTAGGCACAAAGCCAGACTGAACTTGGGCCAGTCCTTCTCTCTCAGCCCTGGTAGGAGGCAATGGTAAACCACTTCCAAAAATCTTGCTAAAAAAACAGAAGGAACTTGTTCAAGCAGTCACCAGGAGTACACACTGATAACAAAACTATCTATCTCTACTGTATATCTATATATCTATCCCTATCTATATCAGTAATCCTTGTTTATCCATTCATTCAGCAACCATTCAAAATTACAACAGCTTTGAAAAAGGAGACTTAAAGTGACTGTCACAGCACACACATACACACACACCATGAGATCATGATCTTTGTGCTTGGCAACTAATTTGCATTTATGATAGCTGCAGTGTCCTCCAATTGCATTTGCTATCTTCCTTGCCAGCTTCCCACAAGCAGAGTCAATGGGGAAGCTGGCAGGAAAGATCACAATCACTCTGGTAAATTGTTCACACCATTCCCCACTCAGCAGCAGCCACCCCTGGTCCCACTGCATTTGTGCCACACCTTGTGAACCATTCATGCAATCCTGCCCCCAATCCTGCCACACTTTACCTGCCTGCCTGACTGTGAGCCACCGAGGGCTCATTTAACAACCCACAATCCTTGCTCAGGGATGACAATGGGGATTGCCAGGATTGCCATTGCTAAGTGGTGCAGTCATGTGACATTATGCTTTATATGACCACATCACTTAGCAATGGAAATTCTAGTCCCAATTATTGTCATTAACTGAGGACTATGTATATGTAATCTACAGACAGTATCTGTTGAAAGATGGGGATATTTTAGGAGCAAAATAATTATCTTAAACCTAGAGCATGTTTAAAGCACACATTTTATCTAATAGAAGGGAGCACGTTTTATCTCTTAAGAATCCCTCTAGTTCCCTGGCCTCGCCAATTTTGAGAGTGTAGCTTACTAAATGGGTTTGTGTGGAAGTTCTGAGTCTCTGCTCTAAAAATTGACCAAAATATATTTAGCAATTGTGAAACCATCAATGTTTATTTTGACTTTGCATTTTCCTTAGGTTCACCCAGGTGACTTAGGCAATGAAGTCTATTCTAGATGGACTGGTCTTCCTTCCCTCCAACTGGCTGATGAAGATTCCCGCCTCTTTGCCTTCTACAATCTGTTGCACTGTTTGCGTCGGGACTCCCACAAAATTGACAACTATCTGAAACTCCTGAAGTGTCGCCTCATTCATGACAGCAACTGTTGAACAACTGTGCTCTCACTTTATTAAAATGATAGCACCACATCTTTTTAAAATACTCTGCTTTTAGAAAATCTCAGCTTGCCAAAAAAAAAAAAAAAGATTTAGAGGCCCATTATGCTCGCTTCTTTCTGGTTAAACTGTTAGATAAACCATTGTTATTTTTTTCTGTTCAGAGCACTTTCATTCAGATTGCAGCAATATTCAAATCAAAGCAATAAAACACTGAAAATGCATGGAGGTTAAAATGTATTTCTTAAAAGTTGGGATTGGTGTAAAACAAGGGGGCCCAGAGCTACATGCAACTTCCAAATGCTTTTGATACAGTTCTTCGAACCCCTCCAAAATTGCCACCAAAATTATAGTTTTAAATATGATAAAAAGGGGGAAAGATTAAATGCATTAATTTACTTTACAGGTAGTCCTCAGCTTATAACCACAATTGGGACTGGAATGTCTATCGCTAAGCAATGTGGCTGTTAAATGAGTCATGCCAATTTTACAAACTTTTTTTGCCACCATCAAGTGAATCATATGGTTAAATGAATCTGGTTTCTCTCATTGAATGTGCTTGTCGGACGTTTCCTGGGAAGGTCACAAATGGTGATCACATGATCCCAGAATGCTGCAACCATTGTAAATATACGCAGGTTGCCAAGTGCCCGGTCAGTCACGTGATTAAAGGGACATTGTGATGGTCATAAGCCCAAGGACTGGTCATAAGTCACTTTTTTCGGCACCATTGCAAACTTTGAACAGTTGTTAAACAAATGATTGTAAGTCAAAGACTCTCTAGAATTGCAAATTAAATAAAATCGAATTTAGTTCTTGTCCAGATCCCACCTACTCTTTGAGATTCATCTCACAATATGGTATAAAAAGGCCAAGTATAGCTCTCAGCTATAGACCATTCCCCCAAAATTAGTGCATGTCTGATTTAAATCCTTTAGTTAATACGGAATTACAGAGTTGTAAGGGACCTTGGAGGTCTTCTAGTCCAACCCATCTGACTTATGTGTCCTTTCATTGTTAAAACATTTCTCATCTAAAGATGTTGCTAAATCTGAGGGGTCCAGAGCATGAGGTTCTCTTGAAAGCTCCCACATATATTCCTGGTAATCTCTCCTCCAGTTTCTCTCCCCCTCACAAGACAGATCTGCCAAACCAGGTTGCCCCTGGCCATTTTCTGAAAGCCCTGTGTTCTCTAGTACAGGTAGTCCTCGACTTACGACCCCAATTGAGCCCCAAACGTCTGTTGTTACCTGAGAAATTTGTTAGGTGAGTTTTGCCCCACTTTATGACCTTTTTTGCCACAGTTCTTAAGTGGAACCCTGCAGCTGTTTAAGTCAGTAACACGATTGTTAAGTGAATCTGGCTTCCCCATTGGCTTTGCTTGTCAGAAGGTTGCAACTGTCATAAATATGAACCAGTTGCCAGGCAATCGAATTTTGATCATGTGACCATGGGGATGCTGCAATGTTGCCAGCTTTGCAGAGGTGCTGGAGACTGTGGAGCTTCTACACAAGAGGAGACAGTCCTACTCAGATAATTGGATTGCCATCATCTGGGCCAGACTTCTCTCCTCCAAGGAATATAGGTAGTCCTCGACTTACGACCACAATTGAGCCCCACATTTATGTTGCTAAGTGAGACATCGGCTAAGTGAAGTTTGCCCATTTTATGACTTTTCTTGCCATAATTGTTAAGTGAATAACTGCAGTTGTTAAGTTAGTAACATAGTTGTTAAGTGAAGCTGGCTTCCCCATTGATTTTACTTGACAGATGGTCTCAAAAAGGGATCACATGACCCCGGAACACCGCAACTGTCATAAATATGAGTTAGTTGCCAAGCATCTGAATTTTGATCCTGTAACCATGGGGATGCTGCAAGGGTCATAAGTGTGAAAAAAGTCATAAGTCACTTTTTTCAGTGCTGTTGTAACTTTGAATGGTCACTAAATGAACTGTTGTAAGTTGAGGACTACCTGTAGTTAGTAGTTGATCCAAGGAACTAAAATTTAAGAGCTTTGTCTAACCTGGAATGTATAAGAAGGAAGATTAAAGTTATATCATAAGATGAGTACCCTACTTTCAAGTGAGACATTTATATATAGCAATTTAGGGAAGCAGAACTCTTGTCTGTTTCCTCTTGGGTTTTCTATGATTTGAAGTTGCAAGCTTGCCTTTTTTGTATGGGAGGGATAGTCTGCTTCTACTCTCTATTTCAATTATTGTTATTCACATCGCTGTAAGAAGAAACACCTTTTTTTTTTTTTTTTTTGGCAAAAACTGTACTCATTCCTAAAATAACAGACCAAAAGATATAAGACATTCTATAGGAATCCATTGTCTTGATTCCACTCTCAATATCAGTGTCCAGTGTACAGGTACTCCTTGACTTATGACCAAAATTGAGCCCCAAATTTATGTTGCTGAGACAGTTAAGTAAACCTTGCCCCATTTTGCACCTTCCTTGCCACTGTTCTTAAGTGAATCATCACAGTTAAGTTAGTAGCACAGTTATTAAGTGAATCCGGCTTCCCCATTGACTTTGCTTGTCAGAAGGTCGCAAAAGATGATCACATGACCCTGGGACATTTTCAACCGTCCTAAATATGAGCCAGTTGCCAAGCATCTGAATTTTGATCATGTGGCCATGGGGATGCTCCAACAGTTGTAAGTGTGAAAAACGGTCATAAGTCCCTTTTTTTTTCAGTGCCATTGTAAACTTCAAACAATCACTGAATGAATGAACTGTTGTAAGACGAGGACCACCTGTAGCTAAATCAGACACAGACAGATTTTGAGACCTAGGAACAGTTATTATTGATGTTCATAATTTTATGGATCAATTGCACTCAAGCTATCCTATCAGAGATATTGGTGAAAGACAAGAAAAGTCCAGGTTTTTCTCAATAAGACTTTTAATGCAATAAGACCACACTATCCTTATTCGATCTCCAAAGCATGTCTTGCTGGTTTTACTCCCATGAGGCAATCAAAGTAATCTTCATTGTGTGTGCCAGAAAGAGTTTTTACACAAAACTCTGCATAAACTCTAAAGTTTCTTATGATATTAAGCTCTAAAGAACTTTTCCCCCAATTGTTTTGTTCACCCGATTGTTTTGATTTCCAAATTCTGTAAAAAAAAACAAAACCCGATTGGCTTGATTGGCTGCTTTTTTATTGAAATTGATGACATTTTAATTTTAAGCTCCATGCTTCCACAGCACTTTGTTAGGCTTTCCTTTTCTGCAAACTTTGTGCATGCTTTCTGGTTTTAGAAGTGTCAAACAACCAAATAAAAGTGGTGAGTGTGCACTTACAAGCACTCTCATGGGTGAAAACAGGAAGTCCTGATAATGTTATCAGGGAATGGCTCTGTCCTTGGAAAATCTCTAATATATTGGTGCAAATAAAAGGACTTCGGTTGCTTTAGGGTAAAACCCTAGGTGATCAATCACCTTGATTCTGCCTTTTTTTTCAGTAGCTGGGTAGGGAATGCATCATTTTAAAGTGGGACTTGCCATTATGTACCATGAAGCCTGCTTAATTAACTTACCTGCCTACAATACTTGCAGTGGGGCCAGTATGCTACAAAGATTCCTGCATTAAGAGTTATGTCTAGTGTCAACAAGGCAATATAATAGCAGACTCAGTAGTGAGACACACAATATTGTTAGCTGCTATATCAAGAAACAAAGCAAACATTTTAGCAGTTAGGAGTGTTACTGCTCATGGATTAAATAGATACAAAAAGTTCTTACCACAGTTTTACTGTGGAACACTTGTCCCCGCATGAATGCCTACACCGTATTTCAATTTTATGAGAAACTCAATTCCTAGTTTTGATCTAATTTATTAATGTAACCATTAATGTCTATACTATCAATTACTAATTTATACCCTACAAGGAACTGAATATGCTTAATACACGTAGTCCTCAACTTACAACAGTTCATTTAGTGACCATTTGAAATTACAACAACATTGAAAAAAAGTGACTTATGACTGTTGGCACTAACAAACATCGTGGCATCCCCATGGTCACATGACCAAAACTCAGATGCTTAGCAACTGACTCACATTTGTGACCGTTGTAGGTGTCTTGGGGTCATGTGATCCCCTTTTGTGACCTTTTGACAAGCAAAGTCAATGGGGAAGCAGATTCACTGAACAACCACGTTACTAACTTGACAGCTGCAGTGATTCACTTAACAACTGTGGCAAGAAAGGTTGTAAAATAGGGCAAACCTCACTTAACAAATGTCTCACTTAGCAACAGAAATTTTGGGCTCAATTGTGGTCGTAAGTTGAGGACTACCTGTATGATGCACCCAATACCATGGATGCTCATTTTTACAGGATTCCAAATAAGACATCATCTTTGCAAGCCTCAATATGTATTTACCATTCTTGTCATGTTATTCTTGAATGTGTAGCAAACCAGCTGTGACCATCAGCAATTGCTAATAATAAATAATGAAACATAACAGTAGCTGTTATAATTATTATTGTACTATTAACTATTCCTTGGAGGTCCAATAACATCAATTTTAAATCACCCAAGTCTAAGTCAGACATTCATAAAGGAAAAGTCTGAATCTGTACATGTATATATATACCAAAGTATTCTCTAAAACCTCATAACTTATTTTAATAATACCTAAGTTTATAGATGATCATGTAGCAATTTTTATATATTAAATTTCTAGATTACTTTAATCCTACAGATTCTAATGAGCAGACAGTTTATAGTTACAGGTAATATAATAAAACATTATGCAAAAATACCTAGGACAAAAATAAATGAGTAATTAATGCATTCTGGTAATAGCTCTACTCAGACTAATTAAACTTCAAAGACCTTCCAAAATAGCCATATTTCTAATTCTAGATGTGACAGCAAAAAATATTTATAAATTGCCAGCATATTTATTATGTAACAATGTTCAGGCTGATGTTTTCATGATTTTTTTTAATAAACATCGGTCAGTCAGCATACATGTTGTGTAATTCAAAACCTCAAGTCTCCCTTTTTTGGTCTACTGGACTTACAAAACTCTTAATTTTAATTAGTTACTTAGTCAGTTTTACGTTCTCTGTTTATACCACGACGGCAAGTCCTGCATATTTAATTCTCATTCCTGTAATCTTTTCCACAGTTAACAACCATGCAAAATAGATTGAAGAAAATAAAGGCAGAGTTGGCCTCCTGGGCCTAATCTAACATGTTAACCAAATCACTTGCATTGCATAGTTTACTGATTATGTTAGTTTATTTATTAATATGCAAGGTTTCTTTGTATCCCGTTAGGAATTCTCTTTGGGAATTCTCTCCCACACCATTTCAAAAGCAAAGTATTTCAGTTTGAAATGCTTTTGGATTTTTAGTCTTTGGGTGAAATCTTTAAAACTATCTGCATGTATGCATCAAGAAGAACGATGTCTATTTCCAAAGTGTTTTATTATAGCTAGCGTAGAATTCAAAAAGTCCATTTAGAAAGAGCTATGGCCTCAAAAATACCTAATGGAAATTCTGGGATATTTTTTTCTTGGATACTATTGGCCCCAATTATACCACATAGAAATTGTTTTGGAGTCCTGCAATGAAAAGTGTTGTTTTTCTGCTAGTATAAAATCTCTCTCTCTCTCTCTCTCAAAATAAATCACATGGTTCACTGCACTTTCAGTGTCAGCTACTCCTTTCTCTACTTCTATGATAACATTCATTTGGGGAAATTACCAGGTTGAAGGATCGTTCCAATATATTAATGCTAATTTTCTCTACAATTCTACTTGCTATGTTACTATATACAGGAGTAGGCAGCTATATTTTTGGCTCTGTAATTCCCTCTGATTGCCACTGAAAATGAGGAGAAAACCAAGATTTTTAAAAATCAATGTTATTCATTCTATACCACTCTGATTTTATCTTTCTTTCTGTATGTCTCACTATCTTTTTAAATAATTATTTCTGCATATTTCAAAAACAATTTTTGCATACATTGCAGTGCTTAGTGGAGTTCGATGCATTTGTCAGGTCACGAAAAATTGCCTGTCCCTGCTTTACAAATATATCATCATAAAGCAAAATGCTCAATCTGTTATTTTTTTTAAACTGAATTAAGGAATGTCTGTATATCTGATAGCTTAACAATATCATATAAGGAGTTTCAAATAAATGTTCACAATATATTTCAGTCTGAGACCAAAAAAGATATGTGGGATGTTTGAGAAAAACATTTAGCAAAATACAACCTAAAGGAAATCAGGAAAAGATGACTGACCTAATTATCTAAATTATTACAAATTTCTTTTTCTATATTGAAAATAATCAAAATTATTTTTCTATATTATCTTTTATTATCTATAGCATGCCATGCAGCACTTATTTTCAAATCACCTGACACTATAATTGAATACCATCTGTATATAAAAATCACTATCAAATATAAACACCTGACCTGGTTTTATTACTAAATTGTGGAGTAGTATTGGAATAAAAGATATAGATATGTTCAGAGGTTTCAGTTAATGTGTAGGAAGGCTGCCCATTTAAATAAGTTCTACTTTGTAGTGCTTATTGTTGTTGTAAGCAACATTTTTACAGTATTCAACTCCAAACAATAATTTCTTGCATTATTCATCTTGAAAAATACTAACTACATTATAATTCTTCCACACTGTTTTCTGCAAAGCAAAAAGAATAATTTCTATTGGTGGAAGGAAACTCCTAAATAGTCTCATGAGCTACTTTCTTCCATACGACCCTTGAGACTGATTTCAGAATGAAGCCTAGCTCTTTGTTTCATCAGTGACAGGTACAACAATGAAGTTCAACAATTCTGACCCAGAAAGTTTAAAATGCTGATCCAGGGAGATATCGGCAAATTCCCTATTTTTCCATACTTTGATATTGGAGACCTACCGCTTACAGTAAGGTTGCAATACATAATTCACTGTTTTCATAAAGACACAACTTAAAAATTACATTACAATTAAATTACAAACTTAAAAATTATAATATGGTATGTCAGTCCCTAAAGGCCCTCCAGAAGAGTGATGTTTCCACCAGCTTCTGGAAGGCCATGATACTGGTCCATAGCCCAGGGGTTGGGGACCTGATTTAGATCGTCACTAAAGAAAACAATGAGGTACATCTGCAAAACCTCAAGACAGTGTTATGGAGATGGATAGACACCAGTCTTTTAAACATAATACTACATTCTACTACATTGATAAAGTAGACCACAACCTACTACTTAATAAGATAGAAAAATGTGGGTTAGACAGCATCACCACCAGATGGATTCGTAGCTGGCTGACCGGCCATACTCAGCATGTGGTCCTCAATAGAGCTGCATCTACATGGAGGGAAGTGTGTAGTGAGGTGACCCAGGGCTCTGTTCTGGGCCCAGTGCTCTTCAACATCTTCATCAATGATTTGGATGAGGGGATAGGTGGAGAAGTCATCAAATTTGCAGATGACACCAAGCTGGCAGGAATAGCCAACACTCCAGAAAATAGGCTTAAGATACAGAAGGATCTTGTCAGATTTGAACATTGGACGCTATCTAACAAAATGACATTTTGGTGAAAAAAGTAAGGTTCTACATTTAGGCAAGAAAAACCAAATGCACAGGTATAGTATAGGTGGTACCTTCCTCAATAGTAGTAACTGTGAGAGGGATCTCGGAGTCCTAGTGGACAATCACTTAAATATGAGCCAGCAGTGTGCTGCAGCTGCCAAAAAAGCCAACACAGTGCTAGGCTGTATTAACAGAGGGATAGAATCAAGATCACGTGAAGTGTTAATACCACTTTACAATGCCTTGGTAAGGCTACACTTGGAATGCTGCATCCAGTTTTGGTCACCACGATGTAAAAAAGATGTTGAGACTCTAGAAAGAGTACAGGGAAGAGCAACAAAGATGATTAGGGGACTGGAGGCTAAAACATATAAGGAACGGTTGCTGGAATTGGGTATGTCTAGTTTAATGAAGAGAAGGACTAGGGGTGACATGATAGCAGTGTTCCAAAATCTCAGGAGTTGCCACAAAGAAGAGGGAGTCAAGCTATTCTCCAAAGCACCTGAAGGCAGGACAAGAAGCAATGGATGGAAACTAATCAAAGAGAGAAGCAACCTAGAACTAAGAAGAAATTTCCTGACAGTTAGAACAATTAATCAATGGAATGATTTCCATCTAGAAGTTGTGGGTACTCCAATGCTCTGAAATGGTATAAGGTTTCCTGCTTGAGCAGGGAGAAGACCTCCAAGGTCCCTTCCATTATTATTGTTGTTGTTGTTGTTGTTGGTTTTGTTGTTATTGTAGCGTTACCTCCTCAGAGACCGCCAAAGCCCAGGGCCCACCCCAGCCCCGTTCCCCTTAGTCAAGCTCTGCAGCTGTGCTGTCTAGATGTTAGTAGAGTGTCTCTTCTAACAGAGGCTCACACAAAGTGAGGTGGCGGCAGGCTCTTGTCTTCAGGGAGGGGCTTCCAGGAACAAAAATGACCAGCCCCTAGCCCCAATAGTCAATGCTGTGATGGTGTCTAGCAGCCCCAGACTGTCATAGCAGCAACAGTCAATGATTCCTCAGTGACCTTTTGGAAACAATTGGGGAGGGGAAAACCCCCCAGCTCCAGGCAGTAGTAAAACACAAACAAAAGCAGTCAGCGTGCTGCAGTAACGGGTCGCCCCCCCCCCCTCAGGGCAACTCACCACGTCTGAAATTTGCACAAGCAGCAATAGTCACAGTTCAGATGGCCTTCAGTCTTTACAGCAGCAGAGAAACCTCTCTTCCTCTTCTGTGGCTTCTTACAGTCTCAGGCAGGTCAGTGTCAAACCCCTCCCCCCTTATCCTTTATTATTAAAATCTGAGCTTAACAGCCCCAGCAACTTTCTTTCTCCACACACTCTCTCTTGCCTCCGCTTGGGATATCCCTCTTGTGAAAGAAAGCAATAAAATTCCACCCCCTCACTCTCTCTCACTCTCTCCTATCCCCTCCTCCACCAGAAGGGATCAGTTTAAAACTTCCAACCCCTCTTTGCCTTCACCTGACGAACTGCAACAAACAACCCCTCTCTCCTTTCCTTCCTTCCTTTTCTGTCTTTTTCCCTCATCCACGCCTGCCGTGCCCAAAACCAGCAGCAGCTGTCCCAATCTCTCTCTCCCCAGCCAAGCTCCTGCAGACACTTTCAGACAGCTCCGCTACACACTCCCCCCACCTAAGCAGTTTCTTTGGTCCCCCAAAGAATAAGGAACTTTCTGCTAGGCATCTGTATTATCCAGGGAGCGAACGTCACTCTATGCTATGGCCTGGGGCACCATATGTTAGTCTCTTCACTGGGCATATCACCCGCCTTGGTCTCTGCACTTTAGGCTCAGCAGTATCATGGGTGCCGACCCCTAGTAACTCCCCACCCCCAGAGGTATCCGGGACTGGCAACTCCTCCTCTAATGCTGATGATCGCAGACCATGTGAAGTAGCCTAATCCCTCTCTAATGACTCCCCTAGCTCTGTGATCTCCGGGGTCAACAGCCCCTCCTGTCCCGACAATCCCCCAGGCTGATCCCCTGCCTCAACTCTCTGGGGAGTCCCCTCCTGTTCACAAGCTCTAGGCATGGGTTCCAAAACATCAGGCCCAGACTGTTCTAATTCCACCTCGCTACCCACAGTGGGGGGGTCCCAATATCCCCTGATGACCACAACCAACCTATACAACTCTCTTCTTCTTCAGAGTCTTCCATTTCCCTTCCTACAGACAAGACGGGTTTCGCCCTAGTTCCTAATCCCCTTCCCACTACAGGGGGCTCATCTACGGGGACTGGCTGGGTAGCTCATACTGCTTCATTCAAGGGCAATAAATGGTTCCGATGCCACACTTTCAAAGGCCCTGAGCTTCCCTCTGGTCATATCCGATACACTGGTAGTCCTGGCAGCTTCTCAATAACAACATACATCTGGGAACCCCACCGATCTGCCAGTTTGTGCTTCCCAGAGGGGCCCAAATTTCTTAATAGCACCCGATCCCCAGACTGCAAATCCTGGACTCTTACTTTCAGATCGTAATTTCTCTTATTCCGCCATTCCCAAACCCCTGCGGCTTCTGCGGCCTTTTCATAAGCCCCCTTCAAACACTTCCTCAACCTATCCACATAATTACGATCTGACCTAAAGGAGGTCTCATCCATTGAGGTGCCAAAGGCTATGTCTACCGGCAGGCAGGCTTCCCTACCAAACATCAACCAATACGGGGAATACCCGGTGGCATCATTTCTCATGCTATTATAAGCATGCACGACGGTGGAGATATGTTGTGTCCAGTGTTGTTTCTGTTCTTCAGTAAGTGTCCCCAACAAGTCCAAAAGAGTACGATTAAATCTCTCAGGTTGTGGATCTCCTTGTGGGTGATACGGGGTGGTACTGGACTTCCGAAAGCCCAGCAAGCCCAGTAGTTGTTTAACAAGCCTGCTTTCAAAGTCCCTCCCTTGGTCAGAATGTATGCGCTGAGGCAGCCCATAATGTACAAAAAACTTCTCCACCAATACTTTGGCTACCGTAACAGCGCGCTGATCTCTTGTTGGGAAGGCCTGAGCATAACGGGTAAATGATCAGTCACGACCAACACATTTCCTTGTCCGCTTGCATCCGGTTCCCAGCAAAGAAAATCAATGCAAACCAAGTCCAAGGGCCCATAACTTTGCAAGTAGCCCATTGGCGCAGTTCTTGACGGTAGGGTTTTCCTCTGAATGCAATGCAGACAAGATCTACAATAGTCTCCGACTTCCTTCTTCATGCAGGGCCAGTAGAAACGATCCACTACTAACTTAAAAGTCTTTTCCGGCCCCAAATGCCCGTGCTCGTCATGAAGCGCAGTCAGCACTGCTTCTCTGTGTTTCTCTGGAAGCAAAAGTTGCCACCTTTCTTCAAGCCCATCCGAAGGGCCCCTCCAATAAACCACTCCATCACAAAGCTGTAAGCGATCCCACTCCTTATACAGCACTCAGGCTCCTCTCGGCAAATCGGCAAGTAGAAACTCCTGCTTACCACTTCTCAAAGCTCTTCCAACCAGGCCACAGAGGCGATCTTCCACCTGGTCCCTCCACAGATCTTTCTTAGTCAGGGCAAACCTACCCTCCCCCCTGATCTGAATGGGATTACAATATAGTTTGGGGACGCCTGCAATGGTAACCCCCACCGATTCAGCCCCAGTTGCTCCCCTAGCTCGGTGCTCAACCCCTCGATACAGTGCTTGAATACCATCAGGGGGCAATTGTACCCACTCTCTAATGCCTGTCCCTGAATCCTGGGGCCTCCTTGACAAAGCATCTGCGTCGATGTTCCCCACGCCCGGGCGATATCTCAAACTAAACCTAAACCCAGAAGGGGCAGCTAGCCATCGATGCCCCATGGCATCAAGTTTAGCGGTTGTGAGCAAATACGTAAGTGGATTATTATCTGTTTTAACCTCAAACTCTACCCCATACAAATAATCCTTCAACTTATCCACAACCGCCCACTTGAGTGCCAAGAATTCCAGCTTATGATTGGGATAGTTCTTTTCCCCGGGGGTTAAGCCCCTGCTGATATATGCGATGGGCTTTAAATGTTGATCATGCTCCTGATATAACACACATTCAGGTGTCTGTAGCACAAGCCATTTAGAACTTAAGAGCAGCCTTTTAAATTGAGTTCAAATAGAAAGTAGCAGTAAACTTAGTTCCTTCACAATTGCCAGGTTATGCTGTCTATAACTAAGACCAATATTCAGACAAGCTGTTTTGTGTCTGGTTTGGAATATTAATATAAACAGACTAGCCAGGAGCAACAAGGCTCTTGTACCTCATGATATTCTAGCAAAATGAGGGAGAGTTCAGCAGCTTGGAAATTTCATATACAACCCTGCCTGCAGACATATTGTCATTTATATGTAAATGTTATATGCAGATGCAGTTGTATACACAAATTTCAGTTCTTTCCTCAATATCCATTTTTCTTTTTTAGAGTTTGTTTTAGAAGCTTACATTAATGGCTTCAGCTTTCTTCAGAGACCTAGTTCGGTTGCTCTCTCATAAAGAGATGGTGGTCCTAGAAAGCATCTGCTGAAGAAAGACCCATCTGGGCCCATAGATTGTTCATTTAGCTCACTATTTTAATATTTTTATTTGCCATAAGTAGAAAATGCATAAAATGGATTCTACATTGACAAAATCTTTAAAATGAAAGCCACTGAAACCTGTATATCAGCAATAGCAACATAGTGGAGGAAATTTTTATTTTTCCATTTCATATAAAAAGCAGAAAATCCCTAAAATCTTTTTCAAGTGATTAGATGGTCATCATGAGCATATTTTCTTTTTAAACTCTGCAGTATTATATTACAAATATATCTGCTAATGTACAGTGCCCTTTAAAAAATCATGTGTAGTATAATTTCATTATATAATTCCTTTCTAAAATTAAACCAAATCCCAAATGATTTGAGTAATCATCACTGGATATTGGAAAATAGTTGTTAAAAATACATTTTAATATGGGAAATCTAAAAAGACAAGCTTCCATGTTGTATTTCAGAAATGTCCACTGGTTTACTATGGAAATATTTTTTGTAAACATTCCAAATGTATTAACAAAGGTAGGACAATATATGAATGCTAAATCTGATCAGGTTTTATCATTCTTCAAATATTTAACCATAGCTCCTAAAACTATGCCTTGGATTATTATTCTGAGCTGCATCTTACTGTAAGCTGCCAGCTGAAGAGAAATATATATATATAATATTTAAAAGTCTGGTTAAAGATTAACACAAACGGATATAAGGAGATTTCTAGGAAAGAATCAGGATGGCTGCAGCTGTATCTCTGCTACCTGCTGAGGGTTGCTAGGCAACTGTAGCCTACCACTGCCCCAAGGGCCCTTTATTTTACAATGAGGATATTTGAGTGTGTTTTTCCTTAAGGATTTTCACTCAGCCTATTGAGGTGCAAATATGCGTGTGCGTCTACACACCTCAATAACATATATCTTTTTAAAATCAAGTAAAATGGTATCAGCTAAGAATTTGTAATATCAATTGTTTGTGGGTGGGTAGAATTTCTTGTGGAATTGACCCAATGTGGAAACAATATATAGTTTTAAACTGTGACATTTTGACTCCATGGTAAGAATTATTTGCTATTTGTTTTAAGGAGAACCTTAGTTCATGTCAGATATGAACCTCCAGACAATCATTAGTTTAAACCGCATGCTATGTGTTCAAAAATTTCAGTCAATTTAAAACTGATCTGAATTGCAAATGTGATGGTAATAAGCCATTCGGGAGCAAGCCATGTATTTCTTTTCTCTCTCTCTCTCTCTCTTGAATGTCTTCTTTAAGGGGCCTCTGGTGCACTGAAATATGAAAATGCCAGTTCGACAGTGCACATTGTCAACAAACATGGAAATGAAATGGAAAGAAGGAGGGTTAGCAGTGAATAAACTGATCTGTTTAACTGGAGGATGCCACGAGATCAGAAGCAGTCCACCCCACCCACCCCCAACAGATTTTTGTAATAAAATTCATCACCATTTCTGGAATCTGGTTGTAATTACATTCTTTTTCATTTTGAGTGAAGGAAGGGATGAACTAAAGTATTTGGTATAGAGTACTTTGAAGAGTTCTATATTTGAAAACCCACTTTATTTCCTTAGTTGAAATAGTGAAAAACAAGGGGAGGGAAAATCGGTTTTCAATATAGCATTATTGAAACAAATCCACTATTGCTTTACAGAGGTGATAGTTGCAAAATACCACTTCTTTTGAAAATTTTCTATAACAAACACTACTGCTGTAGATATATTTCATTTAACTGACAAAGCTTTCTTCATTCAGAAAAGGCAACTGCACTGGATTGCACCTGAAATCTGGGGCAATTCTTTCTTTTTATGTTACAGGCTATGAGTAAAGAAGAAAGCTGCCGCCTAATTCCGTGTAGAAGCAGCAACACGTGAAAAACCAGTCAGTTCCCCAACCATGATCTCATTCTTTCAATTATATGTACATTTCATGTCCAGAAAGAGAATGAGACAATGTGCCTTGGACCTACACATTATCTTGCTTTCTCTGCCAGCCCCCTCCATAGTGCATTCAATAGATCAAATGACCTCACTGAAAGGTTTCCTATCAAGTGAAAAGCCTACATTCATATAGCTTGAGGATTATAAATTCAACCTTCTTTATCTACACTATTCCTATTTATGTATTTATTGTTGTTCTCCATATTGTAGAGAATCGTAACATGCACATTGGTTGACAAAGAAAAGAAAGTTGGTTGAAAGTTGGTTGGTTCATTGGTTGAAAAAAAAAAAAAAGAATAACAGTCATGGAATCCAAAATTTTACACTAGTCTCTTGGCTAAAAAAGAACCAAGAAAATGTTATTGAAATATGTATCTATAAACCTATAAACCCTGATATTGTGATATCTATTGTGATTTTGGGAGTATCCAGCCCTAGCAAAAAAAAAGTGGAAACACACTGTATGTGCATAGGGGTGCACACAAAGATACATGGAAAACAATACGATCTACAGATCCACTCTATTTCTTATTCAAAATACTTGAGAATGGTTATCAAGTTAATGAGTTACCTCAGTAAATTAGTGAAGTTCAAATGGCCATACAAATTATACCATACTTATTCCCCATACTCTAGAGTTAATGCTTATCACTTTCAACTGAAAAGTACAACTTGACATTAGGAGAAAAGATCTGACATCCATTACAGAATTGAATGATTCCCTAGACCCAATTTTGCTTGTTAATTATGCTTTTCTTCTTCTTGATGTCTGCTGCTTTGTTCAGATTAGGAAAAAGGTAGAAAAAATGTGGAACAAGTAGTCTTGTATTACAGATGGATTATATTTCTAATATTTCTAATATTCTAATTTTTTAGAGGAAAACCCCACAATTCTCCCATATACTTTTCTTTCCTCATTGTTAGTGCTTCTTATGTAGGCTTCCCAAATCACCACAAGTAGAAGCAGATGTGCCTGTTAGTGCCTGTTAGGGTGTGATTTTATATAAATGAGGTCAGGTTTCTTGAACTTTTAATAACTGCAAAACAAGGAATTTGCAGCATTGTAACTCATTACAAAAATTAAATTTATACTTAACTGAAATTGTGCTTATATAAAACTTTAAACTTACAGAATGTGTGTTTTTGTATGCAATATATCCTTCTAAATACATAACCTAGAGGATATCAGTGGAAATTAAAAATAAAGCGACTGCATTTCAGAAAACAGTATACTTATATTTATCATTAAAATTTGACTAAGTAATGAGTTCTATTTATTAGCCACTATTGTACTATAGTAATGCATTATGCCACAATTCTTTTGCTACCAAATATTTGTGATGGTTAAGTTGTCCAGATATCTGATGTTAGATTATCATGATAATAACAAGTATGTTTCACTCCTTTTTATTCATACAGCAGCTTTCATTATTACAATTATATTTTTCATCAATGACAGCAACTCAATTTAAGTTCATGATTTACCCGTTAATCAAATTTTTATTAAAATTAGTTTAAAACATATCAATCTGTTCTAATTCTAGTTTTTTCTTAAGGGGAAATAATAACACCATGAGATTAGCTCAAATGACAACTTGCTTTCTATCCGCAGTGTTCCTGTATTAGAGAAACAAAATAAAAACTATCCAACATATAGAGTTTAAAAACAAGACTGAAAAATATGACAATCAAAATAGTTAATTAGCTGACTTGATTATGCAAATCTCTTTTTAGCTGTATATTTTTTACTTTTTTTTCCTACAGAGACAAGTGCTGACAGGAATTTCAGATATTTTAAATTTTCACAAATCTTGTCAAATGTATAATTGCCCTTTGAGTAGACTAGTTGGACTTTAAGTAATAAATATAAATTTACCTGTGTAATAAAAAAGCAGACCCTGAATTTTTGAAAGGGGTAATGTAATATTAGTGTATGTGACCTTTGTGGGGGGGAAATGATTTCATTTAGTATACCAAGTAATTAAGAAAGGAGATACTGACTATAAAATGCAATTATTTGAAAAGAAATCCAGAAGAATGTCAGACTTACATTTACCTTCTCTCCTTCTCTTCTTTCTTACCTGCCATAATTCAGTAAGCATCAAACTATAAGCTGGCCTAAATGCTTTTACAGCCCAATTATAGCTTGCATGTAAATCAGGATTACAAAAACAGTTTGACTCTGTATTGCTGTAAGCATAAACTAATGTCAATGAGGAAATGTCTTGCTAGTAAACTAGAAACAGAAGTTCTTGACTTCATTATGCCATTTAAGAACGTTGTCACTGTAAAGGCCAAATCCTATTGATGTGCAACTGTCACCAGAAAACATTTAGACCAAGTAGACTCCATCTCATTTAGTAAAGCATTTTAAAATGTTTGTGGGACTGCTGCTTTCCCCTTTATATTATAGTATTGCAGCTAGGAATCGGGATGCCAACATGCTAAAAAGCAAAGCCCAGCATTGCAAGCAGCAAATGATAAATACATGCTTAGCATGCTAAATACTGAATAGTATACTTCATTATTTGGAATAAATATGGGTGAAGGCCCATATGATTGTGAATTGTGTAAGTTTCAAAGCAAGTATTATCAGGAGAATACCAGATCGAGAATGCTGATCTCAAGGTTTTGTCACAGTCCCATTCCACTAGTGCTATTGAAATGTATATATATTGAAGTACAGGGAAAGAAAATAAAGTCAGAGCTTTTCAGTAACAAGCGAAGAGAAATTTCATAACTATGTTCTACTTATCTGAGATAGGAAATTTTCTTTACCCTTCAAGTCCAAGACACACTAGAGAAGCACCAGATAAAGTTGTAACATCAAACTCTGCAATATACTTTGCTATTTACATACTGTTAGCATCACCTTATCAGAAAGCATGTTTATTGTTACAGGATATCTTTTAGATTAAAACTAACTAATTCGTTCAGCAATCAGCAGAAATTAGACCCTGGTCTTATTTTAGGATATTTAACTGTGTTTTTGAAACAGGGGGGAGTCTTACTTCTCCCAACTGCAATGAAATCTTGCTTTTCAGGAAAATGTGCCAATTCAGCTTATCAGCATTTCACAATGCAATCATTGGGAACTATTTTTCTGCTGTAGCAAAAATAAGCAACTGTGACATACTGGAGGATTGACAAAAGAGAACATATGCAATTCAAGTAGTAAATTGCTAATTTAAAAGATTCAAATGCTGTAATATATAAACTGTATTTTCATCTGTATGGAGGAAATGTCACCTTAAATTACCATTTTTAAAAAAATCCAAAGCATTATTAAAGGCCATTTTCCTAAAGCTAAAGGAAACCTCTATATCAGAAGCCACACATTTCTTAGAGCTTATTTATTTTTATTATTAAATTTATTGGCTGTCCATCTTACCACAGGGTAACTCTAGGTGGAGTTCAAGCTGCCCATTAAGTTTTACTTGCTTTTCTCCTTCTAGGACAGGGGTGACAAACTCGCAACGTCACATGATGTGTCGCAACGTATCGTGACGTTTTTGCCATTGCTGGCAATAAGGTGGGCACAGTTTCACTATGATGCATCCAGCCCGTGGGCCGGCAGTTTGACACCCCTGTTGTAGGAGAAAAAAACTCAATATTTCCCAATTGTTAAAGCAAATACTACAATTACATGAATAATTATACAAAAGCAGGCAAAAAGAAAAATGTCCTGGCTCACAGTCTAGAAAAGTCAAACTGGCAAAAGGGAATTGGGGAGGAAGGTAAAGCAACCAGGGAACAACATTTTTTCTGACCAAAGTCTGGATCACTAACCTTGACAAAATGCATAGTGAAAAAAATGTGTTACCTTTCCCTTGTCTTTCTTTCTGAATTCTGTCAGGATTCTCAGAACTTTCCAATCTAGAAAGGCTAAAATTATCATTTGTGCCTATGGATTCACACTGTTTTTCTTTAACAGATGTAAGAAAAAAAGTTCCTGTTTGGTTAAGCAATGTGATTTCATCTTTCAACACTAGTAGACTTTTCCCACTCTCCCACTCAGCCTACATAAATGCATGTTTACTGTTGTGAAATAAGCAACATTAATAGCAAAAAAAGCAGCTTCCTTTTACAGGAAATCCCTCTCTACACAACACTAATAACAGCTGCTTTGGGATTTATGCAGATCCTGTTGAGAGAGCTCACCTCTAACTTCCCCTTGTCTGGATGACTATACTTTCTCTTTCTGTAATTAGCTAATAGATCCCTGTTGTCTTAGCCTGTTCAAAACCACATCATCAAGCTATTATAGTGTGCAGCTCGTATACTTTTCCAGCCCATCAAAAGGCCCACAAATAAAAGCCAGATAAGGATCAGACAATATTAATGAATTTTCTGTTACAAGTTCTGTATGGAGCAGATATGAGGGAAGATGGCTGCATGCATATTTGAAGCATGCATATGCATTTGAAGCATGAATATAACTGCATGCATATGAAGCAGGCATATGTTCTTCATGGGAAGAAAGATCACATCTGTTCTCTAAATTTTTTAATAGCACCTTTATCAATATTTAAGCTCATATGAACAGTGGAGATCAGAAACTGAAAAAGCTAAGAAGACAGAAAATTTATACCCTTTGCATTTCAAATATATCAAGAGAAGGTTCCCTGTCCATGCACATAACAATCCATGGACTGCAAGTAATATGTGATATCGTTACATAACATAATGGAATGCCTAAGAGACTTTGAGAATATGGAGGAAGCAGCAAGATAATTATGGGAGGAACAGAGCCATTATGGAAGTGAACCCAGAATCCAGGAAATGGGCCACGTGTGAAAAAGAGACTCAAAGTAGTTCCACCTTAATTAGACCAGATATAATTTGTGCATACAAATTATTTCACTACTTTTTCATGATTGTCTTTCTACCAATAAAGATTTTTTTCAGAATTCCAGGAGATTCTTGCTTCTTCTGCTTGCCAGTCATGCAGAGCTTGACACACAAGGACAAGAGAGTGGAGTTTGCATCATGATGTTACATCATTTTGGAATCATTGTTAGACACAGATATCCATGCGCAGCCTCATCAATATAAATTGAATGATACAATTAATAGATATAAATTGAGATGCAATTAAAAATAAAAGCACAATTATTTTTGCAGTTTCATTTAAAAAAAAGAATAGATATATGGTATTTGTGGTTTTAGCTTCATTTATCCTTTGGCAATCATAGATATTCACTTTCACTTAGTAGGTCTAGACATCACTGTCTGCTCATGCCTTTGTGTCATATATATCTGTTTATCAGAATGAGACTAATATGACTCAAAATATGAAACACATTGCACAGGAACATAGACGTCAAATCTATCTCTGTTGGAACTGAAATGACAAAGACATTTTATCACTAGCTCCAAGAAAATATATAAACATTGCAAACAAAGTAACATATCCTCCTTAATGTTATATATAATGGCCTTTACACATGTGCTGGAAAATAATAAGTTAATGTATAAATAAAAGATTTTTGGATTGGTAAAGGCTAAGTATTGTATTAAGCTTAGCCACAGAAGGTGTGGCTGCAATGGCAGCTTCACTGTGAGTTTAGAACCAGCAAGAGGTGCAGGATTTGACAAATAAGTGTGTCAGATGTAATTGTGCAGGTATTTGTCTTGAGCAAGACAGCTGACCCTGGCCAATTAATATGCTGTGTGAACACATAAATTTACTCCAGAGGAATCCATCACTCATGCCTAATCCTTTTTTTAATCTCTAGCATAACAAGTTGTGCTTGTGTGCCTGTGTATGTGATCTATGTACAGTGATTGTTTAGTAAAAGAAATTAGAATCTGCATATTCATTGTAATAAAATGTATTTTGATTAAATATTAAGCTATAATTCTTTAAGAAACTAATTTTTTAAAGTCTAGAAGTAGCTGGGCAACTATATTAAAATAAATATTCATCTGGTCAAGTTTTGCTTAGTGTTGAAAAAAATAGTGTAATTTCCTTGTGGAATTTGTTTGGTAATGGAAATGACTGCGTGTACACAAACGTACACACAAATTGGAATATATCTGGGTATTGCTAACAAAATATAGAACAGAAGGTAGGAGCTAAGAAGCTTGTTTTTACAGAATAAATTAGAAAAACTATACAACCATTTGGTCATAAAAAGTACTAGATTGATCATCTGAATGTGGTTACATGTTGTTGCTTATTGTTAAAGTATGATTCTGCATCTTTTTTCCACTACATTTTTGCTTTATAGTATAATAAGGAAAGTAGAAGTATGTTAAGAAATACAAAGATGGAAAAATGAACATTTCTAAAAGCATACAGTGTTATTTAGATTGAAGACGGCTTGATCTGGAGAACTACCAGGAACAATACAACCAAGGTTAACAACAGTGAATATATCAGTGTATTCAGACCTTCAGTGATTCAATAATTGGCTCCTGTCCACAAAAACAGTTCCTGATTTATGACAGCTTAAGTCTATTTGAAAGCTATACAGCTTATTTCAGCTTTCTACAAGCTAAAACTCTGCTTTGTAGCATAAAATAATTTATTCAGGCAAAGCATTCTGATTTTTCATCACTTTGAAACCAAGCTCCAGGATTGTCCTTTGAATTAGCCTTGGAAATTCTTAAAGACTGACATTCAGTTTAATTTGAAACAGTTTTGCCTCAACAGATCCTGCATTGTTCAAGATTTTGCAGGGAGCAGAGGGAGAGGGAACTGATAAACTGCCTTTAATGGTCCTTCAAACTCAAAAACAACATAAGCATGATTTTCTAAACATTAAAATTGGAAACACTTAAATATGGAAGGGACTTTTTCCCCATTAGAAATAATGTATACCAAATGAAAAGTGTATAGTTTTTTCTTATTTTAAGAAGAAAAAAATTGTGAAGAATTTTTTGCACATAACTGAAGACTGAGGTTTGTCTGTCCTCCACTCCGTGGGGGGGGGGAGGTGTATTGATAGTAAAACCCTCTGGAATTTCACAGTTGGATCGATATGAGAAATAAGTGTCTTTATTGTCCTTCATTCCTTTTTAAAAAACTTTTTCTCCTCTTTACCTTCTATTAACATGGCTTTATTCTTCCCTCTCCCCTTACTGGCAAAACATGTAGCAGTATTACTGCCATATTATTTTTCCTCCTAGTGCAAAAGAATATTGGAAATGAATTGGCTCTACATGCCTAAATTCACATTTGGTTTATTCACCTATCAGCTGCTCGAGTACAAAGGAGGATTCAAGGAACTCTTAAGTTATTTGCCTTATGTTCATCCACTGGAAGAAAAAATATTGGCAAATGCTAAGACGGTACATGACTATAGTAGCTGAAAAAAGCTGCACACATGAATGTGTGTATGCATGTGTGCTTTTTAATGGCGGTTTTCTGGATTTAAGTTGCTTTTGCTTCAAGCTGTGTCTTAACTCAGTTGTAATAAAGCATTTTTTTATACATGTGCACAGACAAGGATCTAAATGGAAGCCCTCTTGAATGGAATTCCTTTTATGTGAAGCCTTGGCCTGCGGAATCTTATAATAATTTAATTATTTGTATTTGTACATTCAGCATTGGCAATCTTTCCAAAGCCCCACCTCTTGTGAATAACCTTTATCATCAGTGGCTATTTGTCACTCACATACATATCTCAACACAAAAAAATGTAGTGGTGGATTCCAATCTTACTTTTTCTAACCAAAACTGTCACTATACCCTTTGATTCCTATAAGCCCCATAGTCACTCCTGAATCACCAGTTTAGCTTGAAGATGTTGGCTAGGAATCTAGCAGTTCTTGAAGGATAATTTTCATCAGTACTGTTGGTCTAACTAGGTTTAATTACATATATTTCATTAACTCAGTCTAAAATAAAATTGTAAAAATAAATAAATTCCCAACAAACCTTTATTTTCATTTTTAGTGTACAGTTGAATTTTGTAGCATGAGTGAAATGGGAATTTTAGAAATAATATATATGTATGTTTCTGAGTCTTTGGAACAAACTGGAGCACAAAAAATGGGCATAAGCCAACAGTGCAACAGTAAGCTTGATTTGAACCAGTCAGTATCACACTGTTGTTATGAAGATAACTTGACAGCAGAGCCAGATCTATCACTTTGAACTCTAGGAAATGAAAGAAAAGTTCTTTTAATTGAATTGAGAGTAAAATTTCAATACCCAGAGAACATCTAATAAATCAGCAATAGCTGACCAGAATTCAATGCCTGCATTCCTCTTCTCCCCCATGATTAAATATTAAATGGATTCACACATCACAGTAACTTATTGTGGGACTTGCTCAGCTTTGGCTTTGCAAGATGTGTGAATCTGCCAACCACGGTTTATTCAGCAGAACATGATTAAAACAAATTAATTAAAGTAAATCTGGCTTAGTGCAATGTGTAAATAATTGAAAATGATTTACAGCAGCTGCTAGTTCAAGACCAATGCAAAGCTGTATTGGTGCCACTTCATATGGCCCTGTGCCCTCACAGTGCTTCCAAGCAGGCTAATAACTGGCTTTCATTTACTATTTTGAAAGCATGCCCAGTTATTCTGTCTTGAAAAGAAAATAATACAAAACTTAACATTAATACATTTTAGAAGCTTAAATTAAAAGCTCCACAACATTAAAGTATTTTTTTAAATAACTGACAATAGGAGCATGGTTACATATTTAGAACTCCTGTTCATGAGTTTCACTTTAATTCACAACTTTTTTGCACCTTGAACTCATGGATATAACTAATGCTGTTCTGAATTCCAAAGATCATATTGACCTTTCAACCATTCTTCCTGTTCTAAAATGGAGTTGTGCTAAAGTTTGTAAATCCCCACTATAGGTAGTCCTGGACCTACAACCACAATTGAGCCCAAAATTTCCATTCTTAGTGGTTTCCCATTGCCTTCTTCCTAGGGCTGAAAGTGAGTGACTGGCCCAAGGAAATCATGGCACTGAATGGCACTAAGATTAGAAAACTGCCACAACAATTCAACATCTTGATATTTAAGGGTGTGTGTTCCCTCTCGAGAGCCAAATTTCGTGTGGCAATTAAGGCACCAGACTAGGAACTGGGAGACGATGAGCTTTAATCTGCTTAGGTCCAAAATCAACTTGGTGATCTTGTCCCGTCACTCTCTCTCAGTCCTAGAAAACAGGCAATAACAATTACTCCAAAAATTTTGCCAAGAAAGCTGTAGGGACTAATCCAGGCAGTCACTAGGAATTAAGACAGACTCAAAGACATCCCAAAAAATACAAACAAAAATATCCTCTTTTACAAAGTCAATTTGGTATAGTGTTATATCAGGCTAAAACCACAATCTCACCTTAAGCACAAAACTAGCTGAGTGACCTTGGGCCAGTCACTTACTCTCAGCCCTAGGAAGAATGCAATGGCAAACCACTTCTGACAAATGTTGCCAAGAAAACTACACAGACGTGTCTATTTAGTTAAGGCTAACTTGAAGGCACAAACAATTCCACACCTTTTAATAAGGCCTGAACCCCTTCACCAAGATCTATCCATTAAAAGTGAGAAGAAGCCTTTTTGACTATGTTACCCATTTATACACTACCTTTTCTCCAGAAGTCTATTTATTACAAACAAAATGTTTATTTTATTTCACTGTCTAATTATAAACTAGTTATTTATACAAGCTCTAGGGTCTTATTGAGCAAAGCATACATATTTTAGTTGCGTATTATTCTATAGAAATACTGGCCATACTGCCTTATGGATTTTTCTTGTTTATGGCTGTTTGCTATTTTGATTTCCTGATTATACCCTGTGCTGCATTCTATTGCTAAAGAAATCTATCTTCATTTGTTATACATTCCTGTGAAATTTCAGACCTAAATATGATTACCTTAGTTTTGTCCTGATCATTTTAATTTTTCATACTAAAAATGAGATTGTTGAAATCACAAGCACTGAAAGGCGACTAATGTAGGGTAGCCTTTTTGTACATACCTAGCTGTAATGTCTAAAAAGATCTTAGCATAGTCACACAAAAAATCTTAATACTGCTATTTCAAAATGATAAAAATCTGTAGTCTGGTAGCATCTTTTGTGATTAATTGTATTAAAAGTTTATTACTGTTACCAGAATTAGTTAGTTAGAAAAAGTGTTATCAGACTTGGCCTGATTTTTGCCACCACAGACTAACACAACTGTCCTCTTATAATGTCTTTAGTACTTCATTATGAGTGTGTTTACCCCTAAATTTTAGAGTCCAACCCAAGTTCATCCCTATACTCTGTCAAGATTTCTACAATGAAAATGAATAAAGCAGGTAGGAATATATAATAAAATTATTTGGTTTTTTATTTCATATAAAAGTATCACAAATCTGAGGTGCTTAAGACTAGAAGAAATGCCTTCCAATCTTTAAATTCAAGACAGACTTTAAAAATCAGAAGACATGGTGAATTGTCTTAGAAGGCATACTAATTTAGTTTGAGTGTCAAAGGACAAATCATGTTACAAATAAGAAGCCACATTGTTATGAAAAATGACATCAGTTTTTTTTACTGAATACTTAGCTTTACATTTTCCTTGAATATTCTTATTGCATATGCCATATGTTTAAATGATTTACCTTTTCAGGTAAAATTTATAATTTGTTTCAGTGTGTGCATTTCCAGTAAGTGAACCAGCTGCTCCTCTTTGAAAGGGTTCTTTGATCAATCAGTCTATAGAGCAGCAGTTTCATTTTCCACCTGCAAAAGTCCAATTCTATTTATTTGAAACTGGTTAAATAAAGGGAAGAAGAAATCTACATATACCACTTCATACTGTTTACCCCCCCCCAAAAAAAATTACTAGTGTATGTTTCAGCCAAATCACTAAGGACAAATAAAATCCACTAAAAAGTTACATTTCCATAACTATGTGGCCTTTTGCTAAAACATGTAGGAGGCAGTGAGAGACACATTAATAGTCACTACTTCTCAACCTCCCATTCTTATCTGACATGATTTTTATCTTGATGTAACTAAGTTCATTGGCCATTATTATATGCATTGGAGTATATTAGGAGTTTTATTGTAGCTTCTAGCTCATTTCTCTATTTATTTTTCATGATTAGCAATTATCTCAGAGATATGGGGGGGGGGAATGGAATATGCTTCAAATGCAGGTATTGCTCCCAAAATATATGCTCCCATTTTGATACACCTTATCAGCAATCTCATGATTGTTTCCACTGACTGAATACCACTACTGTATATGTTTTTTCACTTAAACCAATAGGTGAGATTCAGAAGCAATAATTAGGAAGTTCTCAATAAATAAAGGGAAGGCATTCTGATTCTTTGGCTTGTCTGCAAGATCATACATTTGGCCAAAATGAGAAAAGAGAAATATGGGATCCTTTATGTCACATGAACTGTTTAATCAGAATATTTCAGCCAAGGATCCACTGATATTTCATTTCTATAGTTATTCATGGTTTGCAAATAATACTGAGGGTTTGGATAGAGGAGATACTGTATGTTTAAAATCTGATTTTAGTAAATCATAAGAAAGCTCAAGAAAAATAGTTTGCATCATCTTATCCTCTCAACAATCATTTATCCCACCTGTGCAAACAGCAAACTGTGAATAGAGGATGCTTGCAAAGAAATTTCAGGTTGCCTGGAGATTATACAAGCCTGTTGTGTGGGGCTTTCCATTCCTTAGTTTCTGGTGGGTAGTAATGACTTCCTGCTCCATTCAGAATGTGTTAGGTTTTTGTAAAGGCTCGGAATTGTTTTCATTCCTTTGGGGTGTTTTGATGTTCTCTTTTTATATTCAAAGCATTCAACTATCTCTACCTGTGCATGGCATTGAAAGATAATCAGAATGTGTTTTCATAAATAATACCTACCAATAATTTGTAGAGGAATGGAATATGGTTGTCAGATTTTTTCCACAAATTTTAAGTAATTTTTAAATTAAAGAGGATATATGACAAGATGGGAAAGAGGCAATGTTTTCATTATGGTGTCCTAGCTTTAATGGCAGGTAAATAATAATAATCATGATGTTTAGGAGAACTGTATTTTCAATATATCTTGTACTACAAGATAGATATTACATGCAAAGCTTTCTTTTTTTTATGGCACACAGAAGCTTTTCTTAGGCCCGCATTGTGCCTCCTGTAAGTATAATACTGTACATAAAGGAAATACATAAAGGAAGGAGGACTCACCACGATAGTGACACAGGTCTACAGGTCTTTCAAAGCATATCAAGATACAGTAGTCACTGATCAGATCATCATTGAAAACTAGAGCAAATTTTATAAAATGAAAATGTAATCTACATAATTGCTAATGGTATATGAGAAATGTATATTTTAACATTCTATTTACATCTGATCTGTGACTGATTTTGTGATATATCAAATATGTATTATAGTTAACGATAAAGGGTAAGAGCAAGAGTTTGTAAATGAGACAAGCAGTTAAGGCTTACAGTACACATGGCTGTTTATTATATACCCTGGTTTGAATTATCCTACTTCAGACAGGAAAAGGTTGTAATGCTGGGAATGGTGGAAGGAAAGAGAAAAAGAGGACAACCATGAGCAATGTAGATGGATTCAGTTATAGTGGCTATGGAGGCACCATTGGGAAACCTGAAATAATAGGTTATGGATAGATCAAATTGGAGAAAATCTACCTAGCCAGGAGTCAAATTATACATTTTGATAATCAAAAATTTAATTTTTATTTTGCTCTGTTTCTCCAGATGGCAGCACTTCCTGTATAAATAATTTCAATTATCATGAAAACGAGTCTAGCAAAATAAAAAAGTGTAACCTTCTTTCACAACACAAAGATGCTTTTTCCAAAGGAAATTGGATTTACTTGGTTTTATCTTTGAAAAGATAAAAGATAAAATATGAGATATCTTCTCATCTAAGAAGCTTCCTTTTGAAAAAAGCACCTTTGGGACAACCATGACTTGGCTGATTGAGAATCTCCATAGACTCTTCTTTCACAACAAGTAAATACTGGCAAGAAAGTTAAAATCAATGATATTCAACTAATTTGACTTCATTATTTGTTATTTCAGGAAGCTCAAAGTCAGACCTGTTTCACACAATAAAAGAAATATTTCCTCCTCCATGAAGAAATATCTTCCCAGAGCATGTAAAGATATTTTTACATCTAGAGGAGCTTGATGTAAATAAATAAATAAGTAGAGAACAGAATTTGGTCTCCAATATTGTGATAGCACCAAAATCTATGTCTTTGGGTTGAGACAGCTGAAGTCCATCTATGCCTGCTTACCAGCAAACATGACCCTCAATAACAGCCTGTAACAAAAACGGATAAAATAGCTTCCTTCCAAAATGTGATACAGTCAGTCCTTGGCCACAATGGAGCCCAAAATGTCTGTGTTGCTCAGTGAGATAGTTCTTAAATGCATTTTGCCCCATTTTATTAACTTTCTTGCCACAGTTGTTAAGTAACAGCTGTTGCTAGTAACACATTTGTTAAGTGAATTTGGCTTCCCCATTGACTTTGCTTGTCAGAAGGTCGCAAAAGGTGATCACATGATCACAGCAACTGTCATAAATATAAGCCAGCTGACAAGTGTCTGAATTTTAATCACATGACCACAGGGATGCTACAACGGTCTTAAGTCATATTTTTCAGTGCTGTTGTAACTTTGAATGGCCACTAAACAAATGGTTGTACAGCAAGGACTACCTGTATTCCATTCTGCCTTCGTTTCTTAAAAAAAACAAATCAGGTTTGTATCTACCATGCCTACGTAGCCCCTTCCCTTGCTCTCCTTTAAAGCAAAGACAAGAAGGGGGAGCAGAGGTTCCCATGCTAGTTTCAAAACAGGCTAGGTTGAAATACCATCACAACCAGTTGTGCTTCAATATTCTTGGCTCTTTAAAGAACACTTTCCTTCTCTAATATCGTTTCATGAACTAGGCTTCTGCCCTGCCCTGTCTGGAAAAAACAAATTAAAGACCAAGCTAGAGTTCTTCTGCCTTCCCTCGCCTCTTCTGTGTCTCCAGAAAGAAAAAAACGGAAGATTAATCTACATAATGCTGAACTGAATCACTTTAATTCCAGTCAGCTTTTATCATTCAATCACAGAGACCGCATGTGGAAAAATTCATGCTAATTCCCCTTAGCAACAGTGGCAGCCAATCCGGAGGTTCCATGCACCATGCAGCTGGCAGCCAGGATCACTCAAAGTAGGTCAGGCCTGTATTTCTAAAAATGCCACGGTCTAGTAACCCCACTGTCCCGTCTGTCAGCCCTGCCCCATAATAACCTCAATTGCTTGGCGACACAATGACATACTACCCTGTTAAAGAGCCATCAAATCAGGCTCCTGCATTATTTTACTGCAAGCCTGGCTCTGAGATGGAACAGCCTTTGCAGGCTAGCATTAATCACACAGCCCTTCACGTCCACTTTCATTTTGCTCGGGCAATGGATTCGACATTAATGGCCAGCTGCTCGGGCTCGCACACACAAACCCAATGAAATCTTTCTATGCAGTTGGATGCACAAAATAACAGTATCCTGGAGTCAGGCAGGCCCAAATCCAAAAGGCAGGAGTGGAGAATGTGGGTTTTTGTAACTCTTCAAATAATGAAAGGCTCTTTAAAACTGCCCTGCCTGAGACAATCAAGTAATTGGTTGCATGCAACACACAGCCTTCTTCCCCCAAGAAATGTGACCGTTCCCAGCCTAAAATACACATGTTTGCACAATGCAGTTTATTTTAAGCATATTATTAAGGAGAGCTAAATAAACAAAGAGCTGAACTGAGGCTGACTTTTTGCAGGGAATCTGGGAAACTAGAAGAGGCTCAGAGCAATTTGGGCAGCCCAGAACAGGAGTGAAACACAAACCACACGTTGCAAAGGCTTGCAGAGGAAAATCAGGAAGGGCTGCGTGAAAGGTGTCTGGAAAAGTCCAATTGCAAATTAAGCACCGCCTACATCCTCATCACTCATTGCCTGCCTGCCGCAGGACTGCAAATGCAGGTCTAAAATAGTACAGTTAACATCCTTGTAAAGCTCCAATCTTGCAATGTTCCCAAGAAAGCTTTGCAGGATTTGCTGTGGATTTAAAGTGCTTTGCTGCAATTCACAAATCTGACCTTCTTCCCCTCTTTGGAGAAATAGAAAAGACTGATTGGAAGTCAAATCACATACCAAAGAGCATACCTAAACTGCAGTCAAGTTCAAAACAGTAAACTTGTAAGGCGATTCAGTCTTTTTACTTTCTTTTCAGTTTAAACAGCACCTTTTGTATTTATTTTTTCAGTTGTGATACATTCGTGACATCCAACTACCCGGGTGAGCTAGACCAGCCAGGTTTATAAGGCAAAGGTATTAGTTAGAAGTGACCAGTCTGTACTTAATCAGGTCTGCACATTTCCACTCACATTTCTCCAGCCTCTCTGGATAACTTCGCACACAATTGCAGAACTGTCCATTTTGAATTTTATAACAAAACACATTCATTAATCTATTTGCCCTTGTTTAAGCCAAGCTTGATAACCAGGTTATGCCTATCTTCCTCATTGTGTGGGACACATCATAGTTATTCTTGGAAAGATACGGTCACTGATGTAACCACCGGACTGCTAATTACAAGCTGCTGACATTCTGCTGGTCTGTGCAGCTCCATATGAATTACAAGTGTCCCTCCTTCTCCCTTCCCTTCCCCACCCGCACATCTTCCTTTAAAATGCCCAAGGCTGAGTAGAAGGGTAGGAAGGCTGCAGAGGAAAATATATTTTTCTAATTATCTTTCTTCCTCTAAGAGCAGAAAGCAATTCAACCACTGGCTAAACTATAATGGAGCAGAAAGTGATTTCTGCAGTAACAAATCATACAAAGGACAGGCAAACTCATTCCAGAATGGCTTACATGGCTACAGAGAAATCTTGCTGGAGGTGACACCTTCAGAACAACTTAGGGCTGCTGGATTTAAAAACATAGCTGTGCATGCTTGCATATGCCAAAGAGGCAGCTACTGACATTTCTGCCAAGTTTCCCCTATTTAGCTGAGCTTCTAGATGAAGCTTCTAGCCTGAGTTTCTTTCATTTAATTTGGGCCATTACCACAGGTATGTCTTCCTGAATGACCTGGCAGGAGCTGTAATATATACATATACATATACACATACATACATACATACATACATATCTGCTGAAAAAGAGACATGACTCCATTTCACCACTACTATGCTACACCAGAAATAAAACTTAGCAGTATACATTGTAGACTACAGCACTCTTGCCAAAATTGAGCACTGTGCTTTTTTTTCAGTGGGATTCTCCCTCCCTTTAAAACAAATTACAGGCTGACTTTGAAATGCATTAAAAATGTAAATACATTACTGATTTCATCTCAGTTGAATACTAAGCCCAGTTGCCAGCTGGGCTACAAAAGTCATCTGGGATAATTTATTTTGATTAGACTGACCACACTTATATTTACAGTACGTTTTCCTTTTTACTAGACTAAGTACAGCTGTGTTTATAAAGAGTTTAAAGATTGGGGGGGGCAAAGCCCAACATCCCTCCCTAGATCATACAGAAAATTCAAGACTTAAAGGTGTAAGACACACACACACACACGCAGAGAGAGAGAGAGAGAGAGAGAGAGAGAGAGAGAGAGAAAGAAAAAGAGAACAAGAGAACAAGAGAACAAGAGAGAGACTCTACAGAATCTTGTGTGCAGAAATGTCTCGCAACTCCTATTTCTTGAAAAACATGTATACCGGAGGCAATTGAACATAGACCCCTTAGCCAAGCTTCTCCCAAGCAGCCAGAATATCTCTCAAGCATTCCCAAATCAGAAAGCTCAATTCACAATGTACAAATACAGACATACATTGATACTGCACACTTCTCTTTTCCTCCACAAGGCGTTTGTGTCTTTGCAGCCACATACACCTTTCGTTTCCTCTGTAACAGCATTAGGGAGTGTTCGGTCTACAATTTCAAGTCCCTCTCTCCAGGCACATTTCCGTAGATTATGCTATCACCATTGCTGGAATAAGCAGACTCCAAAGAGGACAATCAGTCGGCATGCAGCTCTCCTTCTTCCCTGCCACTTGCTGGCTTTCACTCCTTTTCTCCCATGGCTGTGCTCTGACAGGCACACATACAAGGCACTTCATTTATCCATCTTCAGCACAGCTCTCCTCTGAGATGAAACTGCATCACCACGGCTTTCCCCATAATAATCCGAATAGCAGTGGTTGAATTCTTCCTCTGGACGCATACCGTTCCATGCATGCTGCATTGCTGCCAATGCCCTCCCTATATGTACCGGATTAGCTGGCATAGCATTTCTTTAAATGTTTGCTCCCCAAACCTTTAACTCGCATTTTCACCATTCAGGGAGGGGGAAAAGTAAACCTTGCATCCCCCATTTCTTCGCCTCCAGCAGCAATAACAAAATGCAGTGCCCAGATTTCATCATGTCTTTCCCTTTGCGTGCTGATGAGTGATGCTTTCCTGAAACAAGCCGGGCTGAAATGCAGGCAGGCAGGCAGGCAGGCAGGCAGGCAGCAGCAACCCCAGCAGCAGCAGCAACAGCCACCCAGGTAAATGGGGGAAGCAGGATATGCCAAAAGTGGTGCAGCGTCATCACTCCGAGAGAAGACGAAATCGCTCCTTCCCAACAGCATGGCTCAAATCCTGCAGGAAGGAAAGAGCAGAAGTGCCCCCCCCATATCCCCTCCAAAACGGAGGATTAAAGCAAAACCATTGCAAAATCAAGCCACTAATAAATAAAACTTTTTTTTATTTCTGTCATTTGGGATTGTGACCGCCTTATGTTGCTGAAATGCAACTGTCCAGAAATGCGGAATCGCCCAACCTCTGGTTTCAAACTGCCAGAGAGTCAGTGTCACATGAGAACTGCATGATGCACTTTAGTGCCCAAATTCACGCTCCGGGAAAGCACAGCAGCATCCACACATAACGAGACCACAACTGCTCCTCTGCAGCAGCCCTAGAGAAACGGTCCCCTTAAAAGAGCTTGACAGGGACCTACACCTCTGCACATACTACCATGCCTGTGCCTATGGTTCTGCATGTGACTGCTAAAGGGAAGGCTGCTGGGGATGCTGTTCCACAGACACAAGCTGGATGGCAGAATGTTACTTCTTGGCTGCAGTTTTCAAAGCCGATTCCACATCAATGAATTCCTGAAAAGCCTGCTCCGAACTGGAGAGGGTGAGATGAAATCCTCCATGCCATTAGTTCTCCAGCAATCTCCATTTGGACTGCCTTCTGAATAATTTACCTTTGACAAATAAGATGCTCACTTAGCTTTTTCCTGTCCCTTGTTACCACTGCATGCTGAAGCCATAACAGAAAGAAGACTTCTCTTGCTGCAATCACAAAAGAGAGAGAGAGAGAGAGAAAGCATTAATCATGTTATCCAAGTGCTGGATTTAATAGAAGCTGTGCACATGGCTCAAATCTTTAACGCAAGGTGCTTCTCTATTATTGTCACAAAGGCAGCACTTTTTTTCCTATGTGTTTGTACACAGAAAGGTGGAAAATTCTCTTCCTCCCACTATCACACCTAGGTATGTGGAAATGTGTGAATGAAATTATGATTTCTTTCTTCAAGCCAAAAGGGGAAGAAAAATACTCTTACCACTACTCTCCCTGAGAAGGTGTTATCTATTAACACAATATATTCCATAAGCTGTCATCTGAAAGCCTGCGAATTTTCTGCAAATTCATGTAGGCAATAAGTACTTAGCTAGCAAAAAAAACCCTCAAAAACAAAACCCATCATGCTAGCATAACTCTATTACAGATAGTCTTTGACTTATGTCTGTAATTGAGCCTGGAATTACAATCATAAAACATTGTCATCGTAATTTTAGATATTAGGTGGCTGGACTTGATTTTTCATCATTTTCTGTGGTGGTCAATAAGTGAATACCATGGTTGTTAAGGGAATGCCATAGTTGTTAAGCAAATCAATTTTCCCAAATGGGTGCCCCACGCGCCCCACACCCGCTTACCATTGCAGCCAGGCCTCCCATGAATTGACATCTGCCTCGCCTTGCCGGCCCACTTCTGCAGTGCCCCCTGACCTGCATTTCACCGTCAGAGGCTTCCGGAAAGGCCCCTGCAGCTGAGAACCGAGCTACGCATTCAATCCGTAGCTCAGTTCTTGGCTGCAGAGGCCTTTCTGGAAGGCCTCTGACAGCGAAATGCAGGCCGGAGCTCCATTCTCGGCTGCAGAGGCATTTCCTTCAGACGCAGAAGAAGTGGGCCGGCTGGGCGAGGCTGTCAGTGCCACCATGAGGTGAGACAATGGAAAAGACACCCCCGAAAATAAGACCTGGTGCTTCTTTTGGAGGCAAAAAAAAATAAGACTGGGTCTTATTTTTGAGGAAACATGGTAGGAGTGTCAGATCTGCTACCTAAATCACTATATGTGAACACCCAGGAATGCTTCAGAAAGCTCCCAAGAAAGTAAGACCAATAAAGTATCTTCCATACATGAACATACATGCTGTAATGTTCCCAGTGTCTGCTCTTCCCAAGGAGTTATAGCTATTGCTATTTTTCCTCTACATGCTGAATTAAGCCAAAGTATTCATTGGATTCTTTTCCACAGTCATACTATTTTGAAATGCTTATAACATTCTCATCTATAAAATTCTTTACATTTTTTACAGTATAAATAATTATACACTGCATGCATTTTCAGGGGCAAAAGTACAGCTTTTATCATACTGGCCTTGCTGTAAACCAGCCAGACTTTTTTTATGGTGGCCTGAATATTTAATTCTCATTCTTTTTCTGAATTGAGGTCTTGTTTATTACAATTCCGGCCATTCCCCCTTGTAACACTTGGATGCCTGCCATGCACTATTTGTTTACAGTCACAAGCATGGAAAAATGGGCTTCCCGACTGCACTCCCAAAGTCGAAGGTGAAGTGTCTGGCAGGTGTGAAAAAAATGCAGCTCCTTTAGTTGAAACTATGCAATGTGTTCCATATAAGGCCCCTGTCCTAAACTAACAAAGGAAAATTGGGTTGTTGCCCAAGGTAAAATATTAACACTTCGTTGGGGCATTGCTTATGGTGCTAAACCAGTGCTCCTAAAGAAATATACTTGGCTATCTTAGTTTTTGCTTTCCATTTTTCTGCAGGAGCAAGTAGAATTCAGCAAGGGACTAAAGTCTGCAAACCTCGCATTTAAATTCCAATGAAGCCTTTTCTTCAACATTTTCTTTTTAGACTTCAAAATGACAACTTAACGTACTTAAGGGAATGGCTGGTGGTTAATATACTTTGAACATTAATCAGTCAGAGCTTGAAATAATGAGAAATGGTAGAGACAGAACAACTAACCCATTGCAGCAATCTATGGGCCCTCATCCATCTGTATTATTTATTGCTATTGGTGTGGCAGTGTAATCTCCATTTCAGCTAACTTCTTTTTCACCTTTTTAGATTACTAATCTTTAGTACCTGGTACTAGGCTGTGGCTCATTTAGAACAGGGCTTTTCAACCAGTGGTACGGGTACCACCTGTGGTACATTGGCACCTAGCAGGTGGTACACGACCATCCTAGAAAAGTGGTAGTGGGGGAGGGGAATGAGCTGAACCGGTGGCAGCACCGCACAAGCCTGAGCGAGAGACGGCTGGAGCTCCAGGGCTGTCAGGGCTCAGCGGAAGCACCAGAATCAGTGCCAGGCTCCAGCTGGAGCTCAGCACTGATCCTGGCGCTTCTGCTGAGCCCAGAAGCAGCACCGATCAGCTGGAATGTTGCAGCATCTCCAGGGTCTTGTGATTTACATTCAGATGCTTGGCAACTGATTCATATTTATGACAGTCACAGTGTCCCAGGGTCATGTGAAGTGACCAAAACCTGCTGCAACCACCCAGCAGACGGGGGGAATAAAAACCAAACACCCCCCCACCCCACCCCCACTGCCAATCCTGAATAGAAATGCTCACAACAATGAAAACCTCGGACAGGAGGAAGAGCACCGCCGGGCAGGCAGGCAGGTGTCTTGCTCGGCTGTGGCTTGGGGGGCACTTTTTTCAGTGCCATTGTAACTTCAAATAGTCACTAAGCAAACTGTTGTAAGTTGAGGACTACCTGTACTTTATCACTTTTTTCCTTTTTTTTGGTCATCAAGTTTTTGACACCTTGCTAGGCGACTGGTGGTACTCGGATATTGCCATATCCTAAAAGTGGTACAATGGGTGAAAAGGTTGAAAAGCCCTGATTTAGAACCGGGCCGCACAAGTAGCAGGCATGCACGCACAGCTCCACTTGCACAAGTGACACACGCATGCACCATTTATGCTGAACCATCCCTTTTCTCTCCCCCCCACCCTGCTGTCGGGCCGAAAAGCCGAAAAGATTGGAGACTGCTGCTTTAGATTGCAGTACTTGAGAAATATATATTTTTGAATATGTAAAAAATTATAAAAGTGGGAATGGTTATAGCTGAGGCATGTGTGTGTGTGCATGTGTGCATGTGTGCATGTATATGTATCTCTGTATACTGTTCACTATAGTCATCTCTACTTTTGCATAAATGCCAAATCCAGTTGCAAAGCTCTCAGTGATGATGACGGGAGCATTGCACCATGCTTTACATGGGGCTGCTCTTGAAGACAATATGGAAATGCTCCAGAATATAGTGGTGCAGACAGCGATGGCATGTGACCTCACTGTTTGGTGAGTTACACTGGTGCCTGACTTCTGGGTACAATTAAAGATGCTGATTTTCATCTATAGAGGTTTTCATGGCAAAGGGCTTAGCTGTCTGAGGGATGATTTATCTCCAGTTGCCTTTGCCCCATGTGGAAAATTTGACCTGAGTGGGTCCATTCCGAATCCTATCTAAAGAATGTCAATTCCTGTCTCCTGGAATAATCTTTGCTCCTCCTCTTCCCAAGATTTGTGTAACTTCCAATCTTATGTCAATCAGGAGATTGCTGAAGACCTGACTGTTCTTTTAGATTTTAGAGACAGTGTGATTGTGGAGTCACTCTTTTGTTATGTTGTGTTTTGCTTCTGGTTTGTTATATTTTTAATTGTAATTTCCCAGAGTTGTCTGAGAGTCTGGAGACCTATAAACTAAACCTAAACCTAAACCTAAAATAACACTAACACTAAACTAATATTGTTTGTGGGAGATTGGCTGGTCCAAAGGCATCTTGTCAATTTTCATGAATGAATGAACGAACGAACGAACGAACGAACAAACAAACAAACAAACAAACAAACAAACAAATGGTGTATTCAAAATATCCTGGTTTTTTATTTCCCTTTCGTTGCTAGATTCTCCCTTGTGGGAATGGAGAGAATGGAAATAGTCTAGATGAATATGGGAGTCAGAAAGAAAGGAAGTTCCCACATTAGACAAACCACAATTCTGTTATAGTTTGTTTTAAGAACCACTCTTTTCATTGAAAGATTTTTTCCATTGTTTTTCTTTGCAAAATGATCATATTTTAATAAAGCTGCTTTTTTTCAAGCTCAATATAATGACAGCTATTGATGTGCCTAAAAAAGCACATATTTACAGTATAAGCAAGTGTTATATAACCCATGTTTGTAGGATAAAGGATCCCTTCATGTTGCATATAGAAGAATAAGGCTGCATCATACCAAGTGCTTATACATCCCAGTAAGTCAGGAAGTCCACAAGTAAGATATAACAATAAAGTCCTCTTGCTCATGTGTACTAGGAACTGATCCTGTGTATTCCATGTGAGATGAGAGGTACAGGAGTCCTCAATTTACAAGCATTTATTCAGTGACCATTCGAAGTTACAGCAACAGTGAAAAAAGTGACTTATGACCGTTTTTCACACATACCACCATTACAGCATCCCCATGATCACATGATCAGCATTCGGATGCTTGGAAACTGGCATGTATTTAAGACGGTTGCAGTGTCCCAGGATCATGTGATCATTTTTTGAGACTTTTTGACAAGCAAAGTCAATGGGGAAGCCAGATTCACTTAACAACCGTGTTACTAACAACTGCAATCATTCACTTAACAACACTGGCAAGAAAGGTTGTAAAATTGGGCAAAACTCACTTAACAACTGTCTTGCTTAACAACAGATATTTTAGGCTCAGTTGTGATCTTAAGTTGAAGACTATCTGTATAATGTATAGCTATCATTACTTTAGTCATCCTTTATATTCTATATTTTTAATTTATACTTTTAATGTGCTTTATTTTATATATCTGGTATATCAAAATAAAAACTTATAACAAAATAAAGATTTAAAAAGAACATTGTAATCTAGTGGTTCTCAAACTTTTCTTCACCACAGACCCCCTTTAAATACCTTTTGTGGCCACGGACCATGAAGACTTAACTCAAGATTTAAATCATAACATTTCTCCAAGCCTTCACAGACTTCCTGTGATGAGATTGCGGCTCCCCAGGGGTCTGCAGACCACAGATTGAGAATCACTGTTGTAAGCCATCTACACACACATGCATACACAACACACACATACAAGAGGACAATGTAACAAACAGTAGCTAAGTAAGCCAGATTTTAGCACATTCTTAAATGTGACCAACAAAGAGATCAGTTTAGCCTTGCTTCTCAAGTATTCCTAGATGACTTAGAATGCTAGTCAGAAGCAGAAATCAAGTGTAGGAGCCAGAAACTAAAAGGGCAGGATAATTAGGATTTAGAGGCAGCCTACAGGGCTGGAGTAAAAAAAAAAAGATAGGAGTCAGCATCAGCAAGTAAGGAATACCAAGCAGACCACATTGCTTGAGCAAAGTTCAGCTGCAACCTCCAGAAAGATTTAATTATGATGGGTAAAAAAAATAATCCTCTTACTAGAGAGAGAGAAATTGTTTCAAAGAGGAGAGAATGTCAACAAAATTCTCAAAAGGAGAAGTAATGTGGTCCTCTTGCATAATTTTGTTAAAACATGGTGAAAGAGTCTGGGTGGATTCATTCTCATTCATCATATAGTACAGTATGGTAATCCCTCCAGTGGTCTGTAGCCTCCCTGGCTTCCCATATTTCAATTAAATCAACACTGAATTGAAATGGGGATAAAATGAAATCTTATGGTACTTAGCAAAACCTCTAATTGATTTCCTGGAATTACTTAAAAGAATAGCCTTATCTAATTAGTAGCATTCTGAAAGAATACTTTAGAAAACCTTGGGAATTTACCCTGTTTCTTTAGACACTCCCCCCCAAAAAATGCTGGGCTTTAACATTGAAAAAAACCTTCTCATGCATTACACATGAGCTTGTCCAAAACAATAAAGCAAAATAATCAAATTTCAAAGAATGAACACCTTCAGTTGAACAATGCATTTATTCTGCTGCTAAACACAAATAAGAATGGTTGGGTGGGGGGAACTGAAAAAGGAAACAAGATATGCATATTTATAGGTGTGTCTCCCCATCTGGGGCACAGAGCTTGAGAAAAAGCACAGAAGCAATTCTCATTAAAGATATGGATAAAAAAGAAAGTGACAGAGGTCATGTGCAAGATCCGAGCACCATACAAGGTCAGGCAGGAAAGGTCAAGAAAGTTCATGTTACATAAGCAAAATCTTACAGTGGGCTTAAAACTCCTTCCCAACCTTTTGACAGCACAACTCAAATGACACCAGTTCTGGTTAGTGCAAGCCAGAGTTTTCTCTCATATTCAAACCATGAAACTGTGGTTTCCGATTCTTATTTAAAGAGCCATTTTAAATCATGCCTCTTTGGTTTTAGTTTTGTGTGCAAGAAAGAAAGCAGCAAATTACTTGACTGCCAGAAGAAACTAGGAGGTGGGGGGGGAAATCAGATCAACTTCCTACCATGAAATCTTTATAGATTCAAGTGTACTTTTGGGGCTTTGGTTATCAGCACCTGAGGAATGAACAGCTTCACTGCATGAGTCCCAGGACAGAGAGGTGCAAACAGTACAGAACCTGCTTGAGAGTCAGCAGGAGCTACATTACTCAGATTTGAAAGACCACTTTGGCTGCCTGTTGGTTCTCAAGGTATTTACCTTTAAAACTTTAATTACTTCAGGACCACGTGTTAAGGAAACCTTCTCAGGTTTAGGCAGGGATGTGTCTATACAAGGATGAGCAATCTGAGGATCGAGGGCTGTGAGCAATTCCAACACTCTTTTGTAGCCCCTGAAATCCTGGTGGCTCAATTACAAAAATCAACAGGCAAAGCTTCCTGCCTATTGGAAATGAAAAACACACAAAAACAAAATACAAGCTCCAAAATGTGCTTTACAGAGTAGCTAACAAAATTAGAATCCAATCTCTGAAAAAAAAAATTGATCCTGTCCACATTTGCTCTGCCACTTCATAACATTTGTACCACAGCAATAAGTATTACTTGCAGAAAATAGTCTATCCCTGTTTTAGAATCCTCTTTAAGTACAGGCAGTCCTCGTTTAGTGACCACAATTAAGACTCACAACACTATTCCTAAGCAAAGCAGTTGCTAAATGGAAACTCAAGTGACCACAGCTGTGCTTTCCTTTTCCTCACTTCCCCACCCTTGGGAATGCTCACCCTGGCCTTGGGATAATTAACCAGAAGGGAAATAATGTTTGTATTTACATTCATTGAAGAGGAATGGATTATAAGACAGTAAGCAGGTACACAATGGGGAATACACCAGGCTGTTTGTGTAGCATGTTAGCAGCTGCTGGAGCCAATGCATTGCTTTTGATATGTATTCTCCATTGTGGGCCTACTTATTCTCTTGTAATCCCTTCCTCTCCAATCTCTCCTCTTGCAAGATGAGGGAGTGAGGGGAAGAGAAAAACCACAGATCAGACACAGGGCAACACATACCATCTGTAATGGCAATCACATGATTCAGAGATAATACTGCACTCTCATAATTTTGGTCACTGATGAGGCAGTCAATATGCAAGGATTACCTGTGATCGTGTTGCATGCAAAGGCAAAGCAACCTTTCTCAACCTGGGAATTTGGGAAATTTCGTTGCAACTCCTCTGGAGGATACCAGCAGTACAGAAGGTTGCCTGAAGGAACAGGCTCTTTGGTATTGGCATTCTCACTTCTTCACAATGTTTCAATCTTTTTGCTCCAAGTCAAGATTTTTCTATTTACCTTTCTATTTTAAGACACTGCTCTTAACAAGTGATAACACTTAACCAAATCACCAGGAAACCTTGGGACTATGGATTATATTAGGAAATCAAAGATGGCAAACCACTTCAGCATTTTTGACAAAAAAGTAGCATGAATGTGTTGTTAAATCAGGGACAAATATTCCAATCTGCTTTGCTAACTGTGTCATTTTAAGTCTGTAGGTGTTATTTACAATATTGCTTTATTGTATCTGTGTATGTCTGCATGTGTATTTTGTGTGTGTGTGTATGGCATAGCTCTGCTTCCACTGCTTTGATGGGTGGTATAGATCAAACTTGAAGAAACAAGTAAATAGGCTATTTGTGAGTGGACAAAATATGCCAGGCTTGCACAAAAATATTTATCTGACCACATCATTTATAGTGTAAGACAAACTGCTTTTACAAAACAAGCAACTGTTTTCAGAAGCTTTTACAAATTACGGGCTGTTTGAGGCAACTTAATTATAACTGGGAACAACATTTCCTGGATTTAGATTTATTCTAATCCAAGCTGTTTTGTACATTAGACTTCACAACATAGTATGTTGTATCTTTTATGGATAGAAACTCATAGGAGCAGGAGAATGTCAGAAAAAGTTTTCCGGAAACCACAACTCACAACACTAGTTGGATGGCCATATAAACCTTCTAAATAAATAACCCTAGGAAGCTTCTCAAGAAAATTAGAGAAATCGGTGGCGCTAGATGTCTTGGCTAGGGCTTTTTTACAGCATTTGGATGCAGGATAATTCTGAGCACTAGCTCCCAATAAGCATTAAACAAAACACTGCATTTATATGTCCAGTTTATAGGCTTCTCATAAACATTGGACTGGCTACCATGCAAGATAATATTGAAAGGTCTTTTAGTCTTATGCAGGAGGGCTGCTGCATTCTCAAAAGTACAAAATGTGTTTCAACAGGAATAAGCATTGCAGACATCAAGTGTGTCCATCTACCATTAAATGGTCACACAAAGAGAATCTTCCCACACGCGTGTTAACATATAAATCAATGGTTATTTCCTAATATACAAACCAGCTCTCCAGAAATTTCTGTTGAAAAGATTCAGGACTTTGTATTAAGAAAAACTGGCAGCCATGTCTCCACCAAGAATACCTACAGAAGTCTTAAGCTGATGAAAGAAGATTTTATATATATATAAATATATATATATTATATATATATAGGCAGTTTAAGGAGAAATAACACCCCTGTTTGCTTCATATGATCTTTTTAGTCTGTACTCATATTGGATGGAAGGATTAAGAAAGCAAAAAATAATTCCATGATCCATATTGAGGACTTGGCAGAATTGCCAAAAGGGCAAGGGTGCAGAATTGCATGGAGAAATATACTGCAGTTTCATACGAAAACAAGCATAAAGTTTTCAAAATGGATAATCTGAAATCATTTTGACATGATTCCAAGGACAGGGTTTTGAAAATGAAGCTAAGAAATTCAACTGCAAGTCATAGCTCAAGCATGGCCTCCCTGAGTAGCTGGGTGTGAATAATTACCTCTTAAACTTGGCGTCCATTTATATAACAGGAATAATAAGTGACTCCTCCTCTCAGGAAGGAGCACTTGGCACGATCAGAAAGTGTTTCATAAATAGTAATAGCAATCTAATCCTATGTAAATATCACAATCCCTTATCCAAATTTTGCATTACAAGAATGTTTTGGAAGGTGCCAAGACAGTTAGTCAGTACTTTTGGTAGCTGTTCATAGGAAATAAACTTACTTTTATAATGGAATCCACACTGACGTTCTATGAAATTGGGGGGAAACTAAAAATATTGATGTCAGTGGTAACATTCTCAATGGGAATATATTTTAATCTTTTTATCCTCTCCGTCATCAAACCACTTGCAGGTCTGGTACCTCTAAGAACCTAATAATAAGCCTCCTGTGATGAGAGAAATAATATTCTTTTTACCTTGCCTTAAGGGCACTGAATTTCTTGCAATAGCAGGACCTCTGGTTATGAAGGATTGTAAAAAATATCAAACAAAGTGGAGCAGACTCAATGCAATGCTTAATACTGGTGTGAAGTAGGGCGATTTGAAGTAGTTTGTCTAAAAAGAGGCAAAGGTATCCACTATGTCCTGTCTCTAATTCAAAGTCCTCTGCAGAACTTTGCCTCCAACATGTAGCTCATCATTATTGGTGAGAATTAGCATTGAAAACATTGTGCATGTGTTCAAGCAGCACAGTTTGATAAAGAATAATTGGATTCAGGGAGTAACAATTTCTCCTCCTTGTAATCTGTCAACAGAGTGTTTTGAATGAGTGGCATAATTATAGGGCTGAGGATATTACTAGAATCTGTTCTTGCACCCCAGGTTGTTGTTTTTTTAAAGTTTGTGATGGTATTTTGTCTTGCAAACAATTTATTTTTTTGTCTTTCAATTCTTTCCCATTTCTATCGTCACTTGAACTTCCTTCAGTTACTTTGCTTATCAAATTTTCTTTGACAGGCCTCCCTTCCTTCCACCACATATCCAGTAGAGTTCAACATTTTATTATCAAGCAGTAATGTTTCAGTCCTAGTTTTTACATAGCCCTCCTTCCTTACTAGTGTATGCTTGTGCAATTCATTAACTAGCTATTTACTCAGTAAAGGTGTTCATGATGGTCCTGGCATTTGTCCTTGTAAACAGCTTCGATGGTGAGGAGGCAGTATTATTAGAAACAGGGTATGTTTAGCTTGAGAAAAAATGATTAAGGGTAAATATGATAGCAGTCTTCAAATACCCGATAAAATGCAGCATATAAAAGATCAAAACCTATTCTCTCTCATTCCAAAGTGCAGGACAGAAAATCATAAAATTATGATAGAGAAATTAGATGTTAGAAAAAATGTACTGACAGTAAGAAGAGTTTGACATTGGACCCACATGGCCTTCTCTTTACTGGATATATCTTGAGCAGAGACTTGGCAGCCATCCCTCTGGAATACTTTCAGTTACATTCCTATCTTAAGAAAGAAGTTTGACCCAATGACTTATAGGCCTCTTCCAAATCTAAGGCTCATATGATTTTAGTGGCAGCAATTTATTTATTTAATTAAAGAATTTATAGGACCACCCACTCATTTTCAATGACTCTAGGCGAGTTACAAAAAACAAAAACCCAATGTAAAAAAAATACAAATAATAAACCTCTACCCCCTTGATGACAACAAGCAATCAAACAAGCTGCTTGATGGGATCCATCACACTGCCCGTTGAGAAAATAATATATCTGGGCACGTGTGTGTATGTGTGTGTGTGTGTGTGTGTGTGTGTGTGTATTTGCAGAAGAACTAAGTTATCCCTTTCCTTATCTGTGAGACATGTCATGCCAGTTTTATTTCTATACTTCAAACTCCAATATTTTTAGTTTCTAAAATAATTGTACATGTCATTTCTGAGACTTGATGGTTGCTTATGCACTTCCCAGATCTCAGATAACAATTTAATATTTGGATTCCATGTAAACTGTTAGCTAAATTCATCATCCCTTATGTCTGATCCAAATTTTTATAGTTCTCTAGTCCTTATAGTTTATAATTTAGGGTACTATTATTATATTGTTCCATTACTTCTACTTTATTGTACATTGCTTAGATTCCTGTAGGGTTGAAGTAGCATAATAATCTTACACCTACATACATATTGCTGCCTTTTCCCAATTTTTTTCAATTCAGAAAAGCCCTGATCTTTATTGTACTTAAAACAATGGAGTTCCAGGCAAGTTAGTTTATTTGCTACTGCACCCTCTACCCTGTTCTCTGGTCTTTACAGGAAAAAAAAAGATTGCCACGCTATCTAACCTAAAATGTTAGGAAGCATATTCCAATATAGGGGTAATCTCTGATCTCTCCTCCTCTGTATCACTGAACCATCTTGTGCGCATTTGTGCAAGTATGCTTCTATGTATATGAGCAACATTCAGCTAAGGATGACTCATGCAATCTGCACATCAATAGCATAATCATTATTTTTTTCTTTATCCCAGTACAGATTCTCTATGTTCTGTTATAAATGTGAGTGCAAAAGAGTTATCAAGAGTAATTAGACTGTTAAAAATATGACTATATAATTATGCACATTTCTACTGAAATGCTTCAGCAGCATTTCAGTTGCAATCACCAACACCAAATGTGGTTAAGTGGCACATCCACAACATTTTATCAAACAACCCATATATTTTCACAAGAGTGTGACCTACTGAATAGTAGCAATTTCTATTTGCAGTGTTACTGTGAAAGAAAGACATCAAATGAAAATCATCTGTTATCTGCAAATGCCTGTTTATTCTAATGCACCAGAAACAGTATCAAGATAACCTCTGGTGTGATCTCAGCTATCTTCAGTTGCCCTCCTAAATCCATTACTTGCTCACAACGGAAGTTACTGACTTCTTGGAGCAAAGATAATGAAGGGTATTGAGATTCTGCCAGTGGATATAGAATCATTAAAGCAAGATAGTCCACAATTTATGACTTGCTCCATGGACAGCAGGGCATTATTTTAACGATAAAATTGCAATCTGCAGAGGAAGCGGCTAAACTGAAGGGGCCACATAAAGACGGATAATTATTATCAATCACGGTGACACTACTGTGGACATCTTTATTGCTTTAAACACACTAATCAAAGACTTCTGCATTCAGATGGAAGGATTGATCAATACAAGATACATCTCCTCAGAGAGGAATTTTAAATTATCCATTGAAAAAGGTATCACAAAAGACCCAATGAGTCATGTGCTAAGCAGGCAGCTATGTAAATTAAATAAATAAGTATTTAAAGGGAGATGAAATATGAATGCATAAAAAAACCTGGCTAGTCTATAACGTAGACAAGTATGTAGTACTACAGTTATTCTTAATTTAGTTTAAAAGAAAAATGTGCACTAAACTATTCAAGAATGGAGTGTTTACAAGGAGCCTGGGATTCCAATTCCTGAGTCATGAAGCGTACTGAATGTCAACTTTTCCCTGTAATTTCTAATTAGGATAATTAAAAAGCATCTATGTAGGTAAACTTGAGGATAGGATAGAAACTGAAGTATTGTAATGAATACCAGTGTGAGGTGGGTATAAGAAGAAAAACATTTACAGAGTTGGTACCTTATCTATGGAATACCTTGGTTAGATGGATTTAAAATATCAACAGCACTCTTCTTTCAAATCATTCAATCTCCCTATTATTTTTCCACACACTTTATGCACCATTTCTAGTATGTTTAGACTGCTTGCTCTTGCATCTGCTTCCAGCTTTATTTTTTACTTTCTTATGTGTTACATTTTAATTAATATCTTACATTCTTGTGTTTCTAATTTATCTGGAAAACAGCTTTAATTATCAGGTACAAACTTTGAAAACTTTTATGACACTGAGAACCCTGCTGGGCTTCCAAATGTAAGAAGACTTCTACTTGCATTCAACTAAACTCATATTGAAATCCATTTCTGACTCTGAAGACTTAGACTCTAGAGCAGGGGTCTCCAACCCCCGGTCCACGGCCTGGTGTTGGGCCACAGCCTGTTTGGAACCGGGCCGCGGAAATGGTGAGCAAGTGTGTGCACACAGAGCATGAAGCTGCATTTGTGAAAGCGATGTGTGCGTGCACACAAAATCATCCCCTCTTCTCACCCCACCATGCCTCCGCCACCTCTGCTGATCTACAGAGCTGGAAAGGTTGGAGAGCGCTGCTCTGGAGGACAGAGTATAAGAGCCGGAATTTCCTATGAAGGTATAATGCCTAAACCAAGATAGAGGAAGAACAGAATAATTCAGTTCTGGATTGTTTCTTTCATTACCATTGTGTCTTGCTGCCATATCCAACTTCACCCATATCCAATTTCATACTGCACACACAAGCTAAAGTATGTTGTTGCTGCTCATATAAATATTTTAGCACTATTGATCAAGGAATTCTTCAGCTATTGCAGCCATTATTTAAGCCAGTGTTGTGCTTGTGAGGAAATTTTCTGACAGCTATTATAGACATATAAAAAAATTGTTTTAACAAGTGTTAAGAATCACATACTTGCATCTGAAAACTTTTATGTAGAAACAGATTTTGAATTACCATGAATCTGAATGGCAACTGTCATAACAAGCAGAGACAGAGGAAAGATCAGCATGCTAATGAAATCATCAAAGAAGTAGGAGATCGATCTCTTAGTGACTTGATAATTAGACTAGCAGAAGACAAATTCCAATTGTGTCCTGTTAAGATAGCTGTAAGATGTCATGCTATATCAAATGAGGGAAGGAGTAAGTTTAAGATCCACAAAAGGAAGACTGGGCTCACAGAAGTCAAAAGGAGGACATATGCAATGTTCCTTGGTGACCGACAAACCCAGAACAATAAGTGAAGCAAGTCACAGTATGAGAAGGAGAAAGAGTTGCTCTGATTACAAAGTTTTATAAGGCTTACAAAACAAAGAATTGCATTTGGGGGTCAACTGATGATCCTTAGGCCAGGGGTCCCCAACCTGTGGGCTGTGGCCCACTAGTGGGCCATGAGGGGTTTGCAACTGACCCACAAAAATGGCCAGTGAGCACACTTGTGGGCATGCATATCCTCACTTGCGCAAACAGCAGATGAGCTTGTGCGCATGTGCTCCATTTGCATGAGCGGCAAGCTTGGGTGCACGCCACTCATGCAAATGGAGCTACGTGCGCACATACAGACTTGTTGGCCGCTCAGGCAGAACCATCCCCTCTCCCCACCCCCCACCGGTCTACAAAGCGAGAAACATTGAAGAACTCTGCCTTAGGCAGAATGTGCGTGCACACATGCACGAGAGGGAGAGAAAGAGGGAGGGAGGGAGGGAGAGAGATTTCTAATATATAAATTTCTAATAAACTTAGTAATCTTCAGTATTAGGTGTTCACAACCTTTTTGCAAGGCACATGCACATTCATGTCATTCTTATGCCATTTAAAAGAGTACATATTACTTTTTACTGAAGCAGTGAAAACATCACAAGGTAGTACACAAGATAAAAGCACTCATAATAACAATAACAATGTAAAATACAAACTGTTTTTGGGAACTTCGCCATCATGGGTGCAAATTAAAATACATTTGAACTTCATATGGTTAAGAGGTATATTTTAAGACTTCTATAAATCATATCACAGTTGGCACTTCCCAAATGCCAAACATGCCTAACCTAATAAGCATTGTGTTGAAAACATGAAGTTTTCATTATGTTTTCCATTCAAGTCCTGGAAGGTCATAGAGGTTGCAAACAGCAGATTACCAATGGATTTACAGGCGTTGGAACTGATCCTATGATATGAATTCAATTGTTCTGAGATGGACTGGAGGTAAAGTTAAGACTGAATTCTCACTTGGTGACAGTGATCTGGAGTATCTCTGCCCATCGTAAACCTGTGAATTAACTGAGCCCCATCTGGAAGAAATATTCAGAAAGTCTGTCTGATTTAAAATGCAACATGGGACTGATTATCTAGTTTTTTGGAGGCTGTAACTCCATTGGCAGATCAATTGCATATGTAATTCCAATTGCTAGTTATTAAAAGACCGATTCAGTCTGTATAATCCATCTCATTCATTGATCTGGTAAGCTGATCCCTTCCAGATATTTCTGACCTCAATTTCTATCAGTTTCCATTTACATGGACAATAGGAAAAGGACTGTGGGAATTGACATAAAATAATATGATCCCAGTTTAAGAAAAATCTACTTCTGCACATCCCACCTCTGCTAGAGGTACAATTGATTTAAAAGTGGAGCTAGGGGCTTTTTCTGGTATGACATGAAGAATGGAGAAACGTTTCTTACTCTACATTAATTGTTCTTACTCTGCCACTTGCATAATTTGTTTCAGCAAGCCTCAGACTTAATTTCTATTTCATTTAGATTGGATTTATTTATTTTATTTATTATATTTTTATGTCATCTTGATCACTTTATAAGTAACTTGATTATATTGCACACCGTTTATTTATTTTATTATTATTTATTAACCTTGTTAGGTGGATTGGGCTACAAGAGAATGCCTGGCCCAAAGTCAGCCAGTTGGTTCTCATATCTTAGGTGGGACTAGAACTCACAATCTCTTGGTTTCTAGGCCAGCACTCAAAGCTTTCGACCAATCTGGCTTTTTTGCATTTGTGTTTATCAAATTGGCAGTAGTATTTCAAAGCATGGGGTGTTGAAAAACTCACAATTGTGAAGGTTAATACTGAGCTATGAACCACAAAAATGGTTCAACATCTTGGGTCCTATAACACAGTGCTTGTCAACCTTTTCACAGATTGTACCACTTTTAGGGCATGACAATATTCGAGTACCACCAGTGCTTAGCAAGGTGTCAAAAACCTGATGACCAAAAAAAAAAAAAAAAAGGAAAAAAGTACCGGTTTTAATTTCTTCGGTGATGGTTCCTTTGCTGAATCACTTTCCCTTTGCACTGGCGAACCTATGACGATTTTATCCATATTTATTAATATGCACCACTACCTTGGTGGTCAGGTGGCTGGTCGGCCTTCTTCCTCTCTCCCTCTCCTCTCTCTCTCTTTCACTGCCTGCTTGGCTCTCCTTCCACAGCCTCTGCTCCTTCGTTGATCCCTCTGCTTGTCTCACAGAAGCCTCTGCTCTTCTCTTCTCTTTCTCCATCCCCTTCTATTTCCCTGTTCTTTTTTTTCTCTCCCTCTCCCGCCAAAACCTACTCATGTCAAGACCGATTCACCTTTTCACCTAGATTTTCTCTTTTGCTCATATCTTGACAATGGAATGCAAAGGTGGGAGGGGTGATGTCTTGGCAACCGAGAGTCAAGGCCAGCTGCTCAAAGGAGAAGCGGACTGTTTCCATAACAAGAAGAAATATTACTATTGGACAATGTGAACACCTGATGGGTGGGGGTGAGGGAGTCTATGGTTTAACTAAGCAAGCCTTTGAGTGGCAAAAACCAGAGCTGGATTCGTTTTCTTCTATGCCAATGTAATTTTTCAGTAAAGTATTATACTCTTGGTAAAATCATGTCCCAGGAGTTTCTTTTTCTAGAAATGCCAACTGGACAGTTGATGCCTCCTTTTATATCCTCTCCTCTCTCCCCTCTCCTCCTCCTTTTCTTTTCTCTTCTCTGGGGCTCAGCATCAGTCACTCCCCCAGTCTCACTCCCCCATGCAGTCAGCCACTCCCCGGCTGGATATTGCACACATGTTGATCAGCTGGAGCTGCACGCTCTGATCCTGGGGCCTCTGCCAAGACCCAGCAGCCCTGCAGCTCCAGCTGACTCTCTCACCCCAAGGCCCATCTGCTGCTCCCAGTGATAGCAGAGGCTGCCAGAAGCCCTGACCAGCTGGAGTTGCACACGCTGGTTCTGAGGCCTCTGCTGAGCCCTGGCAGCTCTGCAACTCCAGCTGACTCTCTCAACCCAAGGCCCGTCTGCTGCTCCCAGTGATAGCAGAGGCTGCCAGAAGCCCCGACCAGCTGAAGTCGCGCACGCTGGTCCCAGGGCCTCTGCTGAGCCACAGTAGCCTTGCAACTCCCGCTGACTCTCTCCCCCCAAGGCCTGTCTGCTGCTCCCAGTGATAGCAGAGACTGCTGGAAGCCCCAATCATCTGGAGCCGCTCACGCCAATCCTAGGCCCTCAACAGAGCCCCGGCAACACTGCAGAGCTCCAGCTGACTCTCCCCCAGGCCTATGCGGTACTGCCGCCACTTCAGCTCATCGGCACTGCTGCCGCTTCAGCTCATCTCCCCCACTACTGCCAGGTGCTGAAGTACCACCAATGGTAGGGGTACCACCAGTTGAAAAGTCCTGCTATAATATATCAGGAAAAAAGCAAGTACATTACTTTTTTTGACTGATGGCTTAGCAATTGTTCAAAGTTATGACCTACCTGAAAAAGGGGACTTATGACCTGGATTCGATGTTCCAGTGGTTTTCCCTCCACAGTCACATGACTACATTTTGGGAACTCAGCAACACAGCCACATATATGGCTGTTTTTAGCATCCCACAGTCACATTTTGCGGAAAACTGGCACTTACTTTCATTTTTTGGCAAAACCATGCCATAGTGAAAAATGGGTTCACTTAACAACCTCTGCACTCGCACTTACAACCATTGCATTGCACTTAATCACCACTGCAAAGACAGTTGTAAATCAGTTTTACAACTGTTACAACCTATGACCATAATGGGCAGGCTCCATTACAATCGTAACTTGAAAACTACCTGTAGTTCACATTATGGCTTAACGCAATATCTGAATTGTCATAAGGCATTTATGCTGCTCTATGACCAGAATAAAGTTGATTAATTTATTGATAATGCACTTTTTATTGATGGAAAATTTAGTCGGAAGAATATAGAGAGACCGGCATACCAAACAATTTTGTAAGCACTGAATAATCTGTAAAGAATTTAGCATATTGGTCAATTCAATGATAGCAAAGCAAGGCACTGAAAAAGCAGCAAAGTCAATCTTCTAGCAGCTCAGAACAGAGCAGCGTTTCAAGTCAGCAGAACTGAAGAAGTCAGGAGTCACCTCCCAACCACTTCCAAAAGTGGATGATGATGGGAAATACTCTTAATTCTTCAGTGTTTTCTTTCTGAACAAAATAGAATACTGTAGGTTTAAATGAAATATTATGAACTTTTTGTTCATGATTTTATATATGTTTTTATATTTATGAATATAAAAATATAATACATAAATTAAATTTATACTGATATTTTTAAAAGTATTTAACTTAAGCGACCTTAAACTGTTATAACATTATAGACTTTTGTAAATCCCCAAAATAAACAGAATCATTTTCAACCAGTCACCTCAAGCAGTACAGAAAGTACTCACCACTATTTCTTCATCTAAGTCTTAGACCTCATTCAGCCTTCCTCGGACAGTTCTACTTGGTTTATGGATAATGCTGTAGGGTTAGTCATTCCTAGGATAAGATGATCCAAAGAGACAAGAAGACTGATATAATCATTGCTTGTCTCAGATGACTTTTCTGAGCTATTTGAATTCCTGAATGAGAGCTCAGATTTTGCAGAGGGTTTAGCTACGTATATATTTTGCTATGCAATTTTCAGAGATCACTCAAATTTATCAGCTTCCTGTTGAGTAAATCCTCTCATTCTAGCACAAAACCATTGTTTGACCAGGATTGCATGCAAGACAGGATAGATTTAATGCAACTTTCAAATCTTATAAATTTAGCAAGAGTCCCACTAATAGGAATTGATGGTTAGATCACAAAAGAAGTTATAAAAATCTAATTAAAAAAAAAGAGTAAACATTTCTACAAACCAACCAGAGTTAGATATTCAAAGCCACAGGTAGACATGGCATTCTTTTTTTTCTTTTTTTTTGGGAAGTTAATTGCAAGCTCCAAAATAAAGGTAGTCCTCAACTTACAACTACAATTGGGACCAGAATTTCCATTGTTAAGCAAGGAAGTTTGTTAAGTGAGTCATGGCTGATTTTACAACCTTTTTGTCATGGTTGTTAGGCAAGTCATTTGAAGTGTTGTGAATCATAAAGTCATTAAGCAATCCAGTTTCTCCCATTGCCTTTGCTTGTCAGAAGCTGGCTTCTAAGGTTGCAAATGGCAACCAGTTGACCCCAGGATGCTGCACCATTGTAAATATATGCTGGTTGCCAAGTGCTTCAGTTTTGATCAGGTGACCATGGGGATGCTGCAATGACTATAAGTACGAGGACTAGTCATAACTCACTTTTTTCACTTCTGTTGTAACACTTCTGTTGTAACTCTGTCACTAAATGAATGGTGGTAAGGATTAATAAGGTAAGGTAAGATAGTAAAGATTTTATTCAAGAGGTAGGATGATACAAATCACCTTCCCTCAGCTTTCATCCTCAACTTACGCCTCTAAATACAACTCCCCCCAATCACCAGTCTTTTATCTAAAAAATATTTAAATTAATTAATGAAGTAAAGAATGGGAACACATCCAGTAGTGATCTGGTTCTTCCTGAATAGCTGAGAAATAACATCAAATGATGGGCTCCATTGCTTGCCTCCCTAGTCACCCACATTAGCAACAATTTCAAATGCCAAGAGACTAGAATTGTTCTATTACTGTCTCAGCATGGACCATCCAATTACGGCCCATTCAGTTTCTCAAGTTTTCCTAGTATATGCCTATTTTCCGCTGCTTACACATCTCTTTATTCTCATCTCTTCTCTTCTTTTTCTTTTATCCTGCACTGTTTATTCTTTCTTCCCATTCTCTTTTCTTTCCATAAGTTTAGTTTGTGTTAGTTTCTACTTTTGTACAGTAGAAACTTTAGTAAAATTATATTTAAAAAACAATAAAAAAAAAGAGTGCTGCCTGTTCTGAGGATGGCTTCATTTGTTTTTTACTCTCCAACTGGAACCTTAACATCTCTAGAAGATTCACTTAATAGTTTAGCAATTTAGTATTTTCATATTTTATTCACAAAGTAGTTTTATAATTCAATCAAGTAGTTTTAAGAATTTAATTTTTTTTTATATTACACTTGGTATTTATGTTGTTTTGTGCTTTGAAGCATTCTTTCATTCTATTAATCATCTAGAAAACCTGTATGTACTATAACTAAATTTGAGTCTAAACTATATAAAATGCTAGCCAATGTCCAAGAAAAAAAAGAGGGGGGGGAGAAAGGAAGGAAGGAAGGGAGGGAGGGAAAGAAAGAAAGAAAGAAAGAAAGAAAGAAAGAAAGAAAGAAAGAAAGAAAGAAAGAAAGAAAGAAAGAGAGAGAGAGAGAGAGAGAGAGAGAGAGAAAGAAAGAAAGAAAGAAAGAAAGAAAGAAAGAAAGAAAAAAGAAAAAGAAAGAAAGAAAGAAAGAAAAAGAAAGAAAGAAAGAAAGAAAGAAAGAAAGAAAGAAAGAAAGAAAGAAAGAAAGAAAGAAAGAAAGAAAGAAAGAAAGAAAGAAAGAAAGAAAGAAAGAAAGAAAGAAAGAAAGAAAGAAAGACTCATGGACGGCTTTATTGAAAATAAATTAGTTTAAAATATACTTGGAGGCTTTGGGGAAGGTCAGTTTATTGTTTTAATATATTCTATTTCTAGAAACAATAGATCATGGATCAACTCCATTAAATCATGTATTGTTTAAGAAGGCTGGTGTTATTCAGACTGTGTAAGCAGGAATTAGAAAGTTTTCCAGATGGCTGAAAGCAAATGTAATTGAAAGCTTAAAGAAAAAAGAAAAAGGACAGAGAGATTTTTTTCTGAAATCAATGACCCCCAGGCCAGACAAAATAAACATTTTTGTTTTAAACCTCAGAGTATACTTTTAACCTGGCCTCTTTTAAGTTCACTTATCCTTCTGATAAAATCTATGGATCAACATAAGCTTGTATCCCAGGACTGTCTGCCTACTTTCAAGCTAGGGATGGGGCAGGGGTGTTCCTTATCACTGCTCTTTTCTCGCTGAAGTCAATAAAAAGAACATGCTGTACAAGAATCCACTAAAGAAGACTGCGAAAGCTCCTAAAAGTGTTGCGGCAGTGTCCTTATCATCTGGTAAAAACAAAATGAAACAAAAGCCCAAGGAAACAGCTACACGGCTTTACTACATGTGAGTCAGGAATTGGCTGAGCATTATCAGAAGACTCCTGTGCCTGACACAAACAGATGAAGGTAAGGAAGACTTGCACAAAAAGGAAAAGCAAATGCGTCAGAAGATAGTCACTTCCTGATCTTAATACTCTAAATCTAACCTAAATCCACCCTTTTCAACTAAGAGTCCTCTAAAAACAGTGAACATGTTTAATGACTTGTGTGTCAAGTACAGGCTTTCCGCTGGCTGATGGCTGGCTGTATGATAATACAATCAGGAAAAAAAAGAGAATAAGGAAAATTATTATATTGTGCCTCTCAGCAATAATTAGAGCTCAGCAGTGGATTCCATTCTATTTTGGCACATGAAAGATGAAGCTTAAAGAATATTTTTTTATAAAACAAAATGCAGTGAAAGAAACCATTTTGACTTTACAGACAGAAGCCTTCTGTTCAGTGGGACACTATACACACAAGCAGGCACACACACTCACATCCCACTGAAGATTTGGAGGCTGCCAGACTCCAAAATCAATCTGGGTAGCTTTACCAACTAAAAGGAAAACAATATAAGAAATCTAAGAGTCTCTTTCTGTGTGCATGTGTGCATGTATGTATGCATATATACACACATATCACAGTTTTGCAAGGGCTCAAGGCAGGGAGCACAGTATTCCATGTGCAATATTACAATAACTTCATGATCTAAAGATCTATAATCTCTCACTTGCTAAAGTGAGAGATTATAGATGTTCAAAAGTTACACACTGGGCTTCCTGATCGAATCAGCTTTTGAATCCAGGTCTCCCTAGTTCTTGTCAAACACAGAGGTTTCTCTTAAAAGTTCTTGCTCTGTCATAACCTTATTAACCGGTCCTTTTCATCACCGTGGGATATGATGGCAAATGGCAAGCAAGCAAAGGCAAAACATATCTCGGGAAAGCATGTGTTGCTCCTGAATTGATGCATCCAGCCAGGAGCCAAATAAAGAATTGTACCCACCAGTACTATCAGCATTTATGACTGAAACCAAGAAGGAGCTTCCTATGCAACCCAAGCTAGCATTTTAATTGCCTATTCTTTGACAATGTAGTGCAGGGGTGTCAAACTGCCGGCCCGCAGGCCGGACGCGTCACGAGGAAACCGCGCCCTCCCATTGCCGGCAATGGGGAAAAAGTTCCGATACGTCGCACGACGTCACGTGACGTCGCGAGTTTGACATGTCTGATGTAGTGAGTCTCACAACTCACTTAAGTAACTCCAGCTATAGGACATAGCTGTTTCCTGCAATGCTAATGTAAAGTCATGGAGTTTCATGACAGATATGTTGAGTTATCTGAACTCCAGAGTGTTAATATTTTTTCAGAACTGCATCTTCAAAACACTAGATGTTTTTTTTGTTGTTGTAAAGAACAAACTTTGCAAAGCAGGCAATTCTTTCTCTAAAAGGCAACCTGTTCTCCTTTCAATGGGAAACATCAACAGTGAACTCCCTTGCAACAATCCTCTTCTACCTCAGAACCTGGACTTGATGCATTAACCACTTCAGCAAAAACATTGTATTTTTATCAATTTCTGCTTTTAAAAAACCAATAAAGCTGAGTATTATAACGGTTTTGATTTTTGTGTGTGTGTATTTGAATTACAAAAGATAATCACACAACCCTGGGACAATTGTCGTAAATACATGCCAGTTCCCAAGTGTCTAAATTTTGAACACGTGACCGTGGGATGCAGCAATGGTTGTAAATGAGAAAAAGTCATAAGTATTTTTTTTCAGTATCACTGTAAGTTCAAATGGTCACTACATGAATGGTTGTAAGTTGAAGACCACCTGCACCTATGGAAGACCTGAAAGATCAGATTAGAGACACACTGTTATAGAGAAAATGTATTTATGCGGTCACTAAGAGTCAATACTGTCTAGACAGCAGATAAACAATCAATCAATCTAAGGCATCTGATTCATCCCTAGCATTATGTACTATAAATTTGATGTGAATATAAGGCATTATTAATATACAGTGCATAACTAAATTTCTCAGAACTGTTAAAATTATCAAAATGAGTACTGTATACTTATTTTTTTTCTTCCTGTGTTGCAAAGCAATCCACATCTACACACTGTATTATAACCCATTGCTATTAAAGATATGTAAATTTATGTGACTAGAGCAAAGGCCATTTGCAGTCTTCTGAGCCATGGCATTAATCATCAGCCAGGGCTTAAAAATCACAGCTAAGAAACAGCAATCACAACTAGCATGCACCATAATGACAAAATATGCAGATTGTCATGGGCAAGGAAAAGCAGATCCCTGACTTTTGTTACAGCAGGAAACATGTTAATAAACCTGTTCATTTCAATGAACATTTTTACTACTACATCTCATCCCAATGTAGCACAACCAATCCAAGTCATAAAAAGGATAACACTACCATACATCAGCGTAACACACAAACCAACTAAAACCCTCCAGAACATCCTAAGTAAACCAAAAGACCCAGCCACCCCAGAAAACCAGGAGTCATCTGCAACATACAATGTAAAGAGTGCATCAGCCACTGTTTAGGACAAAAAGTCAGAGGACTAGAAGAAGGCATCCCTGAACACCAATTAGCGGTCAGAATACATGATGAAAAATCTTTACTTTCCCAACATATGGACAGATTTAACTATAGTTTCAACTGGGAAACCATGGCCATCCTAGACCAAGCCAAGTCCAAACAATGTTAGAGAATTCCTGGAAGCCTGGCACTCTGGCAAATCGGCCATCAATAGACATAAACAACTTCTACATACTGTGCAAAAAAGACAATCAATAAGCCAAAAAGAGAGCAATAAGACCAATAAGACCAAAACACCTCCCCACCAGCAATCAACAGCCCAATAGCCCAATCAAAGAAATGCCAAACAAGCCAACAGCAAACCAACCAACCAGCCAACAAAAAAACCCCACCAAGATCACTCTCACCAACACTGACAGGGCAAGCAACTAGAATATAAATTGAGAGCAAACCCCACTCCCTACTAGCACTGATGTTACCTAGTTTGAGTAATGAAATGTCTGTAAGGAAACAACCAAACTCAGAGAACACCAAAGACCCTTCATTCAACCCTGAGCTACAAACATTCTCCTTTACCATTGCTTCTCTTTTTCTTGCAAGTAAAGTAAAATAGCCCTTATTATATATGTAGGTGGCTGGGTGAGTGGGTGAGTGCATCGTGGAATGGCACATGCTTTTCTCACTCTTTTAGCCAGTAATTAACATCACATATCAAATAGGCCTTAAGAAATGTCATTGGCACTGCATACCACATCTACTAAACATTTCAAGAGATACATGAAAAATATGTACCTCTCCAGAGACTTGGACCTCTCTATTTAGATAATAGACACAAGAAGAAACCTAATTGAACGGCAATGATTCCCAATATTTGTCTAAGAATGTTCAGAAATGTCTTCAATCAAGTGCGTTCAGTTCTTGTTTGGCTTTGCTTTGAATGACTCAATTGCCCATGAAGCCGAAGGGTTAGCATTGCAAAAGTTTTATACATACAGAAGTAATATATTCCTGTTCGTAAAACATAAGCTGTTTGTCAGACAATAACCTTTAGAAATAAAACAGCCCCTGACTGACTAATGTGTTATGTTCCTTGAATACATAGCACACTCGTTCAACAACAATCTGAGGAAGATTCCATTAGGCACAATCAATATACATTTGATAGTAGACACCACAGAGTTTTCTTGGAAGCCAATATTTTATTTTGTACTGTGCTACACAATTAATAAAGATAAAACGAGGTAGTTTGTATTAGGAACCAATTATGTATATGTTCTTGACAGGTGAATGACATTCGAAAAAGGCTGTCTCATTCCAGTTAATAAATATAAATATATATGCATATGCATATATTTCCCATATTTCTAAAACATGACCTTGCCAGTGTTACCTTATTTGATGAATTTATTTATTTATTAAATTATTAGACTGCCTAAGTACCAAATGACTCTGGGTAACTTCACAAAGTAAAAGCACAGTATAATATAAAACAATGTATAACAAAATGTACAAAAATGTAAATAGCATTTCATCTTGTAAATTCTAAATACAATTTAGAAATTTGTTCTAGTTATATACCTTTGCCAATATAATTTCAGAGGCTTGCTGGTATCCTAAAGGCAGTGACAGTCAGTATCTACCTGCTCAACAAAATCTCCAGAAAGAGATTTGCATTCATTCATCTGCCTGTTCCTTGGAAGTAACATGGAGGAATGAGTTGGCATATGCATCATGACATCCTTGGAGAAAATAGGCAATATAAATGTGCTACACAATACTCCTTCCTTATATTTAGCCAGAACTCTCTTTTACATCTGAACCCTTATTTCATGTGCATTAGATTCTAGACCTAGCTTCTTATTCTAATTATACTGCTCTTTTAGCTGGCACTTCCTAATCAGAAGGGGGCACGATGGCTCAGCAGTTAAAGATGCTGGGCTTATCAGCTGGAAATCTGACAGCCTGGGTTTGAGACCTGAGAGTCGTGCAACAGGATGAGCTCCCATCCTTGCCTCAGCTCCTGCCCACGTAGCAGTTCGAAAGCATGCAAATGCAAGTAGATAAATTGGTATCACTTCAGTGGGAAGATAACAGCATTTCCTGCACTTCAGCACACAGTCATTGTAGCCACAGGATCACGGAAGTGTCTTTAGACAATGCTGGCTCCTACGGCTAAGAAATGGAGATGAGCACCGCCCTCTAGAGTCAGACACAACTGGACAGGGGAAATCTTTACCTTTACCTTTTCCTAATCAGAAAATCTGGCACATGCCAAAGTACATAAATGCATATGGGGAAAGTTACTGGTCTTAGCGATGGCCACAGGTTCATAAATGGTGGGCAAGAGCAAAGGAAGGGAAAGGATGCAAATGAAGGAACAGTCAATCAGCTCTATTCAGAAACCAGTTGCATCACTCTTCCTCTTTCTAAACTGTGTAATTTAATCTGATCATTACAAAATGTTTATAGCATTTTAAAAGCTGATGTGTTAGTTTGCAATCATCCACCATCTAACTGTGTCATGTCTTTTATCATCAACATTACATATATCCTTACGTGTTTGTTGCTGATGCATAAAATAGTCTAGAAGAATAAGATAACTATGCTTTAAACAAAAATAAATAAATTGTAAATAAACCAGAGTTAATTAAGGGATGTCATTAACACTCAGCCAATATAGCCAATAATACATGGGCCAACATTGATTTTAATATTTTTAAAGACTGTAGATAATTCATATAAAATTGTATGAAAAATGAAATTGCATAGGATTTTACATTGTGTTATGACAAAACACAATGCCATATAGTAAAAATGGAAGACATATTTTAAAAATTCCAGCTGGAATGTAACTGCTTCTCCAGAATATCCTTTCAAAGTTCTGAAAAATGTCATGATATATACATTATTTGCTGAACTGTGAATATGAGGTTAGTGGAAACTAGTAAATCAGATTTCAGTATTACACTACTGTCATTTTAGACTTCCACATTCTCAAGGACTCTTCATGTCAATATAAGACTGTAGAGACAAAACAAAGATCTATAGTAAAGAAAATTCTGATTCTATGTTGTTTATTTGGGCGCATTAGATAAGTATAAACTGCAACAAATAAAATGAACAAATCCTAATATTTATATTTCAGGAATAAAAAGGGTAATAAAGAGAACCAATTAAAACCAATGCTTTTTATAGAACACAGCAAGTATTGTGCCAGAGACTCCAAAGAATCACATTTCTCTTTAAAAAAAAAATAGGTTTATTCACTTTAAAATATTTAAACACACCCAAAGAGGCTATGTGCTACATGTCTCCCAGAAGTACATTTTACTATGTTCAATAGGACTTCCAGCTAGGCCTGCCTGTGGTGGCTGCTTTAAATAATGACTTACAAGGAGTCACCTAAGATCGCACAGGATGCCGAGAATAAAAGCTATGCTGCAAATCATGCAGGATGCCATTTTTCTCTTTTTTGAAAGACCAGCAGCAGTTTTCATAGACCATTCTTATAATTCTGTTTTCCTTTGAAAGAAGAAAACCTCTGAGATGGCTACCTCAGCTTTAAAAGGTGTGGGATGGGGCAATCCATATCATCAAAGCAGAAATAAATCAGAAAACTAGCCTCACTATAAATACAGATAGCTTTTCTCTTTTAAAAATAGGGTTGTGGAGGACAGAGTTCCACTAAAAAGGAAAACTGTGTGGGTGGGGAAAATTTATACAAGTTTTTCCTTAAACAAAAGATCAAAAGAAACATCTATTCTACCAACAAGCAGGCTCTCAAAAAAACAGGAGGTGGTTTGCTTTTCCAGCCTCAAGTAGTTACCCAGCAATGCTTTTTAACTGACATTTGATCATCTTGATCAAGCTCTTTCAAAATCTTTTCTCTTATTAATAGTTATAATTAAATATCCATTTGCTGATTTATGCAATGAATAGTCAGAATATGCGAACAGCTAGGAAGAGATGGACTGAAGAATAACAAGGACTTGAAAGAGACAAGTTTCTTTTTTAACCTCTTCTGAGGTCCTACCTCTGTTTTCCACATCGCATCCAAACCTGTATTACAAAGTTAAGCATGTTTTTTCAGAATTAAAAATGACCTAATTAATTCATATAGTTACACTAACCTTATGAGTAGTCAACTTTATTCTCTTGTTGCATTACTCTTTGACAAGATTGCAGGCATTACTAGTAAATGAAGTGTCCAATTTTTGAACACTGTTGGGATGGGTTGATTTCAATAATTCCTGTTCAATAATCCCTGTTTACTTTGTATAATAATTACCCTTTACACTTCAAAAGGCTCTATTGCTTTACTACTGTTGCAATGGTTAACTAGACATGTCTTCAAAAAAAGAAATGTTATTTAATAGTGAAGCACCTATAGGTATTACATTTTATCAAGGTCAAGAGGATATTTCACACATCTGTATAATTATATGCACATAAAGCTTTTGGCATTATTCCACTGCTATTTCTCACATATAGGAAAAATTGGCTTCAGGTCATGGTGAATTCCTGAAACAGCTTCCGAAATTACAGCTTAGAATCTGGAAATAATTTTTCACTAGTTGAAAAGGACATTCTAATCTACAATCATTTTCATTTATAGAGTGATTTAGAGTCTTTTCAGTATTGCTAACTTGGATGAATTGATATACATTTAATGGTCATGTGCATTTCCATTTACTAAGGGCAAAAGAAACTCTTTTGCTTTGACAGAAAAGTAATTTCTGCATCACAAATATGTATGGTAATCGCAAGTCATTACATGTTTACTGCATAATTCTTCAAGATTGTAAAGGCCAAAATAACCCATGTAAGGCTAAAGGAGATTTTGGCAGTATTCTTACTTGCTGTATTAAACAAATTGCACATATCTTGGGGAGGAAAATGAATGAGGAAGCTCTGCACTTAGAACCACCTCCACCTTTATCCAATTCAGATGCCAGAGGTCTTTTTCTCAAGACCCCAAATTAAATACACCCCACAACAGAGCATTTTTACTACACACAGACATTCTCCTTGTTCCAGAATGTGAGTGAAAAGCTAATTCAAGCATTACAATATATATACTGTTAACAAGGAAAGCTTTCTTTTGTGGGGTAAGGAGCCACAGAGTTCACACATATCTTTTTTGGGGTGGATATTTTCTTTTGCACATATAAAAAGAAGACCCAATAAGCTGGCAAGGCATGTAGTATCTCTCACAGAATGAATGTACAAAAGGCATTTCTCCGTATTGAAGTTAGTATCAAGAATGTGATGAACTCGCAGAAAATATGGCTCTTGCTTTTTATTTTTAAATAGAATTTATCCTGGCTGATAGGTGTTGACTAGGAAAGGAAAACCAGTTGCTTACATGGCATATAGCCTACCAGTGGAAATCACTTAGTTAGAAGATTGTTTTATAGTGACAACAAAAACAGAAAGTGAATGTAATAGTAATGGTTTTATTTTTTATGTGCCTAGAACTAGGCAACACGTGTATTTTTCCATATTATTTCCAGCTTTGGCTTTTCCTCTGAAACAAGAAAGCCAACTGCTTACTGTAGTTCTTATTCCAAAGTGAAAAAAATGTCCAAAGCCCATTTGATTTTTTACAATAAGATGTATAAAATGGTAACACAATTTATGAAATAGCAATCAGTGTTCATTTATTGGTATATTATCTGAAGAAAAATATAAGATATCAGTTCAAACATTGGTTTGTAGAGGTTTCTGTGATTTGAATTTAATTTTATACATATAAAGATCCAGCAAGACTAAGAATTCCTTCCCTAAAATTTTGCCAGTAGCAACTAGTCTGGCCAATAAATTACATGATTAAATAAACACAATTCTGTCATGCATAATGAATGTCATAACAATGAAATACCTTTTCTGCTTGGGAACCGGAATTTTCATAGAAATACATGTATACCAAGCAATACCACTAAACGCTGTTTTTAATTAAATTCCTGAAAGGAGTTTCTTCTGGCTGATGCTAGACTAAACAGGAATGCATAGAGAACCCAAATCATATTGACAGTGATATTATGCTAGATTACTTGTAGCTCCTCAGAGGCTCAGCTGCTTTGCTCAAGTTTGCAAAACTGGCATAACCAAATGAGATAATTGTTTTATCAGTGATTAAAGACAGAGTTCAAAATAAATGTTTCCTAGAGAAAACTGTAACATCATTTCAGAAATACTCAGCAAAAAAAGGACACAATCATACTGTCAGAAAGGACAGCATTTTATCCCAGTCTAAATTCAAACAAGAGTTTACAGCAAGCCTCAAGTTTGAAGTTGTCAGAAATAAGCTGAAAATTCATACTTCAGTGACAGATGGATATAGGATGTTAAAAGCACATATGCCCATCCTCTGCCCCGAACTGTGAGGGCCCTGCCCTAACTTAACTACAATTTTCTGGATGAAAGAGGAAAAGGGCTCCCTGATTCAGAAGAGTAGGTCTTAGCCTTCTTTTTCAGAAAAGCCTATGATAGAACCTGCCATAAATTAAGATCACATCTTGAAAAAAAGGTAAGAACAACACAAATACAAAAACAAAATAGCATTCTGGTTGAAAATTGACCTTATCTGTTAGCTCTTAAAATATTTTTTTCTTGGTTTTTATCTCTAAGCAGTATTCAAAGAGTGAAAAAGATTTTCTTCTGCAAATCAACTATGATAATACGTCATTGCAAGATTAACCCTGTTGTTTACACTTCAAACTACAGCTTCTCTTCAGATTACATAGAGCAAAGTTGGACAGATAGCCTTATAGCTTTTACATCCATCATAAAACTGAAAAGACCCTCACTTTCAATTGCTGAAAAAAAATAATTGCAAGTTCAATACTGTTGCTACAGTTTTTAAAAATCATAACTACATTTTTTCAAAGGATTCTGAAAATGCATCCAACGTTGTCAAATTGTTCATTTCTAACTAGTTCTGAATTTTCACCTTCTGACAACTCTGGCACAACTTAAAATATTTAACTGATGTGACAACAATCATCCCATTTGAAATTCAAATAACCCTCATTCTTATTACTTTACAAGGATAGCAAAGCACAAGTTATGTCTCCCTTTAAATCTATACTGTTTATTGATAGTACTTTAAAAACTCATACCCTTCCTATCCACTGAGGATGGAATGGCAGTTCTTCAGGATGCCAGAGTAGAGAGTCTCATTATACTCAGTGACAGATATCCTAATGTGCATCACAGATTTCTTCCTCACAGAAATATAATGAGCTGTCCAGGGCCTTCAGTGATTTCATAAACATCTCAGTTGAGTTTTTTCCCCCTGTACTTCTGGCACACTTTGTGTTAAACAGCAGCCAAAATAAACAACACAGACTATACAGAATCCTAAAGCAGCACGAAGATCGTAATATTAATGTTGCTGACACCACCAACAATGTGTTGTTCCAATCATATAAATATAATTTTGATTCAGCATTTGGCTTCAAAAGCACAGAGGGCTCTGATGGCCTTCCTTACACTAGTCCTTCCCTATTAGCTTCCTGCCAGTTTGCTGCAGGCCATCGTGTAGCCTTTGACAATAGTTCTGGCATATGTTTCCTAGGGATGTTTTCTGGATGGCCTTTTGTTAAATGAATGTTGATTATATTAATATAGAAATCCCTTGTCGGCCACACCTATTGTATCAAACCCCTACTAATCACATGACTTGTCCAAAGGAAAATACATATATAAGGGGAGTAGTTTCTATATCCAGAAGGATAAGCATTTAAGTGATGTGTTATTGATATTTCATATTCAGAGCTGCTTGTAATAAATTTGGTAATGCCTTGCTAATTGCCATGTGAATCAGAGACTGATAAAATAGTGATAGCACCCCCCCCCATTTATTATTACATAAATTGTCTTTACACAGATTTCTTTAATCAAGGTGATAGCTGGAATTATATAGTCAAGATTAAAAGCAGCTGATGGGCATCCCCAAATTGTAAGATATTTACACAAAAACAAATGTGGTTCAAGAGAAAGTTATGTGCAAATCTATTAAAACAATAAAAATAAAAACAATTAAAAACTATAATTCCATTTATCTAAACCCAGATGGAGACATATAATCCCAAATAATTAAGCATCTGGAACTGTTTTTCTTTGAAAACAGCATAAAGCAACATTTACAAAAGAATTTGGGAACCCAAATCAGACCTTAATATACCTTTCTGTATATTATGTATTCTTTGTTATGTTCCATTTATGTTATAAATTAAGGTTTCCCAAGAATCTGTCATTTAGATTACCGTATTTGGGGATCAGAAAAAAAAGGTCACTTCATTCCTTTTTTTCTTTTCAAGTCACTTTATTCACCTGAATTGTTCTACAGTTTGCCTATGCTTTAGCATCCCATTTCTTGGTCTACTATTCAGATTAAGTAAACCTACACTTCTCCAAACACACACACATATATAAAGAAAAACATAGACCTAGAACACAGATGAGAAAACACCGTATCATCTATGACATTATATGAATTTTAATTTATATGGCATATATTTCTTACTTTACATTCTATAATGCTTTCTCACTCATTCTTTAAATTAAGGAAGTTGGCCATAAAACCCATGTCATCCTTTCCCAATTAAAGACAGACAATAGTAAATCTGCCTTGAAATTCTAAGAGAAGTTGTCCAATACATCTAGAAGCATTAGAGGAAAACATTTTCCATGTTAAACAGAAGTCAAAAAAACAAATGTACTCAAAATAGGAGAGCATGGATTAAATAATCTCATTTAAGACTAGAATATTATGCATATGCGCTCCATATGGATAGTTTAGTGTGTCATGCAAAACCAGGAAATAGTTTTCAGTAAACAATGATAATACATGAATAAGTACATTGTCATGCAAATACTGTATAGCTTTCGTGCATTGTAGGGCACATATAACCAGATTACTTTGTAGAACAGACGTGGCTTGAGCCTGCCAGACACTGTTAATACCAGAAGAATATAATGATCACTCATCATGATTCAGACCTGAGTAATGTCCAGAACAATTCATTCTATCTGTAGCAGTCTTTCAATTTTTCTCTATGTAAGCATGAAGTAATGGGTTAG